>CM067353.1:76889124-76903361 GCA_034190875.2 Urechis unicinctus | reverse complement strand
CAAGCAGCAGCTGCCATAGCAACTCAGACAATAGGCATATTTGATTGATGTGCTGTATGTATTTGTGTGGAAACACTGTGGCCTGGATAACCACCTTAAATAACCCTTCCATCTCTAGAATGGAATGAAAAGGGGATTCCAAGATGAAGCACCTATGGTGAGAAAAATGGCAACGTATAGAAAAACATTTGCGGGGAATAATATTGCCAGTCTGTCATACAACGAACCAAAGACGATGGTTCGAGAGGCTTGGCAGACGTGTATCGCATATGAAAGCTCAAAACCTTGGAGCTTGCACCTTCTTAAGACGCATAAAACGGCAGATTTTCATATATGTGAAACCCTGAAAGAATATGAAATCCGTTTCATGCAATAGATGAGTGACTTTACATTTGCAACGGGGTGTCACGGCGCCCGTCTGGGACCTACTCGCCTGGCTGTTCTTGATTGGGCTCCATTTGTGATAAGCTCTGTTTGCACCTGAGCTGATGTAATACGGTCAAATTAACAGTGTGATATCTTAGAGAGTGCTAGGTTAGTTTAGGGTGCCACGGTTTTGCTTAGGGTGAACACTGGTGGCAATTGCGTACTCTGTGTTGCAATATGTTACACTAAGTTGTGTTAGGGTTCACTAGTTTCATGTGAACTCACATTATAAGGAGCAAGATATATGCTGTATTGGCGTTTTAGAGTGCAATCGATGCATCGAATGGTGACAGTTCAACTAATGGTTAATAAATGCTCTTCAGTAACTGTGGTGTGGTAAATTTTAGAGTAACGATTGATAGTACGACACATTATTTTAATATGCTACATTTACCTGCATATAGTGCATTTTATTCAACTAATAAGTCACGCAATCGGTGGTGGAATGAGTTTTAACGGCGGAGGGAAAGCACTTCCTGTGAAAGCGATTGCAAGTCTTGCTAAAGGGACTATTCTTATGCTTCCTTTGGTGTTAGATTTACAATTACAGGTTATGACAGTAAGATTTCGAAACATGACGATTACACTGAATAAAAACCCGCTGATATTGTAATTACCAACGGAATACAGTCAGGCAACACCATATGATATCTACGTGCATTTAGGTCATGTCACATTGAGCAACGTTTTAGGCCGTTTGACTAGAGGTCAAGCATGCCTCATTGAGATAATTAAAAACCAACTAAATAACCATGTTTCGCAAATAGGTCGACAACATTATGTCTGATCCGAAAGAATGATGAATTACATTCAAGAACTAAATAACTTATTGTTTCAAAACAGTTTGTAATATTTTTTAACAGAAATATTACATTTCCATCGAATACATAACCACTTGTCATAACGAGATATTTTCGTCACACTCTCTAAAAAGCCTTCTTCATAGTTATTCTACGAATTCATACTTGACGCGAACTGTTTGTCATTCTTTTCAGCTATCTGTACACCGTGATAGTCCCATGTGGTCCTTTCCTTTCTATATCCTCACTCACAATACATGCAAACGCGAGGCTGAACAGCCCAGACAATTTGAGAATGGGAGAATAAACAGGTTGTTGACGCAAATTGCCTGTTGACCTTTTCTCTTGTAAGGCAAACAATCAAGAGTCTAAAGCAAATGTGGCACTGTGTTCAGATTAAAATGCAGCCCGTAGCCTTTCAAGGGGACAGTTATTCCATTGGGTGACATCATAATCTCCTGCATAAAACATGTCCTAGCCACGTAGGCTGAATACCAATATGAGAAAACTGTAGCAAAAGGATGAATATTCTGTTTGAAAGGTGCTCTCTTGACAATCATTACATCATTTTGTATATCACTGCCATAGTCAATCGGCTCTAACATCCTAAAAATTGCAATCTGACAGATTTAGGATAGCTAAAATTGTAGAAAGAATGTCATGCTGTAATGCCATGCTGTAACCAGCCCTAGAAAAAAAAATGATAATGGCAGGGTTAACGTTCGGATTTTGTGATCTCTTCCCGTTTGAGTGCACCCGGTTATGAGGCGAGAGTAATACATTGCTTGTAAGTGACATAAGAATAAATCTTATAGGAATGTTTGGCATTATAGTTACTGTCATTAACAGCTGCATGCTTCATATTCAGCTCACTGTTATTCCTCATTAGCATCGTGACAAAATGACGGATGAATAAGAAATAATATCAGCGACATTCGCACCTCACATCCTGCATTCGTGGAACTTGCTACACCTGGAGCAGGTCAAGAATACACCAATATCAACTCGCAATTAGTGTAATTGATCTTATACACTTTTCACAAATGCTTAAACTGCCATTACTATTATGCCGTTTTAAACCTGATTCTTTATTAATATATAATGCTAGTGGCTCGATTGTGCATTAAACGAATACACTTAAATGTTTTACAGCGTTTTTGCACTTGCATAAAGCATGTACTGCGGCTGTGAGTGTCACCAATGCTCATAGCTTATGTGTTTCGTTGATCTTAATATTCACTTATTTTATGTAAATAAACATTTACGCGAGTGCGTTGATAATATATTATTCTTTTTAAGTGAGACCACAAAAAGACAAAACTGACCAAGCCATATCCCGAGTACAATTCAAATCAAGCCATGCGTTACTATCACATCAACCAAGTAGTGATGACTGAGTAAACAAATTATAAACAAGGTCATAAAAACCTTGCAGTTATTAATCAAATGCACATTCAAACTAATTAATGACAAGTTACCGCTTTGCCCGATTACTTTCACATGGCGAACATGATAACACATTATAATCCAATGCTTTAATGTCACGTGAGAACATATCATGGCGATATATGACCCTCCTCACCCGAAAGTCAACATGATTGTTCATTGAATTTATATTTCAAATAAGGCTTTTTGAAACTTTGCACTATATGTTTATCGGCCACAGCATCGGTATCTAAATTAGTCACACAATGCAGCATTGGTCATAAACGATGTGAATATCAGTTTATTCACTAATGCAATACCTTGTCCGGAATGATATATCCATTTGTTACATCCACATGTTGACCGGCAAACCTTTCTGATCCTCCCTCCATCAGTAGCAATAGCTGTAGATCCAGCGATAGCTGTAGGTAGCACTGACGCACTACAAATCCTCATCCCCCGGCGCTGTCCGTAGACGATGCGTGTAGTATTTGCGTTATAAAATCATTTCATCCATTCCATAACAAGCCATTAACACATTCCAAAACAACGCAATACAAACATTCAATAGCCATTTAATTTAGCCACTCAATAACCGGGTGATATAGCCATTCCATAACCAGGCATTTTTATCATTCCATAACCAGACAATACCAGCTGAAAATGGTCCTAAACATTGAGAGGGTTGAATCATTGCTGCAGAATATCACTATATTTACAATTTCCACGTCAAGCCCTTATTAAAATGCCACATTGCTTATACCCTCATGTGGATTTTAATGTCACACCTTTTATTCGAAATAAATAGAACAAATTTGAATAAATTGCTTTGTGAGCATAAATGAGGAAAGATAATTACAGTTCCCAAACAGAGGCAGTTCATTCAGTTAAATTGCCATTCTGTTGCATTTGTATATGGCTCTACAATAAAGCGTCCATTTGTTTCGCTGTGGTCTGATCATGGATACAAACGAAAACGAACCTTAACAAGTATCAAAGTTGGATACTTGCATTGCGTAGTGTATAACCTGCAGAAACAAAAAAAGCGGATTTATCGACGTAGCCACCTTCGCCCACTTTCCCAGCTCTCCATACACAGGTCTATCTTAATGCGCCATGCCAGCGCTGGAACATCAGGTATGCCAAATATAAGACTTTTCCTATCACAGTGTGACATAAGATATATGGTTTATTGTCAATGTTTGACTTCCAGTGGTTGAGTTCTCATCACCATGCTTCGTCTCTCTGACTTTCATTCTATAGTTTCATGCTAGGGTTAGACCTTTAAACAAATAATTATTGGTGGCATTACCAAAATCAGTGATGTATTCAATGATTGCCAGTTAAAATTGTACAGTCGTGGCAATACTGGGCAATTTGTTGTTATGCAATTGCAACCTAAAGGGAGACCGCCATCAATAACTACATTGGTGTCGTGAACGTTGTGAACGTAGATTTGTACCCAAACAAAATAATCAATGGTAACTCCTGGAGAAACACCAACCAACTGTTCCACGTGGACTATATAGGGTAAAGCGACACAACGATAATTGATCGTTAGGCACGAAAAAAGGCCACCAAATGATACTTAATCGACAATCAAAGCAACACAACGATTATCGATTGTTATGCATGCGAAACAATGATATGAATGTCATCTGCGGACACACGAAGCCTTCAATTTGTAGTAGGCCAGTAAAGCACATTTAACGTCGGACAGAACCCGTGTATGAGTGTCCTCTTAATTTGATGGTTCTCTACAGTGATGATCAACATCTTGTTCTTCTTCAAATAGTACAGCCCGATATTTTGGCACGCAGCAAAAATAACACCATTACCTAGTGTTGTCATGGATTTCTAATGCATGTGTACTTACTCGGTAGTTGAGGCTGTTTGCCCGGCCCATACATCACCGCATCCATACAACGTGAAACATCGGTCATATTTAAATTCAACTGCTGTGTCGTTGGTTCGGTGTTCGTATACATGTACACAGTTACCCTCTTTTTGCAACAAGAAAAGCACATAAAGCTACGGATGTTTCCTACGTCATCCTGGCTTCCTGTTTTGCATCTGTAGCAGCAATCATGCCTCAGTCTGTCAACTGGGATACCAGTATATTGCAGCGCCCACCCAATATTTCCCTCAACGGGACAGGAGGTCAATAACTGCATCTATCAAATTTATGGGATGCTATTCTACAAGTACTCAATATAAGTAAAAACGTTGTTATTTGCAATCATGCCACAGTCTGTCTGTCAACTGGGATGCCATACTACTACTGCAGCGCCAACCCAATATGCAGAAAGCACATCATCATGTTTCTGTATAGGCCACATGACACCAATAATTGTCGCTGTGTGATACTCATGGTTACTGGTGCTTTGGGTAATTCTCTGTTGGACATGTTCCCCACGCGCGAATATTTCGCTCCACGGGGCGGGAGGTCAATCAACTGGGATACCATTATATTGCAGCGCCCACCCAATATTTCCCTCAACGGGACAGGAGGTCAATAACTGCATCTATCAAATATATGGGATGCTATGCTACAAGTACACAATATTAGTAAAAAGGTTGTTATTGGCTTGAATGCCTAAGTAAATGTTGGGCGCTGTAGTCGTCACCCTGACCAGTCTTATACTTAATATATCGATGGTAGTTGGTGCCAGTTTGTTGCACCTGTCAGCGCACCTCTCCTACCTTGTGTCAACCGACGGGTGCCAAGTGGCTATCGATTCCACACTACTCTTCCACTCAAATGCATCTTTATTGTTATTTCCTGGCAATGAAACACACAAAAATGACATTATGTGCCAAACGTGAGCGTTGTCATCGTGCGCTTATTAATGTAGACGGCACAAAAAAGGGTATTTTGGAATCTTTATCAGCAGTGGCATTCGTTTGATAAGCATGATTGACTGTTGTTGTTATACACCATTAGGATGCGTTATATGTATGACAATCGGTCGTCTCCGCTCTGTTCAATAAGTATCCTTGAAAACAGCAGCATCAGATACCTATATCGTCCATGGTCAGTAAGTATAACTGCCTTTGCAATATAATATAGTACTGGGACTATAGTACTATAGCGCTGAGAGCATCGCTGAGTGAGTCAGTTCCCTCGAGAGATACCGATTAACTGGGGTGTTACATAAAGATGTAATGACCGAAGTGACTTCCGAGCATTGGGGATTATTATCAGACAAAAGGGTTGCCATGGAGTCTGTACATACTTACGCGGTGAGCCCTGCCTTAGTCCAGAAGCTGTTCTATATTTCAAATCCGATTGAAAAATGGTTGCTTTGGTCCGTATTTACGCAGGATCGGATTTGAAGGCTATAAGAATCAGCCACATATAATGCAATAAGCACGTGCTAGAATCTCAAAATGTAATATATGGCTAAGGTATATTGTCATCTTTGCGCACTGTATCAGGTTTGTAAAGCAGTTCAGTCGAAATGACCAGCATATAATAATTGCCTGATGCTATTGTTCTTATGTCATGTGGCAGATCCCCATCATCTAGCCAGTGATTCCAAGATTACTCCCGATATATTTCCTCCACTCAAGGTCGCAAACAAGTCTACGTGTCGTAAAGGTCGATTTCACTTAATGTGCCACGGCGACAGTCTTATGGTGATTATTCATCTTTTCATATCGAGTAATGGCTCCGCCACCGATACTCGTTTTGTGCTTCTCACAGTTTGTGTGTTTGCATAAATCACCATAATACAGTACGATCGCGAATATGTGACGAGCTTCTACGCCAGCAGTTACAATTAAACGATAATTTGCTTGTAAATAGATACTCACTCGTTGCGCTCAGATGATGTAAATGTTATGACTGAGACCATGTTTGACAAAACAAACTGTTATGCGTGCTTAGCAAAATGGAAAGCATTTTCTCTATCCAGCATCAGGCTTTGTTAGAAAGACACAAGGCATTCAAGCGTTAATGGTATTAGCTGATAGCCAGTTGTACGCGAGACGGCTGTATCATAGAAAGTGATATAGTAGTGTTCATGCTTAGAACATCGGTAAAAGTGAATTCACGTCTCCGCGGCAGATCTCCTCTTGATGTCAATGAGTATTTTCTGCGTTATATTGCAAAAAGGTTAGCTGGTGACAGATCGAAAATCACCGCCATCAACGATCTGACCAATCTCATTGGGATTTATTGCATGCGATAACCGAAAAACTGTTCTTATAGAGAATGCATAATGGAGACATTTCTTGTGCTGCCCTATAATCATTAAGTGTTGCCAAACGATGCCAATAACTGCAGAATAGTATAAGACAGAGTAGATCGGTGGTAGGCTATTTGTTTTAACGCCTACGTAAGCATTGCCTGCCAACCAACGATGATAGATTCCATGATTGAACGTATTCTAGCAACCTTAACGATGTGTCTTTAATGATAGGGATGCAGTGGTAACGACGTTAAGCCAAACAATGAAGATTCCGACAGGTTTCTGGATTCCACACACGTTACGAGGCTTATCACATAACAAAATACCTACATAATTGTGTTATTGCATAATAAGCGGTAGCGGCGTAATGCGCTCTTTGGCATGGTTGTATCTGTTTTGCATTGAGTGGTATGGATGTTGTATTTATCGTGCAAGAAAGCGTTGTGCATTCGATCCTCAGCTTTGAAAACACAAGCCTGCTTTGAGTCCATTAGTGCCGACATAGAAATCAATATTGCCGGTAATCGACGCCTAATAATGCCATAAGAGCATCAATCATAAGGATGAGGGTGTCGACCCACCTCTTAGCAACATATTAGTACCACACGTTATGTGTAGGCAATGGCGACAATGGCGTGTCATGAAATAGAACGTAGCAGTTTACCTATTATACGTTTACAAATAAATGTCTTTGAATAGAATTGTAGCTATGAAATGATGCTAATATGTGTCATTGAATGTTACATAATGTTGAAGATATCATCAATTTGCAACGAGGTGTTATCAAAACGAACATAGAGGTGTTGTTAACAAGCTCTTCCCTTTAACCGCGGCGTTATTGTTATTCATTGATATTATGATGCAGTACTATCCTGTTAGTTGTCGTCTACAGTTTGGTCTGTTGTGGCCTGTGAATCCAGATATGATTTTAATAAATCGGTTAATCTGTGGTGCTATTGGAATGGAAACCAAAGACTATTTTACCGTTTGACTGTTCTTTTTATATGTAATATCACACATAAATAGGGACTGATTGGTATGTTTTACATGAATTTATTCAACACAATCTTGTGATCTTGCATAGGATTGCAGGAGCTGGCAGTCACTCACCTTTGAGTTCAATGACCGTGTCGCTCTGTGTGAAATCACTGTCATTGTTGGACCCAGATATCCTGCGTTTATCAGGTCGCAACTTAGCAGCTTCTATTTCGTGTCATTTCATTACTTATTGTGGTATTATTGAATCATTCCATGCGTTCATAGGGTTCAGATGGCAATTCTGCACACGCTCAGCATCATAGATAAGCCAAAAGTCCTTCATTGCGTATGTAAGCAAACCTTTATATCCTATGTCTGAACACAGCAGACCAGGTTCAAGCGTAGTGCTTCGCCTAGGAACTGTGGCTACAATAATAAGCCTCTTAGTATAAATTAAGATAGTGTAAAGCAAAATTCGAATGCAAGCCATGTGCTTGACGTGCAATGTAGCGTAGTGAACTGTCTGCGCTGGAAAGTAATAATCGCTAGCTACTGCCAACAAGGGCTCAATTGTGTGATGTCTATCTGCATTGGAAGACTTGATTATGGCCCTCAGTAGGCATGCCTTATAGTATGATATACATGACTAGAATGAACCTCTCTACTCTTTTGGGTTTTGGTTAGCTAATATCGGTAAACAAGTATTTCCCATGTGTCCTTTGTAGTCTTTGTTAGCCTGATTGTGGTTACTGAATGCATATCAATTATGAAATCGGTAAGTGGTTATATCATTTAGTGTGGAAATAACAGGCGATTAGAAAGTTGTCTGCTTGGAAATGGCTATATTTCGGAGTGTTGAAATGTTACATTGGTTATGGACTGTGTGACCTGTTAAAATGCATCATTTTCTGGTCAAGGAATATTTTTCGCTGTCTGTTTGAGAAAGGTTATATTGTCCTATGTAGAAATGATATATTTTCTAGTTATGTAATTCGTATGCTATCTGGCTATATTGTCTAGTTTTACACTCTGTACTTGCTTATCTGTAAAATAAAATAACGGTGTAGGTGCGAAAACTTTCCACGCCCTGAAACAGCCATTTCAATTATGCGGTTTTTAACCTCCTTTTATTTACATATTATGACAGCGGTTTGATTGTGCATTAAAAGATTACATTTTAAAATTTTGCAGCGTTTTGGCATTTGCATAAAGGCATGAATTGCGGCTGTGAATGTCTCCAATGATTATAGCTTATGTGTTTCGTTGATCTGAATATTCACTTATTTTATACAGAAAATTCACAATATTCACTTATTTCCAAGTCATACAGAGCCTCCCGCGAAGGATTTTTGATTTTCTTCATTCTCACAGTGAAAGTTCCATATATCTGATGGACTTTGGTCAAATAATTAAGCCCAAATATGATTACTTCTTCAGATTCAGCCTATTTTATGATAGGGGGGTCATTTTTTATATTAAGGCCTTCATTTTGGAGCATGTTGAGGCCCCTGGAAAAGGCATTTTAAGAACAACCAGGCCCATAGCTTTCATTTTCCCTTCAGAAAAGTAAAAATATATTTGTATTGTATCATTTTTCTCACCTTGGACCCTTGGTTATCCTCTCACAAACTCCAGTAAATGCGAAATATCACCGTGACGCAAATTCGCGAGTGGTTTTTAGTGATGTTGATTTGTATTTTTCTCAAGGAATATTCATGATGGGACCTTCATCTTTGGTATGCAAACTCAGAATCAACTTTTCTAATAGTCTAAGCAAGCCAGAAGCTCTCAGTCATGAATATCAAGATTTATAGTGTTTCAAAGTTGGCTCCAGTCTGAAAAGTGCTATTTTTATCACTTTTCGGGGGGTACTTTTCTCAAAAGGGACACATGTTGTCCCTATAATTTTTTTTGTGTGGTGATAGATAGGTATCTTATCCAGAACATATAAAAAAATTGGAAAAGTAATATGTGTCCTTTTCATTTTACGGCATATTTCCTATAGTGATGTCGTGGAAGCATCTTAGCCATGATTATGAGTGTATTGGTTGCAAATTATGCTGTCTAATACTTTGAGATACTGGCAGATTAATTTTGCATTAATACCTGGACTAAACATGTGTATTTGCAAGATTTATATATCATCATTTTCAGCGTTTTTTTTAACATTTCTGTGACATTCCTTTTCTAAAATATAAACAATCAGATTAACATATACAATAAATTAGAAATGAAAACCTCTATATTCCCCTAAGCTCCATGAAGACAGAATACTTCATCCAATGTCTTGAGAAACCGAGAATTCTCCATATTGGGTTATGAGACTTCAAGGAATCCCACATTTGGTTTCAGTCTACAAAGTACACACCCTATATAAAGGTGGCTCCTCAGCAGAAATCAACAGGTTTTAT
Source organism: Urechis unicinctus (assembly GCA_034190875.2). Taxonomy (NCBI): domain Eukaryota; kingdom Metazoa; phylum Annelida; class Polychaeta; order Xenopneusta; family Urechidae; genus Urechis; species Urechis unicinctus. The sequence goes on along the minus strand of CM067353.1, from coordinate 76,893,128 downwards.
TGCTCTCCTAAACTGTGTGCAAATATGGAGGGTTGCAGCATAGGGTTGCATCTTGGGAAAAAAGGCGACTGTCACAAAACAACTTATTCCACTACAGCTGGATTCTACATTGACAAATATGCATTCCTGCAGAGGATCTGTTGTGATCCATATAGTCTACATAAAGAAATGAAATCTGGTTTGTCATGAGATCCTTGTTCAATAGCATCTGGAGGAACTGCTTAACAGGCTGCAACCTGATAGGATACAGCTTCCTAAGCTTCTAGGGCCTTTCTTTTGCCATACTCGGTCTCTTGAGCTGACTCTCTTAAACTTCAGGGGAGAAAAGCCAGCTTCGGTGAGACTGGTATCCATTGACTCCAGGTGATGTTCAGTCAAGCTCTCCTGTACTACCTGCGCTTCTCTGGATGCACTGGTCAACAAACCAGAGGGTCCAGCCTCAGGTTCTTCTTCTGATGATGATGGAAATGCTGGGGGGGCTGTAGGTTAGACATTGAGTACAGAGCTTTTGACCAGGATGCACTTTCTTTCCAGCTTGTACGCTTAAGGTGTCGGCAGTTTGAAGGTCTATAGTACGGAGTGATTTGCGTCGTGATGAATCTTTATGTAGGCTATATGGATCACAACAGTTCCTCTGCAGGAATGCATATTTGTCAATGTAGCTTTTCTGATGATGAAAACACACGGTTGTATAAGAATCGGGCTCTGAAAATTCAGTTCTCCGAAGGAGAAGCTCACGATCTTCTAATTGTAGCTCAAACACCTTGTTGAATCCAGCTGCAGTGGAATAAGTTGTTTTGTGACAGTCGCCTGTTTTTCCAAGATGCAACCCTATGCTGCAACCCTCCCTATTTGCAAACAGTTTAGGAGAGCAATAAAACCTGTTGACTTCTGCTGAGGAGCCACCTTTATATAGGGTGTGTGCTTTGTAGACTGAAACCAAATGTGGGATTCCTAGAAATCTCATAACCCAATATGGGGAATTCTCGGTTTCTCAAGACATTGGATGAAGTATTCTGTCTTCATGGAATTTAGGGGAATATAGAGGTTTTCATTTCTAATTTATTGTAGATGTTAATCTGATTGTTTATATTTTAGAAAAGGAATGTCACAGAAATGTTAAAAAAAACGCTGAAAATGATGATATAAATCTTGCAAATACACATGTTTAGTCCAGGTATTAATGCAAAATTAATCTGCCAGTATCTCAAAGTATTAGACAGCATAATTTGCAACCAATACACTCATAATCATGGCTAAGATGCTTCCACGACATCACTATAGGAAATATGCCGTAAAATGAAAAGGACACATATTACTTTTCCAATTTTTTTATATGTTCTGGATAAGATACCTATCTATCACCACAAAAAAAAATATAGGGACAACATGTGTCCCTTTTGAGAAAAGTACCCCCGAAAAGTGATAAAAATAGCACTTTTCAGACTGGAGCCAACTTTGAAACACTATAAATCTTGATATTCATGACTGAGAGCTTCTGGCTTGCTTAGACTATTAGAAAAGTTGATTCTGAGTTTGCATACCAAAGATGAAGGTCCCATCATGAATATTCCTTGAGAAAAATACAAATCAACATCACTAAAAACCACTCGCGAATTTGCGTCACGGTGATATTTCGCATTTACTGGAGTTTGTGAGAGGATAACCAAGGGTCCAAGGTGAGAAAAAATGATACAATACAAATATATTTTTACTTTTCTGAAGGGAAAATGAAAGCTATGGGCCTGGTTGTTCTTAAAATGCCTTTTCCAGGGGCCTCAACATGCTCCAAAATGAAGGCCTTAATATAAAAAATGACCCCCCTATCATAAAATAGGCTGAATCTGAAGAAGTAATCATATTTGGGCTTAATTATTTGACCAAAGTCCATCAGATATATGGAACTTTCACTGTGAGAAGCTAGAAAAAAATCAAAAAACCTTCGCGGGGAATTTTCCAAATTTTGGTTCATTTGAAATGGAATGACTCAAAATACAAGTACGATTTAAATCAAGCCATTGGTTACTATTCACATCAACCACGCATTGATGCTTGAGTGAGCAAGTTGTAAACAAGGACATACAAAACTTGCAGACATTATGCAATAACAACAGTTTGGCGATTTGATGAGTCGTTTACTCCATTTTGTGCATCTCCGTTCATCGTATGTTATTGACAGAGACACAGGTCAGCCAGTTGAACAAATGGCAATTAGAAATATGCCGTCAACAATACATTATTGTGACAGATTTTTATTCAAATGGATATTCGAACCAATTAATGACAAGTTGTCGTTTTGCAAGATCACTTGCACATCATTGGAAAATATTATGTCGCAATATTTGTAATGCTGGCGAATATGATAACACATTATAATCCAATGCGTAAGAGCATATCATGACGATATAGGATCCTCCTCACCCGAAATTCATCCTGATAATTTATATTTCTTTTCAAACAAGGCTTTTTTCAACTTTGTACTATTTGTTTATCGTCCCTAGCTTCGGAAACTATTAGCCACTTAATGTAGCATATGTCATAAGAGACGTGACCTATATTGTAGGGAGAATGGATCACTTGGTGTCAATTCAAGTAATTAAGACCGGATTTGAATTTATTACAGAATAGAAGAGACTGTTGTGAAATGGGTAGCTGTCTGTTGTGTTTCGACCTCTATGTCTGTAGATGTCATTCACCGGGGTGCATTCGGCCCAGTGTAGGGCGTCATTTCAGCGTAGCCAAGACTCTACCTAGAGATAACACGAGGACAATATTTGATGGTTGTTTACACATAACTGTACAGATACATACTCTACATTCGTCGGCCAAAATAGAGTTGACTAAGCTTTTAAGCACGTCAACGTAAGAAAATGTCCACCAAGGACGCTACTACCGTATTCGTGAGCCACTCTGATTTCTCATTACTTACAACTAATACACCTTGACCTCGCTAAATCAGTGACAATCACATCGTTATGGCGCTCGAATTGAATGAGGACGTGATTTGACAACTTCATGAATTGATGATTTGTTGACGGCTCTCCGAGGTTAAGTGAGGGGTCGTGGACTGTCTGTTTTTCCGATGGCCGGAATTCAAGGTTATTTTATTTTTGATTTAGCGGCCCGCTTGTAGTGGCAATAACATAAAGAAACCTTGGTTGGAACGTACTGTCAATGTTGAAGATGTCACCCATCAATTAGATGCGAGCCGTGCCTACTGACGGGTTTAGTCAGCGGCTGCTTACGATTGCATGACAGCAATGTAAGCAGCATCTTCCAATGTAAATGCCTAACAACCAATGCAGTCATCCAATGGTGTCAAATAGGTAGCCGCTATAGATTATACTGTTTCCCGAATGTTTTCCTTCAATGCGTGATAAGACATGGGCATGAGGCCGCGACAAGTAGCGCTGTGTGCAGTGCATAGTGTTTTGATATGCATGGAATGATAATATGAGTGATTTTGGCTGGCTTGAAATCATACGTGATTCAGCACCGATGGAACAGAGTGATCTTAGTAAAGCGGTGTTAGCTGTATACTGGGTGTACATTCTATACATACGATTCATATCGCTGTAAGATATTGCTTTCAATTACTTCTTCCATTTACGTCGTACCTGTAATGAAAGATCAACGAAAATATGATACACGAGCGCTTACGTACTGATGGTCTGCATATATCTGATTAAAAGTTAACCATGCACTTACCACTTGATGCGAAAGGTGTCATGTTGATTGCTTTGATTGTATGATTTTTAAGTATATGATGAATTGTTTCTATTAGGAACGATGGGTTCAGTACTAACGGGTTAGAAGGTTTAGATTTACATATTCAGTATGAATCGTCGCATTCATATGTGCATTCTGCACGTAAGAATAGTGTATTGATTGTTCACGTTTATACATATTTCATCACAGGAAACCGGTCGCATCATTTGTGGAACACCAGAGGATCACCTTTGCTTGGAGGCGCATAATGACAGGAAAAATACAATTCAATATCC
>CM067353.1:76858278-76879733 GCA_034190875.2 Urechis unicinctus | reverse complement strand
ATTTTTTTACACCTTCCTGCCAGGCTGGTTGACATGCGTATACTGTAATGTCATTTTATACGCGTCTAACGTGGGTGCACAATAGGCAGTAATTGTCTATCAAATACCTAAATACCTAAACTGTTCTATTTGCTTGATGCTTGAAAGGTTTACATGACCTTGTTTACAACTTGCTTACTGAAGCATCAATGTTTGGTTGATGTGATTATTAACGCATGGCTTGTTTTTAATTGGATTATCTCCCTGGCGAGATGGCTTTGTCAGGTTTGTGATCTACAGGTCTCATAGATACCTCATTGGCACACAATTGACTACATTGCCTCTTGACTGATTGGCATCCAGTCTGCTAAAATATTTGGCATACCTGAGGGAATCGCGAGCAGCTAAGGGTTGGCAGGATTTTTGATCAACTGCTGTATTTTAAAATTAACACAAATGCGTATTTTAGCAAAACCATGGCATGATGCAAACGCAATATCATTTGCAGTATTTAACATTCAGCAGATGTCTGTAAATCACAAGGTAAAATCCACTCAGTCCCCTCGCGGAGTAGCAAAAGTAGATTGTTCTTTAGCTCCGTTGGTTCAACGTGTACTCTAATGACCTCCCAACTAATCACAGATGCCTTGGCTTTTCACAACTGCATGTAGAGTCCTCTATTCCTTGAATTCAGTGCATCACATTAAAGGGAAAGGTAACGGCAATTTAAAAGAGGATTGGATAGCTCGGCTCAAGTACCAACGTTCACTTGGCACAGTACTGTTGCCCAGGATAAGTCCCACGCTGCTAGGATTAGGGTCCATCACTGTACCATTGACCGAGCAGGTTTGGTGCGTTTCCATTTCAGAAATGGGAGCATTATTGCTTGTGATCATCCGAGTAAAGAGGAACCATAGAACGCGACGGCTCTTTCTGGCTTAGATACAATCATATTCTATCATATGCGACACCTAGGGCTGCTCTTTTCGCTGCTTCATGTACTAAGCCTGTTTCACTGGAGTTGCCTGTTACGTAAACATTGTTCCTTTTGAGACACATATCACGATCAGCACACAAACACTTATATTACAGTAGAAGCATGGTTTACGATTGCAAATTTATCCACACCTTCCACACTGTTATCAGACTCAGCAACAGCTTCGGCCACCTCGATATGACCACAGCCTTTCGGTTATTATAGGCTGTCAGTTTATTAACAACAACAAGCCATGTCCATTTCGGTCGGAAGCGAATGGTTAATAGCCTAAACAGCATCAACAACTTCGCCGACAATTTCATGCAACTGGTAATTTATTTTTGGCAGTAGCATAAGCACTTGATCTCCAATGCTGAAGACACGCACCAGTACTTGTCAATTGCACTTCTATATTTCGTTTGGTTTGAGCCGACATGAGATTTGAACGAGCCAGCTTGCGATTTCCGTCCATTTGCATGAAATATTAAGCCACAACCTCATGAATAAACTCGAACTTGCAGGCTCATCAAACGTCACTATTTTCCGCATCAAACTGTTTCAGTTTTGTAACAAACTCCAAACAGTACATTATCTCTGTGCATTCGATGAAATCATCAAGCCTGTCAAATAAATCATTGGTCGATTTCGACCAGTTAAAAGTCGTCTTCATGCTTTGGTTTTAAAATATTTATCTGGCGCATGTAACTGTTTGGAATCAGCGACAGTCATCTTATGTTAATACCATATCAACCGGAAAAAAGCAATGTGAACTTCAGTGTGGTTAAAAATTGTATTTATGCAATGAACATAAATATATATATGCACTGAACAGACATGATACTATATTTTGTTCGTTATATACACCAATAGTATTGGCGTTGTTTTCGTTCTTGGCTGCTAATGTAGGTGCCAATTTAGAGAGCAGCAAAGCACTTGCAGATTCCAATACAGTCTTCTTGTATTTGTATTCAGCCTGCATGGCTAAGACATGTTTGTTAAGGTGGTAAAGATGTCTCCCAGAGGAATAACTATCCATTCTGAATGCTATGGATTGCATTTTGATAGGAACGCACATGTCACGAAGGCGTAAAACCACATGCCTTTTTGGGTAGAAAGAGAGATGATCAATCGCGATTTTCACCATCAACGTGTTTATTTTTCCATTCTCTTTATTGCTAAGGCTGATCATTTTTCTCCTCTGGAATTCAAGCCAAAGTTGCATCGCCCATTTGGTGTTCAAATTGGTTGGCGCTCGCTGCCTGATATGCGTTACTTTAATGGGTCTGAATTGAGAGGCATTATACGCAATGTTTCCTCATCCGGGAAAGGAAGATATACAGTACATACCAATACACTCAAACATTTAATCTCTGGACACTATACTCATTCTCAAACAGCTAGCTTCGATGACCGGACCATAAACCGTTTCAATGATGATCAATTTGATCATTTCCAAACAGACTTTATAACCATTGCCTAACCAAACAACATAACATGTACACACCAGATAATATAACCATTCCTTGAACAGCCACTTTCCCATTCCCATTCGTATACATTCGGTAACCACATGACGTAACAATCCCATAACCACACGTCACAGAGAAGTGCGGCTACAAGGAATACATGCTAAACACTTGATAATCATTACAAGCTAGCTAAACCTCATAGAGTGTGAGGAGAAGAGATATTCATTCTTGTCATGCATGCCATGCGATACGTTGTGCCTGTTGAGGGCCATAACGAGTTCATGCAATGGGGAAAGACATGACCGCATTGAACCCCCGCTGGCAGTAGATAGCTATTATAACTTCCAAATGCAGGCAGTTCATTATGCTAATTGGCAAGTCCAGCACATCATTAGCATTCGAATATTGCTTTCCAGTATTATATATTATACTGATAAGCTAAAACATTGAACAAACGGCCTCTACCACGAATTCAAGGATTGCTGAACTGTGCGGTGTGGAGCACGAGGGCTAATTCACAATGCTGAGCATGTTCAGATAAGCCGCATGAACACTGGTAATGATTCATGCATACCACTATAAGATAGGTAATGGCACGAAACAGATGCCCAGTTCCACCCTGTTTTACGTAGAGTATATGTTGTATCAGTAACGGTAAACTCCCAGAAAACAACACGATCATTAAACTCATATGTTCGTGACGGCAAGCCTTAGCACACCTATGTGCTTGTTTCGGACACACCTCATTGCAATCTTAGCATCGCAAACAGGCAGTCTGGATTAAACAGTGGTCATTACGCCTGATTATGAACTGCTTTGCTGCCTGGTTGAACAATGATGATGCCGTTTGTTCATTAACTGGTTTGCTGCCTGGTTGCAGAATGGTTATATTACCTGTTTAAAGATGTACATTTGTGTATTCTATTGTCCAAATATCATTATAAATTGTACTTGGTCCTACGAACTTACTACGTACCTGGAAGGTCAGCAATCCAAAGCCATCAACCAAGAGTCTGTGCCCGTTGTATTTCTTATCATTTACCTACTACGTGCGTTATTTTTCAGAAGGGGAAATCTAATGTACTTTAAGGGCAAGCTATCTCGGCCGAGTACTTTCTTATCATATCAATACCTCATCTAACGTGCATCATGTGGTTACTGTACTGTTGGACTGCATATTGCTAATACGCGCTGGCTCATTGGATACACATTTTAAGTAAGAAAGGTATGGAACTATATCTTGCCGAAAGTACAAACAAACACAGATAAATCAATATATTGTAATCGCTTTACTTGTAGAATCCCCCACAGTGTCTGTCAGTATCAAATTTATAAGAAGCATTATGATTTGTCTTTCGAGACATTAACCTCAAATGAAATGTGTACGAAGTGGGATATAGAGAAGCCGCGTTGGGTATGATATAGCACGGTTGCACAGACAAAGTTATTAGGTAGATTTATACAAATAGCCATCTATTTGATGATGCATAGGTAAATCAGGGCGTTCTAATTACATTTTCCAAATGTGCATTCATAAAATCCAATATCGAAATAACTATTGTATCATAATACACTAACAATTCTAGCGTTAAATAGTTTATAAGTGTATAAAGTCATTTTATTGTATTCCGCACACTTTAAACTACTTACAAAATCTCCTGGTTCAATTTGGTCGAACCTATTTATATAGCATGTTATGTGGAAATTGCTTGATTTGCAAAAGATGCAGTATAAGTTATATAGTAGATGAAGCTTGGAATTGCTTGTTTGCAAACGAAAAGTCATATGCCATCAACGTGTGTTGCAACAAGTGGAGGGAAGCTTCTGGTCATACTAATCATGAAGACGGTCGGTGAAAACCACCATTTGCCATGCTTCGTTTTTCGAAGCCATCATTGATTCGACAGAATGAGTGATCCTGGGCAAACGCATAATTTGTATCAAATGATTACACATTAAATGAAAACATATCAAATAAAAATCATATCTATTGAAAATATATCTATTGAAAATATATCAACTGAAAACATATAAACTGAAAACCGATCAACCTAAAACATAGCAAGTGAAAACAGATCAATCACCATCATATCAACTAAAAACATAACAAATGAAAGCATCTCCATGTTCATACTAAAAGGCAGATATCGTCAAAACTTAGTTCAACCACTAATTTGCAGATTATAGTATCATTATAATTTTGTGAATCCCTCTGCTTCTCTCTCGTTATTGAGCCGCATTACGGAATGATAGGTGCCGATAGGTGCATAACGACGTGCACACAACATCATTTGGATTTTTTAAAAACTTGGGCGACTCGGATATTTGATATTATTTGTGTTTGGCGACGAAAAGCGCATTAACTTTAGTGACTACGGATTATGGTGCCCCCCTCACGATTTTCTTGTCTTAAATTCTGTAATGTCTAACATACGTCACTTCATTAACTGATATATACATAAAGTAAATATTGCATTGCAAGACGCCCCAAATACATGATTGCACGCACCTTTGTTCTTGGTCCATGATTTAAATAATTAGAAAAGCGCTAACGCAAACGATGACCGTAAACTGATGTCACTGGCGCTTAACTTTTTTGCATGTGAAGCGAATATAATCATTTGCAAGACGCGCTTTTCAAAATACCGTCCTATTGCATAAGAAACATCTCAACGATGTGAAGCGAATATAATCATTTGCAAGACGCGCTTTTCAAAAATACATGATTATAAGAACAATAATTGTGCTCATCAACATGCAATTCTTCATGCATAAATCAAAACCGAAGAGACATGATAACATCAGTTAATCAATCGTTCTATGGCACTGACCTAGTTTTTTATATGTACCATATAATCTTTGATTTTCGGAAAATACTGCGCGTGCGACCGATATTAAGTAGTGACGGGGATTGAATCAGCGGGGTAATAGTGAATTTTTTCATTCACGATTGTATCATACTATTCATCATCAACTAACCGTCCTTGCAAACATCATTCAATACCGCTATGGGTGAATTGATATCCTGATTTATTTGTTATTTTTGTGCCTGTTTGCATCAAATCATTAATACTCCGATATTATCGCTACATTAAATCTCAATCTTATCTTACCAAAAGTGAGTATCTGTGATAACGACATGTGATCATAAGGTTGAGAAGATGATGAAACTCAAAGGCAAGATGAGTGCTTAAATGCAAACAAAGTTGAAATCATGCGGGAATCAATACGTTATGATTTGCATTAAGTTAATGAGCAAAACATAGAGAAGTGGACTACCATGGATGGCTAAACAGCTTGTAGAAAATTGCATTCCAGGAATTTCAGTGACATTCCATTACCGCAAACGGCCCTTATTTTACGAACATCAATTTTATCTCTCCCGGCCTGAATATTGAGTTTTCAAAAATGTAGACGGATACACACACATACACACACATACACATACAAACACTAAAACGTTAACTTTGCTACGTACCGTATTTTCCTGTGTTAATTGGCTAGGTTCATGCGAGATATTTTACCGTGCCTGCGGCTAAATTAAGATATTTGACAAATTGAATGTTAAACGGCAGAGTGAATGATTACATTAGACAATATCTATCAAAGCAGTGACTCGGTTATAGCATTCAATGAAAACCATGAGAATGGTTCACTCGTAGATGTCGATGTTTCCTATACTTAACCAGAAGAAGCAAGATAAGCAGTGACCCCAGATTTGATCATTACAAGGACAGAACTGTCTCACGAAGCTGTGCAATCCCTTATTTGTATATGATTTATAGCTGGTTACAATATGTATTAACCAGATAAGCCACTGAGTCTGTGTTTGTGTCAAATTATATTAGTATTAGCAACTAGGTTATGTCCCCTCTCTGCAGATGTGTACGGCTTCGACTTTCGACCCGCAGAATACGGCCATGGTCTCTGAAAATACCGCACACAGGCTAAGATCATGCTAAGAGTCGTTCATTGAGAGGTATTCGATTGGCTATAATGTCAGAAACAAGTAAGGGCTTTATCGTTTCCACTTAACTGCTTTTACTACAAAGGAGATCGTAATCAGCGGTGATAATAAACAAATATTTAAGTCATCCTTCTTTAGCCAATCATCATAATGTGAAACCGAAAACAAAGGGCTGTCTTAGTAGTACATTATGATGTACGATCATAGCACGTGTCTATGTATCATATGTGACTTCTTTAGTCCATAGCAGAGGGAGCAGCCATCGCGTCCTGCAAAGCAAACATACGTTAATGCACTCATGAATCATCATTCGGTTTGATGAAGATATAGAACGTATTGACCATGAAACTCATATTTATAGAAAACCTGACTTTACCTTTGAATTGGCTATAACGTAAAGCTCTCCATTATGTAGACTGTCGTCACTTTGATCATCGCATCTAAATATAGCTCCCCAACTAATCAGAAGCCTCTTTGGAACTGGTTCACTTGGCACTGCTCCGAGTAGTCCTATAGAACAATGGATATTACTATCAATAGTAAACTGACACAGGTAAACAGGTAATGAACTATACTGAATGCTGATGCTGCTGTCATACAGGATACTTACTGAGAAGAGCGGAAACGGTGGAGGCGACCGTCATACATACAACGCACCCAAGCGGTGTGTACCACATGTAGGATATAGAAAACAGGTAATCTATTCCCGCTCTGATTACGAACACAATCGTACATGATTATAAAAATGCAGCGAATAATATGACTTTAAAACAATGTAAGGGGTATATTGATGCCCATTTATGAAATATTTGTCAACAAAAACACTATCCTCACGGTTGGTTTGTAACGTTGCTCGTAGTGTCATTACTAGCCGATGTCAACAAAGATGATGTATTTGAGTTAAAGAGCAGCGTGGAATTAATCGCCGCCTGACACCCGACAGTAGACAAAGGTGGAAGAGGTGTGCTAACAGGAAGAGCAAACCAGGCACCTACTCCCACCACTATGTTGAGTATTAGACTGGTTAGGGTGCCGACCAGAGCCCCCTACAACACATCAGCTCAGACATTCAAGAGCATAATAACAAATGTACAGATCTTGCATGCTGTTGGTACACCCTACACATTGGATAGATGCAGTCAATTACCTTCCACTCTGAGAAAGTAAATACTCCTGCTGTGAGAAATAAGCCCACGAGTGGACCTGCCACAGCACCAGCCATTGTGAATGCCATCTAGAGAATCATTCAATTGTAGCATTAACTAGCTATGGGCTTCCCCCAGGCAGCCACGATGTACTTTAAATGTGCATTAACAATAACGTGGAAGCATAAAACCAGGATTACCTGAGTGACTGGCCCGGGCATGGTGGTTGCGACAAATGCAAAGCATGTAGCGATAACGCCGAAAAGCACGACTGCAACAATTGTTCATTTATTGCTTTCAAACCCGAATCAAGATACCTCATTGTTAGTTCCGTTCTACTCAGTAGTATGCATATATGGTTTATAGTAAGCATATATAGTTTGGAATTACCTACTATGACTGTAAGAAAAGAGTCTAATGTGATAGATTACCGAGGCATTTGTTGACCCGAGTGGCAGTGCTATCTGACACTCCAGGCTTAAATGGAACAATGAAGCTCTCCCATGTATTGGCGGCACACCCACTGAGTGACGATGATACGGAGCTGGGAAACCACAATGTACACTAAGTGTATGATGAAAAACAGCATGAAAAGAAGCTGAACTCGCACACCAAACTGTAATATCAAAACAAAAAACGGTATATCTTCACTGGGAAACCACAGAATAAAAGGGTATATCTCAACTCGGGTACCACAATGTAAAACAGTATATTTTAATTTGGATATCAAAGTGAAAAACGGTGTATCTTAACTGGGATAGCACAATGAAAAACGGTATTTAAATCTCGGATACCACAGTATTAAACGTTTATTTTAAGCTGGGATACCAAAATGCAAAACGGTTTATTTCAACTGGGATGCCACAATGTAAAACGGTATGGCTGAACTGGGATACCAACTTGAATCAATCATACAATAAGTGTCTGTAATGACGCCGCTCTCAACCAATATCATTAAATGCACTACAATATGCCTACCCATTTTTCAATTACGTCACTGTATTGATCGGCAAGAAACCGTCTCACCTCAAAGCTCCACTATACAACGTAGCAAGAAATAGTCCATTAAATCCTTTCATGTCCCTCAGAACGATCGTCACAAACAGTGGCAAAACCTTTCAATTGATTCAGATGAACATTGATACAAACAACAGCGAAATGAATTATGTGGATGAACACAAACCAGCTACAGTCAGACATGAAACCTACTACATTCAATTCGGTAATGCAAGCATACACCGCTCGGACAAACAACTGCCAGCACTCCATTTGACGAGACCAACATACACCGCTGTTGTTATATTTACTGCAACTTCACTACGATTCCGATACACATTGTTATCGTCAGCTTTGTCTCACTGCAAATTACCCACATTCAAACATGAGCCCAACAAATACCATTTCCGTTTACCCTTGATTACCCATGTGGCTCACTCATTTACCTGACAACCAATAATTAGTGATGTCACGCATGAGGTTAACTGACATACTGAGCTTTGTTACCGGGAGTATATAACATGATAATCTTGGGTTACTAATTTGGTTACCTCACCTGGTTAGCTGAGAAAATTTGACGACTGGCTAACGGGTCACATTCTGCTTTTGCGAAGTATCCAAACACCAGAAGACCTGTCATGTACGACAATCCCACAGTAAACAAGCTCAATGGAATCAGCAACAATATCGACCTGCAAACCACACAATAGATGACGGTATCGGTGATGACCGAGTGCGTGTGATTATCAACAACGGGATACGATTTAACATCACGTATAAGCTGTTGATGAGCGCTTACAGACGAGCGCGGCGCAGCGATTTGGTGGCTGAGTAGCGCTGCACGCTGGCTTGTGCCAAACCATAAACGTATATCCAGGTGAGCGTGTTGCCGAATAAGAATCCCCATACAGTATGACGTACAGTCAAGTCAGGGTCGAATCTGAGTCATCATCATCATTATCATCATCATCATCATCATCATCTTTGTCGAGGTCAAAACAATCAGCAAAAATATCATCACCGCTATCTTTGTACAATGAGGTGGAAGATGCCATTTACATTCAAAGAAGATACCAAATTCATTCGGCCGCCATGATCATCATGATCAAGATCATCAAGATCATGATCATGATTATCATCATAGCAATCATAAAAATTATCGTCGTCATTATAATCATCATTATATCCAGTGTGACTCTACACCACACCCAATCCGCAAGTACCGTCGAGGTAATGAATACATTACGATACAGTGAAGCGTCCATATTGAGCTGCGTATCTCACGGCCTCGCTTACACCTCCCACTTCTATTGCCGCCTGAAAGACACAAGTTGTTGCTCATAAGCCATCATTACACTCGTCATTTTACGATGCATTTCCGTTAAATTGCTTGTGCCTATTGGCATCTTACCTTGATGAGCACGGAGAGCATGCCAACGAGCATAATGGTGATCTGCATCACATCCGTCCAGATGACGGCCTTCATCCCGCCCTGCAATGCCAGCATTCATCGCTAGATTCAAAAATAGTACCTACATTCCGCCGTACAAGGTCAGAATTCATCTATATAGACCTACAGGTATCTTCATTGCAACAAATCAAGGAAGCACATGCTTCTACATTTAGAAATAAAACTACCAGCATTCTACTTTTATTGTCAGAGATCATGCATTCCTCCCTATAAGGCCACCACACAATGTTATTGTCAGAAATAAAACCGGCATTTCACCAAAGAGTTTATAGCTACCCTAAGAGGGCTCACTATGAGAGATGATTCTGAAAATGCGTGAAATACATTAGGTGAGGCTGCCATGAAATCATCACCACGCGGATGTAGGAGACGCTACGATGAAAAAACACGCGGATCGCAGGTGACGGCTTAGACGAAGGCGAGGCGAGAGTGAACCCTCGTAACGCAGCCATAAACAGTTTGATTCCACCATTCAATTCAAATGCGTATCATTATTTTCAGGAATAAAAGTACCATAATTTCGTTTTACAAGCCCACCACACACATTCCTGATAAAACTAACACAGCGACAATTCAGCCCTGCAAGGTCACTATACATCTTTATTGCCAAAAATAAATATAGCGCAATACTAGGATCAGACGTACAATAACCTACAAAGTCAGCTTACACCACGACTGTCTAATACACACCTACTTGTACATACACATTTGACAAATGTCAGACTTATACCAAAGATCTTGTTATAATAAGATACCCGACTCGGCAATTCGCCCGACAAATTCCGTGACACCGTGTAGGCAGCGCCCCCTACGTTTGTGGAAGCTACTCGACGGGCAGCAACCAACCAACTGGGTTATGACTTGCGAATATGTCTGACTGGCAGTCAAACACAAATGGGCACTTCTGTGCTGCAATTAACTGTTCAAATTGTAGAAAGAACCGAAGGGATATAAGCTTCTTTCGGTTCCCTAAAGATGAGGAAAGGTAAGTCTGAAAGTTGAAAACACTACATCATTTTCCAAGTAAAATTCTTGTGGGCGATAAAGAAAGCTGTTTTATTGGTAACTAGTGTAAACATAACAGATTAAGGGGGTTTAAGAAAGTCGGCGGTGGTAAGATAAACCCTGTACGATTAAATCGATGATCACGCAGTATTTGCCATATATTTAAGCAATTATTATCCGTTTATTATATAGCAATGAATACATGCCAAGATCTAGATGTGTTGTTTGAGCCAATGCAATACATAGGTAGAGACCCTATTGTGCTTTTTCTTTGTATTGACTATTGGTTATATCTCTTATCTACATAAAGAAGGGTTCACAGCCAGATTCTCATAATTAAGCCTAGCTGGAACGAATCCGCCTAGTGACCAATAGTTGAATTAATTCAACTTGACTAACGTTTATTTATTCATGATTATTATATATGTTCCAGGTTTATTTGCCTTGAGAGGCTTGACCCATATGTTTATCTATGTTGAGGTACTATTTGTCTAACATAAGGTTGTGTTTGGAATTAGGTATTCTAAAGATGGATGGAAGCCAGTGTTAATGATAATCTTTGCCACCTATACTAGCAGTTGTATAGTCCCAACCCTAACCAATGTGGATTTTTTTCCATTCTATATAAATAATACTCTTACTATGCATTCCAGATGAGTGACACCCCAGCAACTTAAAGGATGGTGCCGTGCTGGTTCTTCTGGAGCCAGATCAACAATAGATACCCCAATTTTTAAGCAATAAATCTTATTACACGATATAACATAATATGTATATATCCATTTTGAATGTGTAAATATAATCAAGTTATGTGTCAATGTAATGTCACGGAAGAATGTTTAGATTTCCGTAAAATCAAATATTCATGATTATTTATTTCCTTGAAAGCCCTCTATGATTCCATAGTATGTAGGACTACTTAAACTTAGATTGTGGTTGCATGGTACTCAAATCAGATGTGTGTGTTAGATGGGCCAGAACTATGTCTGACTAATTTGGTGTGCCTAATGGCATAAGACAGGGAGGCATATTGTCTACCTATGTGTTCAATGTTTGCATGGATAAATTGAGCTCTGATATAAATAATTGTAGTGTTGGCTGTAGTTTTAGTTAGCTTGTAGTTGATCTCCTATTGTATCCTGATGATCTCGTTTTATTTGTGGTTGGACTGTGGTTGATATATATATATATATATATATATATATATATATATACATATATATATATATATATATATATATAGATATATATATATATATATATATATATGTATATATATATATGTATATATATATATATCTGTATATATATATATTTATATATATATATTTATATATATATATATATATATTAATATATATATATATATACATATATATATAATTAATGATGATTAGACTCATGCTGCATCAATGTTTCAGTATGTGCTGTGTCCTGATGTAATGCACTATATTGTATTATGAATAACCAAGAATATGTAAAACAGTAGTACATAATAATGTTTACATGGATAAATTGAGCTCTGATATAAATAATTGTAGTGTTGGCTGTTAGTTGTAGTTGATCTCCTAATGTATCCTATTTGTGGTTGGACTGTGGTTGATATATATATATATATATATACATATATAAATAATTAATGATGATTAGACTCCTGCTGCATCAATGTTTCAGTATGTTGCTATGTCCTGATATGATGCATTATATTGTTATTATGAATAACCAAGAATATGTACAACAGTAGTACATAATAAAATGATGTCCGCACAGGACAACCCATCACCTACAATGCAGCTTGTTGATTCGGTGTAGGTACGTCTGGGTGGCCAATCAAATATCATTTAATCAGGAAAACAGCATGAAAGTATCAAAATATGAGCATATCCTTAAATCAACTTCTTATATTTCATTTCAAAGATGACCACTAATGACAAAAGCCATAGCATTCAGAATAATCTGTTAAAATTAATAAGGGGTAGACTTGACGTTCGAGCGGGGCTAAATAGAGGTAGACCTACTGGACGTCTTGTGTAACAGTCAATGTACAATTTACAATGGTACTAAATATTATATCAAATTCAATGATCGGCAGTCACGGGACGTGTATATATTTATAATACCGTCCGACCGGGGCTAGGGTAGACCTAGCCGCGCACGATGGTATTATAAATATATAAGACGTCGTGCAAGGCTTGGCCTAGGGTAGACCTACACCGAAATATGCGACTTCGTTCAAACGTTCATATAAAATATTGTATTGAATAAATCGCCACACAAATTGCTTAAAAGGTGTCAATAGTAATTGACTTTTCTTTTTTTGTATTGGTTCTATAAAAAAATCTGTGTAAATTTAGAAATACAACGTTATTTTTGTGAACATACCATCGCCGATCGATCTTTTACCATTGAGCCACGCGCTTTTGTTTACATTTTAGCTTCCACGAAACCAGGTGGCGCGCTGGTCGCGAGCTTCACAACGGAAACGTCCGAGTCGGGTATCTTATTATAACAAGATCTTTGCTTATACTACATATATTCCTACCTTCAATGCTATCATTGTCAGACATATCACTACCCACAAGGCCAGCGAACAATGCCATTGTCAGATGATAAACTACCTACAATCCACACTACAAACACCGACAGTGTTTGACTAGCAACTATCTTTATTCTCATTGAAACAAATGATTCCATGCCACACTACAAGGCAAATAAACACTGCAGTTTGAAGCCACACTATGCACAGCTAGAATCAGACATACCACTACCCACATTCCACTGTAGAGGACTTACAGACACTACATTCGGTCCCAATGAGTCCACAACTTATGAGAATTGCTACCAATTTCTTGCCAGCAATAGCTCCATTGTACTAGTTCATGATGATTCGAACTCACTCAACAGAACTTTCCGGATATAAACTACGTTCACAGCGTTTCAGTAACAAAACGCCGTCGAAACGCAGTCATACGATGACTCACCAGAGCTGTGTATATCGTCGCAACAGCAGCCATGACGGGAATGCTGACGAACACAGGCAGACCACAGGCTGTACACAGGCAAACACTGACTTACTACAACCCACACCCTCAAAGCAGATATGTTTGGCACACTATAGGTAGTTAGTAAGATAATGTATTTGTATGTCATTCATTGCATTGATGATATACATTACAAGATGTGATAATAAAAACTAATGCCATATCTAGAAACACTCAAATCGATATAATCTGAACAACATCCTGTTGACATATATGTATATATACATTTTTATATATTTATAATGGTGTATTATTGAGTTAATCACTGGCCACAGATTTGCTGGATGCCAACCGTGAACGTGGATTCAGCGTAAAAAAGACGGGCTTGAATCAAGATGAATCGTTAACTGCTTGTCATACGCCTCGAGGTTGGATAATGTTATACTGGACACTAGGGTGCGCAAACTGCTATTGATATAACTGATACCGATAGCACATTTTAACTTATCCGACCGTTTTGCCTACCTGCTTCGAGGGCAATAGACGGGGCGAATATGGCCGGCCCTATGAACATCACCTTTAGCCAGAGAAAACAAAAGGGTTTTTCATGATGCGCTCCAAGATAGGACCCAAACCTTCACAGTTAGTGAACACAAAATCTGATAAATCAAAGTAATTATCAACAATACCCCTGCTGCTAGCATAAGTGCAGCTCCCAGCATGCTGACGGATTTCGAGTGATATCTCATTCTCAAATACTGTAAATGAAACCACATGTTCTTTAGTTAACTCCATCATTAATGTACACATCGTGTGCCTGTGAATTTTCATGCATATGCGCCCTTGATTGAAAGCTCATGAAGCCTGTTATTACCTCAATGATACAGGTCAGCTTTAGGTTGTAGATCCATGGTACGACGATGCGCTCAGTTATCACAGCAGCCAGCACACTGCTAAGGCTCCCCAAAATCCATGCACCGTATCCCCAGCTGTACATTTCCGCAGAATAACCCAGAATGTTAATGGCCGACTGATATGTTGCCACAAGTGAACAGACAGTTGGTACAACGCGTAGGTTTCTGTCTGCCATGATAAACTCGGCTGTAGTTCTTTGCCGGCCACCAGTGACAGAGTGATAAATTCCTATCCCCAGCGACGCCACGATGAAAGCCACGAATATGACGTAATCCAACAAATGTAACGTTCCCATGTTCACTGATGTTTCCTGTAAAAATTACACGAAGAGCTACACATGTGATATATTTGTTTGAAATCTTCTGTAGCTTTGCCATCTCTTAATGATGACCCATCATGTTATTGTAGAATATTAAGACTACCCAACCCACCTGAATCGATGTCCTAGCCTTCTGGATTAATGCTTATCAGTTCGGCTTGCTGAGTAAAGTGTACCTGTTGGATTTACGTTTGGTTTCAATTAATCACGTGACATATGTGAAATACGAGTATCATGGATTGAACGATAACAAACGGTTTATGTGAGTTACAGCACCTGTTAAAACTCTTGTTATGATCGCAGGTTTTCAGGTAACGGAATACTGGGAATACGGGTTATACCATAAATGTGCTCATAAACAACATATGTGCAACTTGCTCATGTTGAAATCAACACACACATTCCTAAAACACTAAACTTTGTTATTCTAGCTGACACTGAACAGACATACGCCTTTGACAAGACCCCTTAACAATCAAAATTACTTGCTATCATTTTCGAAATGTATCTCAGATTTTACCTGAAATCACTGCTCTTTCTTCCTATTTGTTGTGCATACTCTCGTCAGTATTCATCATTTATTCTTCATTTTACGTATATATATGTATATATAAATTTATATATATATATATATATATATATATATATATATATATATATATATATATATATGTATATATATATATATATATTCGATGACTTACCCGGTAACGTCAATATTTTCCCTACAACTATATATACTTTGGCCCAAATGGTCGAAACAATGTTTAAGCATGAGCGTAGAATATCTTTAGTTGAATTAACAAATGATTGGTTGATCCTAAAATTGTAATATTGAAAAACTGTATATTTTGCTCATTATTCGTCTATTAACAACTTTGAATAAGATCGCAAAAAGTCTGCCAATGGCTGATGATGATCACATCTACAACAAATATTATGTTTCTAATATTCTGATATATATATACATATATATATATATATATATATATATATATGTATATCATTATATATACATATATATCTATATTTATAAACGTGTAGTATATCAATTACTGAGACTGATATTATAAATAATTGATACCGGTGCAGTAAGATAATCTGTGCAAGGCCAATACGCGGGTATTGCATTATTAATTTCGTATATATATATATATATATATATATATATATATATATATATATATATATATATATATATATATATATATATATATATATATATATATATATATATATATATATATATATATATATATATATATATATATATAATCTATATATATATATATATATATATATATATATATATATATATATATATATATATATATATATATATATATATGGCGATGATCACAATGAATGTCCTCATGACTCGCTGAGTTGATATTATTGTGCCCAACTATTTAAAACAAAATTTTTGAAATCCCCCCGCGCACAATCTTATGCGCTCCGAACCAGAAGTGACGTCATTGACATCCATCAAATGTTATAGTTCAATTCCCACTGTCCATGATAGTAATTGACCCAATTTTTATGAATGTCGAACCGATATTCACGATCTTATAAGCGATTGAAATCTTCACGAAAATTGTCCGAAATACTGGATTGTAAATACGTCTATGACTACAAGTGACCAAATTTGTGTGTCTGTTGAACCGATAATTGGAATTTATTTGCGAATGTTTAAAAAAAAATTGTTCTGTGAAAACACTTGTTCAACTCATCGAGCTTTGATAACGACAAACATTTTGGTTGAAGTTTGATGATGGTTCAAGCTTTCAGAAAATGTCAATATTTTAGAAGTTCGGACGATAGTTGGCTTGTTAATTAAGAATTGAAAGAATTTCAATGATTTTTGCTACCAGAAATGTTCGACATGCGTGAAATTTTATACAAATGCATTATTTACAATAACATATATTCAGAAAATGTTTTCAATTGAATAAAACTTCGAGAATATGTAAACATTGTTGAAATTGAAGCGTTATATACAGAGATAGTGGGAACTAAACTTGTGGTATTTGTATTGAATGTTAATGCGATCGGAACCGGAAATTACGTCAACGACACAACCATGAAATTTTACAATGCAGCTAACCATGTCACTGATAGTCTTGAACACAAAATCTTTTGCCGTCGCGCTGTTATTATTTGTTTTATAGGCAATAAAATTTTCTGAACATTCGGACTGCTATGACGATTTTTCGACCCTAACCAATTGGGAAAACCATTCTTGTTAGCAACAAGTTATATTCCATAGAATTTGCAATCGAATTATGCTACAAGTTGGTGAAAATGTTTTAAAGATCGAACAATAATCCCCAGAATACTTAAGAAGGAAGACTATATAGATAGCTGAGGGCAATGTCATATATACGTGAGTTAGTGGCCCTGTTTAGTACTACTGCACACGAATGCACAGTGCCGCATTAAAAAAAATTATGCACATTAATATTAGATATGACCTCCTCATAGGCATCAACTCTTAAATCCAGCCGAGGAATTATTCACATCTCAAGATGGTAAATATCACCTGCAATTTGTCAAGCATGCATAATCTCCCAATAACCGAAAGTAACCAACACAAAAACACAAACAAGATGATGGCTCCTTATGATATGTCAAAATCGAATAAAAGGTAACAAAGCAAAGCCTGGAAAATGGTACAATGATTGATGTACGCATATGTTGACATTTATATGAGTTAAAGACGGTTATGTGACTGGAAATTACTTATGACACCAAGGTGAACAATACAATGAGCGCCTTGGTGTTGCCATTTACCTATCGCCGTTAATATGTTCATTATGGTTGAAATTGAAGTATAATAATATGTGTTGCGTGCTGTCAATCCGAAGCCAGTATATATATATATATATAAGACATACCATGAAATTGACAACGTAATCTAACGAGGTCGATCATCAATGCCAATCGACGTTAATGCCTTATTGGTAACTGCTGTATTGCGGACGTGATTAATCAACACCAGGTATTGATTATGTTCACCCTAGAGGAGTCATTAACCTGCCTGATTGATCAATGTTACCAATCAAGGCCGCTTTGTGCTTGCCAGACTGTACGCCTGTTGCAGTAATAGCCCGAAGGTAATCGCTCAAAGGCACTTGTCGGAGATTAGATGTGATTGCACGGTCGGCTTTTGCTGTATTACCGTGCGTAAGATATTGGTTACGATTGAGGGATTTACAGAACTAAGCGTAAATATTAACACGAAAGGACGTCAACAGATGACATCACTTCACTTAACAGCTGTTTTATTCGTGAAACATCGGGCAACCGAATTATTCGCATCATCACCAGATGTCGGCTCTCTACTAAATTAACTTTTATGTGGTCTCATTTAAAACTCATGTTCAATGCATTTGATTACATAAGCATTACCCTTTATGGTTGTAGTTTAGTTCTTACCACAGCCTTACAGCTATGACATGTTTAACAACGCAAAAGAGCGTAGGTCTATGTCCGCGTAATAAGATCGTATGTGTTTTTGTGTGGTCTATATTAGAAATCATAAATATTAACACCTCTTCTACTGCAGCCGTTAAAAGAAGAACCATTAAGGATTAATAACATCATCATTGAAGACTATCAATGCTATCAATGCAGTTCAGGATGTCCATCAAATGTATAACACAATGCGTTAACAACGAAATGAAAGTTATACACAGAGCTTTGAATTAGTAACGCCCAGCAATGAAATGGTCCTCGTAGGCTAATTAATTTGAATTCCCTACCGTCCTTCGTAAACTCGGCTGACCAAATATCCATACGAATTAATATTATATGTCATAAAATATTAAATGATTTTATATAGTGTTAAATTGTCCACATAGTTAAAGGTTCAGCACTTAATTGGTAATCCATGTAGTTATCGTGGCTAATGTGCCCGGTATATCACTTTGTAATGGTTACTATTGAGACATATGATAACCCATTTGGCTCTCAAAATGTCAGCAATAAAGGAGAGTGAACATATTTTTAAGCAGTATTCTTTTACTTTTATCAATTTTACACATTTAGATACAGAGCACAAAGATTGAAATATGCGTATCCAGAGACAGACAGATTGGCGTTTGATTCCAACAATGTCTGTTTCTGCTTGAGTGTGGTCGTCAGTAAAGAGTATTATTCAGCAAATAGCCTGGCTTGAAATCAATTAAGCTATGGAGCATACGATGGTATTTTGCAGGATAGTGTAAAATAATTGCCACAGGAAAAATGGAATACTGTATACTATATTAAAGAATTATAACCATGTGATGAACAGCTCGATCATATTACCGGATATCGATATTTATCGATCAGGAAAGTATCGTATATATCACTGCCAGGTAGTTCCATTTGGGACAGACATAACCATTTGCATGCCATCATGTCAAGGATCTCATCGCTCATATCACAATGTCCGGTCGATTGTTTTGGAAACTGCAGACTTCAATATTGACTGCACGTCACTTTCTAACGGCAATATATTAGGTCTTATTGTGGCTTGCATGGATAATTAAAGGTCATACCATGATGGCAAATTTATCAGTTGTGCGAGTCCATAACCTTGCATTCTACTTATGATAAGATTTGAAGCATTTGAATTGATGCTGACTTGCGACCCATTATCATTTATTATTGTGCTACGCAATCAATGTAAGCCAACATATGTTTGGCATATGAGCGCCGGATGTTATCTTTATTATGAAGTGAGTTGAATGCGAATTGTACTAGTAAATATACGGAAATTGTCACTGGCATGCGAAATGTTATGTGAGTTTAATGGGATTTTTCTCCAAAGCCTACTCGCTAGCATCAAATATAGGTCGTTTTTCAAATTCCTCAAATCTTATTCCACATTCGTTCATATTTGCAATCCAGCTACTTTCTCGCTCACAAATACTGCGCTTACGAGTCATGAAGGCACTCGGCGAAGGCTGCTTTTGTTTACAAGATAGGCTGTGTTAATTCAGCGAGCAATTTTGCAATGAAAATACTACTGACATTGGCTAATGCATCGATGTGCGCCTGCTCTGGTATAAAATATATTCGTATGGATACACAATCGATAGTTTATATGCAGGCGAACACAATCGGCAGAATAAGCTAAATATTTTGGAAGCTGTCTTGAATCCGCAACATGGTCGTCAGTAAATTTTGGACGATGGTGGTTAATTTGAATAGCATTGGTTGATTTAGAAGCACAAGGCACAATGATTGACAACTATCCAACATATTGCTTTAGAATATATTACCTATTTTCGTTTTAAAAAACCACGCCGATACGCTAATTTAAATATATATATATATATATATATATATATATATATATATATATATATATATATATATATATATATATATATATATATATATATATATATATATATATATATATATATATATATATATATATATATATATATATATATATATATATATATATCCGCATGTTGCAGCAATACCCTGAAGATATTCACACACGATCACTTCTTGATGACTTGGGTTGATCGCACATTTGGATTTCTATACATCATATATTGGAAATGATTGAGGTAATGACCGAATTGTGCAGAACCGCAAACCGAACCAATGCATTGATTTACCAAAATGGCTATGAACATTATTTCGTTCATGATGAGATTCAGGAACGATCATCACCAGCAGCCCCTCTTTCTTTGGTGCGAAAATGCAGCACAACTCAGCAGGAATGTTTCATATATTGCCTTTCCAATTCAAAACTTTAATTTCAGCATGCCCCGGCTAAGCCAACGATCACAAGCACGGGGGAGTTGATTGCTTACACTGGAACTCCGCAGTCATCTGATACTGGGGCATTCACACGGGGCATTAATCTTAACACTTGACTGGTCTTTGATGCAGCATTGTTTTGTTCATCTGACGCATTCAAACGAGTCATTAAGCCACATACTGTATATTTGAAGAATTACCAGTAATTGAGGCATTATTGTGCTTGTCTGTGGGTATTGAAGAGCGTACATTATTGTGAGAATCCTTCCAATTGAGGCGATTGTTTCCACAATATAGAGCATTCCATGTCTTTGCATAACACTATTATACATGCAGCTATACAATCGCCCATTTCCTTGCCCGATCACGGCGACCTTGAACGAAATATCGTGCTCCATAGTCTCATTGAGCCGCTCTTGCAGATAAGGCAGGGATAAGAGTTATTTATGTCCCACAGAGCGATTGCGTG
>CM067353.1:76843197-76858178 GCA_034190875.2 Urechis unicinctus | reverse complement strand
ACATAACGATTTTATTATCTCCCATTTCAAGGTCTCTGTACATATCATCACCTTGTTTACTAACGCGTGAATTGGCTGCGGTAGATACCAGATCTATTGTGTTTTGGTATGACATTGCTTGTCCTCCAGAGGATGGAAGGCCTATCGTAGGAAGTCCAGTGATCATGTTGCCATCCACATTAAGATCCCCTTCCATTGTGTCACCTACGGCACTTATTTTTTGTGAGTCACCAATAGATACATAGGTCTTTGTGGCATATTCCGAGAGGTCAGCACCACGCACAGTGCTTGCCGGTTTTTGCCTAGGTCCATAAATACTCGTTTTTATTGACATCTTGTAAATTTAAGAACAACGCTAACAGGTAAGTCGTTGTTATCTAATAGCCTTCCTTTATTATCGCATAACTGAACCTTTAACTCATGCACTGTTCCGCTAGTGACACTCTTACAGACAGGATTAGCGATGTTCGTGGTTATAATATCACCGAAAGAGCCACCCTCTAAGCCAACAACTTCAAGAAGCGTAGTGGGCGCACCATCTAGCATGTTGTGCGTGGTGCTGACTTGATTGAGGTGAACATAAATTGTGTTAAAGATGCTAAAGTTGATGGGCCGGTCACCTATGTAAGTACCTGAAGGAATTAATTGCCTACCCTGACCGTCATCAAGACCCAACATTTTTAACACACCATCTGATATGCGTGCAGCCCCATTATCAGGAATTGTGAGGGTTATAACCCCATTTACAGCATTAACCTCTAAACCAAGACCTATTGATGTAATCGGCTGCTGAAGAAGGCTGAAACTCCAAAGACCGGGTATTAATTGGACAGATCCTCCCTCTTCTGAAGTTCTTGACTGCCATTGAATGGTCTCGTTTGATTCGAGATTGTACCAGCCCACAGTATACGTGATTGACCTTAGGCCAACACATAGACCGCCCGCAGTGTTGTCAATAGGATTTTGCAGGGACACAGCGTCGCCGCTTTGAACATTTGACAGAGTGTAATACATAGCACTATGAATAACCAAGCCTTTAGTATCAATAGAAAAGCTACATATAAAGAGGGCGGGGTGTATCCAGCCTCATATGGTGTGGGAGATAAACTAACCCGACAAACAATTCAAGTTGTTCACAATGGTGGTACATTCACAGCAAAGTTTCCTGATCTATTCAGTAACTATAAGGTGCCGCCGGTAACAGCGGACAAAGTAGTAAAAGACTGGTTGACAAATCCAATGCAGTTTTGGCAGAACCAGGTAAATTTTGCAGTGTGGTGTGCAACATCCGGCTGCGGTGTGTCATCCCACGACCACCTCGAGGCTGGGATTCAACTCGTGAAAGCTCTATACACCTTTCACCTTTATTACACAGTGCGTCGCTTATTAGCAGAACTGCAGGCGCCTCTACCTCAGGATCATGCCTATGACCCCTATAACAATACATATGACAAGAGGGCATATGAGAGACTCTGCACTAACTTTGGTGTTCAACCAAACACAGACTGGCGCCAGAAGGCAGCCGTAGCTAATAGTGGTCTTGGTATCTTATATGCACATGATGGGTATGGTTACGGGAGTGTTGTCAAGGTTGCTGGTCGAAACGTTCGTTATGACCCTACACGGATGGCCTTTGAGGCGGAAAAGGATACAAAGCCAGGTTTTGCTCACGCGAAAAACCTACAATCCTTTCAGGAGAGAATGGGTGCTGTTTTACATCTAGCACAGGGACCTGAAGCAGACGAGGCCTGGAGTACCTTCATACTGGACACGTCTGAGGGTTTTACACAAACCGGCGTTGAGCGAATTAACGACAGCATCAGGACCTATGTATGGCCCATTCTTGAGGCTCAGGTGCAGACCCGCTCAGAGATACTAGGTGTTGGAACGTCCTTTGATGCTCAAAAGCCATTTCAGGCCAACGTTGAGAATGCCATCAACTCCCCAGTGGATATTCCGTCATCTATCCGACAGTATCAGAACGTACTCCAGAATGCCTCTTCAAAGGTTGATTATGTGTTTGGAATGGGCCTGTACATGGCTCCGTCTGATATGAGCCTCGCCATTGGAGACGTTGCTGGGTACAACAATCTGATTACCATTGCAACTGAGGAGCAGCAGATAGGCAGCAATGCTGATGTCAACTCGGTTCCGGTGGTTCCGGATAGAGGAAGCTTTGACCCTCCGCCAGATACAGATACAGATATGAAACTCCCCTCTCCAGGGCCGGCCCCTATGGACGAAACCGGTCTGCGTGGGGTGCACGAGGATGAGAAAACGGCTCTTATTATGGGTGGAATCGCTATAGGCTTATCTGTGCTTTGGTTTGCTACGTAGTAAGTCACGGAGTATCAGGAGGATAACTCCCCCCACCGCCACAGCTGCGGCCCATACGTGTTCTGCCATCCAACCAGCCACCTTTGCAGCTGACGTAAGCAGCCATGATACGATGGAGCCAATAATTCCTGGAAGGGCAGCTGCTGCCTTACCGGCTAGGTTATTCAGGACGTTTGCCAAAGAGTTCAGCAGTTTTTTAATCCGTTCCTTTAAACCAGGCTTATCAGCTGGTGTCGGCGTTGGTGCCGGGGTAGGACTAGTGCTCCCTCCGCCCGTCAAAGCAACTACCAGGGTCGAGATTGGGGTTCGCAGACGTTCACGGTTTACAGAGGTAGCCTCAACACGGACACGCCGCAGGTCCTGCAGCTCTGCAAGCTCATTTGCTTGGAATCTCCATGCTCGACTATCATCCCTCCCTTCCTTCTCCAGGCTTGCCATTTTAGCTTCCCGATGTTTTATATTCCTTTCTATCTCAGTTATCTTAGCTAGGTTATTGACCAGCTCACCCCTCTGGGTCTGCATAGCCTTATCAAGCCCCATAAGCTCTCTGAGTGGTAGTTCGTTGTCTGTTTGTGTACTTAGGTCTTCTATGGCGTTAAGAACGCCCTCTATGAAGCTTGTTTCTTCCACACCACCTTACTCTGTCATGGCTTCGGTGCTGCTCATTTCTAACTTTGGAAGTGCAGCTTCCGCTTTAGCAGCAGCTTGGTAAACGCCTTGTAGGGCTTTTGCTGCCTTTGTGGATAGTTCAGGGGTCACTCCAAGAGCCCGAGCAAGCTGTGTACCACCGTAATCTAGGATACTCCTAGGAGAGAGCAATTTGTTGGGATTGTTCTTCCATGTCAGAAGCTTCCATTCTCGGCCCCACTTAACCCAAAGGTCACCTTGTTGAGACGATCTAAACTCCAGAGTGGCCTGCAGCCCATGCTTAGACACTGCCTTCTCCCACATCGTAACTAAGACTTCAGTTTCTTCTTTGGAACCCACCTGATCTTCTGTTAACCCCGCAGGCATTTCAGTAATAGCCCAAGGTGGAATAATCGTACTCGACGTATCTAAAGTTTCGTCAATCAGGTTAGTCTCCTCATCATCAAAGTTAGTCTCCATTACCCTCCCATCCCATAGCCCCCTCCTCATCTGCATCATCAAATCCTGGGTTATCAAACTCCATGTCTGTGTGTTAAAGATATAAGTGTAATTAAGCATTCAAACATGACGAGTACTTACGGACGCAAACTAAACCCACACCGCCGGATACGCGAACCGCTCGGGGTAAAGGGCGTGCGACAATCTGTATGCGTTACAAACAATCCAAGCACTATTGACCAGAACCAACAACTGCTGGTTCGCTTCCCCAATCTAGGCGCAGACGACGTCATTGTTTCAGGGACAGCACGGCTGGCCTTTACAATCACGCTGACCTCGACTGATGTTAACCGCAGCGTTGTGCAAAACCTGGGCCGCGCCGTGGTTAAGAAATTGACAATCAAGATTTCTGGCAATGACGTCATGTCTATTGATGACAGCGATGTGTACCACTGTTACCACGAATTGTGACGGACTGCACAGGAGAGACAGGGCCTCCAGTATCAGGGCATTGACACATCAGATGACAGAAACGCAACTAAGATACGAGTGGGGGCAGGAGACAAGGTTGATACCGAGGAAGAGGACAAGGCCGTAGTCGATGTGTATGGTAACAGGTTCTACGTTCCGCTTGATTTTGAACTCCTCGAGAGCCACATGCCATTCTACCAGAGTGCGCTTAGTGACAGACTGGAATACGAGCTCACATTCAACGACTACAACCGCGTGATTCACGCAACAGGCGACACCGCTGCAAGCTACAAAATTGATGGCATCTCGCTGGAGTATGACATGGTTACCCAAACAGAGTTGGCCCGCATGATACGCACACAGTACACAAGTCGGCTCTCGATTCTGTATGACCGTGTGCTTCGTCACAGGAAGCTTGTATACAATAAAAGAGATACACTGTGGAACATCAACCTGAACGTGCCGGCTCGCAGCATGAAGGGCATCCTACTGCTCTTTGAAAACCCGACCAACGCCTCATTCGCCAGGAAAACAGAGTCGTTCCACAACCCAAAGATAACGAAGGTCGAGGTGACCATTGAGGGCATCCCCAATCAGCTCTATGCCCAGGGCATGCGTGGCTACCAGCAGTGGGACGAGGTGAAGAAGGCCTGTGCAGCAACGAGTAAACGAGACCCCAGTGTAGCAATAGCATTAAAAGACCTGTCATTGTCAGACGTTTCCCTAGGAGAGTACCTAACCACCAAGTATGCTCTGTGGCTCGACTTAAGGACGAGTGATGACGACCAGCTGCACGGTAGTGGCAGGGCTGTGGAGAATGCGTCTGAGGGCATCACCATACAGATCACAAAAAAGGCAGAGGCGGCGGGCACATTGAACGTTTATATGTATATTGTAATGGATGCACAGCTTAACATTAAAGATGGCAGGTTCGTCAGCGCAGTGTACTAAGTTTACATTTCCAGATGGTCCCTGTTCGGCAATTGTTTGTGGGCAGACAGGATGTGGGAAAACCGCATTCATCCTCGACCTACTTGAAGGGCCCTTCTTTGGTGCCTTCGAGCATATTGTAATCCTCTGCCCTACCATACGTTTCAACGAGGCCTATCAGACGCGGTCATGGGTGTGGGATGATTCAGAGGTGTACGTGGTTGATCCAGGAGAGCGGCTCCATGACCACCTGAGGGCTTTCTACCATTGTTTTAAGTGCGAGCCAACCCTGTACATTATTGATGACTGTTCGGCAACAAAGGCCCTAACCAAGAAGAAAGACATGTTATCTGAACTGGCCTTTAGCGGCCGCCATGCGCAGCAAAGTGTCTGGGTCCTCACCCAAAAGTACAACTCTGTGCTGAAGGACTTACGTGAGCAGACTCGCTGGATGGTGCTCTTTCACACCAAGGACCGTGACTCGTTTGAAGACGCCTTACGTGAAAATGATGTAATTCCAACAAAGGAGGAACGTGCCACAGTATGCCAACTACTAGCAAAGACCAAGCACGCAAAACTGCTGCTGAAGACTGATCAGCCTACTGCATATGCCGTCGATTGAAGTGATATTGGCCTTGATAGCAGCCGCTGCCTCAGTAATCAATTTAGGTTTCTTCATCTGGGTAGCGGTGCAGTAGTTTTGAAGCTCGAAGGCGTATACGTATATTCATGGATCCTGATACCATTATTGATAAACTCCTTGAACAGGACTCGACTGGCTTAGTGGAGAGAAAGTCTGGGGGAGCGGAACCTAGTTGCACCCCTGGTGTAAATATGTCTTCTAAGAGAGATAGGCTTGCTGCCGTCATAGCCGGAGGTCAGGCCCGTCAGTACCTTGGTTTGAAGGGCCTTACAATTGACCAGGTTGAATCAATGTCTGATGAAGAGATCATAAAGCTGTATGTGAGATACGAGGCTCGGCTAGGTGCCAGCATGACACGTACTCTAGGTCAGACACTGCTACAGCTGTACTCAGGTATTGCTTGTATGTTTCTACCAATCCCACCAGAACACCAGCCAAGGCTAATTACAGACCTCACAATAAGCTTCTGAGAGAGCTCCGAGAGGCTAAGGCAGCGCTTACAGATGGTAGAGACGAAGCTGTCGAGCCAATATCAACGAGCAAACCTATGGAGAGGTGGACGTGGCCAACATGGGCTGTGCCTTTAGTTGTCGGCGATGTTGGCGTGTTGGCATTGTATTGCTACAGGCACCAGATGGTAGCCTCACACCCTAAACAGGTTGTGGTACAAAAGCCTCCAGACGCTCATTTAAAGGATCCGTTTTATATGGAATAAGATGACAACACCAATTACTGATGGAAAAATGCTCGTAAACGCTCTGTACCACGGAGTAGTTGTTTCCGGTATTTCAATAGGCTATGCCAAGCTTGCTAAGATGGCTCTGGGTGGTGGGGTGACACGTCTTGATTTCACCCCACGGGACCTGGCTATGGCTGTTGTCGATGTATCACTAGCTATGGCCACAAAGGATATGCTAATTAAACAAGGAATCTTACCAGTTGATATACTGAAGTAATGGCCACACTCGCGGTACTTGTTGGGGGTGCTCTTGTTAACGCCCTTGCATTCTCTGGGAGCAACTTTTATTCTCTAAATTACGAGGCAGCCAAGTGGACGCGGAACGTAAACGCCATGATATGGCAATCGAGCAGCTTCAATCTGCTCAGGCAGCATGGGCCAAGAAGAGAACTGAGCGTTTAGACTTCATCAATGAGCAACTACGCCGCCAGGACCATGCCGAGCATACATTTAAGGATGCGGACGAGGCTATGCGTGAGTACGCCCTAATTACGAATAAAACCGTCGACCCGCTGGGCTCTGAGCCGCAGCTTTCAGACTTCTACGAGCCCTCAGATGAACAGAGGGGGCGTGAGGTGGCGTTCATTATACTGGGTATGGCTGCGACTGGGCTGGTTGCATACAGGCTTGCTAAGTAGGTCATATGGAGACTCGAACGTTTTCTGTATATGGATCGTCGCATGCAAAAGATCTACTATAGTCCTAAGGGATACTGGAAAGGCATTACAGCTATCAAGAAGCTTGCAACAGAAGCGAGGGTTTCTGAGGAAGTTGCCAGGGGGTGGCTAACAAAGCAAGCTATATGGCAAATTTACCTGCCAGTGCCAAAACACATTCCCAGGCCAAAGTTTGATGTCCCTGTCCCCAATGACGTTGTGAAGCGCCGGACTTACAAGTATGCCCTAACATTGGTTGATGTGGCCTCGAGCTACAAAGCGGCTGAGCCATTGACTACAAAGGAGGCTAAGGAGGTCGCAGGTGCACTTGAGAGGATATACAAACGAGGACCACTGCATTGGCCTAAACTACTTCAGGTGGACCCCGGACGGGAGTTTATGGGTGCAGCGAATCAGCTGTTAGTAAAACATGGAGTATCAGTCAGACGTGGCCGTGTGAATATCCATCGAGACCAGGGTATAGTGGAACGCTTTAACCGAACCCTTGCTGAACGACTCTTTGGTCACCAGTATGCCGTAGAGTTAAGGGATACTGGAAAACGATCGACTGAGTGGGTTTCTCGACTGCAGGCTGTAGTCTCTGCGATAAATAATGAGGTGACCCGCTTGACTGGAAAAAAGGCAAAACGAGTTGCACAAGAGCCCTCTGCAGTCGTACCAGGGCGCCCTCTGGGGGTCAAAGAGCAGAAGCTTCCCTCTGGTGAGGCAGAGCAAGACCACCGGCGGCGGGCAACTGACCCTGTGTGGTCAGTCAATGTTTACCGGATTGGAAGCTCTGTCACTAAATCTGGTGAGCCTGTACTATACTATTTGCTGGATGGACCTCTCCGTGGCTTTGTAAAGGAGGAGTTGCTTGTGGTGCCGTCCGATACCCAGTTGCCGCCAGACGGTATTATCAATTAGACTAATAGATATCTATATATATAACAATGGTAGTATTTGACAATAAGTGCCCATGGATATTGCTCAGAAAGAAAGTCCCCTGTAACAGGCCCTGTACGCAAGAGCAAGATTTTTGTGGACTACACAGATATAAGATAAAACATGGTGTCATTAATCGTCTTTGTACGGGTTGTCAGAAGGCTATAAAAAATAATAAGGTAGGATTGTGCATGGATTGTGGGTTCGATAAAGTCAACCACAGTCGTCTTCGTCTTGCCCAAAAAATTGTTTCACAACGGCCTATAGCTGGGCACACGCCAGTCGGCGCTACTGAACGGGGATTCCCCACTGTATAAAAATAGAAATCTTGTGGCGCTGTCAACAACGTGGTTTGGCGGCTAGGTGCGACGAAGCTTGGCACCTTGTCAGAGACGGGTGTTTACTGCATAGGTCAAAGTCCGCTCGCTGTATTTTTTGTTGCCTTTTGTGTATCAACGAATTCCCTTTTAGACTAATGGAACTGTATAGTAAACATGACTCATAATCAGCGAGCACGTGAAGCCCAAAACGATTATGTTTCAATTCACGGTTTTCAGCCTCCTTATCCACGCTCTAAGGCTGCACTCAAAGCACTCCAAGTGCGTAATGAATATGACCATACATACAAGGAGATTTTCGCTAGATTAAAGGCTGGGGTGCGTGCCACCCCTGTCCCCACTCCTGCCCCACGCAGACCAGTCCCTGCCCCACGCAGACCTGTCCCTGCCCCACGCATCCCCACAACCCAGTCCGCAGTCCCCACAGCGCGTCTTGCCTTCAAGAACACTAAGTGGGCTGTTAAAAACTATTTGCGTGGATGGGTGATGAACGTTCCTGAGTCTCACCCCCTTAGCTCGGACCTTATGATGTTCTTTAAGGGCATGCGTCGGAAGATGCATAAAGTTTTGACTGGTGAGCTGGAAGAGCTAGGTGGAATCAAGTGTCAGTTTGCCCTTAAGGTAAGACTCTCCAAGCACTCAGATGATGACAGCACTGAGTATTTTGAGCCTGTATTGCGTAATAAGCAGCAGGTGGTTCTCTCCCTAGAAGATATTAACGATGAGCTGGACCAGTGCAATGCTAATATCCAAGAGTGGTTGGAGAAGTGGACCAACCAAGGTTCTGGCTGGGAGTTTCAGGCGGTCACAACTCTGTGGATTGATATTGCAAACTGCCAGCCATTGAAAGGTGGCTCCTACCTGAAACTGCCGAGAAAGCTGGCGGTAAAGAAGGCAATTAGAAACGTAAAAAACACAAACGACCCACACTGCGTTCTATATTCCATTAAAGCGGCTCTGCACCCGGCTGCCAAGAACCCGCAGCGACCATCAAAATATAACATTAAGCCGCTCTTAAGACTCTTAGAAGGAAAAGGTGTGGACTATCCAACACCTATCTCGCAGATTGAGAAGATAGAAAAACATGCTAAAGTAGGCGGCTTGAATGTCTTTGGCTGGGATGGAAAGGCCACCATCGTTCACCGTATCAGCAGACAGCCTTGTCCATGTATAAACCTCATGCTGATTGAGGAGGACGGTAGGTTTCATTACACGCAGATCGAAGACCTGAACCGCCTGCTGTATGACCAGAGTAAGTACGAGCACCGCAAGTTCTTCTGCGAGCGATGCTTGCATGGATACACCACTGAGAAACTGCTCCTGGCGCACAAACCTGAGTGCATGGGTATCGGGCAGACTGCTGTGCGAGTTGACATGCCTGAGGAAGGGAAGAACATATTATCCTTCCAGAACTGGCAGAAACAGCTTGCTGTCCCCTATCTTATCTATGCCGACTTTGAGGCGCTCACAGTGAAGCTTCCGGGACCTGCGCCCAGAGAGCTTAGTTCAGTCATCAGTAACAGGGCTGGGAGTTAACTAAAATGACCATTTTAGATGTTAACTGGCCTCAAGAAATTCTACCCCTCCAAACAAAAAAGATGCCATGTTAGGAGAACCCCAGGTCAGTGACATACTGGGCTGGTGACAAGAACCCAAGGTCAGTGTAACGACTGGCTGGTAATAAAAAGAACCCAGGTCTGTGTCATGCTGGGCTGGTGATGAGAAAGGTGATATGAATTGCAGATAAATACAGAGTAGATTAAGTGTACAACAATGAGACACTATACACAGGTGCATACATCATAACTGCAAGACCATCAATCAGGACCAGGTGGAGCTTAACAGTCATACTGGGAAAACAGAACTTCTGATAAAAAACTTCTACTTAAGCAGACTGTTGAAGCCATACTCACACACAACAAATACAGATAATACTCATTGTTTCGGTCATTTTGGTCATTCTGATGGTTTTAACAAAAAAAACATTAAGACATAACATGTCTTTTTAAGCCCCAGTGATTGATATATCTCAACGAAATATGATAAACAAGAGAAGCCAAAACACTGATGAAGCCACAAAATTGGTGAAGCCACAGTATTGCTGAAGCCACAATATTGGCGAAGCCACAGTATTGGAGAAACCACAAAATTGGTGAAGCCGCAATATTGGTGAAGTCACAATATTGGTGAAGCCACAATATTGATGAAGTTTCAATATTGCTGAAGCCACAATATTGGTGAAGTCACAACACTGGTAAAGCCACAACACTGGTGAAGCCAAAATATTGATAAAACCACAGTATTTTTGAGGCCACAATATTGGTGAAGCAACAGTATTGTTTAAGCCACAATATGGGAGAAGCCACAATATTGATGAAGCCACAATATTGGTGAAGCAACAGTATTGGTGAAGCCACAATATTGATGAAGTCACAATATTGATGAAGCCAAAGCACTGGTGAAGCCACAACATTGGTGAATCCCAAAAAATGATGAAGTGATATCATTGATGAAGCCACAACATTGGTGAAGCCAAAATATTGGTGAAGCCTCATTATTGTTGAAGACATGTTATTGGTGAAGCCACAATATTGGTTAAGCTACAACACTGGTGAAGCCACAACATTGGTGAAGCCGAAATATAGATGAAGGGATAACATTGATGAAGCCACAACATTGGTGAAGCCAAAATATTGGTGAAGCCACAGTATGGGCGAAGCTATGTTATTGGTGAAGTCACAATATTGATTAAGCCGCAATATTGGTTAAGCCACAGTATTGGTGAAGCCACAATATTGGTTGAGCCACAACACTGGTGAAGCCGCAATATTGGTTAAGCCACTAAAACTGGTGAAGCCACAATATTGGCAAAGTTGTACCATATACATGCATGCAGAAGAAAATAAATTTTCATGGTGGTTTAGCACATGGACCTTAATATTTCAAATGTAACTCATTAGGTAAAATAGTGAGGAGGTCAGGTGGCTTCATCTACATTACTGTCAGTAATGTAGATTAAGCCATATGACCTTCTCACTATTTTTATCTTTAACTATTCATTTATCTCAAATCACCAAATATCATGAAATGATAAGACTAAAGAATATTTCTTTTCACTAAGCAAGAGCCTAGTGGCCCTAAAGCAAAACACTGCTCCCTTTGATATGAGGAGGTATCTTGCAGAGATAGATGAGCATAATTGTGATGTTTGGTTAGCTGATACTGTTGCCCATCTTGAACAAATAAATTTCCTAAATAGGGCTGATAAACCAACACAGCGGATTTGTATCTCCAATATGATTCAATTGAGATGCTGGGTCCATAATATTAAACCCAGAACTGTAGGTAAAGCAGTTTATACCATATTATGAGTGCTGCTAGGCAAAATGTCATCGCAAACACTTAGCTAATCTAACTGCCTTACAATAAAGACAGAAAGCCATGGCTATTGAACTCTGCTTCTTTTGGCACGATTTGTATTAACAAGTTATGACAGCATTTAATCATAGCTTTTATAGCATAACATTGTATTCAATGATACACCAGGGCTGAACAATAACCCCCAAACCCATTTGTCTGGCATCAATAGTCCATCGCCAAGTAGTTTTAGCATTTAAGCCAAATAATTTAAGTTTCTTAGAAATGATTCTCCCAAACACCCATGAGCTATTAATAACATTTTTCCTGGAACAAGAAATTTTAATTTGCTTTAATTTAGCACGTCAGAGGTCAAAAGCCATAAAGCTATAAGTTAAAGTTTGCCAGGATATAAGGACATGATAAACCCCATTTTTCACTTGAACAGTATAATTGAATAATCCTAACATTTTGGCTGAGGTCAAGGACCATACACATCTGATTTCTAGTAAGCAAAGAGATACTGACATGAGAAGGCCATTTGTAGGATTTGAGATCACTAGCTTAATTTATATCACAATGCGACATCAAAACTTTTAATACCCCATTGGGTTTATAGACACAGGATATTATTCAATAATAATCCAGGGGTCAAAGGTTATGCAGGAAGATTTGGTCAATGAGGAGTTGCTAGCTTGTATTATAAGAAAATGTGCCATCAAGAATCATTCCCCATTATGTAAATCTCTCAGGAACAAAACATAAGAAATATAAGAGTGGTTCATGATTAATTTGAGGCTGGTATTCCCTATTTGGTTAACATAGTTAAGAGATTATTTTTCAATAATAAGGTCACAAAGGGCTGATATTTTGTTTGTAAGTGACAATCAATATAACAATGGCTTTTATTATTAAAAAAATGTGATACCAAAAGTTTACAAGCAGACAGAGCAAAGCTGTGCTGAGGAGCATAACTATTAATGGTTCCTGCCTAATGGTCCATAAATATTACCTTATAAGTGGCATGCAACATGTCCGGGAAGGATACTAATCAAAGGGACCATCCAAGTCAGGCATAACCAGTCAGTTTGTTACATCTTGGGAACTGCACTGTCCTAAAACGGCCTCATGTGATTTGGGGTTGCAACTATGCTTAAATCCACCATCAAAACTAGACCAGATGCACAGATTTTAAGACTAACTTACCAATGATCATGGCATTAATAGCCTACGTCTGATATATTCAAATGAGGTGATTGTTCTATCAAAGAA
Source organism: Urechis unicinctus (assembly GCA_034190875.2). Classification (NCBI taxonomy): domain Eukaryota; kingdom Metazoa; phylum Annelida; class Polychaeta; order Xenopneusta; family Urechidae; genus Urechis; species Urechis unicinctus. Next base: position 76,845,407 of record CM067353.1, on the reverse strand, counting down.
TTAGATTACAAGCATTGAACATTTTTCTTTGAAAGCTTCTATTGAAATCAAAAGGATCACTTTCCTGACTTATTGATGGCAGAAGTTTGACAATGTCCATGACTGAACTATCATGTAACATATAATCAAACTTATAGGAATGTAACAAAGAAGTCGTGTTTTAGTGTATTGGAATGATATATAATATTAGCAGATCATGCTATAATCATGTCCAATTAAAGTACTTTAAAATGTAGGTTAAGGGTATCATTACTGATGGAAGTATATAATTCAATGATGTACAATGCAAAATATCAAACTTCTGCCTTTAAAAACAAAAAAGTACTACTCATCCCCCTACCACACCGCACAACAACCAGGATTTTGGTATGATGGACTATGACACTAGCTATCCTAGTGGCTAGTGTCATAGTCCACCACGCAACATTGTAAGTTACAGGGCATGAAGTCGGAAGACGAGTAGGATCGATGATGCGGGGTCCCCTAACTTACTCAACAAGACTATTGGAGCATCAGGGGTACTGTGATACCGGTGCGCATGTCCGCTGTCAAGATCAGCAGATACCACAAACCAAAATACCAGGCTGACAGTGGGCGAAATGGCATTGTTTACATCTGACAGATGCCGAGATGGGGCAAATACCTCTGACTGAAATGTCCAACACGGTTAAATGTACGTTTGGAAATGTAATTTTTAAAGAAAATCAATGGAAATCGGTAGCTCTGATCAACCAAGCTGCAGGCATCAAGTAACAATAACGTGGTATCTAGGATTTGTTGGCTGTTGGAAATGTGATCGGTAAGTGTGACTGCGAGCTCACGTCCGGAAGAGCCCGGTGAAGCTCGCTAACTACTGTAAACTACGGGTATTTCATAATTTGTCATACATGAAATTTTTCCCTTAACAATTACGTTTATTGATACATGAATGATATTCAATAAATAAACGTTGGAATCATACTGACCAAATAAGAATCAAATGGAAAGAGATCGTGTAAAATGGTAGGCTGACCGATCGCGTTTGTTTATATTCGCTCGTGTACCGGAAATTCCACGTGGTATGGTAAGCTGGAATTGTTACAACCTGCAAAGGTGGTACATCGGATATATTGACAGGTTATATTGATCTACCGATACTATTATTATTCGTGTTCATTGTGTACATTAAGGCCTATAGGCCATACATACATAATATATTTGTCGAGAAACGTACTGCTGTCAAGCCAACGTTGACTGAATATGTTGTGGGGAGTGTCGTTTCTTAATGATCCCTTTCGTCAACTAAGCTGTTTGTAAGAGTGATGATCCGTGATGTTTTGGTTATACATATATATATATATTGCGCCTCTTTACCTCGTTTTGAAGCTTTTATTGCACCTGTCGTCTCATTATATATCAACAACCAGTCTAAACCGCTACATGTTAAGGATAATTGATGACAATGTGCTGTTCGAGTAACTGCATAAAAAAAAAACATGTATCGTATGAAAAGTTATTTCGTGACATCAGTTTATTCTTAGTTAATAACACTGCAAACAAGGCACCCAATGACTGAGAATGCAAATTTGTTTATGCATTTTCTACAGTTGCTGCCAGTTAAGCGTGTCAGATTGGATTTAAAGCACCACAACAAGCAACATTACCGTAACATATCCCTAGAAGTATAAGTTAAAGAAACGACAGAACGATGCATAATTCAGCCAATTATTTGCATCATGCTTCAAATACTTAGACAATATGTTTTGCGCAGGCAGTAAGCAATCATAGTACGTCGAACATAAAGCATTGTTGCATCCTATTAACACTCATATGATACCAGTCAAATAATTAATCGGGGCCCGTAATCAACTACATCTAGCTACTTCTAGCTACATATACCCCTGATAGAGTTGCGTTATATGATACCAGTCAAATAATTAATCGGGGCCCGTAATCAACTACATCTAGCTACATCTAGCTACATATACCCCTGATAGTGTTGCGTCGATCGAAAAGCTGATTCGATGATTGGGTTTTAATGTTTCGCCCGGTTGTGAAACTTGCATCGCTGCATATGCATCCAACGCAGGAAAGAAATTCATTGACGTGTTGTAAACGATTCTGCTGTGAGACAGATACACATAGATAATCCGCACCCCGCATAGCTCACACAGGTTTGCTATATATATATGATTCGCTGATTTCGCTAGGTTCTGTGTTGAATTAACATT
>CM067353.1:76797282-76843097 GCA_034190875.2 Urechis unicinctus | reverse complement strand
GACAATAATTAAATTGACATCTGGTTCGCCCGGGCCATTTACTTACTGAATCTGTCATCGTATCAATAGGCTGACAGGAGTGTCTTCCAGTAGCCAGAGGGCGCTACTGTCATCCTATGGCATACGCATGACCGGCGACTTCCAGTATCCTATAGCATACGCTGACCCCAGTTGTATCGGGTGAATTCCTTGTGTATTACTGTCATGGGTGGCATGTTCATTGCAATCGACCATAAACGGCTGCCCCCTCACAGAACGGTTTTGCTTCTGGATTATAAGAGATTTTAGCGCCGAATCAACGGATAAAATGCAGATTTTCTTTGTCATTGATGAACTTTTCTCTTTAATCGCCATATGAAGCGTGCAGTGATGGGCGACTATTACATCACGCATCTCGTCATTAATATCATTATTCGAGGGTTGTCTGCTATGACACAAACAGCCTTATTATGACATGTTAATGGCCGCCACAGGGCAACAACAATGCTTGGCAAATCACAATAACATGACCCGAAGCTAATGTTACCTACATGCTGCTTTTACGGGGACGTGAAGTAACTATCAGTCAGCAATGTTGCAAGCAGTATTTCAATCCATGCATTGAATAACCTCAATGGTTTGTTATTAACGTTTCGATATCTCATGTAGCTACAGAAGCTAACACTAGCATTTGTATTCAACTCATGACGATTCTTGCTGAGGCTAGTGCATTCAACTATAGTTAAACCAATATTCACCAGTACGTCAGTTATAATGACTGTTGTGCATTGATACCAATCACAAATATCAGATATTGGAAGAATGATTACGTTTTGCTGATTCTAATCTGCTCAGGGAATGTCTTATATTATCATTCACATAAACCACGACATCCCGGTTTAATATGTGTCATTTGTATGTGGTGGTCTGAGGTGTTGGTCACAGCAGCAAAGGTTTTAGGCAAAATGTACGATGACGATGTCCCAGAACAGTCATCTTTATTCGCAATGAAACGGTTCAGCTAAAAATTGAATGAAACATTGGGGTTTAACGTAGCTTTCAACATCAAAGGCCGTCTTGCGATGGCTATAGATGACAGGCAAAGGGACGACTGATACCACCCATTGAAGCGCCATAACCCGCTGGGCACGTACCGATTGACCACAGCAGGTCGTCAGACTTCTGAAAACATCAGTGGCGCCTCATGGGATAACTAATGGTATTTCATTGCAAGGACCTCATTCCATTAAAACCTGGAGACGAACTGCTATATTAAAAACAAAATTCATTGTAGGATTAATTAACACTATCAATGCCATATGATAGAAATAATCAAAGGTCAGTTCAAATAACCCAATAATCACAATTTTATAATGCAAAGAGATACATGAGTCATTGATACACGAATTACATTCATTACAAGCAATACACATACTTCAAGGAGAACAAAATATTGTGAAGTAAATTACAGATTCTAGAGACTGTGCAATAAAACTAATGCAGCCCTGGTCTGATTGACAGACTGGAGGAGGATCTATTCTGCTGCTAGTAATCTAACAAAAGATGGATATGTGGTACAGTATGGATACTGCATAAGGCATTTTAGACCCTACACTTTTAATGGACCAAAGCAAACCCTACTTAGGTCACCTGAACTGCGAGGGTTTAACCTGATGTTAAACAGACATACATTCGCAGAGTTTAACTCATGTACCATCCATGGATTCAGTCTTGCTGAGGGGCTAATGACATTTGTGTTAATAAACATTGTTTGTTTGTTTGTTAACTTAATTGTGACACAGAATTACTTTTGTAAGCTGGTGCACTCAAACAATTTTCGTTAGTTGATCAATATACAGTGGTCCCTGTTTTATGGTTTTGTACAATGCTGCCGCAAAAAGCATAGATCATGAATTTACGACATCTGGAACATTATTGCTTTGTGATTTGATAAAGTCAATAAAGATGAGCAGTACATTCAGGAAAACATTAAGATGTCCTCTTTAGCAAAACTAATGTTCGATTGTCACCAAATATGACGCGCTCTGTGCCTGGTCTGCTTAAACAATTGCTACGGTTTTTGTCAGGAAAAATGGCACATTCTCTTTTAAATGTGTGTAGTAAAGATAAATGGAACTGACAGCGACATCCAGTTTTAAGTAAAGATCAATTAAATTTCCTGGCTAAACGATTGCTGCTTCAAATAAGGCAATCTCGGTGTCGACAGCAATTTGTAGACCATCCAGCCACCATGGACACCCACCATACCCAATTACTAACTTCAATAGGTAGAGCTATTTCCCCTAAAGTGCTGCGCAGCGAAACGCAACTGACATATTAGACCCAGTAAAAAGACGATATATCCACGGCTAAGGAGACTAACCATAGAGTGTCGGGATTTATACAATTAATCCGATATCATGAAACATGGCTGATATAAGGAAAATATATATGTATATAAGTATATCTCAGGATATTTGACTACCCTATATCATGCTATAATGATATTACAAGTTAGTCAACAAACATCAGACATCTCTTGTCTACAAAGAATAATAAATACCAGGAAGCGCAATTTGTGCATGTCCTAACAAATTCGCCATAACAATCATTGGATAGGATTTTACTGTGACATCACTGTAGCTTCATGTGCCAAAGGAAACTTTATTTTGATTAAAAAGATTGGTATAAAGCATTGCAGAGCGATGTTTAGTTATAAGTAAGTTTTTATATTTTTGACAACACAAGATGGGTACCGTAATACCTGCTATTTTGCTTTTAACAGTGTTAATGTATCAATCATGCAACGAATCACCGCCTTCGTGCATATTGGGATCAATATCGTGGTAATACAAGATGAACCCATTAAAGACTGGTGTACCAACTTCGCACCTAACTGTCGTAGGACACGTTTGACAATTGTCTAAATCAGCTTATCGTCTCTGTTATAGTGACCATGGGTGAAGGAGATATCATTTCCAGTATTCATTCCTTTTGGTTTTGAATAGAAATGTCTATATGGCTATTTGTGTGAGCAATAATCATGTATATATTGTGTGCTGGGTGCAAGTTTTACTCCTGTATACTAAAATATTCAACAACAAATATTAATGAACCACTGCACCACACCGACGAAAAGGGTGAATATCCCATAACAATCTGCTAATCGCGGTTGATACAAAGACCACAATTACACACACACACACACACACACACACACACACACACACACACACACACACACACACACACACACACACACACACACACACACACACACACACACACACACACACACACACACACACACACACACACACACACACACACACACACACACACACACACACACACACACACACACACACACACACACACACACACAAACACACACACACACACACACACACACACACACACACACACACACACACACACACACACACACACACACACACACACACACACACACACACACACACACACACACACACACACACACACACACACACACACACACACACACTTCCAAGCACATCCAAACCCACATACACGCATAAACACAGGCTCAATCTCACACACATACACAAACACGGCAATTAGCGATTGATTTCCATCCCGTACAGGCTCTCATTGTCAACGATTCATTTCATTTCATATTCGCGTTAATCACAGTCGCGAGTGGTGGTTGAACAGGTGATATATGTCCGTAATTTTCTGTTTGATATGGTGCAGTTGCAATACGCCTTGGGCGTGTGGTAGATAATAGTTTGACGACATATACAACACACAACAGGTTTCTTTGGTTAAATGGCGTTGACAATGATTTAAAAATTCATTTATATAACTACCTGTGTCCAATCTGCTTCAAAATCGTCACGATAATGCTTATATTCACAAAACACATTCACTCTTACCTTAGTACTTGTGATTCAAATCAAACTGACTGCGGCCTCCAGACTGGGGTGGAATTTGATCAAATAGTTGAGAATTCCTTAAGTGAACAGCAGAATCTCCCAAGCCGGACAATAACATAGGCGTCAATTATGTATAGCCCACCAGGACGCCGTGAATTATCTCCGTGCTCAGTCACTGACTTCAACTGCAACGCTCAGATAGAAGAATCATTTAAGTAAGTGATAATTAAGATGGCGGCAATGGGAGCATGGAACTCTCTTTTAGAGTCAGTTGGGATGAATGAGAACATATATCGCGATATGATTGTTAATGTAAATTTGAATTTACTCCGTAAAATGCTATATGAATATAGCTAGCGAACAAAGGAGAGTGACTGATAACATTTGCGTTTCATAATTTTTTTTTACATTCATATAAAGTTATGAATCTTGTTCGCGTAAAACAATGCATCAGATATCTACGATTTGCGTGCTTTCATTGTATACCCTAAGACCAAATTGCCCTCTAAAGAAGCAGCGACTCTCAATCGCAGGATTCATCCGCTGTCTGTTGGTCCATTGACGTCGGATGGTATGATACTTGTGTTCCATGGGTGAATAATTATCGCTTAAATTTTACAATAGTATAACACATCCACAGCAGGCATACTTAAGAGATGTAACATTGGGATAAATAGCATCCATAACGCAAACATCAATGTGGATGCTGGGAGAAGTAAGGACAAAATAATTTTAAAAAGGCATGAATCGCGCTATATTAATTTCTGCAAAATATTGTGATGGGTACAAACGTTGGAAAACGCATTAGTTATGAGCGTGATTTGAATGCATTCCTGCTGCCAATATTTCAAGTTATGACTATTAATGGGCGCGTTGTAAGGCTCGCATAAACGCTCTCGCCAAGTCTATGCTCTCGTAAACGCTTACCGCCGCCGTCATATTTTCGTTTTATTTCGACGCATTCGCATTATTGATTTACTACCATTAGATTGCTCATTGTTGACAGAACAGCAATGCGACATCACACCGTTGCCTACAGATCTGCATGCATATGCTGTTGTTATTCAGTGCGACTAGTCAATTAAACTCAGATTATTCATGCAGATAGAGTATTTATCACAATGTTCTGAGCGAAAATATGGAAAACAAACGACGCCATGAATCGCCCTCGACGGCTGTATCACCAATAATGCATGTTATGTTTTTGCTAGTGAAAACATTCTAAGTTTTTGGTTCGATTAGAAGATTATTGTTTAGATTACAAATAAACAATGAGCCATCAAAAAGCAAATATTTCTGATAATCTATTGCACATGAAAGGATTGACAATTAATCTGGTATAGTCTTATGCCAATTCGGTAAACGGTGTTTACTATATTGGTGAAACTGTGAACCGTTGAGAAACCCATAGATTACGCTTGCATTGTACGTGAGTTAAGAGGAATGGAGTATAAAATGCATTGTTTAAAATGAATAAATATAATCGAATTAGAAAGATAGAACATAACAGAGGACGAACATAAACTTTCATCGAGATCATTTTAGAGACATAAACTTGACAGTTTATCTATTAGTCTCCCGGTGTAGAACTCGGTAATTGGGGTACTATTATTTTGTTTTATGATTTGCCGCGGACGTTTTTCCCTCTGACGCCCTTCCCGATTGTTGACATTTTTGAAGCTGCATTTTACCATTATTTGCATAATGCGCCATTTTCATTTCTTTATAACAGACAGGAAACATCACCAAGATTAGCATGTAGCTTGGATTGATAGAGCTAGTATGTAGATCTGTTCGAATGCTTTCTGTTGCTTCCCAATTGCTCAAACGTGGTTGTCAAAATCAAGAGATTGCAGTTGACATCAGAGAAGCCAGTGCAAAAGTGAGGAAAACCTGTGAGTGGGAATAAGCTACAAGAACCAGCTGCAATGACGTTTCTCTTGTTCTACACACTTTGACGTTACTACAGCACGGTAAGTTTGCCCTGGGTTATTCAGGTAAAGCGCGACTAAGATTAGCTGACTGACCTCAGTCAACCCTCCCCCCCCAAAAAAAACAACACCATAAACGTTGTTTCAATTACCCTGTTTTGCATTTATTTTGCGGAAATAGCACTTTCTGACCTAACTCATTAATCCGGGGCTATGTGATGATTTTCTAGAGTAGTTTAACGGGTTACTTGGTGGATTTCTCTCGGCGATAACACGATCAGCATCACCCGTCGGTGCCCGTGATTCAGCTTGCAAGCTATTTCCATAACCATAACTATCTGATAAATTCAATGTAAATTAAGATAATGTGTTACAAGATAAGCAACTACACACTGATCGTAGGCTCCGTCTATTATTATAAACAAAATTATAACGTCACAAAAGATGCGCACTGGAAGCATATGCACAAGTTGAACTAAGGGTTTAATTGAATTTTGCAGGTAAAACCAATTTACTCCCCATCAAGCGAGGATGATTGTCCCTCAAGAACCTTTCTTACCTGCGTCATTAACTCTAGGGTTCGATGCTGTAACGTATTTCAACGGATTTCCTTAGCTCACACAACGATCAGCTGTTTTAACAAACAATATTTAAGAAGATCAAGTCAGTCTCAGAACATAGTTAGACGATTCATAAATAATTCACCACGCTGCGCCCTGTCATACTCTGCATTATAAGTTACAGTTTTGCACGGCACAGAATGTAATTTGAGCTAATGTATTGCCCTGTTAAAATATGCATTAACTGCATGGAGCTCCGTTATGTCGCCATGCAAGAGACACCCAAGAATGGTTAATATTTTATGATTGTGTGTGTGGAACAAAAATTCAAAAGCGGCTGTTGTTAATTACACACTATCAGGATACCTGGCATTGTCTAAGAAATAATGGTCTTGACACAATTATAACCTTCTTTCTCAGCAAGCTCTCTTTTACTTTACCCAACATTACTAATTCCTGATCGCCGCTATTCCCCACCACAATGTATTATGGGGAAGGTTTACTATGAAAGTACATGGTGCAGAATTGAAGACAGGAACAGTTTACAGCATGTGCAGTTTCTAGTTCTAAGAGGTCGCCGTTATCGACAGGCTATTGATTCTTTGCCGTGCGTGTTACGGTTGGCCATGAAAGTTATAAAATGGAAGGACTCCAAAAAAGCATCAGAAGAAAACATATGGCCGATTTATTGTTAATGGAACGCGAATGTCTAAAAAACAAAATAATCGCCTGGAAAGCATGAGTAAAGTTAAGTATGTTGTGTGGGCAGAAAAACGACTTCTTGTCAGCCTATCCTACTCATACCAAACATTTAGCACCGTGGTAGTCGTTATCATAACGGGAACTAATCGGCGACTTCATAGTTCCAAGACTATTTAATGGTGAGTTTGCATATGAAAAGAGATGCGTAAAATATCGCAAATGTAATCTTGTTATTCAAGCACAAATAAGTGTAGTTTTCCACAGCCTCTTGATTCTCGCAAGATTTGCAAAAGCACTAGGATATACAAGGAAGAACGATTATATGTGCTATGTGTTATCATCCATAAAATATAAATTACAGTTGTGTTGAATAATTGTGCTTAAACACCTGCATCAACGAAACATACGCGAGCGTTGTATGCATTTGTTGGACACTAAAATCGTGTTTCCTTAAATCTTTAATAACTGCAGTACAAACGACGCGATTCAATAAGGATGGAAGCATCACCATTTATCTATCATAAACAGCAGCATATCATTTCGTTTAACAAGCTATAGTTAAAGCAACAACTTTGTTCTGTGAACGCGATGCATTTATCTGAAAATATCATTCCCAACGTTACAATCCCCTATATTTCAATTTTACGGTATCGTTTAAATACGTTCATAAAATTTGTGACAGTGCCATTATAGTTCGTCTGTGGATTACCGTTTAATCAAACTTCCACTGTGCACGTTGTCTTTATTAGTACTAGTATTATTTGTCGTTTCATCAAACGCTGCTGCCCGTGTAACCAAGACTAATAACACAAGACTATGGAACGATCACTATCATAGCTGACGCTAAAACGCGATTTCTATTAATGCGTGTATTTGTAGTAACATGATGTCATAATGTGTTGGGGCGTGAGTCAGATGAAAGAATAAAAGAAGGAATTCCTGATCCATATAAAGCTTGTCGTTGTTGACAATTTCCCAGATACCAGAGGCAGCCACCACCCCATTTGTACCGGAGCGTTTTTCCTTATATATTTAACTCGTCAGCAAATTTGCTAATAATATTTGGTTGTAATGATATATGCGTGTTCAAAGATGTTGTATAATGTCATTCGTGCAACAAGGGCGGTTGACCGCATTTATATGAAAACACAGTATGTCCCAGCATAACAACGCATTATTGATTGCGAAATGCTCCCATCGCTATAATTGAACTACGATTGTGACATTCAACATTATATAATAATATTTGGCTCTCGTAGTCAACATAAAAACAATGATTGCCTTTGGTTTATGCGAAATAAACGTATAAAACTTGCAGAACCAATGTTGGGACACAACCCTACTTGCCACATACTAATGAAACTGGTCAAATGGCTTATGACGACGATGCAAACCACACCCTGTAGAAACTCATTTCCATAACAGATATGTTGGCAATTTGAATCGGATTGATCTTGCCCCGCAATCCATTTTGCGATATATAATGAAAAACATGTACTCATAATGGATGCATATAAACATCCAGCAGTTCATTAGGTCTTTTTTTTATCTATGTCCAATCCTTTCGGCTGCATTATATCCAGCACGTGCATATCATGTAATTGTCCTGTTGGAATTAATGGCAATTGCGAAATCATAGTTTTAAGATAATACAGTCAGCCACTCAATACGATTTTTTTATCAATTGTTGCTGTCATTTCTTCTTTGTGCAGGATTTAAGTAAGTTTTATACTCAGACGTGAAATACGTCCCATACCAAATTTATAACTAAGCAGTATCAAGGATGGATATTTCTCATCACCATCTAACGACTGTGTCATTGCTTCGGCAAAACAAATTCTATTGCATCAGATGAATGATGAGATTAATTAATAACAGACTCCCATATCACAACCATTTTATTGTTGCCTATATTGCCAACCAATTTGTATAAATTTGCTTCGCACAGAGCGAGGCAAAATTAAATGCATTTTAAATCAAAATAAACCTACCATTAGCAAACTATTGCAAATTGGTTCTGCGATGTGGTATTTTAATTCATTTGTTGCATAATGAAAACAGACACCATCATTATTCTCATAGCAGATTGTTCTTGATTTACTGATATATCTCAACGGTAACGAATTGTTTATGGGCAAATCAATTGTCTTGAATTTGTTGTGCGTTACAGGTATTTGCATTGCAAGTAACACTGGCAGAAATCCCTATCAACACTTGTCTATGGGTAGTTGGCATTACAAAGAGGATTTACTTTAATAAAAATCATCATAGAAAATCGTTTTAAATACAATTTATGGCCTAAAATGGCATTACCGGGGTGTTTCAGTATACTGACAATTGAATATTTATAAGAAACAAATGTAGGACATTCTATGAAGGCGTTCACATGGGAAATTGTTTTGCAAATGTTTCTCATGTTGATTAAAATTGAAAATTTAATTCCTTGCATATCATGATTAATGTACCAAGATTTACATATGTGAGGTTGCATGGTTATCAACATTCTCAACACGCCCTGAGGACGAATTTTCTGCTTGTGAAGCATTCCATTTTGCGTACACATGTCATAAACGCAAAGTCATTGCCAGTCGGTCATTGATATATTTCCTTTAAAATATATAGAGGGTTATGGTTTCAACTTCTGCTGTTATGCTATATGTGTTCATATTGGACCACAAATAATTCATTTTTCATTATGTCACTGCACTCGACCAGGTGGTATCATAGTAATCAATCCATGTAAAATCGATAACCTTTGGCCTTAAATACGCTATTAATATACTGAACACTTGCGCCCGAAATGGTTATGCTCACGTGAACGCATCCATCCTATTTAAGATATCAGCTTCTCTTTCCGTGCAACACTATGTAGAGCCATATTAAAGCCATGCCATGCAGGAATACAATGATACTCTAATCGAATTTTGAAGACGTACAATTCTTTTGTCCATATATGTATCGATCAATACCCAGACACTGTGCATCAAGTTTATATCGCATCCACTGTTGGTAACATCAAACAATAACCGCAATTGCTATCTATCCCTTGCGTCGAACTGTCTACTTTGCTTGGAGGTTTATATGAAACCAACGGCTTAAACGCAAGGCCATGCGACACTTTATGTTCATAAAGCTGGTAGCTGATGGATGCTATATTATTTGGCAGTTGTCGTATTGTAGTTACAAAGGTCAGTTTCTACCGTTAGAAATCCAAAAACACTGAGGAGGGGAGATGGGTTTTACTGTATGTAATTGCTTAAAACATTCCGCAAATACACAGTGCACAATATAACACGTTCGATGTGCAACAAAACACTGAATTCAGCAGTTCGTACAATTGGTTGGAGAAAGTTAAATGAATATGATATTCCAATAGAACAAGGTATCCCACTCGGTATAGTGCCGCACTCCACTTCCATGCCATTGGTGTATGTCGCACATAAATTAACGTTGACCCCCCAAAAAACAATTCAAATCAGATTTTGATTAAGTTTGGGAAAGCAACCTAGGTAATTAATGGCAAAGAAGATATTTCTGTGTTACATAACATTGCAAAAGCAATTGAATTAGTCGGATTGCATTCCCCAGCTAGGCAAAATGTATGTGAAAACAAGCATCTAATTCCCAACATTATCTCTGTATATCGTCCCTATGTTTTGATCGGCCGAAACTTTCCAAAAGAACTCGCTCTTCCTTTCTCTGAGAGAGAGAGAGGAAGAAAGAGGAAGTGAGAGAGCCAGAGAGAGAGAGAGAGCACCAGAGAGATAGAGATAGATAGAGAGAAATAGAACGAGAGAGAGAGGGCGCGAAGGAGAGAGATAGAGAAAGAGAGGGAGGTAGAGGGAGATGTATTAGGTAACGGCGTTCCGTGTTACCGTTATGATTTATAAATCACATATGTATTCCATCACACATTGATGCTGAATGCATGTTGTGATATAAAGAAACCTCCAAAGAATCAATTATGCACAAAGCATTTGTTTTGAAAAGCACCCATGTATAAGAGTTGATCAATTGCAAGGTAGTAAATCAGGTCTGTTAATTCATGAATAATTATTCTTAACGTTTACGCATATTTTTCACAGCATATTCATAGTAGTTTAATCACAATAACGGTTTAAGTTATCACACGACTAGCTGTGCAATAATTGGAATGGATAAAATTGCCGGGCTTTTTCTCGAGCTCAGACTCTGAGAGAAGGATGCAATGTTCCTTTATTTTGTGGACATCGGCAAACGGTATGTTGTTTGTATGTTTTTATACTCCACTCCGCGAGTATGTGGTGACAATTATTCTTTAAGCATCAATAAACCGCCGGGTGCCAGCAGTGTTTATTTACGTGAAAATGTATTAATATTTCCGCGTATATTTTGTGCTATCCTCATGCTAGTCCAAGGTTCACTGCTTGATCATGATACTTTTCTCGTCCAATGGTCAGATAGAAAACTGTTTTTCTTTGTCAAAAAAACAAATTGAACATATAAGTGCTATTGCACTGTATGTATGGCACTTTCGTACGTCTTTGATGAGCGTCCATGGCGTTTTATTTGCAATGGGATTTCCATTTGGATGATACAGATATCGTTTGCCATATTACAGTCATGTTGTTGTTTGATGACCGTTCATTGTATCGGCAGCAGCATGCGTGGGTTGTAATAATAATAATCTTTATTTTCGCACAGCATGTGTACAGGAACAATTATTATTTGATACAACAGCAACAAAACACACGAGAACGAATAAGCAAATAAATCAGTTAAGATAAACACAAGTCCTTTAACAGAGCTTCAGCTTCTTGTCGGGTTAGCACTGATAATGAATCCCCATCTCTAATAGAAATAAGCTCCTTTATGAGCATGGCTATATGACCATATGCAGAATTACCTGATGGCATAAAACTTATAGCTGAAGTCCTTAATGCATTCACTATGCTGTAATAGATAACAATTATTGATGTTCATGGTATGCATTATAGTTCGAACATTATCGCTTACAATTGTTCTGCTATGGAAACAACATCTACTTACATAGGATACTACAACATTAGGGCTGTTCTGGCACTTATGAAAGAAATTGACAAAGCGCAACATCAATTGATTTCTAAGGGGCAATTTTCCCGAAATGAACTGTAAATACTTTGAACATGTTCTGAACTCTAATTTCCATATAGTTCGAATACACCTCCTCCAAACACTACACAATTTGGCCAGCTGGTTGGGTCTTAAACTCCACATCGCCGACCCAAAAAAACTACTACAGTATACTTCAAATAGTGAGTTTCTAACAACAGAGTTGCAGTATCCAAAGCGAGACATAATCATATTCGTTTTCGCCATCAAATCCCTACATGCACGCTGAGTATTTATCAAATTTGCACAATAACCAATATTACTTCCCAAGTGAACAGCTTGTTTTTCTTGTACAATTAGTTCATCATTTAGTGTTAAATGTACTGGACTGTCGCAAGCATTGAATGCAAGCAACCGGCTTTTTGCAGAATTGAACTTCACATAGTATTCCTCCGAAAATTCCTCGCATATTCTAAGCATTGTCTTAGCCGCTGTAACTGAAGGTGCAATGAGTGAAACATCATCAGCATAACTCAAAGCACCCATATAATGATGGCCCATGTGACATCCTACATTAGCTTCACGAAGGCGCCTTAGTAATTCATCGATATATACACAAAACAATAATGGCGAAAGAACTGCGCCTTGCTTAACACCATTCGTGCAAATAAAAGGCTCAGAGCTAGAAGCATTCCATCGGACTTTCAGGTTCTGACGTGTGTACATATTAATGAGTAATTTACATATTGTTGGACAGAGTCCTTTCTGCCTGAGCAGCGCAAACAATTTCACATAATTCACACGATCAAATGCTTTAGATGCGTCCAACAGAATAACAAAACAAGATGACCCCTGAGTTACAAAGTGATCAACAATCTCTTGCAAAACAAACGTGCATTGAGTGGTAGAGTGTGACTGTTTGAAACCGAATTGCAGATCGCTTGTTTTCAGTGCTTCACTCTGGGATGTTAAAATAATATTGTCAAGTAATTTTCCCAAAATACTACTGATTGCTATGGACCTGTAATTATCACTATTATTCAACGATTTCTTTCTATTCTTTGGTATAGGTATCAGCGTGGAATGCAACATACCCGGTGGAGCATATGCATGCGAAAGCATCGCATTAAACAACAATGAGATATGAACAAACAATTCTTGACAGGCATTCTTAATGTGATCAGAGCTGATTTCAGAATTACCATCGGTTTTGTCTGGTTTCAAATTCCGCGTTGCGGATTCGATCTGCTTAACGGTTATGACATGATCAGAAGTGCATTTGCCCGTTTTGCAGCATAATGCGGCATCGCTACATATGGATCTGTAAAGATCGTTCATTTCAAGCTCGTTATATGAAACGGAGTTATACAGCCTCGAATACTTGTCCTTAAATGTTTCGCATATATTAACCTCATCATGAGCATCGTCCACAAGAGTAGAGTTGGACACACGTGCGCTAAATTTCTTACGAACTTCCTTCCAAAAATTGGGGTTATTTTTGGACGCGTTTGCAGCCGCCATTCTGTCGGCTACTAATTGGTCTTGTTTACGCATAACGTTCCGTGATTTCTTTTTGTAGTCTTTTTTAGCCTTAAGCATTATATCTTTAATTGTCCCGGTAGAAGTTAACTATCATAAACTGTCAATACATCCCTGTTGTGGTACATTTGAAATATCCCCACGAGGACGTCAACTGGGGACCGAGGACATAGCAAGTTGTAGTATGGGGAAGGAGGACAATAAGACATCGTCTCTAAATATTATTTCAAGATTAGATATAGATTGCATATGTATTAATGTCATGGGTGTCATTGCTCTTGAAAATGACCACAGCTGGATGACCCAGAGCATGCCCAATTTTGGGGAGCGAATTGGTTTAGCGGTATTATTCGACGACTAACGTTCGTTTGGCTCTATACTACCAGAGATCGTAATCGCTAAAATAAACTATAATTCTTTAATTGACAATTGTCACATATATCTTGCGGCTGACAATGCCCAATTCAACATCAATTTGCGGGGTCTGTCTACAGAACCTAAATGACATATTGAGCAATTCGGACACTTTCCCAAGACATTAGTTTATGCAAAAGCTTAGACAAAAGTCGTTACAGAATACTCTGCAAAGGATATGTATGATCAATTTATGGTTTTCGCTGTCTCTTGAGATCTTTAAATCTTTATCCATCTCTTGCATATTGGCTGACAATTGCCTAACGCTGATATTCTATATACTATCAGCATTGATAGCCACTGGTAACAATATTGTAACTTCGTAATAAAACAAAAAATTTGAGCCGAGGTTTGATAATAGGATTGAGAATATTACAAATAGACTTGTCATAATATTACAGATATCCTGCCAGAATTGATAAGACCCTTGTTAATCTTTGTTAACGAATGAATTTGGATCCGATGTCTGGAGATGAATAGACTAGTAGCTGTCACCGCAAGACTAGTCCATCAACTGTGCCCTTATCTCCTATGCCATTTTGGTACAGCAATATTACGGTTTGATGCACTATTGTCTCGTTACTTGTATCCTTATGAGATAAGGGAAGACCCTACATACAGTTATTGATAGTTTAATCTTTATGAAATAAGGAAAGACCCTTTTTCAGTTATTGTAGCATATCCTAATGACAAGATTTAGATCATGTCACTGTGCAATACAATTATTTAACATGTTTGCGGCTGGGCTGTCTATTTTTATAAGCACCTATGTATATAAACAATTAGTAAACAGTAAGTTCTGTCTTTTTATAGTTCATTTTAATTTAGAACCTGCAATGTGTACTTGAAATAGCTTTAGCACAATACACTTTCATACCCATTATAGCCTTACGCGTTATTCTATTCAATTAATAAATAGCAGTTGCGCGTTTACGTAAACATTCAATTAATGGAATTGGTTATCCCAAAACGTAGCATCGTATTACTGGTGGTGGAATTGCTGCTGTCCATCAGCTGATACTAGAAGTCCATTCGAATCGCAAACACTATAATGATACTAGATGTGTTCGAAAGAGACGAAGTTCTCATTGATGCCCATTCTGCAGGCTCAGGGTAATAACGCAGTGATATTTAAAACTCTCACACGTTGAGTTCTATCAATTATCTCAAAACTGATCTTGGTCAATAAGAAAGAAGTGTGGAGCGTTGCTTCCCGATGATTACATCATAATCCATGCAACCTATTTTGTTGCATGTCAGACATTTACTGATAAATTGGGAAAAGGTTAGCTCTTATTTTTTGAGCATGTAGAATATGCTCTTGAACAGTACCGCCTTGTGATACGTGTATCTTCTGGCGCACTCAATTAAATGTATATCATAGACATCTGTAGAATTTTAATAACTTTGATGTAAAAGCTCCATTTCATGTGTGTAATGATAGTCATTCGTTCTAGCGATTCTTTTACAAATCTACTTAGATGATAGCTTTTTTGTGGCAGTATAAGCGGTATAATTTTTCTCGCATGCTGATTGAGTCGTTTCTCATAATGATTATATTTATTGACAGTGATCCATTCAACGACACACTCAACGGACGCAATGCTGCGATTCTATTTCATTGAAATATATCATTATGTATACCAGATTCACAGTCAAAGCATATGTTTGTTATTTGTCGATATAACGTATTACACTCACGCTCTTAAGCAGTGAAGCTTGGACAGAAGTTATCGCGGAAGATATACCAAACTGGTGCTTGTCAACACAATAAATGGTTTGCTGTTATCGCGTATATAACATGTTTATCAAGGATTGTCAAGTCGTCATTAGACACCAGCTTGACTGTATTCACATTACGATTCCACATTCATGTCATTTGCATGGCTATGGAAGTGTTTCAACTATCTTAAAAGGCTTATAAGTCAAACTTTGATCAAGTCCCCAATGCATACTGAGTTTAATCATCCGTACCTCCGGCGAGGGTTCGGTTCACAAGACTAACGAGAGCTGTAAGGATATGCGCTGACGTAAGAAGTTAACGATGCGCTCTGGGCTGATGTGGAACATCTAACGACAAGTTAAAATCACGACTACTTGGCAGGCCGACAAGGATGGATCATTCAAATTGCTAACGGGAACTGTCTGAGAGAGGCATTAACGACATTTGCGAGACTCTTTAACACTCTTTACTCCAATAGCAGGTGCAGTTTCTCTCACTAGTCATGCCAATTTAATCATAGTTTGATAACAATATTCACCAGCGCGTCAGTTATGATGATGATAAACTTCCATGTTGTGCAGTCATACAAATCACAAATATCAGATATTGGAAGAATGATTACGTTCTGCTGGCTCTAATCTGCTCAGATATCTCATAACGTAACTAATATTAACCACGACTTATCATGAGCTTTATGTAAGGGGTGGTCTGAAGTTTTAGCCGTAGGGGCGAATGTTTTGTGCCAAATTGACGATGATGCTCTCCAAGTAAAGTCCTAACATGAAACATTGAGGTATAACGTAGCTCTCAACCTCAAAGGCGTACTGCGTTGTCTATAGATGACAGGGAATATGATGACTGATACCACCCACTTAAGTGTCATAATTCATTTGGCACGTACCGATTGACGACATGCTTCTGCGAAATATTAGTGGCGCCTCAAGGGAATGACACAATATTACATAGCAAGGTCCGCGGATCTCATTCCATTCAAACCCTCTTGGCTAGATTTCGGATTGGTAGTAAGACTTAAAAGTCAGTTTAAATAAGTTAATAATGACAAGGGTACATAACGCTTAGAGTTACTCTAATTGAATAGGATTAATTCAAACGTCATCAGATTAAACTTAAAGGCGAACTAGATCACATATATTCACGATATATATGTATTTATATTGATACACATATATGTATATTAATTGAAATATATGTATACATATGCAAATATATATATATTTACATATATATATTTATATTGATGTATAAAAAAATATATATTATTTGTATATACACACGTTTGTGTATATTCATATATATATATATATATATATATATATATATATATATATATATATATATATATATATATATATATATATATATATATATATATATATATATATATATATATATATATATATATATATAGAGAGAGAGAGAGAGAGAGAGAGAGAGAGAGAGAGAGTGCTTCTTGCTTCTTATTCTCAGCCAGTTGCATGTAGGCTGTGCTGTTATCCATGTCCATTAAATCATTCCTACGCAAATCGTATGATTAACCCGCCTTTACAAGCTACTGGTGTGATTGACAACATTACCGTCGGGACTTAAGTTATATCAGTCATGAAGATCTGGGCGTTCTTGTATAACCTCACCCTACGGCAGAGGGATCACATTACAACGGCCCTAACCCGCCATGACAGATCAATACATCCAAGAGAGATGCCAAAAGGCAATAAGCGCCAGCTGCTAGAAACTTTACGGCGTGTCCTATCATTTCCATCAATTATTATTTATCTGAAAAGGTTGATAGAGATATGACTTACACTGATACTGGGTGTAGCACATATTGAACAAGAAATGATATGGCAATCTGTTGCGATTGACGCGATGTCTAGAGCAACGATTGACCGTACTGATAAACTTAAATGTGAGAAATCTTGAGGGTGAATGATAACTTTAGGTCATCGTGTATATCTCCTTATTTCTGTGCTACGTATACTTATTTCATGTACAATATTTCTGGTAAAGTTGCTTATGACACACATGTGTTTTGAATATACCTCAGTTATTCAATTTTGTGCACTGTTGGCATCCGTTGAAATAATTAATGCATTTGAGGGAAAATGATGGATGATATTCCATCAAAACTCATCAATATTGTCGTCCTTTGGACATGTCGGATATGGCAAAAAAATGCAGGCATTTGATATATAATGACGGTGACGGGCGTAAATCGATAATTGATGGCGCGTTGCCAAGCGCCGTGTGTCGGCCCCAGTAATTTTTATGCCTGTTCCATTTCATTGCCAAACGAATGGCGCAACAATTTTGCGACAAGATGTACATGACATGAATCAAATCAAAGTAAACGTAGCAGACTGCCTATTCGGGTACGACGGTTAAAATCCGACCGCACGGTATATCTTCAGCTTGTTGTTAATGCATATGTTGAAAACAAATCTTGCAGAGCCCCAAAATAACTTTATGCACGTGACAATACACGGCTGACAGAAGAGAAATCAGTAACCATACGTAAATGGCACAATCCACTTCTCAAGCAATTGTAACTGTTGTTCCCCAAAGCATCTTCGGTCTCCTACATAAATATCTAAGACAGAACTTGTACAGATATTCACACCGTAAAATCATCATGATGGTGCATGCAGGCAATCAAGCATCTTTCTTACCTGCTTAGGCCTAATGAAATAATCATTAAGTACCTATTACCATCTCCTGGCCTCTTGAAACTATCGAATTATCACCAGGAAACATACAAGTTTAATGAATTCGACCTCCAGCTTCACCAAGAAAACAAACTTCAAGATTCTTTAAGCACACATAAATACGCCTCAATGTCAGTCAATACCTACTAAATATGCCACCATGTCATCATAACCATAGGCATGGTCCAATATCCAATTAACATCATAAGTATAATTGGTTTCTTCATACTTTGTTTAATCTTTGAATTACCTTTCTAAATATAGCCATTCATTAATTGAGAAGCTTTACACGAATGAATTGTCGACATTTAGACCTGGGAATACAATTGAGGAAAATACGCATAACGAAAGAAATTCTCTTTTGCGATAAGCCCTCACACTGCAACACTAATACGTGATAAAAGCTGATCAGCTGAGCCATGATGCGGTTTATATTTTGTAATCTTGTAATAACTATGTACAGGTACATAATCTTGAGATATCAGCAGCATTGATAGCATCACGTTAAATAACATTAATTCTAAATGATAGCCTTTGTCATGTTGATTGATGTATGTTTTGGCGGGGCACGTTACCTGACAAATGATGACAACTGTTTTTTCTAAATTCATTATCATAAAAATTCGGAGCAAGGGTCATTTTACAGCAAGGTATGTGAGGTTACTTGGACGTAATGCAAACCTTTACCTCTGTCAGAACTGTGGGACAGATGATTGATTTATCTCATCCGTAAGTAGAAATATGAACGATGTCTCATATCTTGGCAATGCGACTGCAAACATATTTTTTGTTATTTATTGGTCAGGTATAGCACATAACATATTCAGTTTTCGCGATAGTTTTCCGACATTTGTATGCGGCATGCAGTCCGCTTATTACTATCGATCCATCGAGGGAGCATTAATGCGGTGACAAGTATTCATTCATATGCTGCCGAGGAATAACGGTGGCCAACCACGTGGCCTGGTCATCAGGTTAATAGAGTTTCCGGGTCATAAAACGTGGTTAAGTGCCTTAGAGTCCAAATTAAAGTGACAAACCATATATTTTAGTGACAGCAGTTGACACTTATTGCCTACATTCTATTAGTACACATTGAATGCAAAGGCGCTCTTGAAATAAAGCCAAAAAATATGCATCATCCAGTTTGTTCCGGAAGAGCAATTTCAGCAGCGTCTTAGCAAAGAATGAACACTTTTATCACATGTTTAATGCAGCAAGGATAGTTTAGCCACTGCTACTGAAAATCTCGGCTTTAGGATGTAAGAATCTGCATCATACATTTTATTTCCGTCAATGGTTATTTGCGTGACGCATGTCTGAAAAGGATGATAGAAATATGTAACAAAACTGATAGTCGGTGTAGCACGTACTTAACCAGAAATGATATGGCCGGCTGATGCGATTGACGCGATGCCAAGAGCTACGATAGATTGGACTGATATACAGGGATATGAGAAATATCGATTTGATGCTGCACTTGCGGGTGAACGATGACGTACAAATTCATACCCTTACGTTATCACGTCGATCACATTATTTTCGTGCTGCACTATTGCATTTTTATTTCATGAACGACGATTTTTGTTGAGTTGCGTAAACCTTAGCTATTCGTTTTTGTTCACTTAGAGTGGCACCAATTGACAAAATTAATGTGATAGTGGAGTAAATAACGACTGCATAATAAGCATTGTCGTACATATAACGGATCGTGACGGTGTTATGCATACATTGTTGTTTTCAATATGAAGGAAATCGAACGCCGTGTGTATGCGTCTATTGTGATCTTGATATTGTCTCTCAAATATTCAAAGCAAATATATATGAGTGTCGCAATACTCGATTACGCTTGACCGTGTCAATACATCACCTGGCAATTGAAATCATGCAAAGGTTAATCCGTAACCAAGCATATTGGGATTACGCTCGTGTTAGTACACTCACTTGGTAATATATTGCTTGCTCAACGAGCAAAATGCAGCAAGGTCGTAAGTCAGTCCCCTGAACTTTGATAGATATTCTGTGCAACAAACTTGAATATTACATAATTATTCATCAATCTTATTGAGACTGATGGATTCCCATCCTTTCCAACCATACTCTCGTTAAGTAGACGGCTATGAATCACGTATTTCGATTTCGACTTTAGATAGAACTATAATTCCGTGGACTCAGTATAGCCGACGTTAAATCATTGTTCAATTTACCTGTTTTACGATGCATAATACGATGAATCCAATGTATGTTTTTTAAAGCTAGTGCATGATTTGTGCTGAACAATTTTAGACTTAAAATAGCAGCCTCGGACAGATCATTGTAATTGTAAACAGTATTAACATCTGCGCAAACGCCCATCCGAACTGATGTAATGTGATCAATCAAGTGATAGAATTGCACAAAAACCTAAATATCGCATAATGATGATAATATGTTGATATCATGCTGATATTCAGCGCACAACTTTCATTATAACAACGGTGGCAACAGCATAATATATTATAATATAATATAATTATATGTACATTTCGGTCACCACAACTATGAATACATAGATTGGATCCCATTACATCTAAAGCAAAATCAACGCTGCCAAACACATTCGTGGGGGCCGATGCCATGTGTCCTCAAGACTCGCATTTGTGATGTTTTGCTGAGAAAATGCATGTTTGCCAGACATTTGATGTGGCATACTTTTAGTATGCAGGAGCAAAAGTGGCACCCAGTCCACTTAATATACATGGTTATTGTTCATACAAATGGCCATATTAGCATACAGCTACACCAAGCGATTGGTGTATGTTTTGAATTATTCGCTTCCTCAAGACATTTCTATTCAACTCAAAAAGAATATGTGCAATAAATTATGACCCCCCCCTTGGCCACTTTTTCTGAAGATATAAGCTGATTTAGCACATGATAATTATGAGTGTTTATTGCGGAGCTGAGATCATTTAATGCGATTGCGTGTAGCTAGAGGACACTCTCAAGAGGGCTAAGACCCATTGGCAGAGCAGTTTCTAAAACGCACACACACACACACACACACACACACACACACACACACACACACACACACACACACACACACACACACACACACACACACACACACACACACACACACACACACACACACACACTCACACACTCACACACTCACACACTCACACACTCACACACTCACACACACAACCAGACACAAACCCACAGAAGCCTACATATACACATACACAGACACAATCACCCGTACATACCCACACCAGGCGAAGCTATATTCAGACTTGCATTGTCAACGATTCATATCGTGGTTGAACAGAAGACAGTTGTCCGTGACATTCGGTTTGATATGGTGCAGTTGAGCTGTAATCGCGCATACAAGAATTGAAAAAACAATCATATATGTACCAACTGCTTAAAATCCTCACGATAATTCGTATACCATAAAGCACTTTCTCTATTACTTATTAAACGTGATTCATATCTGTGGTAGAATTTTATCGAATAGTTGAACAATATGATCTACCCAGCAAGGCAATCTCATAGCCGACAATTATTTATAGTCCATTCAGCTGCCGTAAATACTCTCCGTGCTCAGTCACGGAATTCAATTGGTTGAACTAATCAGTACAGAAACTTCGCATTGCAACACTCAAATAAGACTCATTGAAGTAAGGAATAATTATAGCGATGGCAAGGAGAACAGGGAATTCTGCTTCAGAGTCAATGGGAACAATTGAGAAAATATCGAGATAAACACAATAACTACCGCGATATAGATAGTTAATTTGAGATAATTTGAGAAACCCCACATGGTGCTACCCGAATATTGTAAGCAAACAAAGGACAGCGGCTATTAACATCTGTGTCATAAAAACACGTTTTGGTGGAGTCATGCCGCCTTAGACCATGCACTGAATCATCACATTTATTATAAAGTGAACGATACCGCTGATATCTGCGATAATGCCTGTGTACCCTCCAACCCAATTGCCTCGTAAAGAAGCTGTCGCTCTCACGGCATAAACAGTTCGTTTATGTACAACTATTTACTTCCGTTTTGTAGCGTAGGATGCATTCATTGTATGCAAGCTCGTTATTTTGTCACTGATGTCAGATGATAGAATATATTTGTGGCGCGGTGTATGGAAAAGTGCTGCTGACGTCTACAATCGCTTTGGCTTTGTTGGTGCTGCAGAAGTCTGTTCAATTCATCACATAGTATAATCAATTATTTGGTTTTCTTAGTTACTTGCATGTGGTCACCCATGTGCCACGTCAACATTTTCACCTTTTTGTACCGTGTATTTAGGGTAAAACAAATCCAATTTAACAGGGTCGATAACGCGAACGTGAGCGTTCAAAGGATAATCTAAATAATATGTTTCCGACTTTTTCCTTAACATAACCCGAGCTTCTTTGAAAATCCCTCGGTTACAAGCGCATTATCTGATACCTCCGCACAAACACCTCCATGGTTATATGCGATTATCTGTTCCATTATCGGCGCCTTTCAAGTACGAGACCTGCTTCATAAAGATAACTGAAATCTGAGGACCAAATCACAGTGGTGTAGCTCTATAGACTGGCGATTTGTATGCATGCTTATATATGTAACATTTCAGTGACTGTATATACGAAATCATTTATCGGAGTACTTATTTGATAGAACATGCGTTTGGCATTTAGCAATTATTGAAAATGATACTGTAACGTGATCTATCATTCAGATTTATCTCGAATTCTGCTAGTTTGGTAAATACATTTTGGTGATATATACTATTTGTGTGTTTCATAAAATTTAAGATTAAATTAGTTCGGCCACAATCACTATGATCTAATGCAAATATCACTTTAGAAAAGTAGTCGACACTTGCCAATCCTTAGTATGGACATCGAACAGTTGTTGTTATTTGAACATTTAATTGAGGCTCTGGTGCAGATGATAAGCAAAGTAATATTTGCTGACATCTTTCATTGTCTGAAAACCTCGTTCTCCCTTAAACGATTTGATTGTGTGCAAGATAGCTGGGTGGGTAACGCTCTGTTTCTACATCGTCCTTTTAAACAATAATGTGTGAAACCTAGACCAATGTTCTTCTTGTGAGTTAAAACAGTCACACAAACACGCGTTGTAACTCACGGAAGTCCTGTCGTGAATCAACAACATCTCTTATCGTTAGAAGGACTGCGATATGGCCGATTCGTAGGTAAACATAAGTGATCGGTAGTTGTTGCACGTTAAGGGCGGTTGTTTGTTTCATGCTATTTCTACATCATTCGCAGGTGGATGTGATGCTAGGCAATAGTCAGGACACGAAATGAATGCTGCTTGTATATTGAAGTATTGTCAATGCCATTGCTTACACGGTGTCCATATTATAAAACGCTTGCATTGTAAGATGAGTCACACGACCACAACAATAAGCAACGTAAATGTATCTCAATACAATAAGAATTCTAAGAATCGTACACTAAACGTCATAGGACAGCACAAGTACCTATCCTGTAATTACGACTCATAGAATGCGTTCAAATGTCTCTTCCGCCAGGCAGAGGTAATTAACTCCTCCAGGCCCCTAAACATTTTTAAAGTCAACGTACAGGTTACGGTTTTGAGTTTAGATGAGGCTGCTGTGTGCTTGATGAACTGTTCCGATACCTTGACAGATTCACGGTCTGAATGATCATCAGTATAATTTCTATTTAAAACCAATTTTCCGAAAGCAGCACCTTATTGAAACTTTTGTCAGCGGTTAAAGTGGTTCTGGATATATGCATGCTCTCATCCACCGCAGACTAGAACTTTTTCTTAAAAACAACGGCATAGAAATGTCGGCAAACCTTGCCCACTCGCATTTGGAGTAATTAATATATACGCTTGCCTTGTACGCCATTGCTGAATTAAGTACGGTTGAATAGAAACAATATCTACCTGCTTCATAAATAGTGGGGCAACTTTGGAAATAAACAAGCTGCTGTCATAACGATATAGTTGACTCCTTCATGATACAAAAGCAAAAAATTCTTGCTGACTTTCGACTTATTGTGCAAACGTTTTTTTGTACTCAACTACAAATTTGTTCGAATAAGTGCAAAATGTGTTGTGGTACATTGGTTTAAATACCCATGAGCAAGCAAGAGGCACTCTTTCCTGTTACAAATGTTATTGGTTATTTAATTGTGTTACTATAAAGATGCCTTAAAATATGCCAGGATCAATAACTCAACAGCAGATAACAACAATGCAATTGATGCATTGTACTTTGAAGAAATAATGCGGCTGATATCCAAATATATGACAGCCGATGCAAATGTAATTTGTCGTTATGTCAATTACAATATCGATGAGGTAATGAGGTTTTCGTGTGGGGGAAATAATCTAGCTCTTAACGTCTGCGAAGCACTGTGACGGCCATGTTTGATTAGCTTGTGCATTTTCCTCTCACGAATTAGCTCCGAAGCTAATCACTACCTACTCTTGTCACCATCTCGCTTAGAATTCCGTCTCCTCCGTCAGTTTGACAATCATGTGTACAAAAACTGACAGTTGTATCTTTTTAAGATAGACCGGACCCTATTGAACAGATAATGTACGGTATTGGTGCAAGTTATTTGTTTCCAACATACCTAAACCACCTGAAAGTGCATTGTTTATACCCTTTGTTGTCAAGCCACTACAAAAGCGCAAGTTACCCACACTAAGAGATCCATCATTTACTGCTATCGCAGTTAAGTTGTGTTTTATCAAGCGTAGTATTTGAGCCTAATATCTTTCGTACAGAATTCATGAATACGAGTAAAAATACTTCAGCGAGTTCTGGTCGATATATCAGACCAATGTGACCAGACAACCATGTACTTCAGTTATTTAGCTCAGTTATTTCCTCGCCATCGGCGGAAGTTTGATCTTCATTATGAAGATAAAGTTACTAGCGAAAGCTTTTATACAGTTTTCTGTCCGTCATGGTCATTTGGATTTTGCGAAATTCGTCCATCACAACTGAATAATTAATTTGCATCACTTAGTGCAAAATTGGAAACATGTTAGTTGCTAGATCAAATAAAGTTGACTGTTTGTGGTCATTTGCTTACCGAAACCATTTTTAAAGTGAGCTACGAAAGCCGTTTGTGTCAACGACCAGCCCAATCATTCGTGATACGGTATAAGTCTATTTTCCTCATTGGTTAGTGAAAAACTGCTGCTTTCAGGACGCCGCTTGATTTTATTCATTACAACTAAACGTGCTTTGTGGTTCGAACAGAACAAGCGACTATGTGACAAATGGAATAAGTGTATTTTCATTGTTGAGTGAAGATGCTGCTCAGGACGCCGATATTTATTCGGCAGGGATATAACACGCGTTATTGGCCGGTGAGGTGAAATCGATTAGTATCAATGACGATGCCGCTCATCAGTCATTGATACAAGGCTACGATCACAGGCTCGGTCGACTATTTTTAACAATACTATGACGTCACTGTGGCTGTATATTAGAAGCACATAATAAAACTGAACTTAGGATAAATTGAGTCATGAATTATGCAGGTAAAGCTCATTAACGCTCCATCAAGCTTGGCTGATTAGCCCTAAAACTGCTTTGCAGCAATCACTTTGCTTGGCCTGATTTGAGGCAATATCTCTTTCTGACCAAATTCATTTTCCAGGGGGTTTGTAATGATATTATAAATTGCTGAACGGGATTATTTTTCGGATTGCTCTAGCCAACAAAACGATCAGTTGTTTCAGTGAAAGATGTTTTTTCGATAATTTTCAGCGACCAAAAGTCATTGAATATTTACATTAAAGGACCATTACGCTCGGTTTCAAAAGCCAGTGAGATGCTCAGTGTTTGTGCATCTCCAGTTGAATTTTCATGTTCCGGGCAGCATGGCATCAGAAAATGCAATAGTTACCCACAACGCCTCGGATACTGCCGTTTAATGGACGTCTAATACTTGCGCGTTGCAGTTAAAATATTGATTGTTGATGCATTTCCTAAATGGCTCGGTATGATATGTTCGATTAACGAACAGTATATGTGTGTTGTATTCTGAATCTTGCATTTCTTAGTTATTAACGCTCTACATTACATATTTTTTTCTGGAAAACTAATCAAAGAACTCGGAGCTGAAACAAATTCCTGGGTTAGGTATATATATGCAAGGTCATTAAAGTTATATACTAATGGGATGTACCACGTCTATATCATGACGATATTCACGAGCAAAAGTTAAGATCAGGTTAGTGTGGTTGACGTTTCATAAATAATTCATTCTGCTACACGCAGTCATCTGCATCATAATTAACAGTTTTGCGGCGCACGGAATATCGTTTGAGATAATGCATTGCACTATTCAAATATGCATTGACTGCATGCAACCATGAAGCTCTGTCGACATGCGAGAAACACCCCAGGGGAATGAATACTTTATGACGCCTTGATTGAAGTGTGTGTGGAACAAAATGCAAAAAATAGCTGTAGTTAAGTACACACAAGCAGGGTACCTGGGATTGTCTGGGAAACATAACGCTCTAGGCACTATTTTACCCTCATTTCCCCACCATATTTTCAGCCAAGCACACTCTCTTTTACCCATCCTTCACTCTACCCATTCCTGATCGCGACATATTCAGAATAACCAGCATGACCCCAGCTTAATCCCTGCCATGCAAGCCCAACCATTATCCCCACCTCCCTAACCCACACTAATATCCGTCTTAATTCCCCACATACCCCGCCATGGCGTAGTCCTGAAAGCTGCCACCGTGGATCACTACGAACACTTACGCAATGCTATCATCAGGTTCGGTGTGTTACATGACAGCCGTAATACGCGGGCTGTAAACAGCACACTGCGCGGCGCAGCACAGTAGCTTCCTGGGGTATATATCCATGCTTGACCTCATTTATCGTTCTGTCACCTCAGACGAGCCCAGGCGCGCGCGTGTGTATGCATATGTGTGCGTCCGTGTATTCCAACCATGGGCGTGTGTGAGAGAAGTGGTGTATAAGTGGGAAATTGGGTGGGGGGGGGGGGGGGGGGGTGTTGCAGGGGGGTCGTGATTAATTATAGTAGGGCTCCTCTTACAAACGGCCGTTTTTATCGTCCGCTTGATCGGCCGCTGCTATTCTATTACAATTCGCTTTCGTTGTATCCCTGTGTTGTACTGTAGATATAGTAGTTTTGCAAATGGTTTGTGACAAAATTAAATTTCAACCACTTGTATACAGGTGTAACAACTTTGCTACAGAGATGACTTACAAGCTGACTTCGACTGTATAGATGCATTGTTTGACGGATCAGAACGGTTGTTTGTGAGGATGCAATTACTTGATTTCAGCTACAATTAAGAATTAGATTCGGTCGTAAATTATAACAATTTCACGTTGACAAGGCATACGACAACGAACTTTAAACCCGTGTATGGAGAGTGTATGAAAGGGAAAATTTATTGCAGACAAAAAAGTATCGCAGAAAAAATATTCATAGTGAATGGAAAATGAATGTCTCGAAACAAGATGGTTGCCACTTTCACATAATTGCCTGGGAGGCATAAGGGAAGTTAATCAAGTATGTTGTGCGGGCAGGACCTTAGAGGAATGCGGCTTCTTGCCAACCTATTCAACTCATACCATTAATTTACCACTGCGGTTGTCGTTATCATAGCGGTTAAGTCGTGATATATGGGTAACTCGGCAATTTCGTTGTTCCGAGGCGCATAATAACCATTGATACTTCTCCATTAGAAAAATTAATGATCTCACAAAATGCTACTTGAGCTTGTCGATGACGAATATCATATGGAGTAATGGAATCGATAATTGTTGAGCGATATTGAATTAGTGAACAAAGCCAGTAATATCAATAATTAAAACATTGGAGATCTATATCTGCTCATAAAATATCACCTGGACGTAATATTAAAATCCAGATACATATCCGTGTTGGAAACGCAAACTCAAGGGATCAGAGAGTAGTCTGTAGGAAACGCGTCTCGACGAACTATGTAATAATGAGGTTGCCGGATGCATATGAAAAGAGATGCGTCAAATATTTACAACCTCTAATTATGTACCTTTTATTAAGTTTGTAACAAAACCTTGTAAATGTGGTTGCAGCCTTTCATTAACGCACATGTCCACTGCACGCTCTTTGCTGCTTGGACTAGCTTTTGTATTGAACTTGCAAAACAAATATTGGGACGCAACCCTACTTGCCACATTCGAATAAAATTCGTCAAATTGCCAGTAGATTCTCACCGCTATGAAAGATATGTAAGCAATTCTAATGGGATTGACATTGCACCGCAAAGCATTTGCAATATATACTGATCAAGTGGATGCATATATAAGCATATCCGGCAATCAATTCATATGGTTTTATATGTTAAGGTCGTTTGAATTGTTCATATAAGTTGAAAAAACCATTCGTTGGCTGCTTCTTCCAGCACGAGCATAACTTGTTCTGTTGCTGCTAGAAGTAATGGCAATTGCAAAGTCATAAGTTTAAGGTTATAGAAAACAGCAACCAAATACGATTTAATCAATTACGGGTAATTTGTGTTGGATATTGTAACTCAGCCTGCAAGATTTTAGTTAGTTTTACAACCAGACATGGTTACCGAGTGTTGATATTGCTCATCACCATCTTACGACCGTGTCGTTTGTTTGGCAGAAAATTCGTTAGCATCAGAGATAAATGAGCGTTACAAATAATTAATTGCAGCCTCCCATATCACAGTCATTTAATTGTCTCCTCTATTGCCAACCAATTAGCGTAAATTTGCTTTGCAGAGAGCGAGGCATTTGGAATGCCGTTTAAACCTAAATAAATGTGCAATTAACAAACTTTTATTGCTATTGCGAATTTGTTCTGCATTGTGATATGTACGCTTTTATTCCTTTGTTGCACAGTGCAAACAGACCATCATTATTATCATATAAAACTGTTCTTAATATACTAATATTCTGCTTGTTTTGTTGACTACATTTATTTGCATAGCAATCAGCAACAAGCCATAATACGTTCTACGTATTATAATTCGCAGCATAAAGAGGCAAAGTTGGGCTAGTTTATGCGACAACATCTGATTCCCGAAGACATCAGCATATATCTTACCTATATCGTGATCGTCCGAATCTTTTGAATATAAACATGGTTGGTGATTACTTAAACACCGTAACCGTGATATCAAACGGGCAAACTGGATGTTTAGAGTGTTGTGTTAAGATGAACATACCACAAGCTGTATATTAACAAGTTCATTTATCCATAATTTCCTGGTTGCACGACGTACTTGCACATAATTAAAAGGACAGGGATTGTCTTGTTAAGTCTGCAGTTGTTTCGTTGTTCAATGTTGGTGATACCTCTTATTCCAAGCAAACAACCAGGAACGGCCTGTATCTAGTTCAAATCTAACATATTGTTTAAATTAGTGTCTCGAATAATTCCTTCAAAACCAATTAGTATCTGGTTGGTTACAAGTGATTAGTTACTATTATTAATTTGGTATATCACAGTCATTCTATCAAATACTGATGAGGAATTCATGCTTGGTGCTCAGAGCACTAGCCTATTGCCGTTTCTAGCTGGCATATGTAGTCAGTGAACAATTCAGTGACAGCGTCATTCAATCGCCCTTTGCAGCAATTTGATGATATATTGCACACAATAATATCATGTCTGACAAGCAGTTGACTTAGACAGATCATCCCTTGTCTTCGTCCAGATGTGATTTGGAAAACGGTATTATTTCCATGACAGACCACTAGATGGGCAAATCAATGCGTACATTATGCAAACCATTCGTGAAAATATCCATCAGTAACGTTTTCTACCCCTTTTCATACTTCATAATTAGCTGTTGACGATTAAGGAGGTGTCCTATAAGTTTACTTGCTCTGTAGCGTCATAGATTTTGTTTTCTAAATATGAGAGTCGACGGGGGTCACTGCTTATATGACGAAGCGCTACTGCTGGTTGCCGTAAGTACTGCATCGTGTAGAAAAGAATTCTTTCGCACCCAATATATGTGCTTTCTCAAGCATTATGGTGTATTACCCGCCTATTCATTTGTAGCAGGAAATCGGAGATCCTAATTGCTGTTCTAATTGATTTTTCTTTTGCCTTTTAAACTTATGATTGTGTTAGGATTATTCGTTCTGTTAATTATTCCAAAAGAATCCACGTTAATTCAGTAACACCTGAAACAAACAGAGCGTTGTCTAAAGCAGCACATACTCAGCCTAGAAAGCAGGAAGCCTTAATAACTTTATCTGTTTGGACTGACATATACTTTAATAAGCTAATCGATAAAAAAATTGCCACATTAAGCGGGGCGAACATTATTCTTTTTGTGTACATTGGCACATCCGATGTTGCTAGTTTATAATAATTTGCCATAGAGTGCTATTTGTGCCATTTCACAATACGCTTTTTAGCTCTGCTATTTTCATGCGGATGACTGTTGGCCGATGTACTGCATATCACTGACAAATAACAAAACCTGCATCGTTGGACCTTATTACAATGGATGTTCACATAAGGGCCGTAGTAAGTACATTTAGAAGGCAAGAACTTCTCCTGTATCCTCGCTATCTATGACATATGTTATTCATGTTTATGTGAGGCATGCGAGCAGAGATATTTGTGACATTTCCTATGGTTTGGCATTTGTCATGTGGAAGAATTACTGCTCGTCTGTCAAATATATGTCTAGCGAGAGAGAGCGATAGAACATGGAATCTAGGTTCATAAGCAGAAGATTCGTGGTCTTCTGGGATGAGTTTCTTATCGCTTTCAGTGTTGATCAATTAGCTGCTTCGTTGTTGCATGATCACTAAGTATGATTGCTATTGCTATTTCTGTGGTAATATAGAACAAAGTGGCATTCAGATTTGCATATATTACCATTACTTTAAGCAATCACTGAAAAGTCTATTTGGAGGAAATCCCACATTAAAGTCGTATAAGGTCGATGCCGCCAACAAACTATGGTGATGTATACCGTTGCGCAACACCAACAATACTTACATAGCAATGGACGATCGTTGACATTTACGGTGCTCAAGACAAAGGAAGAACATTTGTTCATATCCATATTCAGCGCCATTCCTCTAGCTTTGGGTGATATTTTTTTCACAGCAGGATATCTCTTACTAGTATATAGCCTGTCAGATTAAATGATTGATTTTTATCTCACTGATGTCACCAGTAAATTAAATTCATGCACGGGTTATTGAATATACATCTGTCTGATTATCTAGAATTGATTGCGTAATAAAGCGATACATTATTGCCTGCCTCGCATATATCCTTACGCACATGAAGATGACAATCCAATATAGTAGAGTTAAGGCCTTATGTAGAATCAAAAAGGGGTGGTGAAAATTTATGTGACTATATCAAACAGGTGTCTGTTAAGGATATTGGTCGTCGCAGTGGCAGTTGTGAATGTGCCCAGCGATGGACATTGTGATCAGGCCATTTCTTTTACGTACTGTTGTCACACAACTATATATTGAATATTATATTGCAGCTGTAAATTGCATGAATATGTAAAACAAAAACAAATCTACAGAGGTCCAACAAATATGATGTGCCAAAAATGGCTAGTATGGTGTAGACTTTAGATATCTATACACCTTGCTTGTGTCATTGCCTATTGTCAATCTCGATTCGACATTTGTTATGAATCCGGTTATTCAATGTATGAATGACGTGATACTGACCATAATTGTCAAACAATTTAGTCAAACAATAGCCGTTAGATCATTTTACCTCAGCTAACGTGTTAACACAATGCTTCTCTCCTAAGTTACGCTTTCATACAATATATTACGATCTATCCTAGCAATGATGGTCTAAACAAGCAAGTGTAAACAAGTCACTTTCGATATATTGCATGATTAGTTGTATGGCTTGGACAGCACCTGCTCCCTATGTTCAATTTGGTCTCTAAAAAGTTTATATAGCTGCTAGGAATGATATAAAAACTATCAACTAAAACATACATAAATAAATGTATCGCAAATTATTATTATTTGACATATAGTACTAATGCCATTTGGTAAGGGCGTTCTTATGAGAGCGACATGAACCCGTGATTCGTGTTTTGACATTTAGTGGTTGACTGTATTATACTTAGGTTGGTGAGTCGGCGAAACTGTCCTTGGAAAGACGGCCACAGTACGGGCGGGCACATAAAATTTGCGGTAGTTAGCAAATGTTGGCAGGAAGCTGTAGAACTATATATAAGAAATGTGTGAGCACCAACACGAGCTGATTTCAAGGTGTCTACAGAAATAAATGAGACACAAGGAATAAATCATGAACAGTTAGCCAGTTTTATTGTCCACCACTATCGATTACAGTTTAGCATAGCTGTAACTTGGTGGGCTTGAGCCATTGAATAATACCCTTTGATAATATCCTACACATTCTTGTTGAATTAATACCTCCACCAACTTGGCACAAGATTCAAATCCATGATTTTCCATCACTCCAGTCCTAATATTGTACAAAACCTTTTCACCTTATTGTAAATGCATGGCACATGGCCTATTAAGATAAGACGGAAAAGACCATCTTTAAATATTATATGTAAGCATAGGACATTCCTGCTGCAAATCACTGGCAAAGCGATCGATTATCTCCATTTTGGGTATATTGCGACTTATAAGGGTGTTGTCAGTAGTTTTCCTCAAATATAATATATATTTGTACAATTTAGTCTTCCACTCGTGGATGCTATGCAATCCACGAGGTTGATTCACATCCACATATATTTCATCCTATGGTCATGTTATTATTAGCTACATTAGAAAATGTCGATTTATTTTATGGAAATGAAATAATTTGGGGGTTACTGCTTATCAGCAAATCGAAATTCCATCCTGTGATTCTGCTGTCACTATTGTGCTGTACCAATATAAGGACCCAGTCGTACCTTCCACGTGCTAATGCAATTAAGTGATGATGATGCAAACAACCGATAGGTTCTCATTTCCGTGACCGCAATGCTGACCAGAAAACAATTATTTATTATTTATTGCTTAGCTATGATACGAGTTAGGTATAGCATGGCCACACAACGGATATTATACCTGATAATCAAATTAGCTGAATGGGAACACCTGTGATTCGGGTCAATATTGAATAGAATGTTTCGTTTGTTTTATTTTCTGCAACTGATTGAGATGAAGTCATGCATGTACCAAGACGTAAATCATTCAGAGGATATGTGGGATACAGAGATTGGATAAAGACATTTCAACGGAAGGTACGGCTTACGAAATGGCACTTGACATCTGCATCGTACAATCCTATGCATTATATCCTGATACGATTAGTCTCAATGAGAACTGTGCATACAGTCAGTCCCACATCAGGATGGAGAATTTGCTGCTGATGTCTTCAATCGCTTTGGCGTTTTGGATACGGCATTAGTCTATTCGCCATATATTACAATTCAGTATTTGGTTTTCTTTGTTACTTGCATAAGGTCAGCAGTGTGATCGCTTTTATTTTTTTTTATACAAGAACGAAAGTTGGTGACGAGGACTCATGCGAGCTGCTATAGTCCACTGCCGCTAAAGCAGAAACATATGATGTTTTTTCGAATGTAAACTGATGAAACTCGACTTTTATTGAAAATGCACGTCTACAAGCATAAGAAAGATCAATATTTTTTGACATCGTGTTTATTCACTAGGGATATATAAAAATTAAACTTTAGATGATATAAGTTGCCATATACAGATTAGTATTTCCACGTACCACCAGACTCTCATCACGGCCAGGCAACGCTTGCGCGGAAGGATGCAAATGGTGTTTACAACCAACGTCGCATTTCCTTCGGATTTACAGCAAAGAAATTGTGGCACAGTTCAAAAATTGGTTTTAGCAGATAATTTGTATGGTATGAAGCATAAATATGAGCTCAAGGTTGTAATCAATACCAGCAATTTAGCCATGATTAGTGAATTAGCTTTGTTCACAGTATACGTGCGCACATTTTGGTGACGTCCGAGGCTAAAGCCTTACTCCAGATGATTTGTTGTTTTCACCGCACTTTCATTGATTGTTACTTAGGAATATGGCGCCCTGTATTCCTTTAGGATGAAACCATTACATAAATATTTCAAGAAGTTGAGAATAAGAAACTGTACGGGCCTTGTCATGAACGAGCCTATCATCCCTGCCCTGTACACTTCTAAAATCATTTGTTATAGGAGTACTTCAAAGGAATGTGAGAAATATTTCAGTGTTAAAGTGTACTATTATTTTCTTGTTTTACCTTTTCTATAGTGATACCAATTTTTATTGCAAGTGATATGTATTATCTTTCATCAGTTTAATTTAAATTGATGTGTGATGCGCTATTATTTTGCTTCCACAACATCATCAACCAAGGCTGACGTGTCTGGGTTTTATGCCGACTCACAAGGCACATGAATATCATGCTCATATTTTGTTTGGTGATGCCAAAGAAGTTACTTGTTCCCATGCTATTCATACGTCAACTCAATATTAATTCTACATGCCCTTATTGAATGTTGGTGATGATAAAATCCTGGATGACTTTTTAAATACCTATGTTAATTACAAATTGTGATGCGTGACAAGATTCGTAGTATAAAGTGGAACGATTCATGGGTTCCAAAAACTCACTATACAGACCAGATGATTCACGAAATATTATTGTGACATATATTGAGATCTAAGGGATCAACATCCGCTTCTAGTGTAATTTACGATCACATCGTCGTGAATGTTTAACTTTGTAGATCGTCAAGGCACAAAGGAGGACTGTGACAGTGAGTGAGGTATATTTTAAGTTGTATTGTATGTCTGCAAATTGTATGGCCCAATTTACTGCAGAGTGTTTTAGTAGTGCACATGCACTAACTATTGCATGTGTACTCTAGGCGTAATGACAGACGATGCATCAATAGCTATTAAATTCATCGCATTTGTTCTCGAAAGACAAAATAAATAAACTGTAAATTTGGATCATTCTCGTGTATAACAAAAGGAATGTGTGGGTGACTTGTCTGTTCACAACATAAAACTGGGATGATTTACTCTGATAAAAGTCATTTATTACCAGCGGTCTTATACCCAAATTAATAGACGAGTCATGCGGCTGAACTCGATTAAGTATGCTAGCAGCAGCCAGTATTGTACTAAAACGAGTCAGGAAATGCGGTAATTTTGAGCACTTCACTATATTTACATACGTACATTTTAATTATTAGAGATCGCATAATACTTTTATATCCATTATGCCATTAATCACAAAGCGCATAATTTGCTGCATCTTGCAAACATCGTACTGAAAAACATAGTCTTTGTTCTAGGTGTAGCTAACATTAATTCCAATGGACAAGAAGTATTAAGATCTTATTGGACATTATATTCCATACTACAAGTAATGAAGAAATGCCTTGCTCATCAAAAGTGGTCGATTATCAAGAGGACCACAAAGATGATGCGATTTACTCCTCAATGATGCTCACTTGGACAGATACAACTTAACGGCTTAGCGGAAAAAAGGTCACTGATTACACATGATTCGAAACAGATTAGATTTGTACAACTTCGGTAATATGGATATTATGCAAATAAATTTGTTCTTCAGCGACGTCAATAGTTCCACCGCTCTGGGCATGCCTTACAGCAGTACATCAATTATTCATGAAAACCTCAGTCAAGCTGCATCATACCCGGATTATTCCACATCAGTCACACGGTTTGGCTTTATCGCGCGACCATGTCGAACTAATTAACCTATCCTGAATATGATGTACTGCCGTGCATCTACAATATGATGTGCTAGCATCTGCAGGTTTAAACACTTAGTGGGTCATTTGCGATTTCCATAATTGATGCCTATATTAACATGGCTAAACTTTGATATCAAAATGCTCAAAGGTGTAGTTCCATATATTTGCAATTAGCATATTTGCTAATATCTATGACATTTCAGTGGCTGTGTGTGAGCAACAACATTTAGTGTTCATCCATTATTAAATTCGTTTTGCGGTTAGGCATTTAATGCGATACCCTGCTTGATACCACATGCAGATGCATTTTGTAGTTAACCTATGGCAAAACATGTTGCATGCATATTCCCGATACCAATTAACAGAAACAGTTTCCGACTGATTCATAAAAAATACATCACGTTTACGTATTAGATTTTAGCCATCTAGAGAAATCATTTCGTGCAATTTCGATTCCATCTATGCCTATGTTATATTTTGATATTAATTGGAACTTGAATGTTTTTTATGCCTAAATGTGATTTGCAATCAAGTAAAACAGTTGAGATGACATGGACCCCAGGGCACACCTTTATGGCGACATATGGTGTCAACATACTTATTTTGATCAAATTTGAGGTTTTTTCCATATCCCCGGCAATGTGCATTTCTTGGTTATAGTTATATGAGTATCCTATCACTGCAAAACGTCACATCGCCAATAAAATTACGTTGCGTCTATATGACAAATGAAATGTTGTGAAATGGAGCATTCTTTTTTTATGGCTCTCTTCGAGGCAATGTCGCGATGGCAAATATGGTGACTTTGTTTGTT
This sequence comes from Urechis unicinctus, assembly GCA_034190875.2. Lineage (NCBI taxonomy): Eukaryota > Metazoa > Annelida > Polychaeta > Xenopneusta > Urechidae > Urechis > Urechis unicinctus. The sequence continues at coordinate 76,805,933 of CM067353.1, read as the reverse complement.
GTTTAAATGAGATTGAAGAAAAACGCGATACCATTTATAATCTTGTCGCAAATTTGTCTCTTTATTCAAAGATTATTGCTGATAGATACTACCAACTGTGCGACACCCAACATTATATTGCCGGAGCTTTGTTGCCTTAATGTTGCACGTATATGGATGGAACACAATCGTATTTATTTATGGTACATGGGAAACGGTACCCTTATTTTTTATTGCTCGGTAAGGCTTCACACTCTCCGTTGCAGAGTATCAAACTGTGGCTATTACTGATGGGTAAATATCTATTGAATGTACATGCCGCGCTGCAGATCTATTCCGATCTGTAAATGCAGATCTTAGCTAGGCGATTACAGAAGCATATGTCCGTTTATAAATTACTGTCCATGGGCACTAGTACGGTTGATGAATGATGTCGCAAATGCTGGCATCATCGAACAACTGTGGCATCTTCCAACGTCTGAAACCTTGTTCTCCATTAAACGTGTTGATTGAGTGCAAGATAGCTGGGTTGTTAATGGTCTGCATTTACATCGTCCTCCACAACATTAATATTGAAGCCATAGAAACTCTGCCGTATTAGTAGACCAATGATCCAGTAAGTTTTTGACAGCCATTCAAACACGCATTGCATGGTTTGCTACTCAGGAAATTCGGTACAAAGTCAGAGCTGGAAGGTTATGGTAATGTTGGAAACAACGGGAACGGAATTCGACATTTTATCATAGCTTTAATAGTTTTTTTTACAAATGGCACGATTGATGCTGGTAGGTGAGTTCGATACAGCTTTACATTGGTAGGCAGTGCTACACAACTTGTGGCTTTGGGGGATGGCTTGAATGAGGTTGATCGAGAAGAGGGGCTTGAAACTGCTCACAATTCTTAATACCATTCCCGCAAGCGCATCCCCAATGGAAGCCCTGACCTGCACGTTTCACGCGACTTTGCCGTTGTCCTCTCTTAAAGTTGCAACTAATGAGTGCAGCTAGATATTGTCGAGATTGTTGTAAAATCTTCCCGTGAACAGGTTCTCTCAAGCATTATTGAAGACTGCCAATAAGGTCGCATTGCACTATTTAGCGTAGTTACGCAATCCGAAAAGCTCAATTCCCTTAAGGTTGAATCGTCCCAAGATATCGTCCAACTCGAGAATCAGTTCTTTTATGGCCTAAGAGCTCAAAACATTTCTCTGCAGCATTGAATAAACGATCCATCCAAAATAATGAAACCTACGCCTGGAGTTTGCGCCTGGAGTTTGCGCATCGCGAGTGCGTATCATGAGCATCTCCAAGCCACACTTCCAGATAAGGCAGCTGTCATTTGCATAAATACTAGACATGACCGTGTATATCCATCTCTATATTATTGCAGAGCAGTCGATGTATGTGTGGATCTCTTTATTTTTTTGTTATTTGCAATATCCTGCCAATTCAGTATGGCAGAAATGAGGTTTACTGGTGAGACAAATAATCTAGCCCCAAGATTAGCTTGTGCGTTTACCTCTCATGAACTGGCTGCGAAGCTAATCACTAGCTATCCTTGTCGCCACCTCACTGTGATTTTTACCTCATCTGTAAGCATGGTAATCATGTGGAAAATTGAATTTGTATATATAGCTGTCCGTATGGATAGATACTCTGGGGCCTTGTTGACCATGTGATATATGATATCGTCCACGACCCTATTGACCAATGCTGCCGGCTATTTGTAGTTATTTGTAGTGAACATACTTTTTCCATTGCCATGGTCACCATGGTGATTCTTTCAGTGGCTACATACAACTACTTGTCGTTGCATCAATAAGGACATCATTGGAAACGTGCTAGTTATGATGGCCAGTCGCGTTTGTGGCTATGTATGTATGTATGTATGTATGTATGTATGTATGTATGTATGTATGTATGTATGTATGTATGTATGTATGTATGTATGTATGTATGTATGTATGTATGTATGTATGTATGTATGTATGTATGTATGTATGTATGTATGTATGTATGTATGTATGTATGTATGTATGTGTATGTATGTATGTATGTATGTATGTATGTATGTATGTATGTATGTATGTATGTATGTATGTATGTATATGTATGTATGTATGTGTATGTATGTATGTATGTATGTATGTATGTATGTATGTCTGTCTGTATGTATGTATATGTATGTATGTATGTATGTCTGTCTGTATGTCTGTATGTATGTATGTCTGTATGTATGTATGTATGTATATGTATGTATGTATGTATGTATGTCTGTATGTCTGTCTGTATGTATGTATGTATGTATGTATGTATGTATGTATGTCTGTATGTATGTCTGTATGTATGTATGTATGTATGTATGTATGTATGTATGTATGTATGTATGTCTGTATGTCTGTCTGTATGTATGTATGTCTGTATGTATGTATGTATGTATGTATGTATGTATGTATGTATGTATGTATGTCTGTCTGTGTATGTGTATGTCTGTCTGTCTGTATGTATGTATGTATGTATGTATGTATGTCTGTATGTATGTATGTATGTATGTGTCTGTATGTATGTATGTCTGTCTGTATGTATGTATGTATGTATGTCTGTATGTCACTGTCTGTCTGTACTGTAGGTATGTTTTTTGTAGAATAGTTGGCCCCATTAATGCGGAAAACTCAGTATGTGTGTGTATGTATGTGACTGTATGTATGTTATGTATGTATGAAAGTTTTTTTCACGATACAAGAATGTTTTTTTAGATCCCCATTAATGCGGAAAACTCAGAGGGTGTTTTATGACCTTGACTGCAAGTTAAGGTCACGGTAATCAAAAAAGTAAAAACTACTACGTCAATAACTCCGTCAATAATAGTCGGATCGTTATATGATTTCATTTTTTGTAGCTCCATGTAATTGCAAACGTTTTCTTAATACATATAAGGACTTTAAACCAACAGGTTTTCCAAACGCTCCAGGTCGAAAGATCGTGGTATCGGTCAAAATGTCAACATAAATATTTTGAGCGCTTATAAAATCGTCAATACATATCCGATGGTACTAACAATTCTGCAATGCATTGCCGTTATTATAATACTGGTGTATGCATTGTGATTATGAAACTCAACAAGTTGTTGATAGATGATGACAGCGTAATGTTTATTTCATGATATGTTACCATCAGAGTATTCATGGGTATGCAGGCTGTTGTTGCACAGCATAAATTGATTGGCCTAGATATATTTATTGAAAAACAATGTAATTAAATGATTGATTTGCCAAATTTATTCCAATCATTTTCACTATATGCGCTACGTTTGTTAGCATCTAAATAAACATTTAATTTTGTTTGTCTCGTGATACAGATCACAATTTTTAATATATCTACGAAATTATATCTTTAAATGGAAAGTGTAATTGATGCGCAACCATATCGAAGAGACATTGAAAAAAAATGTTGACAAAGCATTCTGCATAGTGCTTCAATCTTCGTCTCTAGACTCATACAATGGGAATGTCATTTGAGTTTATGTTTTATACTAACCCACTACTCATTGACTTCACGTAACCAAGGATATCTGTCATATCGGCATGCGAGAGACACCCAAGAGGGATCAATATAATGAATACGTAATTGGGGAAAAAATTTGCTTTATCTATTTACACAGTTTTTGTTGTTTTCGATCCTTTGACGGTAATATAAATTAGCACTACATTTTATGTAAGCCCCTCTATCTATTTTGCAAGCGATTTGCATAATCAACGACGCGGTTAATTAGCGACATTAAGGCTATGATTGGAGTCTGCGTCGAGTATATATATCTTTATTTTCTATATCTGAATCAGGAATTTTGCAGGTATAGCTCATTTACTACCCATCAAGCGCAGATGATTGTCCATTAAAACATGCTTGGAAGTAATTATTCTGCTTGGCATGTTTTGCAGAAATGGCCCTTTCTGGCCTACCTTATTAACCCCGATGTTTGTACGGATGTTCTAACGTAGCTCAACGGAAAAAAACAGCTCTTTCATCAAAAGATACTTAAGATTTGTTGTTGTGCGTCAAGAAGTCATCGAATTTTTATATCGTTGCATCATACGCCCTGTTTCAATATATTAAAAAAAACTAAACAAAGAACTGGATACTGAGGTAGATGTCGGTGTCGAATACATATATGCGAGGTTATTAAGGATATGTCTATATCATGACGGTGATCAAGAGCAAATATGAAGAACAGTTCCGTTTCATAACATGATGAGACGTTTCATAAATAATTCATTACACTGCGCACTGCTATTTTATCGAGCTAAAGGTACAGATTTGACATAATGTATTGCACTACTTAAATATGCATTTACTGCATAGAGCTCGGTCATGTCGGCATGCGATAGACACCCAAGATGGATCAATATTTATGACTCCAAGATTGAAGTGTGTGGAACAAAAAATCGAATGTAATTACACACTAGCAGGATACCTGACATTGTCCAGGCAATAATGATCGTGGAATAATTTTAGACGCAAACTGTAAATTATGGACAATGCCCTTTGCGGCATTATTCTGGCTGCTTACTTCATTATGACCATAACATGTAATGTTGGAATTAATGGCAATGGCAAAGGCATAAGTTTAAGGTCATGCAAACAGCCACCAAATCCGATTCTGCATTGTGTAGAATACTATTCTTTCTCGTGTAATATATGTGTAATTTATGCTGATCCAATAAATGCTGTAATGCCCGCCTGTTTATTTTATGTGCCTTCTCAACATGTGATAGTGTCAGGGTTTTCCTAAATACAAATCATTCCGAAAAAACTTTGGTAGAACCTGAAGCAAACAAAGCACAGTCTGAAACAAGCTTCCTGTCGCTGTTACTCGGCCTAGAAAACAGGAAGCCGTAATCACTTAATATTTTGGCGCACGGCAAACATATACTAATTATGTCGGCACAAATATCATCCGTTTTGTAGAGCATTGGCACATTTTTACTCCATCGAATGTCATTTGTTGTACGATAGATGTTTAATTGCCAAAAAGCACATGTGTCATTTGATGAAACGTATTTTCACCACGGCTATTTTCAAAGGTATAGTAATATCATACAATATATATATGCACTTGTGGATGACAGTCAAATATACTTCGGATAATTGAAGGCTAACAAAACCTGCGTCGTTGGACCTTTATTGCGGTGATTGTTCACACAAGCGCCGAGAGAACAGTGTACCTTTATAAGGAGGACAAGAACGTCATCTATATCATCGCTATCTATGACATCTGTTAATCATGATTAACCTACAATAAATGAATGATGCATGCGAGCAGAGATGGTTGTGACATTTCCTGTGGTTTGGTATTTGTCATGTGGAGAACTTGCTGCTCGTATGTCAAATATATGTCCAGAGAGAGAGCGATGGGACATTGAATTCAGGTTCATAACCGTCAATTCATGGTATCCTAGTTTAACAAATGGTTTCGTACCGTCTGTAATGTTGATGAATTAGCTGCATCGGTGTTCTAGCTCTTTCAGTGGAGGGACTTTATCGGTTAATTGCAATTGCTTCTTTCTGTGTGAATAGAATAAAGTGAGAGTTCAGATAAGGCACTTTCGTATAATGTCATTAATGAAAGCAAAGATGGAACAAGTCGTATATTTGAAGAATTACAACATTAAACTATTTAAAGGGCGAGGCCGCCAACACAATATGCTGATGTACAGCGTTGTGCAACACCTACAGTAGTTGCATAGCAGTCATATTGACCTCACAAATATTGGTCATTTTTGGTTGATTAATTTCCCGGTTCTTCGTCGTTGTCACTATTGTAAGCAATCAATTACAATGAACGATTATTGAAGGTAATGGTACTCCAATACGAAGCAAGTATCAATTATTCATATCATTTGTCGGCGCCTTTTCCTTTTGATCTGGGTGATATTGTACATCAGCAGGATACCATTCACAAGTAAACTGCTGGGTTCAAATGATTTACCCGTTGGTGTCACAAATGAATACAACTGGTGTACGGGTACTTGAATATATAGTAGTCTGAATAAATAGCGAGATGGTCGCTGAATCGATTGGGAGCTTAGGCAGGTACAGTATTATCTGCCTAGCTTATATTCTTATCCATATGAAGATGACAATCCAATATATTCGATACCGTATCACGTACGTAGCTAATCCATGTATTGATGGGAATGAATGTGCTGAATGTAATAGGCTACTCAAGAGCTAACTCAGTAATCATGGCGACAGGTTCTTATTTCCTATGAACCTTTGCTCAAAAGAGTACATTTGAGTAATAAATAGTATGCCGCTGTAAGTTCTCATTTTCTCGACAGATGTGCTGACAGGAAACATATTATTGGTTATTTATTGTTGAGCTCTGATACGAGTTATGTATTGCATGGTCATGTGGGTGATTTAATTTGCATGATTTGAGATAAAAAAAGACTTATGAGATAAAATAATCACTTATTGCGAAACAATATTATTTCTCTGAGTCGGTAGTGTTGAACTACAGTGAAGCAAATTACACGACATTTGCGTCTGAGTCGCGCCTACTTTTAGACTGATCCTTTTAGACTGATAATTCCACAAGACTCATAAATTATTATTGAAATATTTCTAAAAAGGATTCAGAATATGCGTCACATAAAAGTCAGATTACAACGTCATTACCTCCACAGGAAGTAGGTTGCTTGAAGAACTACAATAGTCACAGGTCAGTCGTTGTTCAATGGCGTTGTATGGGCTGAAATAAACGCTATATCTTTTATGTGCATTATTATGCATCAATTTCATTTACCGGTTCGGGATAAAACAATGTTCGTTGTGGGGATAAAGTTTATTATAATTTCCGTTATAAGCGTTTCTTTAAATGAGTGATAACATCAATATTATGCCGGTCGGGAACATGATGCGTTGTGGTATGTTATAATTTTACGTCTCAGCAAGAAAATGCGACTGTGACCTCCCGACGAGGAACACGCCACCAAATGAATGTTAACAAGCAAAGTGCTTTTAAAAAATCCGTTTCTATAACCATTTCAAGGTATGCTCGACTAACAATGCGACAATTGCAATCTTTTTTATATTGGCTTGAAGGAGGTGCCAAGCTGTTTCGCAAATGGTATTATCAATAATGTTCAATTATTTTGTAGATATTGGTATGCGATATAATATCTGTTTATTTTTTTAGTGACAGTTATTTTGTAAGCATAATTAAACTTCCGGGTGCCATCAGTGTTCATTCACGTGAAAGTATTTTCAGGCATGTTGACTCCTCGTGCTATCCCAAACCTCAAATGAATTTTGCTTCCACTTTATTCCATGTGATGTGGCTTTGTGTTATGATATGGTTTATCAATGCATTGCAATTTGTTCGAGTTTGACAGTGAATCCAATCAATATTGGAGCTAAAAAGGCAAGCTCAGAGTGATAGACAAAATGCCGTTGGCAATCCACATATTGTAAAGCCACGTCTAAACAACTACTCTGTATAACATCCATATTTTGTACATACAAATTCCGCAGTTACAGATAACAAACGGAAATTCATATACAGTTTTTTTTAAAGGACTGGCATGCTTGGCTTTATTGCCGTTTTCCACATGATAACACTTTCTGCACCTATTATGCAGTATGGTTGGGTAAGGTAAGGCTGTTGGTAACTAGGATACGTTGAACGCTTCAGTCCGCTACTATCATCGCCCAGTGCTTTGGGCTGATTTGTCTGATAACAATGCCAGGCTGCCTCGTACTCGAATCAAGTATTATACTTCCCGCGTCGAATGGTCAGATGAAACAAATACTGGCTTAGATGTCAACAACAACCTGAACACATCAGTGCTATTTTTTCGCAGGACGACTTTGGTTAAGCATATGGTGACCGAAACAAACGCACTTCTGTATGTGAGGGATGGGTTATCCAGCACTTTTTCCAGCAAAAACGCAACGCTGTTCGTTTTAGATGATGATACACCTCACCAGTTCGATACACACATAGCGTTTTATTAGGGATTTCCATTTGCATGGGCGATGAAAAGAATGTATGCTCGCATATTGTTTGCCATTTTACAGCCAGATTGCTGTTTGATGACCGTTCATTGAATCGGCAGCAGTATGCATGTGTTATAAGGGAAGTACAAGGTCGCAAACAGTCAATACATTACTGTTATGATCCATTTGAAACATCCCTATGAGATCGTCAACAGGGTTCACAGAACAATTGTCACGCAGCAAATTGGTGCATATATTAAGCTATGAGGACACTCTGACAACGTCTTTATCTGAGTATAATATCATGTTTGACACCGATTCCATATGTATTACTGTCACGGGTATCATGTTCATTGCAATCGACCATAAACGGCTGCCCCCTCCCCCCCCCCACGGAACGGTTTTGCTTCTGGATTATAAGAGATTTTAGCGCCGAATAAACGGATACAATTCTCACCACAAACATTGCAACGTTTTATACTTCATCTGCTGGTTTGCAATAAGGCTCTGGTGGTAAGCTTTCGGTGTTAACTGCTTTCATCAAGCATCACCCGAGGTCACAAATGACATAAGATGGATGACCCAGTGCATCCCCATAATTGTGCAGCGAATTTGGTTTAGCTGAATAAACAATTCCCGGCTAGCTCCGCACTACCAATCGATACATAAACAATG
>CM067353.1:76784040-76797182 GCA_034190875.2 Urechis unicinctus | reverse complement strand
ACCAAATATGTAATTTCTTCACTGACTAAACATAAAATATTGCGCACTTATCAATTATAATATTACCATAGCGTAGATACAGCATAGTTTACTATAGCAAAAGGGTTTGTATGGTAGGTAAAGCCCATTGATATTCAGCGAAAAGCACTCAAATGGTACATTAACTTTGTAATCCTTTCATCTCATCTTGTTGTTGTAAACAACCACAAGTCAATTAGTATTGTAGTTTAAAGGTGCTACATAAGGTAACAATAAGTGCGCGCCTTATGCATTGTCGTTTTACAACGCTTCTTCCAATCTAGGACCGTACGTACGCCAACCGGCGACGTCACATTCATTATGGTCAGCATCACTTTACCAATATGTAATAAATCAGTGTTCATCCATCGTGTGTAGCACTCATGACTGTCGATTGTCATCTGAATATGCGATTAATTAGCATAGAGGTGAGCATGGCTGTGAAGTTCGTCAACTTGTTTATAGCTAGCTAAATGATGAGATGATGTAAGTGAATCAGTGCAGTCAATACAATACAATAACCTAGTAACAGAATGGTGAAATAGGTGGTAAGCTGATCTATTGCTTGCTTTTGGATAGATCTGGCTAATGTAAAACCAACCAACTAAAACATATTTTGATCCGGAATACGGCACTCAACTCAGACGATAAGTCATTAGCGTATGATCTTTTAAAAACGTTTCGTGGACGCTTGTTATTACTCCTTTTACAGAAGCTGTCCGATGAACAATATTGGGTGATCATAGCCGTCGTCTGTAGAACATTTCAAGCTAACATCTTGTGTCAACCACATTGTTTTCTAATTTCGCCCTGATGTGCCACTAACGACTGAAATCGCAATACGGATCCAGCATATGGAGTCGGCTGAACATCTGTGGTGAAGAGACATGTAAGCTGCATTAGTCTCTGACTACACGTGTTCCCTCCGGTCCAGCTATTATGTTCATCAGATGTAGCATAACAAAAGAATGCAATTCATTTCCAAGTGGTTTGCACATATTCAATTTCGCATGATGTGGCCGTTTGAGATGCCTAGCCTCGCCTGATAGACTAAAACGATTGCTTTTCTGATTGCGTGTCGCCATTTATAGCCGTACATGATTGCAATTTGTATTGATTCAGTGCTGTGTTGGACGGTAGGGTCTTGCTCTCTTTGAGCTGACTGTCAGGCTAACCATTGATGTCAATGAAGTGGCTAAAAAGCTAGAGAACCCTCCCCTTTCTCTCACTCACTCACTCACTCTCTCTCTCTCCCTCTCCCTGTATCTCTCCCTCTATATATATATCTCTCTCCCTCTCTCTCTCCCTATTTCTTGCTCTACCTCTCCCTCCTTCTCTCCACCTCTCTCTCTCAATTCTCCCTCATCTCTCTCTCCCTATTTCTTGCCCTATCTCTCTCGCCCTCCCTCTCTCCCTCTCTCACTCCTTCTCTCACTCCCCTCTCTCCATCTCTATCTCCCTCTCTATCTTTCTCTCCCCCTCTCTCTCCACATTACTTGCTCTATCTCTCCCTCTCTCTCTCCTTTTCTCTCTCCCTATTTCTTGCTCTATCTCTCCCTTTCTCTCTCTCCTTCTCTCTCTCCCTATTTCTTACTCTACCTCTCCTCTCTCTCTCTCTCTCTCTCTCTCTCCCTCTCTCTCTCCTTCTCTTTCTCACTATATCTCGCTCTATCTCTCTCTCTCCCCTCTCTCCTCTCTCTCCCTCTCTATCTCTCGCTCTACCTCTCTCTCCCTCTCTCCCTCTCCCCCTCTCTCCCTCTCTATCTCTCGCTCGATCTCTCTCTACCCCTCTCGCACTCATATTATGCTGTACATCAAGTATTCGGTACTGGTTTGAGATGAGTGCATAATCATTATGAGACTACAGAAATTTGAGAAACATATCACGCCGTCTTGTGTATGCCTCGAAGATAACTTGGTTTCTGATACCAGAGCACTTCGCCTACCGATTGTATTGATGCACTATATATCTCAGGGGTTTTAAAATGTGATGCACTATGCTCTATTAATTAAGGACATATCAAATGACATTTGCTATTAAACGTAACCTTGTCATTGCCATTGCGTGATGGTTAGCCAGCAATTGATAATTTAATTCGTGGTTTAAGCACAAAACTAAGGCACTATTGTGTAAACGCTATTGCTGTTTGTATGCCTCCATGGCATACACCAATACCTCTGACCCCCCTCCCATCCCACCCCACCCAGATATTGTCATAGTCCATCTACGTGACATTAAATCAATGGCTAATTTATTGACATGATATCATTGTATTTGGTACTATGCAAGACACAGCCCACCCAGTGTGGCGTCGCTTAGAAAAGCTTCCTAAGTCCTTACATATTATAAGCCTTTAGTATCTAACGGTTGCGCATAACTTATTGACGAAACATCATTGATGGGGCAGGGATGGGCAGTGGTTGACGTCTGACGATGTTTAAGTTAAACTACGTGACATTTGATTAAAGTTCAATCGTGTGACACGGTTATTTGTTTGGTAGCAGTAGATGAAGAGTGCGTGAAGCAGGGAAATAACTGTAAGTATTTACCAAATTACTATCAGGCAGCAGAAATTATTAATTGGCAATCATTGGCTTAAATAAGCGACGTTTGGCAACTCACAAGAGCATCGTATTCATAAGAAATATGCATGAGATATAATATGGATTCGCCTATTGGTAATGGTAGTGATTGTTACCCAAATCGAGCGTCAATTGACGGCATGGGTAACAACCTACAACGACGGCAACTTCGAGGCTCTTGGTGACTTTTACACCACAAATGCCATTGTCGAGATGGATAAGGAAAATGACATCCACGGCGTTAAAGGTATAGTTAAATAATGTGATGTACCTCATGATTTTCTGTTGCAAATTTCTGCTGTGACGGAAACGCAGGTTAACAATTAATGAATATCAAAAATTGTTGGAGATTGCTGTTTATTGTGTTTTTATCTATACTGTAACAGCAGTGGTCGATTACGCAAAAGGCAAGTTTAAAGACATTGAGGGAGCGGAGTTTAGTGCTGAACGTGATGAGATCATAGTCATCACCAACGAATGGGTGATGATGAGAGTACATTTCGTATTTGGTGACGTCATCAGCAGGTATGGTCTGCCACCAAATTTCGCTGATCTATTTAATCAGTGACTACATGCTCACTTGCAGCTTGATATCATTCTTTGTATGCTTTGTTAGGGGATTGTTGGTGCTTAATCGTCTGTCAGATTGTCAGTGGCGGTTCCAACGCGTCATGAACAATCGTGGACCCAGCAATTAAAAACAGCTGATTGTTCCGTAAAGTTTTCAACAGTAACAAATTAGCCTCGTGCATTTTCACGTGGTCTTCCGCACGTAAGAGCCAGTAGATGTGGTAATTGTTACATAGAAAGACTTACGTATCTGTTTTTATGCACGTGTATTATACTATCATAATCATTAAAACAGAGCAACCTGATTTGTGTAGCCATAATATATTCAGCATGCTTAGCAGCTCGGTAAAAACGTCACGCTTTAGGAGTACCTGTTCAAATAATTTGGTCTAGTACACATTCACCAGCATCACATTTGGAACATCCCGTGTTGTGTTAACGTCTTAGTAGACTGAGATATATTTAACACCGATCAAAGCCTTGTGTGATAATACAGCATCTTTTATTGGCGAGATGGAAGAATGGAGGGGCATTAGAGCCAATACTTGCCGACCTAGCAGAGAATGATATCTGCTGAACATAATCTATCTACTTGTTATCTGGCACACTAGGGGACCTGATTTCAACGTTATCATAGTGGCAGTACAATGTATATGACGATTAATGTGAATATATGCAATTCTTCGCGTCATGCCTATCTTGAAACACGGAGGGCAGAGAAGAAACTCGAGTCACAAACTTGAATGATGTGCCGTAAGGGGCTATTATCTAACTGTTTGTGCAACAAGGTTCTTTTTCAGTAGCAGGCACCAATAGCTTGTGTAGATCTATATCTTGTGACACCACCTATCGTCTAGTATATTATATTGAATTGCATAGCATCATTAAGGTGATTAGAAAATGCGTATGATAATATTCGCAATGATTCAGTTTATCATCCCATTGATATTAGTATCCTATAAGAACCGATGTAATGTCATTAACTGTTGGCTACTAAAGACAAGGTTCTAAGTCTAACCCAATGTAAATAACACAAATACAAACGACGAAAAATTCCTAAACATCCTTTGCCATATTGAGACGATATCATTTAATGAAGTTCCGGTTGCCACCCCAAATGACCCCAAAGAGATTTGGGCGTGTTCATCATCCGATAAGAGAAAGCGCATGCTGAGAAATAAATGCTATATTGCTACACACAGATCCACGCCTATGGATCCCCTTCATAAGTAATTAATGGTCCTGTCGCATCTACTCCATCTCCTAGTTGCGGGAGAGGCTGTCTGACACTTGTGAACACACTCGTTCAGCGTCTGAATGGTGTATGTGTGGGGGAAAGGGTCGTTCAAAGACGAGTCGAGGTGGTTTTATATTTAAAAAATGCACGGTCAGCCAGTTACTACTTCTTTCTCATATAGTGAATTGTTCATGCCAAGGACATCTGTAGCCTAAGGAAGCCATCGTCGATACAAACACGAACATGGGGTTATACAATGATAAACATACGAGTGGACGCATTAATACGACGGCTCATGATGTAAGGTTGTTTGCAATCAAAGTGTGAGCCGTAGGCATAGTCTAATGCATAAGTTGAATCTTATTGACGAAAACCTTAAGAAAACATAGCGACAGTACTAAAATCGCATCTCATCTTCGTGGTGAAAAATTTATACCCGTATTGTCTTTCAAAGTTATTGGCATGGCAAAAAGTAAAGAATAAAAAGCTGAGATTGCGCAGAGCAATGCTTATCCATATTATTGATGAGAAGCCGAGTGGTCACAATGTTTTGTTTTACTTTGCATTCGGCAAAACTATTCAGTGCAAACACAGGTAACCACTGTTCCATTATATCGAAGGAATGGATTCGACATCGATAAGCTGGCCGTCTTATGCTCGACATTGGGCATTTCCTCCGTGGAGGCGATGGACAGCAGAAAGCAATGGAATACTTCCTACTGCTACAGACAATCTAATCATAGTTGGCCAGGGGACGTTAGAATTACCTCAGTATTTCCCCCGAGAGCTGTGAAGTGATGCTAAACAACAACCACATTGCAACCGACTGTGCGTTTTGTTATCGCCTTTTCCTCGGGGTGGCTGTGTATGTAATCCGGGATCGGCTTTAAGTAAAATGAATATTATAATTGCTCAATTTGAGAACATATTTATATTTCTACATCGCGTCTATGGAGTCTTTAGAGCTCCATGTCGTGTTTGTGGCTTGATCTTCGTATACTCAAGATATGATGATATCTGGTCTCTTCTAAAGCATGATATTTGCCTGACAGTTAGGCAAATGTGTAAGGAGCGAATAGTGATGCTTTCCATCCCGAGAGAAACGCTCTTTGGCATAGACTAGCCATGTACTGGCTGCACGTTTAAACAACCTCCACTTGGAGCACACAAGTGATCTATGAGGCTCCATTTCCCAAAGCCACCTTCAATGGAATAATCCATTAAATGCACTCAACCTTGTTATTGCCATTGTACAATGAGCATCTAGGGACCAATTGTCGTCTCTCAGTTGCCCATTAATAAATTTGCTACTTAACTGCCTACAACAATAGTGTATCGCATTATTTCTTTTAGAACAACGAGAAATGTATATGGTTCACAATATGTGAATCAGTTTATCCTTTATGTATTGCCTTATTCAGCTAATCTTTATAACGAGAGCTTGACAGCTACTTGCGCTTCCATCTCATACATGCTATATATTTGACTACCAAGGTAATAATGCCACGCATAGCAATATCTAGTGTTGCTGGTTCGTCTTGGAATAGAATTAGGCAAATAAAACTGTAAATGGAATTCTGCTTTTTACCTCTGATTGGTTAATATTATCTAGAGGAATCCGCCGATTGGGGCGTGGATGTGACTGAGAAAATCACCGGGATCACTGCTCCACGCGAAATCGCGTGATGTAACCGCTTGTTACAAGGGGAAGATTGCAACTGGATATTACCTTACATATGCAACGCAACATCCGGTGAATAATTCCGGAATGGCACTTGCCAGCCTAAACCAATGGCGGTGGTCAATTGAAGACCTGTGTCAGCCAATATACAAACATTTGTTAGCCCAGTTAAATTGTCAATCTCAATGTGCAGACCAATGTCTTGAAATTATACGATATTGAAGGTGCACACATCATGCGTCGCGTCATCCAATACCCTATTATACAAATTGCGGCTTATGCTATCCAACTGCTGAATCAGATGATAATAATAAACATTAAACCAATGTTAAGCGAGAAGATATCTATTAAGCATGGCGCAGCTTCATATATTGCTATTTCAGCATAAAGATATCGATCAAGTCTGTGCTTACACCATTTATTGCTTTTTCTGAGTGGTTATGTATCTTGATATTTGCTTACAGCTGCAATTTCAAGACTATCACTTGTTAATGCTGCTTTGTTTTACAGGACGCTTCATGATTACAGATGCGAGGTTGCAGCACGGCTCAACAGGAGTATGCCTCATTAGTGAAGTGATTTGCAGTTCATGGATAAAGGAATAAGGCACTGTTCACAAACGCTATGAAAATTTCCCCATAGCCACTATAGCTGCTAATCTCACCCGGCATTTTCGGGTGGACCTTGGCGTTTAGAAACTCTCGATCCTAATACATATTCACTTACTTCAGGGCTCCACTGTTAGTAACATTCTCTTTTGCTCGCGATATTGTGTCAGCCATAAATCCAATTCCATTACGCTTTACCGTAGTGTATGCCAAGACACCTGGTATTATTTACCAGCCCTTCTGATGATTGCAATTGAGCGTGCCTATTCTGCTGTATTGTCAAATAGATTGCCACGATGACGACCATATGAAGAGAAGGTATGCGCAACTTGTGTATATATACCTCTAGCATTGCGGGGGATTAATACGGAGTGTTTACTATGTATTGTAGTGATGCCGAAGTACGATTTAAACAATTTAGTTATGCTCCCACCAACGCAAGGAAGCATACACACACGACATGGGTTATTTATCAGGTGATTTTTCAGAAAGGCATGAACACTTTTAAGTTATAGAAAGGTAAATAGGTAATGTAATAGAATGGTTAATAAATCATGCTCATTTGCTGATGCTTACAAATCGCGCATACTCTATCAAGGTAATCAATAGCAATAAAAAATGACAATCATCTAGAATCATGATAATTAATTGCGATTTGACTATTATTAATGTATAAAGCATGCATATTGCGCATTTGGTCTTCTAGTGAACAAACAAACGATCATACCAGGGAATTGACATTATTAGAATAATGATTATTATTTCCTAATATTTAAAAAGCGTTAAGGTAAGACCGTACAGCGATTTGAGTACAAGACCAGTGCTCATAAATATTTAATCAACTGCATGCTAGAAAATCTCACAATAATATGACCGTAAATGGTGTGTACATTGGTAATGCAATTTATGTTGACAATATGACATGTTATAAAAAATATCATCATAGTTGAGCTCATTTTAAGTTATGATATAATACCATTTCATTGCTGACTAGCACCCTGGATTTACTCCAACAAAGCGACGCAATGAAATACCTTGTTATTATTGGTTTTTATACTGATAGCTGTATTCCATTTAACTTCCATGCAGCCAGCATTCATTTTTTCTTTTTTATGCCATATAAGTGATCATATTCGGCGTGGAATGTACCAAGTATTTTAATGAACAGGGTACTTGGAAATTTGTAGTCAATAAAAGTATGTATCATTATTGTGCAACATTAGAATTCGAGACAGTTTTTATTTTATTTTTTGTATCGTCTCAACCATGTATACTGAGCGTCACGTTTACGGTTTTCATGATATACCTCTAACTGCTTTGTCATTGTTTACAGTGTAGCTACTGAGTAGAGGCAGCAATACAATTCCATAACACGACTGTTTAATTTCTCTCTGGAGATAAACTCCACAATAACGACATTCCTCCAGCCCAAATGTGGTAAATTATCCGCATGTTGTAGATTATTCCATACAAGATAGCGGTGTGTATCGATCAGTAGGTGGATCAGCGCACAGTGGCGAATATTGACTTGCATTTATTCAAGTCGAAATTGTTCGTCTAATGATACAAGCCCAAAACATGATGTCACCAAATGAGACATACATTAGACTGACATGTTGTTATGTAACATGTCGACCATCATCCAATCACACAATGACGTCAGAGCGATGAATAGGTGAGAGATCTTGCATTAAAAGCAATCCTATTAACATACAATCGACTTTATCAGAGAGTCAAAGCCATCACAAAGGCTGTCGTGGTTTCTAGTCAACATTCAACGTTACGCATTCCTATCGCAGGTTATATGTCGCGTGATTGTACTAAATGAGGGTGCTCAGCTTGTAATCGTCGTTTTGTATGCTCCAAAGTGCCGAACGCACATAAATAACAATATCTTGACAAGATGCTGAGATAACCTCGGAAGTAAAGGGAACGGACATACACATGTATTTGACATTAATGCAGTATATACTCGGGACGATGTCATGGCCTCTGAATGTTTTGCCACCTAGCCTTCACCTTAAACTACGTCCTGGCCGACAAATCGACCAGTTCTTTGCATTCAGCACAGAGATAACCATGTTATCCCAAAACCAAGTGGTTCTCTTGTTAAAATAAATTGTAAAATGAATGTTCATAGGTTCTTCCTTTTATACACACACACACACACACACACACACACACACACACACACACACACACATATATATATATATATATATATATATATATATATATATATATATATATATATATTTATGTGTATATATATGTATATATATATGTATATCTATGTATATAAATATATATATATATATCTATATATATATATATATATATTATATATATATATCTATATATATATATATATATATATATATATATATCTATATATCTCTATATATATATATATATCTATATATATATATATATATATAAGGATTTTATTTTATTACAATAATGAGTGGCTCCTAGGCTAAAACTGTAACGCATTGGGAGCAATACAATTATGCACTGAGCTAGCGCAGGTTAAGCACACAAGTCATTCAATAAACGTTTAGTAACAGATGTAACTTGCAGAGATTCTGTGTTATCATCACCATTCAGTATAAACACTCAATATATTGCTTGATCTTATTTATGTCCTTAAAATTGATAAGCACTCGCCTGAACATTTTTATTTGGCTTGAGGGTCTTTATTATGGTATTTAACTATTTACAAGAATTACTGAAATAATTACTGGGCGAGGTTAACAAGCACTGTAGTGGCTTCCCCGTACCACAAGAGCTGGAAACTGGAGTAAGTCCAACTTCCGAATTAACGGCACTCGCATTAATAACAGACAACAATAATACAATGATGATAATTTTCTGCATTTCGCATTGTCAATATTTATATATGGACGTGTTGTAAAAAATCTAGATTATACGAGCTTACTTATATATTGGTGCAACGAATGAATTTGGGGTGGGGGGGGTGCTAGCTTTTGCATTTTGAAAATTACATTTATGTCGCTTTTGTGCAGCAACAGATCTTGCCATAAGCTTTACGAGACATTCACATCAGTAATGCGCCCTTTTGATGATGGCCAAAGTAGTCTAAAATGCCTACGTTAGTGGGACGTGACTGGCGTGATTGGAATGATACGGCACTAATACAAACTCAAATAACCAACCAAAGTATCAACTCAGCAGCCATTGGGTCTGTTGTCATCTCCGCACTTACACAGGTGTTCAAAGCAGAGGCAATGATAAAGTAGTTCACGATTCAGCAAACGAGTAAGTGGTGACATCCATCAGCAGCATCGTCAGAGATTGTGCTATTGTCTCTGTACATGAGACTGGTCTTATCATTTGGGTTAGACTGGAGAAGCGGTCGGATAAACTGGCGACTGTAGTGAGTCTTTGGAATATCAACTACAGAGTATGCAAGGACAATTCTCGCTGCGAAGCAAAAGTTTTTGTTTGTTTCGTTTTATGCCTGGTAAATCGATTTGCATGGTAAATTGGTAACTGGATTACTGGCACACAGAAAAGTACATGCATAAAGAAAAGTCCTCATGCGCAGACAATGACGTGCGGTAAGTTATTTTCTGTGGCAGGTTGCATTCTGTCGCTAATTATAATAATAATTTATTCGACCACTGAGCTTTCTTATGCATTAATTATGCAGCTCACGATCCACTGCAGAACCCCAAATGTGATTTTATAACGATTATTATTCATATATGAAGATCTTTCTATTTTGTAATCATGAGCCAAAAGAAAAAACCTAGGAGATTGCATTGTCATTGTATTGTTTAAGCTAATTCGATGTGCAATTTCAGTACGAGACGTCTGTGATAAATGGCGAAACGTTCTGGGTTCATATGGCAAATGAGTCTGCTTCGTAATAAGCTGAGCAGCGAACAGACACAGCAACTCATATATTTGCAGAGTTCTTTGATAAACGGTTCTCATTTGGATCAAACAGAATAAGACGAGAGCGCTTGTCAACTGTCAGCTGTAATAATTTGTTGCTACTGTATAATATGAGTTAGCCCTTTTAAAAAGGGCTTCTCGCGTAGGGATCGTGCCACGTAGATATATACTGGTATTGATTTTCAATTATAACAATCCGCTTATATTTAGTCCAAATTTAAGACGGTAGTCACGGTTCATTTCTATACCTCATAAGATAAATGATGACCGGATTATCTATGTGGTCTGGGAATGATTATCTAGCTAGTTGGCGCCTCCATAGTGGCAATGAACAGATCTCTTGCCACTAACCATGGCAGTACATTGCTAGCCAGGTAGAGGACAAAACATCGCCATACGAAGTCACAACAACGTGCAATTCACTAAGTAGAACGGGTTGATGTAGATATAATGACGAGCTTGTTAAATTACAGACCTTAAAGAAACAACTGCGGATACATTGGGTTCCTGACCAATATCTGTTCCAATGACCTCAATTCTACTAAATTTGTAATGACTTAACCAACTTAACATAAAACATTGCACACTTATCAATTTTTATATTTTTAGCGTAGCTACCGCATATTTCAGCAATTGAAATGGTTTGTATGGTAGGTATAACACATTGATATTCAGCGAAGAGCGCTCAACTGATGTAAAATCTTTGCATCTTTTTTTATTTGCATAATAACAGCCGCAAGTCAATCAGTATTGCAATGTAATGGTGCTATATGAATTAACATTCAGTGCGCGTCTTATCGTTGTCGCTATATGCAAGAAGTCGATGATGGACGAGTGATGCCGATTCCTTTATTGCCAATATATGACCTGACGTATGTCAACCAGTTGCCGTGAGATATTTTACAGTCAGTAGCACATTACAAGCATGTAGTCAATCAGTGTTCAGCAAACGTGGAAACAGAAATAGCACACGAATAGCAGCGGAATAAATGAACAGCGATTAATCTGCATATAGATGAACATGGCTTTGTGTTGCAGCCTCCGTCACTGGTTGATAGGCATAAGCGCCGATACAATTGCTAAGCATTCACCCCACCCCCTACATACACCACATTTGTACGTATCTATCATAACGTTATTAAGGTTTTGTTTGGAGGCTGCTGCCATGACTAGTTCACAGCTGTAACTGAACAGACCTGTTGTCGGTCATCCATTCAAAGGTTCACAAAATGAATCCCAAGAAGGCGTCATCGAACCATGTATTAAGTGTGGGATTCCGGGTCGAAATGCAAACTATAATTCGTGCAGTGTGAAGGTCCGACGAATATCGATGTTCATCACGCTGAGCAATCATCGATCGAATCAATCATTCATCTCAAGGCAATGACGAACTATGGTACGCGTCGACGTATGTAATAACGTACATACGTAAATCAATACGCAACCATTGTCATGTGTTAGCCCACGTTTGTACATTGGTTGTAGTACCGTTGGAATGATATAAAAGTGCACTACGCAGTCATTTGACGGCTAGGTCGTAGTTAACAATGAATATAGAAGGCACCAATAAGAATCACTGTTGTATAACTAATACGCACATCATGAATGATAAAGTTGACCTTGAATGCCCACATCAATACATTATTCCCAGGGCACGATGTGATTTCCGTAATTGTAACAACGAGACATGTTTGATCTCCTAGAATGTGGAATGGCTCGGCGACTCAGTTGTTAGCGGAGCTCTTGTAACATCATACAGGTATCTGTCGATGACAATGTTTCAAACTAGTCTCTACATATGGTGGATGGCTATTTGCTTGGTAACTGCAGATGATGAGTGTGTGAAGCTGGAAAATAGCTATAGGCATTTGCCAAATTACTATCAGGCAGCAGCAGTTATTGACTGGCAATCACTGCCTTAAATAAGCGAATTTTATCACCTCACAAGAGCTATGTATTCATAAGAAATATACCTGATATTTAATATGGAATTTGCTTGTAGGTGATGTAAGCGATTGTTACCCAAATCGAGCGTCGTTTGATGGCAACTTTGAGGCTCTTTGTGACTTCTACATCCTAATTGCCATAGTCGAGATGGAGAAGAAAAATTAAAGGTATATCTTAATAATATGATGTTTGCCACATTGCGCTGATCTATTCGATTAGTGAATATATTATCAATTTCAGCTTGATGTCATTCTTTCTTTGCTTTGTATGAGGATTAGTGTGGCTGAACAGTAAACTAAGTAGCTTGTTAGCAACGTTCCGTTTTAGGAGTCCCTCTGTTGAGTTATGATAGTTAATAAAGTAATATGTTCTGAAGATTTGATTTATGTACTGCTGTCTTATTTACATTGCCAAAGGGTAGCCTTACTAGCGTACAGTTCACGAGCGGCACTAGGCAAGTGGTGAGTTGCTAACGACGGTGCCAGGGGTAGCTGGAAGCAATATCGGGGCCATGTTGATATCGCATGGTGCGGATTAAAGTCAAATGATATCTCGTAAAAATTATTCTCCTGGTAGC
>CM067353.1:76746958-76783940 GCA_034190875.2 Urechis unicinctus | reverse complement strand
ACATATCAAGCATTCACCCCTTGAAAGCACAGAAGTGGTCATAGTAGTCTAAAGTGTATGAACTTTGCAGATGCCGTGATGCTGAGGGAAAGCTTGCTTGCTTATATTTTTCCTGTTGTTTTATGCCAGCGTTCCTGATGTGCTTGTTACGGGATAAGTAGAACGTAGAACGATTTCGGGTCGCTCTTTTATTCATTGATATCGCAGTGATGGACAAGGATATTTGCACAATGCCTCTTAAGTGCTATTGTCGTACGTCACAGAGCCAGAATCCTATTGCTACCGCGGGTACGGCAGTTCAACGCAATACCATTGAGCCATTGAACTGAGGCATGGTGCTTTATTACAGGCTATATTACAAGGGTGTGGTTGCCAGGAGAAGATAATCCCGTAGCACACACCTTTCATTCTATTCTTCTTACACTGTATACTTTGGCTTGTGTCTGCTTGCTGTTTCACCTGCACCTTTTTCTCTTTTCCCGGTGCGCAGTCTGCGGTCTGTGTTTACAAAGTAACATCAACCTGGAAAAAAATACCATAACAGTACACAACCGCCTTTCTTTATATTGAACGGCATTGTCCGTGAACATCCATTCATTCTAGCTCCATTATTGCATTAGCGGCAATAACGCAATTATCACAACCCCCCCTTCCCATCAGCATTCAACTCAAGTATATTCTTTACTGCGCAGTGGATGTTCATTTTCCTATTCACCGCTCCCGCATAGATGCATTTAATAGCAAAATGGGCACAGTACGAGATATATCGTTGTATATTGAATGTTGTAGTAACCTGTTGATTTGTTGGACTCGAGATGCTTTGCTTCGGAAGTGGCTGTCTTGCAACAGTGACTAACTCAGGTCAGTACAATATATACGAAAGGATCATGTCCAAAAGCTTTTAGCCAATCTGTAAAATTGAAATGATAAAATCATCGTTTGAAATATGACAAATAGTCACAGTTGTTGCATATACAGCTGTTGCACAAGATGTCTATCAAAGGATAGATGTCTTTAATCTCCCTGAGCGGGGGTTTTATTGATACTTCATGAAATACTGATCATTGTTTAGTCTTGCAAGGCTTTGTAGACAGTTTTTGAAATTAAAATTTATGAGGCAGGAAAAAAAGTTTCATATGCGGTAGCCACTATTTATTTACACAGCATTGCGTAGTGAAGCTGTTTCACCGTTGATTGATAGTTTTTACACCGTAAACCCCTAAAGCAATGTAACATTTTATTGTTGATTAATGTCCTGTGGGACAATAGACTGCAGCTCGCGCCAAACGTATTTGGGTTTATTCTAAGGAGTATGATCGACGACTTGTTATTAGATTACAATCGCTTCAAATCAAAGCCAATGTTTATATAATGTCTTGAAATTTTTTCAGGATATACCATTGATATGGTTTTGAGATACTTGAAACTGGTGTACAACAGGTAGCATATTGATGAACCATGATCATGCGACGACGTCAGCGTGTATTATTCCAGCCAACTGACAATGCGTGGCTTCCATCAATCACCATAAAGCGCAATGGGGGCTGTCGGGGATTAATTAACCAGCTGTATCATCTGCAATGTTTGTCGACAGTCATCATCTGAAGTATATAGAATTCGGGGGTCTGTCAGCGTTTTAAAATAATAGTTTATATGCACTCGTGAAGTGTTAAAGGTAGTTGCAATTGAGGGAACGGATTCCCCGAATTACTGACATATTTCAAAGACAAGACCTCTTACCCTGCACACCTGTTGGGCAAGTGGAGTGGTTTTCTTCAGTTACTGGCTGCTCAATGATACATGGAGCCACAGTAGTCAGTTGAGGCCTCCCCGAAGACACGGATGCACCATGCAGAGTGAAATGTTTAAGAGGGGAAAATTGAGGTTGGGCAGCACTTAACACGGTTCGAGTCTAAGTATTCGAAAGTTTTTTCCTTTGTCTGGCACAAGGAATTACAGTTATCTTTGCAGTTTGGCATATTGCCGATGCATTTGAATGAATTGTGAGAGAAAAAAGGCTTCGTCAATGATAGTATGATAGTTTATTTTTATATATTGAGATTATCTGCAATAGAGGTTTTAGGCTTAAAATATCACTTAAGATAGTGCATGATTGTGAAATGATATAATGCCTCAATGAAATAGAGGGACCCTGTAGTCAATCCCTTTTAAGAAAACCAACATCCTATCCTTAATCCCCGCTAACACGTATTGGATGTAACAAGGGTGAATATGGTGTTCATTTGTAAACATCAATAATGACGCAGTATTTCAAGTTTGGCTAACAGCTGTTGTATATGGAAGTGGTGCCTATTAACAATTTGAATGAGGGCGTTAGCTGCCAAAGGAATACAACTGCAACGAGAATGAATAACATACATATGGTTCATATCGGTTATAAACTTCCATTCACTATTTGCAGGACCATTGTAAGGATTTGATGAGCATTACATAGCTGCTGCCAGAAATAGAGTAGTTGTTTACGTGGTTTTAATGAGTAGGGTATTGATAACAAATAATAACTACTTCTACAGATTAAACTGGGAAATAAGTCCAACAAGGCAAGGTATCATTGTTTTGTATGGAAGAATGAGGATTGGCACTTACGAGTTATAACACAATTTGCAAAGACAACATTGCAGATTACGTGGTGGATATGATTTGATTAATTATGTTTATACAAAATTGCTTCTCCTTATGTTGCATCGATATCAATGACAGACGTACTGACAAGACATCATCATCGGCCTACTCCTCCTCCTGCTCCTCCTGCTCCTCCTCTCCTCCTCCAAAAAAAAACCTCAAGAAAAGGACTCCTCTCCTCCTCCAGCCCTCCTCATCTCCCTCCATCCTCCCTCCTTCTCCTCCTCCCTCCTCCTCCTCCTCCTTCCTGCTCCTGCTCCTCCTCTCTGCCTCCTCCCTCCTCCCTCCTCCCTCCCTCCCTCCTCTCCTCCTCCCTCCTCCTCCTACTCCTCCACCTCATCAGCATCATCAATATATTCATTATCATCATCATTGTCGTTAATACACCTCGTTTTCATGACGCATACATCCTATTTTAAGAGATGTCAGCCCTAACAAGGCAGCAAGACCACATTTTAGAAGCTCAACATGTGGCTTCGCGAGGGCTTCGTATTGTTTCTCATAATTGTATGGAACCGATATCGAGAAAGGCGTCTGCATTAATGACACATTTAACAGGTGGTGCTGTAGCTTTCAGTGCCTTGGTGTTCAATGAGTAATAGAAGCTCGAATGGACAGCTACACTCTCCCAATGGACATTGAAGCTAACTGCATGCTTAATTGGATTGGAAAGTCTGAGATGTTGAACGAGAATGATCGGTGCAGGTGGCGCAACATTTTCTGCTCAATATTCTGTGACAATCGCTTGATAATGTAGATTGGTTATTTAAGTGCTTGCATATCACATTTCATGAGGGTTCGGTTGTACTTAACGCGATGTAATTTGTTTTATCAAGCGTCTGTGAATTTATACAGATGCTAAATCATGCTAAGTGAATAATACAATTCAGCCAGAGCCAATTATCGAACAAGAGTTTCCACTCCAATCGCTATGTATTTATACCCGTTCTAAATTACCGAGCAGCGCTTAGCAAATATTTGATAGAAAATATGTGTATGGCTCCGCAAAATCAGAGGTATTATACGGTTAACTTTAGACCGCGATCGCCAATTTTACTAAATGCCAAGTCATACATTGAATAATGATGCCAATTGTATAAAATACTACAAAACTTTGTCTTCAGATATGGCGAGACATGATTATCCTTGTTCACTGCAAAACATTGTATGCGCAACAACTGTGACTATTCGTCATATTTCAAACGATAATTTTATCATTTTAATTTTACAGATTGGCCAAAAGCTTTTGGACATGATCCTTTCGTATTTAGACTTGACACATCTCCCTGAAATGGCCAACACATGGTAGTGTTGATGGATGAATGATTAAAATCTTTAGTGGTCAAAAGGGGACTGTTTGTGGATGCTTGTGAGTAGGTATGTTGATAATTCTTTTCGACAACGGCAAAAGAAATGTTCTTAAATTTGTATATTTCAGTTTCATATATATACATAAATATTGTACTGACCTGAGTAAACCACTCTTGCAAGCCAGCCACTTCCGAAGCAAAGTCAAACTAAGAACAGGTCACTACAACATGCAATGAACAACGATATATCTCGTACTGTGCCCATTTGGCTATTAACTGCATCTGTGCGGGAGCGGGGGATAGGAAAATGAACATCAACAGCGATGTACAGGATATACTTGAGTGGAATGCTGATGGGAAGGGGGGTTGTGATATTTGTGTTGTAGGTGGTAATGGAATGATGGAGCTGGAATGAATAGATGTTCATGGACAATGCTGTTCAATATAAAGAAAGGCGGTTGTGTACTGTAATGGTATTTTTTTCCAGGTTGATGTTACTTTGTTTGTAAACACAGACCGCAGACTGCGCACCGGGAAAAGAGAAAAAGGCGCAGGTGAAGCAGCAAGCAGACACAAGCCAAAGTATACAGTGTAAGAAGAACGGAATGCAAGGTGTGTGCTACAGGATTATCTTCTCCTGGCAACCACACCCCTGTAATATAGCCGGTAATAAAGCACCATGCCTCAGTTCAATGGCGCAATGGTATTGCGTTGAACTGCGTACCCGCGGTAGCAATAGGATTCTGGCTCTGTGACGTATGTACAATAACACTTAAGAGGCATTGTGCAAATATCCTCGTCCATCACTGCGATATCAATGAATAAAAGAGCGACCCGAAATCGTTCTATTATATTTCAGTTTCTGTTCTCCTACTCACCCAATCAAAGCGTCGATAAATCAAGTTCATTATAATCCATGATGTTCTCTTAGAGCCGGAAGCGAATCTGCCGTACCTTCCACCCTATATACTCCACGAGGTGTACCATCGAATCTCTACTGAAACCTCGATGATGACACAAAGAAAAGTACCTTCAGCAAAGTTGCAATGCCTAGGAATAGCTCACCCGTGATTCATAAAAGCTCAATCACCGAACAAATGCAAATCCAAGTCATGGCTTTTTATCAATTCTTGTTACTTTACAGGTGTGTGCAGCTATTTTTACAATAGGTAGTCCCAACGTACACACGTTCGGAAGGTAATAATAACTTATCCCGTGACAAGCACATCAGGAACGCTGGCAAAAAAACAACAGGAAAAAGACTGAATATAAGCAAGCAAGCTTTCCCTCAGCATCACGGCATCTGCAAAGTTCATACACATTAGACTACTATGACCACTTCTGTGCTTTCAAGGGGTGAATGCTTGATATGTGTGTTCAATGGATGACTTTCGACCTCACTTTTGAAGATGAAATGGGACAGATTCACACCCATCCATTGTTGTCTGTATGCTCCGCCACAGCCAGGATCTCACAATGACACATTCATCCAGTACTGAATGGTACTGTGGTTATATTGGAGTCACTAGGCCTTATTTTATGAACGGAGTTTCTTTAGCCTGCTATACTCAAAAGTCAACGCAACAAAGAATCTCGCATGATGGAGCTTGAGATATTGTATGTTGTTCAACGCTTTCCGAATGTACATGAAAGAATGAATATAGCGGAGATTCGACTGTTGACATATAGTTTCGACTGTCTGCATTCAAAAACTAACACGCTAACTATTATCATCTTTCAAGCTGTCATGAAAAGCATTTTAACAGTTTCAGCTGGAGTAAACTATATAGCCAGGGTATGTTCTGATCTATTAGTTGCCTATCAAAACGGCAAGATCCCACGAATACGATTGGGCCGCATTATTTTCTGCCTTTGTTTTAACATCTCATCAATTTGGTTGTGTGAGCCTCACTAAATATGCATCTTGACCTCGAAAAAACAAGCTGACACAGGAATGATGCCTCATTCACAAACAATCAGTGCCATAATGACAGAATGTTTGAAAGTATACTCCAAATCAAGATAATATGATTAGTATATCTTAGGTAGATAGCTTGGACTGCATCATGCGCAAATAATATGGCTTATATGTATACATTACGGAAACGAGCTATCCAAACGTTAACTTATAGACAAAATACATATGTGCTAAAACATCAGCGAACAGATTCATGTTTAAAGTATGCTTATTATTGAGAAATGATCACCCATCCTTTGGAAAAAAGCTAACACCTATGGTAACCCTACCGCCGCAGCTTATATGGCTATTATTGCGTAAATCTGAAAATACACAGATCAAGTGGTTTAACAATTGATATTTTGCTAAAGGTTTAACGTGTTTGAACCAAGTTCGTATGCGGGCATACGCCTTACTACATCATGTAAATTAGTCTAGCTTATAGCAAAAAGGAAAACCAATTGTCCTTTCGCTGTAACTCAACGCGTGTAGTCCTGCACCAACTCCCTGATTGTATACTGAAAGTGGCTAGTCGATACTGTAGGCTTTCATCTTCACCCTTATTGCGTCGTTACAAAAGTCGATATTTCTACCCGAAGATTCAACAAAGCTAGCAAATTAACCGCAGACGCAGCACAATGTAAACTGCCACCTGTGTTCTCAGAAACGCTTTTAAAAGTTCATCATCTGAGTTTATGAATTGTGTCGAATTTATCTGCTAGTGCTTGAGTCGACAGTAGTTTAGGGAAGCAGAATGTATTCTACAAATTACTGCCAATACTTCACATGTAAGAATCAGATACCCAGAAGGCGCACGATCTGTGTGTATGCAACGGCTGACCATGAGGATTCGTTAAACAATATGTCCAATGTACAAATGTATTTTTATAAGCTGCGCTTGAATATGATTACAATGCAATGAAATTATTAGCGAAATAAGCCAACATGGATATACAGTAGGCACCATATACATGGCCTATGACGTTGCGATGACGTGTACGTTTCCTGTTCCAGTCATCACCATTTGCAATATGGGATACCACCATCAATCACAGTAAATTTCAATGTGGGGTGGGGGGGGGGGGGGGCGGGTTCAGCGTGTTATCAGCCACGTTTGTCGACATCCATCACCTGCCTGGAGACTGCTCATGGGTTAAAGCTGCTGCAACCCACTGAAAGCATTCAACATCGACCAGTGTTTTTAAATGACAGTAGAAGATTATTCAGGCGCATTGGAAGTGAGTGCACAGTAGAGGGAAATTCAAGTTGTCCAAATTTATTCTCCCACTTACTCACCATGCCAAAATGACCCGATATACATTCCACAGACGCACATTGTTCGAACCAACACCACTCAACCCCTCACACTTCACACACGTAGGTCGGGTTAAGTAGCCTGCCGCTCCATGATGAATGGAGGCAAGATCCAACACGTGATCCCTTTCAGCAGATGCTCAATCTCCATGCACGATTTTTGTACAGCGAGAAGCTGGCCATTGAGAGCGTTGAGTTGGCTGGTCGCAGGAGAGCCGATTGCAGACTTATTCCAACATGCATATCAGTGTAGGAAAGAACGACCAAGTAAACTTGTTTGTCTGTGTGGTAATAGAAGACATTCGTTCATAGATATAAAGCTTAACCCGAGACATATGTCTGTGAGTTCACTCAAATGAAAACTGCACCTGGTTATCGAAACTATGGACCACTAAGAACATTTTTGATTCTTGCTGTTTCACCAACCCAAAAATTTCAGGAAGACTTTTGCGTTGACTCACAAGTTCTAATTATGCAATCGATCCCCAGTACTCAAAATTAAATCGCCTGACGCGCATAACATAACGCCTGCAAAATGCAATATTGGTTAGTGTCACTCTCCTTTTCACATTCTGTTCTCTCGTAACTTGTGATTTATTTCGACTAAGTGTCTCATACGGAAATTAATCAGCTTCACCGCATACTTCGCATGATTAACGTACAGCGTGATACTCAGTGGGATTTGAATAGTCATCGTACAAACTAACGACGAATGTCAGTAGAATAAGGTGTATTCAACCTCTAGATCCTACCCACGCTCACCGCTTACTCATTTTGGATGTACCCAAATAGCTCTGGTGTATAATTGCATTCATGAATATTGGCGTTTTACTGATTGGCGATTGGCTTTTGTGATATGTGGTGCATATGAATAATGGCACTATTTACTGTCAAGTGAGTGCGACAAGAACGGTATGATTTGCATATGACACATATAAATAATGTGCTTCTAAGCATTATTTCTATGTTTATTATAAGGATGTGACTTAAGTGTTACAACCCCTTCAATAATGGGGTCGGTTGTGATTATACAATAACAAAATTATTTGTTTATTATTTAGTTATATGACAGAACAAGAACTGTGTATGTTCGAACACGAATATTGTCCAAATAAGACTTTAAGAAATTACTGTCATGTTGATGGATCATAACACATGCAACATTACATCGGTCATAAGCATACTGCAGAAATAAAATCACAATATACATTTTAAATAACAACTTGATTAGTTACAAAACGTTGCATAGTTTCAGTGAATGTGTGATCTCATCTTAACGCTTATAAACATCGGATGATTGATAATTTCATCTCAATATGCATATATTCATTAAAGCAAGTCAGAAATTGATATTAAGGGATTAAGGAATCCAACTGCTGTGTAATGTCACTTCAACAAATGCTGAATAATGAATCACCATTAAAAAAAAATAACGATGTGTTATTCTCGTGAAGCTATTTGGCTGCTTTACAGAAGCAACAAGGCTCTGTCCCGGAGTAATGAGGTTGATAGGGAACACCAATTATCTGATCGTCTTTACCCTGATTAATGTCCTGTTACATAGCATCAATCTGTGTAAAACCTGATGGATGCTGTGAGAGTTATACTCGCCAGATGAGATGTGATGACTCCCCTGTTGCATTGATGATGGGACAGACACATACTGCAGAATTGACGAACATACAACCAAATATGAAAGCAGACCTACAGTGGTATATGAATATTATGACAATATGGTGAAACAGCATTAGTCGATTTTGCATGATTGATTCATTATATACAATAATATTATTGTTAATGTTGAAATATAACATTTAAGGAAACGGAATCTTCATCATCCGTACTGATTGAAGCATCCATTGACAATTGTTTCTGCCTTGATGTGTTATATATATATATATATACATATATATATATATATATATATATATATATATATATATATATATATATATATCTTTCTCTCTCTCTATATATATGTATATATATATATATATATATATATATATATATATATATATATATATATATTTATGATGATACTTGTATATTCTTCAAACATTCATACCTGAGGCAACATGTGTCATCATAAACTCAAACATACGTCTCATCTAGCCATCAGAATGGAGACATTTAACTGCGGTTTGATTGGTATACATTTGTGCCGCAAAGTACATTGTGTCCATAACATTTGCAATTTTTATCCGTAACTAACCACCGTCAAGAATACGCGACCTTTTTATTATCAAACGGACAATTTTTTTTCATTGATTTTTATGAATGAGTATTATAGATGTAAAAGTGATTGAAAAAGTGTTACACAGATGTTGATATGTTACAAAATCACGGCTTGGTGCCGCCGGTAAACTGATGTGGTGCCGTCCACTAGCAAACTTGGTCCTGTTATCAGCTGACATGGCACCGTCCATCAACTGACTTGTTGCCGTCCATCACTTGTCTTGGTGTCATAGTTTAGTCATTGCAATGATCGACGTTTCATTATCAGACATCAAAATGGATAGATAAAGGAGTGTGAGCGCAGGGCATGCCGGGTAACATTCATAGATATATTTGTGATAAGTCATAACAAAAACCACTGAGCGGTATTTGGCTGGCAAAAGAACGAAATCTTTTGCTGGTGGTTTTGTGTAAAGTAGGCCAGACCCCTCACTACACAGCACCACATTATCTAGCTTATGATTGTGATATAGACGGCTTATGCAATATAAGGCTGAACTGTGTTCCACGTCTCCTATGGTGTCAGGTTTGACTTGACGTCATAAAGCTATCATACAGTCACTTCGCCCTCACTGCCTTCACCACTATCACGGTGAGCATCCTCTTCTGTGACCGTCGGTAAAACGGCCATATGTCTCATTAATTCCTGTAATCGTAACACCTCAGCGCTGTTAGGAACTCGCAACTCCTGAAAATCTCCTTCAGATACACTGTCGTATGATGGGGGTGGTGGTTGATCGTCCTGAGATCCCGGGTCAGTCTCTTTGTGAATGATAAATGCGCGGTTATTTGACACTTCCGAGTATGGAGGGGGCAGCTGGTAGCTTGATAATTCTGGAGCGTCATCAGAAGGCCCTGGTTCTGTGTCCTCAGTGTCATCTTCGCGACAACAGCACAGATTAAAGAGACATGAGTCTCTGTTCTTGATCATCAAAATTACTTTCACTGCTGCCATGAGGAAAAGAATGCAAGTTGCCAACGAAATTCCCAGGATGGCGCCAGTGCTCAATGCCATACCTGGAGATATATCAAAGAATATCAACAGAAGTGTTTTCAATTGCATGAAGAGCGAGACTAGTTATCCAAGGGTAGAAAATAGGTAAAATTATCTTTCATCATTAATCGCCAACATTAAATCAGAAGCCATCATACTGAATCTAAATATATCTGGATACAAAATAACAATTTATTATACCACAATTCGTTTCATCAGACCCATCCACGCATTCTTTGTAGCCGTTACAACGATAGATGCTCGCCATGCAGCGGCTTTCGTCTTCGCATAAGTATCTGTCATTGGGACAACCTGTTTATGAAAAAAACACACCCTCTTAGGTTTGCCTCTTACCAATATGATCCGCCAGTGTTCTGTAAGACACGAATGTGGCAACAAAACAGAGAGCAACAGCTATGTCACGCTCATAATGAAAGCGTAGAACTGACTCGAGTTGTAGCAGCCGTCTTCATCACTCCAGTCACCACAGTCATTATAACCGTCACACACCCACGATTCCTGCGAACAGTGACCGTTCCGACAGCAGAACGACTTTTCTGACGGACAGCCTGAGACAATACCATCAATGTAGCGTTAGAATTAGGTCTTAGTCGTCATCATTATCATCTTTATTATCAACATTATGATTATTAAAATCACCATCCCTTGTAGAACAACACTATTATACATATCATCATCGCCAACACTACGAGCATAGCCACCATCATCCTAATCAACGCCACCACCATCATCATCCTAATCACCATCATCATCCTAATCACCACCACCATCATCATCATAATCACCATCATCATCATAATCACCACCACCATCATTATCATAATCACCATCATCATCATAATCACCACCACCATTATCATCATAATCACCACCTCTATCATAATCATAATAACCACCATTATCATCATCATCATTATCATCATTATCATCATCATCATTATCACCACAGCCACCATCATTACCATCATCATCATCATCAGTATCATTATCACCACAGCCACTATCATTACCATCATCATCATCATCATCATCATCATCATTATCTTCGTCCTCCAAGTAAATGATCATATATCTTCCATATACTACCCCTCAGATGACTAATTGTACTCGCCAGTAGGACAGCAGGTCATGTCTGACTCGTCCGAGCCGTCCGTGCATTCCGATATGCCATTACACACCAGCCGCATGTCGACACATTCGCCGTTTTCACAACGGAACTGCCCCTCCGAACATGACTCCAACACTGTAATGCACAAAACATAGTCACAAACTTCCACAAGAAATGCATCAAAGGTGTATATATTCCATCATTCAGAAAATCTTACCCAATTGGTCACATCGACCAGGGATCACCGCTATGTCATCCAAATATATCCAACTCGACGATCTCCTGACAACGGCTCGGATCCTGATCTGTACGACAATAACCCAAGTCCCTTTGTGCGTCACGAATCACCACAGCAACGGGGTCGACATGGTACAGATGAATTGAAAAGCGAAATACCTTAAATGGTGCTGTCAGCGCTAGGTCGATTTTCTTCTGACGCCAGCTCCGCCTGTACTCCGGCCAGTCGAGACCCTGAACCACGGTCACTGTGCCGTCGTAATGCACAAGCTCCAGTTGAATGTCCCCGCCTGTGTTTAGCTTGTACCACGTGACGAGACAATGATCGGATACATAGCGGTTATCGATGATGGCGTTGAAGATAGTCGGTGACGTCAGAGTAACATCGTTTCTTGATGCTACGAGGAAACATCCATCTGCAAGTCAGAAATCTATTTGAATTACGTTTCCCAAAATGTAATGACAGCTGCTGTAGAGAAGTTGCTTAATGTAAAATCGATTTATGAAAGCATCGATAGGGAGATGAACATTTTCTGACGAGAATAGAAGGAATAATAGAGCGTTATGACTTGCCGGAAGACACGTGATCACCACTGCATTCCCGCGTCCACGTATTGGAAGGAAAGACTCGCCAAGGCGAAATTGTTCGCTCAAAAGTATTCGAGATATCTTCTGCAAATGATACAAGGGTCAGCAATTGTACTTGACGTTCTACTACGTAGATTATAAGCTTTAAGACTCAACAAATTATGTGTGTTTACAAAGCCAAACGAACGTATCCAGCCTTCAATGGCTCTTATTAAAACCACACATAAAGCATCATACTACGTCGAAGTCACAAGCAGCCATACTCGGACCGTGTTCGCCTAGCGGGCAGCAGCAACACACGGGATAGCCAATGGGAGTGCAATGACATGCGTTTAAAAATATGGCTTGAATATTCAATATTACTGATCACAGGTTGCTGGTATAAGATTGATTGTTTCGTCAATACCAGTACAGTTACAGGTCGGTATTTATTTGGGACGTTTGTCTATGTGGGCTATTGACATCGTACCTGATTTGCACCTGGCGTGAACATGTGTCTCATCGGATTGATCACTGCAGTCTTAGAAAAATTGCATTGGAAAATTGTTGGAGCCTATAGGGCAGAAATTAGCTCTAAGCCAAATTGCACAAATTCCTGTCGGAGTGATTTTATGGTCGATTTGCAACCTGGTACGTCGACAGTCATGTTCGTAACCGGAAGTAATGACACAATTCTTCAAATGGTTACATGTTTTGTCTCTAAAATCAATTTTCTACTCTCTGTGGATATATTAAGATGTGCTTGTTCAGTACAAACTAAATGCTGTTTTCCGATTCGGAATATGCTAATCTTTTTACAATCAGTGTATGAGGTTATCCATATAGAATCAATGTGAACATTATGACAGCTGCGTAATAGATCAACGGATGAGAATGAAACTCCTGTGTTTCTATAATATATAAATACTCTGACCAGGTAACACTTAGAATAAGAAGACAGATCAAGGGCGAGACGGGGTGCTGCCAACGTACAACTGCACACCACAGCTGAGTAAATCAGAGCTATAATTAAACCGGCTGCTGGTCGTGTCTCGTGTGGATGCATTATGATTCATACCTTCCTTTATATCTCTGAACGCCTACGTATCCGTATTCGTTAAATACACGGAAAGATGTCATGTTGTGCCGCTTGAGTGGGTTCCCGAACTAACGCCTATGTGATCTTACCTGTGACACGCAGCACATGATATCATACCTGTGTCATGCCACACATATTATCTTACCTGTAATATGCCACATGCTATGTTACATGCGACATAAGAGGTCTTTGAACGAAGTCAATAGCATTTGTCTCATTTTAACGTCGTTCGGGATAGCATATGGTATACGAATTTCACTTCCCGTTGCGATAATATAAGTTGGTCAGGTAAAGGGTGTTTCACCATTTAGGGGCGATAGCTTATAAGAGTATGCCGGACAAAATGGGGGTTCTAGTGATTAAGGTGACTTGTCCAATGTTTCAAGGCGGCCTTTGCAACGTACACACGAGATATGAAAGGCATGCACTACGGTTAACAAATGTATAGGCCGGTAGCGGACTGCTATACATAGCAAACACAACCTTGGCAAGTTCTTATAGCGCTACCTAGTGACCCTTTGAGGCACGTAAACGCACCAGACAACAGGAGGCGCTTATACACTACTCACCAGTCAATACACATGATATGACAAGCTGGAATACCACCAATAAGGCCATACTCTGACCACCCTGCCGGGGCCGTTTGTAGCCTCGTAAACTCTCAGTCATGGCGGCACCTGGTTATCGAAACTATGGACCACTAAGAACATTTTTGAAGACTTTTGCGTTGACTCACAAGTTCTAATTATGCAAGTTCTAATTATGCAATCGATCCCCAGTACTCAAAATTAAATCGCCTGACGCGCATAACATAACGCCTGCAAAATGCAATATTGGTTAGTGTCACTCTCCTTTTCACATTCTGTTCTCTCGTAACTTGTGATTTATTTCGACTAAGTGTCTCATACGGAAATTAATCAGCTTCACCGCATACTTCGCATGATTAACGTACAGCGTGATACTCAGTGGGATTTGAATAGTCATCGTACAAACTAACGACGAATGTCAGTAGAATAAGGTGTATTCAACCTCTAGATCCTACCCACGCTCACCGCTTACTCATTTTGGATGTACCCAAATAGCTCTGGTGTATAATTGCATTCATGAATATTGGCGTTTTTACTGATTGGCGATTGGCTTTTGTGATATGTGGTGCATATGAATAATGGCACTATTTACTGTCAAGTGAGTGCGACAAGAACGGTATGATTTGCATATGACACATATAAATAATGTGCTTCTAAGCATTATTTCTATGTTTATTATAAGGATGTGACTTAAGTGTTACAACCCCTTCAATAATGGGGTCGGTTGTGATTATACAATAACAAAATTATTTGTTTATTTAGTTATATGACAGAACAAGAACTGTGTATGTTCGAACACGAATATTGTCCAAATAAGACTTTAAGAAATTACTGTCATGTTGATGGATCATAACACATGCAACATTACATCGGTCATAAGCATACTGCAGAAATAAAATCACAATATACATTTTAAATAACAACTTGATTAGTTACAAAACGTTGCATAGTTTCAGTGAATGTGTGATCTCATCTTAACGCTTATAAACATCGGATGATTGATAATTTCATCTCATTATGCATATATTCATTAAAGCAAGTCAGAAATTGATATTAAGGGATTAAGGAATCCAACTGCTGTGTAATGTCACTTCAACAAATGCTGAATAATGAATCACCATTAAAAAAAAATAACGATGTGTTATTCTCGTGAAGCTATTTGGCTGCTTTACAGAAGCAACAAGGCTCTGTCCCGGAGTAATGAGGTTGATAGGGAACACCAATTATCTGATCGTCTTTACCCTGATTAATGTCCTGTTACATAGCATCAATCTGTGTAAAACCTGATGGATGCTGTGAGAGTTATACTCGCCAGATGAGATGTGATGACTCCCCTGTTGCATTGATGATGGGACAGACACATACTGCAGAATTGACGAACATACAACCAAATATGAAAGCAGACCTACAGTGGTATATGAATATTATGACAATATGGTGAGACAGCATTAGTCGATTTTGCATGATTGATTCATTATATACAATAATATTATTGTTAATGTTGAAATATAACATTTAAGGAAACGGAATCTTCATCATCCGTACTGATTGAAGCATCCATTGACAATTGTTTTTCTGCCTTGATGTGTTATATATATATATATATATATATATATATATATATATATATATATATATATATATATATATATATATCTTTCTCTCTCTCTATATATATGTATATATATATATATATATATATATATATATATATATATATATATATATATATATATATATATATATATTTATGATGATACTTGTATATTCTTCAAACATTCATACCTGAGGCAACATGTGTCATCATAAACTCAAACATACGTCTCATCTAGCCATCAGAATGGAGACATTTAACTGCGGTTTGATTGGTATACATTTGTGCCGCAAAGTACATTGTGTCCATAACATTTGCAATTTTTATCCGTAACTAACCACCGTCAAGAATACGCGACCTTTTTTATTATCAAACGGACAATTTTTTTTTCATTGATTTTTATGAATGAGTATAATAGATGTAAAAGTGATTGAAAAAGTGTTACACAGATGTTGATATGTTACAAAATCACGGCTTGGTGCCGCCGGTAAACTGATGTGGTGCCGTCCACTAGCAAACTTGGTCCTGTTATCAGCTGACATGGCACCGTCCATCAACTGACTTGTTGCCGTCCATCACTTGTCTTGGTGTCATAGTTTAGTCATTGCAATGATCGACGTTTCATTATCAGACATCAAAATGGATAGATAAAGGAGTGTGAGCGCAGGGCATGCCGGGTAACATTCATAGATATATTTGTGATAAGTCATAACAAAAACCACTGAGCGGTATTTGG
Organism: Urechis unicinctus; assembly: GCA_034190875.2. Classification (NCBI taxonomy): domain Eukaryota; kingdom Metazoa; phylum Annelida; class Polychaeta; order Xenopneusta; family Urechidae; genus Urechis; species Urechis unicinctus. The sequence continues at coordinate 76,767,535 of CM067353.1, read as the reverse complement.
CTGGCAAAAGAACGAAATCTTTTGCTGGTGGTTTTGTGTAAAGTAGGCCAGACCCCTCACTACACAGCACCACATTATCTAGCTTATGATTGTGATATAGACGGCTTATGTAAAATAAGGCTGAACTGTGTTCCACGTTTCCAATGGTGTCAGGTTTGACTTGACGTCATAAAGCTATCATACAGTCACTTCGCTCTCATTGTCAACTTGGAAGGACGCAATATCACGGTGTGGATCCTCTTCGGCGACCGTCGGTAAAACGGCCACATGTCTCATTAATTCCTGTAATCGTAACACCTCAGCGCTGTTAGGAACTCGCAACTCCTGAAAATCTCCTTCAGATACACTGTCGTATGATGGGGGTGGTGGTTGATCGTCCTGAGATCCCGGGTCAGTCTCTTTGTGAATGATAAATGCGCGGTTATTTGACACTTCCGAGTATGGAGGGGGCAGCTGGTAGCTTGATAATTCTGGAGCGTCATCAGAAGGCCCTGGTTCTGTGTCCTCAGTGTCATCTTCGCGACAACAGCACAGATTAAAGAGACATGAGTCTCTGTTCTTGATCATCAAAATTACTTTCACTGCTGCCATGTGGAAAAGAATGCAAGTTGCCAACGAAATTCCCAGGATGGCGCCAGTGCTCAATGCCATACCTGGAGATATATCAAAGAATATCAACAGAAGTGTTTTCAATTGCATGAAGAGCGAGACTAGTTATCCAAGGGTAGAAAATAGGTAAAATTATCTTTCATCATTAATCGCCAACATTAAATCAGAAGCCATCATACTGAATCTAAATATATCTGGATACAAAATAACAATTTATTATACCACAATTCGTTTCATCAGACCCATCCACGCATTCTTTGTAGCCGTTACAACGATAGATGCTCGCCATGCAGCGGCTTTCGTCTTCGCATAAGTATCTGTCATTGGGACAACCTGTTTATGAAAAAACCACACCCTCTTAGGTTTGCCTCTTACCAATATGATCCGCCAGTGTTCTGTAAGACACGAATGTGGCAACAAACAGAGAGCAACAGCTATGTCACGCTCATAATGAAAGCGTAGAACTGACTCGAGTTGTAGCAGCCGTCTTCATCACTCCAGTCACCACAGTCATTATAACCGTCACACACCCACGATTCCTGCGAACAGTGACCGTTCCGACAGCAGAACGACTTTTCTGACGGACAGCCTGAGACAATACCATCAATGTAGTTAGAATTAGGTCTTAGTCGTCATCATTATCATCTTTATTATCAACATTATGATTATTAAAATCACCATCCCTTGTAGAACAACACTATTATACATATCATCATCGCCAACACTACGAGCATAGCCACCATCATCCTAATCAACGCCCCCACCACCATCATCATCCTAATCACCATCATCATCCTAATCACCACCACCATCATCATCATAATCACCATCATCATCATAATCACCACCACCATCATTATCATAATCACCATCATCATCATAATCACCACCACCATTATCATCATAATCACCACCTCTATCATAATCATAATAACCACCATTATCATCATCATCATCATTATCATCATTATCATCATCATCATTATCACCACAGCCACCATCATTACCATCATCATCATCATCAGTATCATTATCACCACAGCCACTATCATTACCATCATCATCATCATCATCATCATTATCTTCGTCCTCCAAGTAAATGATCATATATCTTCCATATACTACCCCTCAGATGACTAATTGTACTCGCCAGTAGGACAGCAGGTCATGTCTGACTCGTCCGAGCCGTCCGTGCATTCCGATATGCCATTACACACCAGCCGCATGTCGACACATTCGCCGTTTTCACAACGGAACTGCCCCTCCGAACATGACTCCAACACTGTAATGCACAAAACATAGTCACAAACTTCCACAAGAAATGCATCAAAGGTGTATATATTCCATCATTCAGAAAATCTTACCCAATTGGTCACATCGACCAGGGATCACCGCTATGTCATCCAAATATATCCAACTCGACGATCTCCTGACAACGGCTCGGATCCTGATCTGTACGACAATAACCCAAGTCCCTTTGTGCGTCACGAATCACCACAGCAACGGGGTCGACATGGTACAGATGAATTGAAAAGCGAAATACCTTAAATGGTGCTGTCAGCGCTAGGTCGATTTTCTTCTGACGCCAGCTCCGCCTGTACTCCGGCCAGTCGAGACCCTGAACCACGGTCACTGTGCCGTCGTAATGCACAAGCTCCAGTTGAATGTCCCCGCCTGTGTTTAGCTTGTACCACGTGACGAGACAATGATCGGATACATAGCGGTTATCGATGATGGCGTTGAAGATAGTCGGTGACGTCAGAGTAACATCGTTTCTTGATGCTACGAGGAAACATCCATCTGCAAGTCAGAAATCTATTTGAATTACGTTTCCCAAAATGTAATGACAGCTGCTGTAGAGAAGTTGCTTAATGTAAAATCGATTTATGAAAGCATCGATAGGGAGATGAACATTTTCTGACGAGAATAGAAGGAATAATAGAGCGTTATGACTTGCCGGAAGACACGTGATCACCACTGCATTCCCGCGTCCACGTATTGGAAGGAAAGACTCGCCAAGGCGAAATTGTTCGCTCAAAAGTATTCGAGATATCTTCTGCAAATGATACAAGGGTCAGCAATTGTACTTGACGTTCTACTACGTAGATTATAAGCTTTAAGACTCAACAAATTATGTGTGTTTACAAAGCCAAACGAACGTATCCAGCCTTCAATGGCTCTTATTAAAACCACACATAAAGCATCATACTACGTCGAAGTCACAAGCAGCCATACTCGGACCGTGTTCGCCTAGCGGGCAGCAGCAACACACGGGATAGCCAATGGGAGTGCAATGACATGCGTTTAAAAATATGGCTTGAATATTCAATATTACTGATCACAGGTTGCTGGTATAAGATTGATTGTTTCGTCAATACCAGTACAGTTACAGGTCGGTATTTATTTGGGACGTTTGTCTATGTGGGCTATTGACATCGTACCTGATTTGCACCTGGCGTGAACATGTGTCTCATCGGATTGATCACTGCAGTCTTAGAAAAATTGCATTGGAAAATTGTTGGAGCCTATAGGGCAGAAATTAGCTCTAAGCCAAATTGCACAAATTCCTGTCGGAGTGATTTTATGGTCGATTTGCAACCTGGTACGTCGACAGTCATGTTCGTAACCGGAAGTAATGACACAATTCTTCAAATGGTTACATGTTTTGTCTCTAAAATCAATTTTCTACTCTCTGTGGATATATTAAGATGTGCTTGTTCAGTACAAACTAAATGCTGTTTCCGATTCGGAATATGCTAATCTTTTTACAATCAGTGTATGAGGTTATCCATATAGAATCAATGTGAACATTATGACAGCTGCGTAATAGATCAACGGATGAGAATGAAACTCCTGTGTTTCTATAATATATAAATACTCTGACCAGGTAACACTTAGAATAAGAAGACAGATCAAGGGCGAGACGGGGTGCTGCCAACGTACAACTGCACACCACAGCTGAGTAAATCAGAGCTATAATTAAACCGGCTGCTGGTCGTGTCTCGTGTGGATGCATTATGATTCATACCTTCCTTTATATCTCTGAACGCCTACGTATCCGTATTCGTTAAATACACGGAAAGATGTCATGTTGTGCCGCTTGAGTGGGTTCCCGAACTAACGCCTATGTGATCTTACCTGTGACACGCAGCACATGATATCATACCTGTGTCATGCCACACATATTATCTTACCTGTAATATGCCACATGCTATGTTACATGCGACATAAGAGGTCTTTGAACGAAGTCAATAGCATTTGTCTCATTTTAACGTCGTTCGGGATAGCATATGGTATACGAATATCACTTCCCGTTGCGATAATATAAGTTGGTCAGGTAAAGGGTGTTTCACCATTTAGGGGCGATAGCTTATAAGAGTATGCCGGACAAAATGGGGGTTCTAGTGATTAAGGTGACTTGTCCAATGTTTCAAGGCGGCCTTGGCACCGTACACACGAGATATGAATGGCATGCACTACGGTTAAGAAATGTATAGGTTGGTAGCGGACTGCTATACATAGCAAACACAACCTTGGCAAGTTCTTATAGCGCTACCTAGTGACCCTTTGAGGCACGTAAACGCACCAGGCAACAGGAGGCGCTTATACACTACTCACCAGTCAATACACATGAGATGACAAGCTGGAATACCACCAATAAGGCCATACTCTGACCACCCTGCCGGGGCCGTTTGTAGCCTCGTAAACTCTCAGTCATGGCGGCACATTCAGACAAGTAGTCCAGTTTATTATGGTGTGAAAAGCATCGAGAGTCCATTCAAAACAAATCGATTATTGCCATGTATTGTTGCTGTGGCACTGTTCAAGGCGTCGCTCGATAGTTGTTCACACAGAAGTGACGTCATACAGGTGGGTAAACATCAGGTAGGTCAATACAGTTTGTAGTCTTTCTGATACAAGCTGTCTGTCGGGTCGAGTGTTGAGTGCTCACCTTTGAAAGTCAACGAAGATAAGAATACGGTGAGAATGAATGTTAGTGAATACCGAGGTGGGGCAACTTCAGTTTCGCACCCGGATACGTTATTGGGTGTTTCATTATTCATTGAACGTGATTGTTCCTTTGTTTTTATATTCGTGTAAGCTTTCTGTTGACTTCATAGGTGCCACTAAGTATCTGATATTGAGGACAATAAAGTAGCTTCTGAGGTGAATCTGGCACGCATCTGCTTCTCACCTGGCATAGGGTGAACAGGTGTGCTTCCAATCAACACATCTCCTCTGTTACCTCAAATGCTATTTTGACAACATGATATCATTTTTAATTGCCCATGCCTAAAACGTACTTCCGCTGACGTGTTTGCGAATGTATTAGGAAAGCGTCGTATTATAACACCCTACGACAATTGTGGGTGGGGTGTTGGGGAGGTGGGGGTGTTGGGGAGGTGGGGGTGTTGGGGGGGTGGTCACAGGTTGGCGTGATTCAAGTGTGTCTTCAGGGTAATCTGGCACTGAGCCATGTTCGGCGTGAGGCCTAAAACGACATGAGTCCTTATCTGGCCGTCGGGTAGAAGAAGTGACACAATGCGCCGGAGGACATTAGGGGCAGGTTGGATGACACTTCAATGAGGCGTATCGGTGCATCATAACGGTAACTAATGATACCCAGCGCGCTATGATATTCTCGCGGCTCCGTCTGCGGGCCTCAGATGGGTAGTCTTTGATCATTGTAATTTTTCCCAGCATCAAGCAAGCGCAAGCATTCCTCTCTGCCTATCTCGTTCTAATACACATCTAGGATAATCATCACAAGGAACTTATAATTATTCCCCCCTAATGACCCACGCTGGCACATAGCACCGGTCGAACGGTAATATGAATATATACCGTTCTGCTTCGATATTTTCGGCGCGTCTAAAATCACGTATTTGGCTAAAGTGCTGCATAACGCATCTAGAAAATAACATATATCAAGAGCCTGTACAAAAAAAGTCATAACGCACCTAAAAGCTAATCCCATATACGCTATTCTTTAAGAAATGCCATCTATATATCATTTCCGAAAAAAGGCGATACGATGATCGCCATTTTGGAAAATTTTGGTTCGCGTGATTTCCCGCGATTTCCCGCCGCTTCATCCGCATTGCCTATGCATTAGTCGTCGATGGGTCACATCATTCTGAGCATGCGCGATGCACGTGCTCTTGAACTTGAAAACAAGCTGTGTTTCGGACTTTTTACCGCTTCCAAATTGATCGAACTATAACTAATTACCATGGATGAAATCCCCCGCCGAAAAGGGATAAAATTGTGGGTGAATATCATTGCATTCTAAAACTCCATCACTTGGGTATGTTTGGTGTTTGGTAGTTGTCTGAATCGATCACAAATTTGTTTAATTGCGTCGTTTTCAGAAAGAGTAAGACGTCTACTCCGACGTCTTGTAGGGCTAGCTGGCACACTGCGTTAGATGTGTATTATTGAGGGCTGTCAGAACGATGGTGAACTCAATACAATGTGACTCCCCAATGCTAATGAAGGGAAGCTGATTCAGTCTACATCTCACAACAGTGGATATAATGAAGATTATAGATATATATATATATATATATATATATATATATATATATATATATATATATATATATATATATATATATATATACATATATATATATATATATGTATATATTTATATAAATTTATAGATGTGTGTGTGTGTGTGTGTGTGTGTGTTTTGTAAAATTGTAATCAAATGGTAACTAAGTTTGCAAAAATTATGCAACCAACTATTTTTCACTGCACGTTCGCATATGGCGGTCGTTATTAATGGTGATACGTCAAGATGATTGGCGCTATTTCAGTTTATATATATGTAACAATTCAGTTTATAAAGCCTAATATGACCTTATGTAAATACAAAATGTTGACAATTACTGTCATGTTGATGGATCATAACACATGCGAAATTACATCAGTCATTAGCAAATTGAAGATATAAAATCACGATATACATTTTATGTAACAACTAGAATAGTTAAAAAACGTTGCATAGTTCCAGAGAATGGGTGATCTCATCTTAACGCTTATAAATATCGGACGATTGATAATTTCATCTTATTATGCATATATTCATTAAAGCAAACCAGTAATAGATATCAAGGGATTAAAGAATCCCGTTGCAGTGTGAATAACCATTTAGAAAAAATAACGATGTTTTATTCCCGTGAAGCAACCTGGTTGCTTTACAGAAGCAACAAGGCTCTGTCCCGGAGTAATAAGGTTGATAGGGAACACCAATTATCTGATCGTCTTTAACCTGATTAATGTCCTGTTACATAACATCAATCAGTGTAAAACCTGATGGATGCTGTGAGAATTGTTCTCGCCAGATGTGATGTGATGACTCCCCTGCTGCATTGATGATAGGACAGACACATACTGGAGAATTGACGAACATACAACCAAATATGAAAGCAGACCTACATTGGTATATGAATATTATGACAATATGGTGAGACAGCATTAGTCGATTTTGCATTATTGATTCATTATATACAATAATATTATTGTTAATGTTGAAATATAACATATAAGGAAACGGAATCCTCATCATCCGTACTGATTGAAGCATCCATTGACAATTATATATATATATATATATATATATATATATATATATATATATATATATATATATATATATATATATATATATATATATATATATATATATATATATATATATATATTCATGATACTTGTTGCATATTCTTCAAACATTCATACCTGAGGCAACATGTGTCATCATAAACTCATACATACGTCTCATCTAACCATTAGAATCGAGACATTTAACTGCGGTTTGATTGGTATACATTTGTGCCGCAAAGTACATTGTGTCCATAACATTTGCATATTTCTATCCGTAACTAACCACCGTCAAGAATACGCGACCTTTTCATTATCAAACGGACAAAGACGGTTTTTTTTTCATTGATTTTTTATGAATGAGTATTATAGATGTAAAAGTGATTGAAAAAGTGTTACACAGATGTTGATATGTTACAAAATCACGGCTTGGTGCCGCCGGTAAACTGATGTGGTGCCGTCCACTAGCAAACTTGGTCCTGTTATCAGCTGACATGGCACCGTCCATCAACTGACTTGTTGCCGTCCATCACTTGTTTTGGTGTCATAGTTTAGTCATTGCAATGATCGACGTTTCATTATCAGACATCAAAATGGATAGATAAAGGAGTGTGAGCGCAGGGCATGCCGGGTAACATTCATAGATATATTTGTGATAAGTCATAACAAAAACCACTGAGCGGTATTTGGCTGGCAAAAGAACGAAATATTTTGGTGGTGGTTTTGTGTAAAGTAGGCCAGACCCCTCACTACACAGCACCACATTATCTAGCTTATGATTGTGATATAGACGGCTTATGCAATATAAGGCTGAACTGTGTTCCACGTCTCCTATGGTGTCAGGTTTGACTTGACGTCATAAAGCTATCATACAGTCACTTCGCCCTCACTGCCTTCACCACTATCACGGTGAGCATCCTCTTCTGTGACCGTCGGTAAAACGGCCATATGTCTCATTAATTCCTGTAATCGTAACACCTCAGCGCTGTTAGGAACTCGCAACTCCTGAAAATCTCCTTCAGATACACTGTCGTATGATGGGGGTGGTGGTTGATCGTCCTGAGATCCCGGGTCAGTCTCTTTGTGAATGATAAATGCGCGGTTATTTGACACTTCCGAGTATGGAGGGGGCAGCTGGTAGCTTGATAATTCTGGAGCGTCATCAGAAGGCCCTGGTTCTGTGTCCTCGGTGTCATCTTCGCGACAACAGCGCAGATTAAAGAGACATGAGTCGCTGTTCTTGGTCATCAAATATACTTTCACTGCTGCCATGAGGAAAAGAATGCAAGTTGCCAACGAAATTCCCAGGATGGCGCCAGTGCTCAATGCCATACCTGGAGATATATCAAAGAATATCAACAGAAGTGTTTTCAATTGCATGAAGAGCGAGACTAGTTATCCAAGGGTAGAAAATAGGTAAAATTATCTTTCATCATTAATCGCCAACATTAAATCAGAAGCCATCATACTAATCTAAATATATCTGGATACAAAATAACAATTTATTATACCACAATTCGTTTCATCAGACCCATCCACGCATTCTTTGTAGCCGTTACAACGATAGATGCTCGCCATGCAGCGGCTTTCGTCTTCGCATAAGTATCTGTCATTGGGACAACCTGTTTATGAGAAAACCACACCCTCTTAGGTTTGCCTCTTACCAATATGATCCGCCAGTGTTCTGTAAGACACGAATGTGGCAACAAACAGAGAGCAACAGCTATGTCACGCTCATAATGAAAGCGTAGAACTGACTCGAGTTGTAGCAGCCGTCTTCATCACTCCAGTCACCACAGTCATTATAACCGTCACACACCCACGATTCCTGCGAACAGTGACCGTTCCGACAGCAGAACGACTTTTCTGACGGACAGCCTGAGACAATACCATCAATGTAGCGTTAGAATTAGGTCTTAGTCGTCATCATTATCATCTTTATTATCAACATTATGATTATTATCATCACCATCCCTTGTAGAACAACACTATTATACATATCATCATCGCCAACACTACGAACATAGCCACCATCATCCTAATCAATGCCACCACCATCATCATCCTAATCACCATCATCATCCTAATCACCATCATCATCCTAATCACCACCACCATCATCATCCTAATCACCACCACCATCATCATCCTAATCACCACCACCATCATTATCATCATAATCACCACCTCCATCATAATCATAATAACCACCATTATCATCATCATCATCATCATCATCATCAGTATCATTATCACCACCGCCACCATCATTACCATCATAATCATCAGTATCATTATCACCACAGCCACCATCATTACCATCATCATCATCATCATCATTATCTTCGTCCTCCAAGTAAATGATCATATATCTTCCATATACTACCCCTCAGATGACTAATTGTACTCGCCAGTAGGACAGCAGGTCATGTCTGACTCGTCCGAGCCGTCCGTGCATTCCGATATGCCATTACACACCAGCCGCATGTCGACACATTCGCCGTTCTCACAGCGGAACTGCCCCTCCGAACATGACTCCAACACTGTAATGCACAAAACATAGTCAAAAACTTCCACAGGAAATGCATCAAAGGTGTATATATTCCATCATTCAGAAAACTTTACCCAATTGGTCACATCGACCAGGGATCACCGCTATGTCATCCAAATATATGCGACTCGACGATCTCCTGACAACGGCTCGGATCCTGATCTGTATGACAATAACCCAAGTCCCATTGTGCGTCACGAATCACCACAGCAACGGGGTCGACATGGTACAGATGAATCACATGGATGAATTGAAAAGCAAAATACCTTAAATGGTACTGTCAGCGCTATGTCGATTTTCTTCTGACGCCAGCTCCGCCTGTACTCCGGCCAGTCGAGACCCTGAACCACGGTCACTGTTGAATGTCCCCGCCTGTGTTTAGCTTGTACCACGTGACGAGACAATGATCGGATACATAGCGGTTATCGATGATGGCGTTGAAGATAGTCGGTGACGTCAGAGTAACATCGTTTCTTGATGCTACGAGGAAACATCCATCTGCAAGTCAGAAATCTATTTGAATTACGTTTCCCAAAATGTGATGACAGCTTCATGTAGAGAAGTTGCTTAATGTAAAATCGATTTATGAAAGCATCGATAAGGAGATGAACATTTTCTGACGAGAATAGAAGGAATAATAGAGCGTTATGACTTGCCGGAAGACACGTGATCACCACTGCATTCCCGCGTCCACGTATTGGAAGGAAAGACTCGCCAAGGCGAGATTGTTCGCTCAAAAGTATTCGAGATATCTTCTGCAAATAATACAATGGTCAGCAATTGTACTTGACGTTCTACTACGTAGATAAAAGCTTTAAGACTCAACAAATGATGTGTGTTTACAAAGCCAAACGAACGTATCCAGCCTTCAATGGCTCTTATTAAAACCACACATAAAGCATCATACTACGTCGAAGTCACAAGCAGCCATACTCGGACCGTGTTCGCCTAGCGGGTAGCAGCAACACACGGGATAGCCAATGGGAGTGCAATGACATGCGTTTAAAAATATGGCTTGAATATTCAATATTACTGATCACAGGTTGCTGGTATAAGATTGATTGTTTCGTCATTACCAGTACAGTTACAGGTCGGTATTTATTTGGGACGTTTGTCTATATGGGCTATTGACATCGTACCTGATTTGCACCTGGCGTGAACATGTGTCTCATCGGATTGATCACTGCAGTCTTAGAAAAATTGCATTGAAAAATTGTTGGAGCCTATACGGCAGAAATTAGCTCTAAGCCAAATTGCATAAATTCCTGTCTGAGTGATTTTATGGTCGATTTGCAACCTGGTACGTCGACAGTCATGTTCGTAACCGGAAGTGATGACACAAATCTATAAATGGTTACATTTTTTGTCTCTAAAATCATTTTTCTACTCTCTGTGGATATATTAAGATGTGCTTGTTCTGTACAAACTTAACGCTGTTTCCGATTCGGAATATGCTAATCTTTTTACAATCAGTGTATAAGGTTATCCATATAGAATCAATGTGAACATTATGACAGCTGCGTAATAGATCAACGGATGAGAATGAAACTCCTGTGTTTCTATAAATACTCTGACCAGGCGACACTTATAATAAGAAGACAGATCAAGGGCGAGACGGGGTGCTGCCAACGTACAACCGCACACCACAGCTGAGTAAATCAGAGCTATAATTAAACCGGCTGCTGGTCGTGTCTCGTGTGGATGCGTTATGATTCATACTTCCTTTATATCTCGGAACGCCTGCGTATCCGTAATCGTTAAACACACGGAAAGCTGTCATGTTGTGCCGCTTGAGTGGGTTCCCGAACTAACGCCTATGTGATCTTTACCTGTGACACGCAGCACATGATATCATACCTGTGTCATGCCACACATATTATCTTACCTGTAATTTGGCACATGCTATGTTACATGCGACATAAGAGGTCTTTGAACGAAGTCAATAGCATTTGTCTCATTTTAACGTCGTTCGGGATAGCATATGGTATACGAATATCACTTCCCGTTGCGATAATATAAGTTGGTCAGGTAAAGGGTGTTTCACCATTTAGGGGCGATAGCTTATAAGAGTATGCCGGACAAAATGGGGGTTCTAGTGATTAAGGTGACTTGTCCAATGTTTCACGGCGGCCTTTGCAACGTACACACGAGATATGAAAGGCATGCACTACGGTTAACAAATGTATAGGCCGGTAGCGGACTGCTATACATAGCAAACACAACCTTGGCAAGTTCTTATAGCGCTACCTAGTGACCCTTTGAGGCACGTAAACGCACCAGACAACAGGAGGCGCTTATACACTACTCACCAGTCAATACACATGAGATGACAAGCTGGAATACCACCAATAAGGCCATACTCTGACCACCCTGCCGGGGCCGTTTGTAGCCTCGTAAACTCTCAGTCATGGCCGCACATTCAGACAAGTAGTCCAGTTTATTATGGTGTGAAAAGCATCGAGAGTCCATTCGAAACAAATCGTTTATTCCCTTGTATAGCTGCTGTGGCACTGTTCAAGGCGGTCGCTCGATAGTTGTTCACACAGAAGTGACGTCATACAGGTGGGTAAACATCAGGTAGGTCAATACAGTTTGTAGTCTTTCTGATACAAGCTGTCTGTCGGGTCGAGTGTTGAGTGCTCACCTTTGAAAGTCAACGAAGATAAGAATACGGTGAGAATGAATGTTAGTGAGTACCGAGGTGGGGCAACTTCAGTTTCGCACCCGGATACGTCATGGCGTGTTTCATTATTCATTGAACTTGATTGTTCCCTAGTTTTTATATTAATGTAAGCTTTCTGTTGACTTCATAGGTGCCACTAAGTATCTGATATTGAGGACAATAAAGTAGCTTCTGAGGTGAATCTGGCACGCATCTGCTTCTCACCTGGCATAGGGTGAACAGGTGTGCTTCCAATCAACACATACCCTCTGTTACCTCAAATGCTATTTTGACAACATGATATCATTTTTAATTGCCCATGCCTAAAACGTACTTCCGCTGACGTGTTTGCGAATGTATTAGGAAAGCGTCGTATTATAACACCCTACGACAATTGTGGGGTGGTGTTGGGGAGGTGGGGGTGTTGGGAGGTGGGGGTGTTGGGGGGGGTGGTCACAGGTTGGCGTGATTCAAGTGTGTCTTCAGGGTAATCTGGCACTGAGCCATGTTCGGCGTGAGGCCTAAAACGACATGAGTCCTTATCTGGCCGTCGGGTAGAAGAAGTGACACAATGCGCCCGAGGACATTAGGGGCAGGTTGGATGACACTTCAATGAGGCGTATCGGTGCATCATAACGGTAACTAATGATACCCAGCGCGCTATGATATTCTCGCGGCTCCGTCTGCGGGCCTCAGATGGGTAGTCTTTGATCATTGTAATTTTTCACACCATCAAGCAAGCGCAAGCATTCCTCTCTGCCTATCTCGTTCTAATACACATCTAGGATAATCATCACAAGGAACTTATAATTATTCCCCCCTAATGACCCACGCTGGCACATAGCACCGGTCGAACGGTAATATGAATATATACCGTTCTGCTTCGATATTTTCGGCGCGTCTAAAATCACGTATTTGGCTAAAGTGCTGCATAACGCATCTAGAAAATAACATATATCAAGAGCCTGTACAAAAAAAGTCATAACGCACCTAAAAGCTAATCCCATATACGCTATTCTTTAAGAAATGCCATCTATATATCATTTCCGAAAAAAAGGCGATACGATGATCGCCATTTTGGAAAATTTTGGTTCGCGTGATTTCCTGCGATTTCCCGCCGCTTCATCCGCATTGCCTATGCATTAGTCGTCGATGGGTCACATCATTCTGAGCATGCGCGATGCACGTGCTCTTGAACTTGAAAACAAGCTGTGTTTCGGACTTTTTACCGCTTCCAAATTGATCGAACTATAACTAATTACAATGGATGAAATCCCCCGCCGAAAAGGGATAAAATTGTGGGTGAATATCATTGCATTCTAAAACTCCATCACTTGGGTATGTTTGGTGTTTGGTAGTTGTCTGAATCGATCACAAATTTGTTTAATTGCGTCGTTTTCAGAAAGAGTAAGACGTCTACTCCGACGTCTTGTAGGGCTAGCTGGCACACTGCGTTAGATGTGTATTATTGAGGGCTGTCAGAACGATAGTGAACTCAATACAATGTGACTCCCCAATGCTAATGAAGGGAAGCTGATTCAGTCTACATCTCACAACAGTGGATATAATGAAGATTATAGATATATATATATATATATATATATATATATATATATATATATATATATATATATATATATATATATATATATATATATATATATGTATATATTTATATAAATTTATAGATGTGTGTGTGTGTGTGTGTGTGTGTGTGTGTGTGTGTTTTTTGTAAAAGTGTAATCAAATGGTAACTAAGTTTGCAAATATTATGCAACCAACTTTTTTTAACTGCACGTTCGCATATGGCGGTCGTTATTAATGGTGATACGTCAAGATGATTGGCGCTATTTCAGTTTATATATATGTAGCGATTCAGTTTATAAAGCCTAATATGACCTTATGTAAATACAAAATGTTGACAATTACTGCCATGTTGATGGATCATAACATATGCGAAATTACATTAGTCATTAGCAAATTGAAGATATAAAATCACGATATACATTTTATGTAACAACTAGAATAGTTAAAAAACGTTGCATAGTTCCAGAGAATGGGTGATCTCATCTTAACGCTTATAAATATCGGACGATTGATAATTTCATCTTATTATGCATATATTCATTAAAGCAAACCAGTAATAGATATCAAGGGATTAAAGAATCCCATTGCAGTGTGAATAACCATTTAGAAAATATAACGATGTGTTATTCCCGTGAAGCAATCTGGTTGCTTTACAGAAGCAACAAGGCTCTGTCCCGGAGTAATGAGGTTGATAGGGAACACCAATTATCTGATCGTCTTTAACCTGATTAATGTCCTGTTACATAACATCAATCAGTGTAAAACCTGATGGATGCTGTGAGAATTGTTCTCGCCAGATGTGATGTGATGACTCCCCTGCTGCATTGATGATAGGACAGACACATACTGGAGAATTGACGAACATACAACCAAATATGAAAGCAGACCTACATTGGTATATGAATATTATGACAATATGGTGAGACAGCTTTAGTCGATTTTGCATTATTGATTCATTATATACAATAATATTATTGTTAATGTTGAAATATAACATTTAAGGAAACGGAATCTTCATCATCCATACTGATTGAAGCATCCATTGACAATTATATATATATATATATATATATATATATATATATATATATATATATATATATATATATATATATATATATATATATATATATAATATATATGTATATATATATATATTTCATGATGATACTTGTTGCATATTCTTCAAACATTCATACCTGAGGCAACATGTGTCATCATAAACTCATACATACGTCTCATCTAACCATTAGAATCGAGACATTTAACTGCGGTTTGATTGGTATACATTTGTGCCGCAAAGTACATTGTGTCCATAACATTTGCATATTTCTATCCGTAACTAACCACCGTCAAGAATACGCGACCTTTTCATTATCAAACGGACAATGACGTTTTTTTTTCATTGATTTTTATGAATGAGTATTATAGATGTAAAAGGGATTGACAAAGTGTTACACAGATGTTGATATGTTACAAAATCACGGCTTGGTGCCGCCGGCAAACTGATGTGGTGCCGTCCACTAGCAAACTTGGTCCTGTTATCAGCTGACTTGGCACCGTCCATCAACTGACTTGTTGCCGTCCATCACTTGACTTGGTGTCATAGTTTAGCCATTGCAATGATCGTCGTTTCATTAACAGACAAACAAATGGATAGATAAAGGAGTGTGAGCCCAGGGCATGCCGGGTAACATTCATAGATATATATGTGATAAGTCATAACAAAAACCACTGAGCGGTATTTGGCTGGCAAAAGAACAAAATCTTTTGGTGGTGGTTTTGTGTAAAGTAGCCCAGACCCCTCACTACACAGAACCACATTATCTAGCTTATGATTGTGATATAGACGGCTTATGCAATATAAGGCTGAACTGTGTTCCACGTTTCCAATGGTGTCAGGTTTGACTTGATGTCATAAAGCTATCATACAGTCACTTCGCCCTCACTGCCTTCACCAATATCACGGTGAGCATCCTCTTCGGCGACCGTCGGTAGAGCGGCCACATGTCTCATTAATTCCTGTAATCGTAACACCTCAGCGCTGTTAGGAACTCGCAACTCCTGAAAATCTCCTTCAGATACACTGTCGTATGATGGGGGTGGTGGTTGATCGTCCTGAGATCCCGGGTCAGTCTCTTTGTGAATGATAAATGCGCGGTTATTTGACACTTCCGAGTATGTAGGGGGCAGCTGGTAGCTTGATAATTCTGGAGCGTCATCAGAAGGCCCTGGTTCTGTGTCCTCAGTGTCATCTTCGCGACAACAGCTCAGATGAAAGAGACATGATTCTCTGTTCTTGGTCATCAAAGTTACTATCACTGTTGCCATGACGAAAAGAATGCAAATTGCAAACAAAATTCCCAGGATGGCGCCAGTGCTCAATGCCATACCTGGAGATATATCAAAGAATATCAACAGAAGTGTTTTCAATTGCATGAAGAGCGAGACTAGTTATCCAAGGGTAGAAAATAGGTAAAATAATCCTTCATCATTAATCGCCAACATTAAATAAGAAGCCATCATACTGAATCTAAATATATCTGGATACAAAATAACAATTTATCATACCACAATTCGTTTCATCAGACCCATCCACGCATTCTTTGTAGCCGTTACAACGATGGGTGCTCGCCATGCAGCGGCTTTCGTCTTCGCATAAGTATCTGTCATTGGGACAACCTGTTAATGAGAAAACCACACCCTCTTAGGTTTGTCTCTTACCAATATGATCCGCCGGTGTTCTGTAAGACACGAATGTGGCAACAAACAGAGAGCAACAACTATGTCACGCTCATAATGAAAGCGTAGAACTGACTCGAGTTGTAGCAGCCGTCTTCATCACTCCAGTCACCACAGTCATCATAACCGTCACACACCCACGACTCGTGCGTACAGTGACCGTTCCGACAGCAGAACGAGTTTTCTAACGGACAGCCTGAGACAATACCATCAATGCAGCGTTACAAATTAGGTCTTAGTCATCATCGTTATCATCTTTATTACCAACATTATCATCATTATCATCGCCAACACGATCATCTAGACCACTTGTAGCACAACACTATTATATATATAATCCTCGCCAACTCTACCAACATCGCCACCATCATCATTATCATAATCTCTATAATCATCATTCTCATAACCTCCACCACAATCATCATCATCATCATCATTATTAATCGCCACCATCATCATTATCATCATCATCTTCGTCAACATTTTCCTCCCAGTGAATGATTAATTATCGTCCATCAACTACCCCTCTGCAGACTAATTGTACTCGCCGGTAGGACAGCAGGTCATGTCCCTGCATTCCGATATGCCATTACACACCAGCCGCTTGTCGACACATTCGCCGTTCTCACAGCGGAGCTGCCCCTCCGAACATGACTCCAACACTGTAATGCACAAAACATAGTCACAAACTTCCACAAGAAACGCATCAAAGGTGTATATATTCCCTCATTCAAAAACCTTACCCTTTTGGTCACATCGACCAGGGATCACCGCTATGTCATCTAAATATATGCGACTCAACGATCTCCTGACAACGGCTCGGAACCTACCGATACGGAATAAGCTAATTTTTTTTTACCATCAGTATATAAGGTTATCCATATAGAAGATGTGTGAACATTATGACAGCTGCGTAATAGATCAACAGATGAGAATAAAACAAAATACTCCTGTGTTTCTTTAAATACTCTGAGCAGGTAACACATAGAATAAGAAGACAGATCAAGGGCTAGACGGGGTGCTGCCAACGTACAACTGCACACCACAGCTGTGTAAATCAGAGCTATAATTAAACCGGCTGCTGGTCGTGTCTCGTGTGGACGCATTATGATTCATACTTCCTTTATATCTCTGAACGCCTACATACCCGTATTCGTTAAACACACGGAAAGATGTCATGTTGTGCCGCTTGAGTGGGTTCCCGAACTAACGCCTATGTGATCTTACCTGTGACACGCAGCACATGATATCATACCTGTGTCATGCCACACATATTATCTTACCTGTAATATGGCACATGCTATGTTACATGCGACTTAAAAGGTCTTTGAATAAAGTCAATAGCATTTGTCTCATTTTAACGTCGTTTGGGATAGCATATGGTATACGAATCTCACTTTTCGTTGCGATAACATTAGTTGGTCAGGTAAAGGGTGTTTCACCATTTAGGGGCGATAGCTTATAAAGGTATGCCGGACAAAATGGGGGTTCTAGTGATTAAGGTGACTTGTCCAATGCTTCAAGGCGGCCTTGGCACCGTACACACTAGATATGAATTGCATGCACTACGGTTAACAAATGTATAGGCCGGTAGCGGACTGCTATACATAGCAAAGACAACCTTGACAAGTTCTTATAGCGCCACCCAGTGACCCTTTGAGGCACGTAAACGCACCAGGCAACAGGAGGCGCTTATACACCACTCACCAGTCAATACACATGAGATGACAAGCTGGAATACCACCAATAAGCCCATTATCTGACCACCCTGCCGGCGCAGTTTGTAGCCTCGTAAACTCTCAGTCATGGCGGCACATTCAGACAAGTAGTCCAGTTTATTATGACGTGAAAAGCATCGAGAGTCCATTCAAAACAAATCGATTATTCCCTTGTACAGCTGCTGTGGCACTGTGCAATGCGGTCGCTCGATAGCTGTTCACACAAAAGTGACGTCATACAGGTGGGTAAACATCAGGTAGGTCAATATAGTTTGTAGTCTTTCTGATACAAGCTGTCTGTCAGGTCGAGTGTTGAGTGCTCACCTTTAAAAGTCAACGAAGATAAAAAAAATGATGAGAATGAATGTTAGTGAGTACCGAGGTGGGGCAACTTTAGTTTGGCACCGGGATACATTATGGCGTGTTTCATTATTCATTGAACTTGATTGTTCCGTTGTTTTTATATTTGTGTAAGCTTTCTGTTGACTTCATAGGTGCCACTAAGTATCTGATATTGAGGACAATAAAGTAGCTTCTGAGATGAATCTGGCACGCATCTGCTTCTCACCTGGCATAGGGTGAACAGGTGTGTTTCCAATCAACACATCTCCTCTGTTACCTCAAATGCTATTTTGACAACATGATATCATTTTTAATTGCCCGTGCCTAAAACGTACTTCCGCTGACGTGTTTGCGAATGTATTAGGAAAGCGTCGTATTATAACACCCTACGACAATTGTGGGTGGGGTGTTGGGGAGGTGGGGGTGTTGGGGGGTGGTCACAGGTTGGCGTGATTCAAGTAAGATTCTTCAGGGTAATCTGGCACTGAGCCATGTTCGGCGTGAGGCCTAAAGTCCTTATCTGGCCGTCGGGTAGAAGAAGTGACACAATGCGCCCGAGGACATTAGGGGCAGGTTGGATGACACTTCAATGAGGCGTATCGGTGCATCATAACGGTAACTAATGATACCCAGCGCGCTATGATATTCTCGCGGCTCCGTCTGCGGGCCTCAGATGGGTAGTCTTTGATCATTGTAATTTTTCACAGCATCAAGCAAGCGCAAGCATTCCTCTCTGCCTATCTCGTTCTAATACACATCTAGGGTAATCATCACAAGGAACTTATAATTATTCCCCCCTAATGACCCACGCTGGCACATAGCACCGGTCGAAAGGTAATATGAATATATACCGTTCTGCTTCGACATTTTGGGCGCGTCTAAAATCACGTATTTGGCTAAAGTGCTGCATAACGCATCTAGAAAATAACATATATCAAGAGCCTGTACAAAAAAAGTCATAACGCACCTAAAAGCTAATCCCATATACGCTATTCTTTAAGAAATGCCATCTATATATCATTTCCGAAAAAAAAGGCGATACGATGATCGCCATTTTGGAAAATTTTGGTTCGCGTGATTTCCTGCGATTTCCCGCCGCCTCATCCGCATTGCCTATGCATTAGTCGTCGATGGGTCACATCATTCTGAGCATGCGCGATGCACGTGCTCTTGAACTTGAAAACAAGCTGTGTTTCGGACTTTTTACCGCTTCCAAATTGATCGAACTATAACTAATTACAATGGATGAAATCCCCCCGCCGAAAAGGGATAAAATTGTGGGTGAATATCATTGCATTCTAAAACTCCACCACTTGGGTATGTTTGGTGTTTGGTAGTTGTCTGAATCGATCACAAATTTGTTTCATTGCGTCGTTTTCAGAAAGAGTAATACTCCGACGTCTTGTAGGGCTAGCTGGCACACTGCGTTAGATGTGTATTATTGAGGGCTGTCAGAACGATGGTGAACTCAATACAATGTGACTCCCCAATGCTAATGAAGGGAAGCTGATTCAGTCTACATCTCACAACAGTGGATATAATGAAGATTATAGATATATATATATATATATATATATATACATATATATATATATATATATATATATATATATATATATATATATATATATATATATATATATATATGTATATATTTATATATATAGATGTGTGTGTGTGTGTGTGTGTGTGTGTGTGTGTTTGTGTGTGTGTGTGTTTTGTAAAATTGTAATCAAATGGTAACTAAGTTTGCAAAA
>CM067353.1:76721493-76746858 GCA_034190875.2 Urechis unicinctus | reverse complement strand
TCTGGACAGCGGGACTAGTGATGGGAGCAGGGGGTAGGCTATGAGTCGTAGGGAGCAGTGGGGCCCAAGAGTCGCGTGCGCAGAGGGTGGCAGAGTGAGGGGCAGCCACCCGGGGGAGTGGCAGCCACGAGTCGCAGGGGAAGGGGAGAGGGAGGCCCAGGGGAGGGACAGGGGTTGCAGGGATAGGGCCATGTGTCACAGGTGGGGTTTTCGTCACGACTTCATTTTTTCGTCATTTGTACACCCTTTGGAACTAACAAAACATTAGAGTAATGAAGCCCCACAGCACACGCGCCCGAAAGGATCAAGCCAACTATGCTGAAATTCACGACCAGGCCCTGCCACCCTATCCACGGACGAAGGTCGCCCTCGCGGCACTTGAAAAGAAAAACGCCTTCGACAAGAAGTACAAGGAGATATACGCAAGACTGAGAACCATGGTGGACCTTGACCCTCAGCCACCGACTCCATCCCCCCGACTCTGGTCTGAAGTGGTGAAAGCACCAGCCCCACACCCCAGGCCCGCCTCCAGGAAACCACTCCCCCTGCATAAGGCCAGTCCCAGCCCCCCGAACAAGGCTCAGACCAGTTCCCACTCCCCGCCTCAAATTCAAGAGAACCAAGCGGGCCATCAGCAACCAACTGCGAGGCTGGGTCATGAACGTTCCCAAGACTCACCCCTACGCCCCAGACCTCCTGATTTTCCAGAAAGGCGTGAAACCCCAGGTTCGTAAAGTTCTGGCCGAGGAGCTGAACCTGCTAGGTGGCCTCAAAACCCAGCTTGCAGTCAAAGTAAGTCTCCACAAGACCGACAAAGATGGTGTCACGGAGTACACAGAGCCAGTCCTACTAAACAAGCAGCAAACCGTTCTAGGCAAAGAAGACATTGACTCCGCGATAGACCCGGCTGCCCCCCAAATTCAGGAGATGCTGGAGAAGTGGACCAACCATGGTTCTGGATGGGTCTTCGAGGCGGTAAAAACCATCTGGATCGACATCGCAAAGTATCAACCACTCAAAGGCGGCTCCTACCTCACGCTACCACCACCAGTAGGAAACAAGGGGGCCACCATAAACGTGCAGAACAGTAACGATCAGACGACTATTAAGCAAACTATGTGGCGTACCCTACCCGACGCAGCCATCCACCCAGAAAAATTACCCATAACCCACATATTTAGAGGGATCAAAATATAACAACCCCTAGGCTTATAGATAAGCTGATCGAAAGGATCAGATGCCATTGAGTGTATCCCACCCCGAACCTCCCACACAGGAAAAATCGAAACCGTGTGGGCCGCAAGTTCTTCTGCGAGCGCTGCCTCCACGGTTACACCACCTCCGACCTACTCCAGGCCCACAAGCCAGAGTGTGTGGGGGTCGGACAGACTGCCGTGCGGGTAGACATGCCCGAGGAGAGAAAGAACATCCTATCCTTCAAGAACTGGCAGAAGCAACTTCCAGCCCCCTACGTCATCTACGCTGACTTCGAGACGCTCACAGTGAAGCTCCCAGGACCAGCGCTCAATCCCAGAAAGAGCAACACCCAGAAAACCCAGGAACGCCAGAGCTGTTGGAACGGGTACATAGTGGTTAGGTGTGATGGAAAGACTTCACCCCCAGTAGTCTACAGGGGGAGAGACACTGTGGAGAAGTTCCTCAAAGCCGTACAGCAAGTGGAGAAAAAGATGACCCCGGAGGACCAAAGAGTCCACAAGACCGCAACCCAATGCCACGTCTGCAGCAAACCACTCGGAACCGACCGGGTCCGTGACCACTGCCACATAACCGGCAAGTACAGAGGGCCAGCCCACAACGCCTGCAACCTAAAGCTTAGGTTGAGCCCCAAGACAACCCCCATCCCCGTAGTCTTCCACAACCTCCGGGGCTATGACTCCCACCTCCTAATGCAGGGCATAAGCAAGGTAGAGGGAGACATCAACTGTATACCCAATAATATGGAGAAGTACATATCCCTATTCCCTCGGACAGCTACGCTTCATAGACAGTGCACAGTTCCTCCTGGCCTCCCTCGACAAGCTGGTCTCAGCCAACAGCCCAGACGCCTTCACCGTGACGGCAGAGTATGAAGCAGACCAGACAAAGCGGGGGTTACTATTGCGCAATGGAGTGGTTCCCCTAAGGTTACATGGACAGCTGGGAAAAGTTTGATTCTCCCCTACCGCCCATCCAAGACTTCTACAGCAAGCTCTCGGAGCAGGGCATATCCGCCACTGACTACGCCCACGCACAAAAGGTCTGGGACACCTTTGGTTGTAAGAACATGGGCGACTACCATGACCTCTACCTCAGGACAGACGTCCTCCTCCTGACCGACGTGTTTGAAACGTCAGGAAGACCATCCTACAGCAGTACTGCCTGGACCCAGCCCACTACTATACCAGCCCAGGCTCTACTCAAGAGCAGAGGGGTAAAACTCGAACTCCTCACCGACTACGACAAACACCTCTTCATCGAGAAGGGTCTGCGGGGAGGAATAAGTATGGTCTCGCGGCGCCATGCCAAGGCGAACAACCCTTACGTAGGAGACTTTGATCAGGACAAGCCCACGAGCTATATCTAGTACCTCAACGCCAATAACCTCTATGGATGGGCAATGAGCCAGGCCCTACATACCTCGAACATTGAGTGGGTGGACCGGCCAGAGACGCTCTCCAGACTAGTACGCACCCACCCTGACCACGCCGAGACCTGGTACATCCTTGAGGTCGACCTAGAGTATCCAGCTGAGCTTCACGACCACCACAACGACTACCCCCTTGCCCCAGAGCGACTCCTTGTCCAGACCGAATGGCTCTCAGACTACCAGAGAAACCTCCTTAAGGAATACGGCGGCCACGGAGTCGAGAAGCTGGTCCCAAACATGAGGAACAAGGAGAAGTACATACTCCACTACAGGAACCTCAAACTGTATCTGGCCCTGGGGATGAGGCTGACCAAGATCCACCACGCCCTATCCTTCACCCAAAGTCCCTGGATGGAACCCTACATCCGGAAGAACACAGATCTCCGCAAGGCCGCATCCAGTGACATCAAGAAGGACCTATACAAACTAATTTAACAACTCCGTCTTCGGCAAGACCATGGAGAACATCCGCAAGCGGGTTGACGTGAAGCTGGTCCGAGCTGCAGACATCAACAAAATAAGAAACCTCATCACCAGCCCCGCCTTCCCCCGTCAGAAAATATTCGACGACGACCTTGCCGGCCTCTTAAACCTGTGGATTGCATAAAAGTCAAACTTACAGGGCCTGTCACAAGGGTCTCTCTTTCCAAGTAATATCCAGGGACAATTTCCAGTTGCTTCCATTACTACCAATCTTTCTTTTTCTAATTGGTAATACCGTCTGGTGGCAGCTGGGTATCGGCAGCAGCTCATCCTTTACAAAGCCACGGAGGGGTCCATCCAACAAATAATATAGAACAGGCTCACCAGATTTAGTGACAGAGCGTCCAATCCGGTAAACATTGAGTGACCACACAGGCTCAGTGGCCTGCCGGCACTGGTCTTGCTCTGCCTCACTGGGCTGGTAGTGGTAGCGAACGCCAACATCAGAGGGAAGCTTTTGCTCTTTGACACCCCCAGCGGGTGCCCTTGTATGACTGCAGAGGGCTTGTGTGCAACTCGCTTTGCCTCTATAGCATCACCTCATTATTTATCGCAGAGACTACAGCCTGCAGTCGAGAAACCCACTCAGTCGATCGTTTTCCAGTATCCTTTAACTCTACGGCATACTGGTGTCCAAAGAGCCGCTCAGCAAGGGTGCGGTTAAAGCGTTCCACTATACCCTGGTCTCGATGGATATTCACACGGCCACGCCTGACTGATACTCCATGTTTTACTAACAGCTGATTCGCTGCTCCATAAACTCCCGTCCTGGGTCCACCTGAAGTAGTTTAGGCCAACCCCAGCGGTCCTGGCTTGTAAATCCTTTCGAGCGCACCTGCGACCTCTTTAGCCTCCTTTGTAGTCAATGGCTTGGCCGCTTTGTAGCGTGAGGCCACATCAACCACTGTTAGGGCATACTTGTAAGTCCGGCGCTTTACAACGTCATGAGGAAGAAATAAGAGATCGGCTTGGTGAACCTCATTAGGGACAGGGACATCAAACTTTGGTCTGGGAATGTGTTTTGGCACTGGCAGGTAGATTTGCCATATAGCTTGCTTTGTTAGCCACCCCCTGGCAACTTCCTCAGAAACCCTCGCTTCTGTTGCAAGCTTCTTGATAGCTGTAATGCCTTTCCAGTAGCCCTTAGGACTATAGTAGATCTTTTGCATGCGACGATCCATACAAAGTAAACGCCCGAGTCTCCAAATGACCTACTTAGCAAGCCTGTATGCAACCAGCCCAGTCGCAGCCATACCCAGTATAATGAACGCCACCTCACGCCCTTTTTGACCATCTGAGGGCTCGTAGAAGTCTGAAAGCTGCGGCTCAGAGTCCAGCTTGTCAACGGATTTACCCGTCAAGATGTAGTACTCACGCATAGCCTCGTTCACATCCAGAAAAGTATGCTCGGCATGTCCCTGGCGGCGGAGTTGAGATGAAGACTAAAGCTGTTCGATTCTTGGCCCATGCTGCCTGAGCAATTGAAGCTGCTCGCATATCATGGCGCTTTTCGCGTCCACTTGGCTGCTTTGTTACTTAGAGAATAAAACGTTGCTCCCAGAGAACGCAAGGGCGTTAACAAGAGCACCTCCAACAAGCAGCGTGATTGTGGCCATTACTTCATTATATCAACTGGTAAGATTCCTTGTTTAATTAGCATATCCTTTGTAGCCATGGCTAGTGATACATCGGCAACAGCCATAGCCAGGTCGCGTGGGGTGAAATCAAGACGTGGAGTCCCGCCACCCAGAAGCATCTTACTAAGTCTGGCATAACCTATTGATATACTGGAAACAACTGCACCGTGGTACAGCGCGTTGACGAGCATTTTTCCATCAGTAATTGGTGTTGTCATCTTATTCCATGTAAAACGGATCCTTTAAATGAGCGTCCGGAGGTGCTGACTTTGCTGGCTCTCCCCTAGCCACAGCCTGTTTAGGGGCGGAGGCCACTAGTTTCTGCCTGTTACAATACAATGCTAGTCCAAACACCCCTAATCCGCCAACAAACAAAGGTGATGTCGCCCACGCCGGCCAAGACTGAGTCGAACCCATCTGCCCTGCGGCGGACCCCCCTTCACCGTCCCGGTCAAACTGGGGGGCCCGATTTTCAGACTGTAGGGCGGACTTAGCCTCCCGCAGCTCTCTCAGAAGTCTATTTTGATTAGCTTTTCAAGCTGCAGGGCCCTTTCGGCAAGCCTCAACCTTTTTAGCGTCTTTTGTAGGTCTCTCCTTTGGTGCAGGTTGAGGTTGAGGCGCAGGCTGATCACTAGTCACCGTCATTATCTCTTGATTTGCGTTCTCCATATTACCTACTAATTTTGTTCCTCCAATTGACAACACCCTAGACAGGTCCTCTGCAGGAGGGGTGTCGGACGGCCAGTCCCGGATGGCGGGGGTGCTTGCTCCAAATTGGCAGTACTTGGTGGTTGTTAAGGCCACGGTAAGCGCAGCCAACATCATACCATAGCGATGATAAGGTTCACATGTGGCAATTCTTAGCGCGTGCCCGACAAACGGGTCAGTCTCAAGGTCTGTAATCAGATTTGGCTGATGTTCTGGAGGGATTGGCAGAAACATACAAGCAACGCTAGAAAACAGTTGGAGAACCGACTACCCCAGAGTACGCGTCATGCTAGCGCCCAGCCGAGCCTCATATTTCGCATAGAGCTTTGTAATCTCTTCATCATACATTGATTCAATCTTTGCAGTTGACAGGTGCTGATCGCCGAAGTACTGACGGGCCTGACTCCTAGCTATGACAGCAGCAAGCCTATCTCTCTTAGAAGACATATCTTCACCAGGGGTGCAGCAGGGTTCTGCTCGCTCAGACTTTGTGGCCGGCGGGCAAGCTGCTTCCTGCTCAAGGAGTTGATCAATAATAGTATCAGGATCCATGAATATACGTATACACCTTCGAAGTCTAATATATTGCACTGCTCCCCAGATGAAGAAACCTAAATTGGTTACTGAAGCAGCGGCTGCTATTAAAGCCAATATCACCTCAATTGACAGCATATCCAGTGGGTTGATCAGTCTTCAGCAGCAGTTTTGCATTTTTGGTCTTTGCTAGTAGATGGCGTACTGTGTTACGTTCCTCACTCGTTGGAATCACATCATTCTCTCATAGGGCGTCTTCAAATGAGTCACGATCCTTGGTGTGGAACAGTGCCATCCAACGGGTCTGTTCACGTAGATCCTTCAGCACAGAGTTGAATTTCTGGGTGAGGACCCAGACACTTTGCTGCGCATGGCGGCCGCTAAAGGCCAGTTCAGATAACATGTCTTTTTTCTTGGTTAGGGACTTTGTTGCCGTACAGTTATCGATGATGTAGCTCGGGTAAGCAGTGCCCTTGAAGCCCAGTGGTGGAAATGGAGCCGCTCCCTGGGGATCACACACATCTTAATCGTTCCACACCATGACCGATCTGATAGCCTGTTCAAACGTATGGTAGGGCAGAGAATTACAATATGCTTGAAGGCACCGAAGAAGGGCCCTTGGAGGAGGTCGAGGATGAATGCGGTTTTCCCATACCCTGTCTGCCCACAAACAATTGCCGAACAGGGACCATCTGGAAATGTAAACTCAGTTTTCAGTTTCATCAAATCCTTGTTAGTTGACTGCGCTGACGAGCCTGCCATCTTTAATGTTAAGTTGTGCATCCATAACAATATACATTTAGACGTTCAGTGCACTGGCCGCCTCTGCCCTTTTTTCGTGATCTGAATGGTGACACCCTCAGACGCATTCTCCACAGCCCTGCCTCTACAGTGCAGCTGGTCGTCATCACTCGTCCTTAAGTTGAGCCACAGAGCATACTTACTGGTCAGGTACTCTCCTAGGGACACGTCCGACAAGGCCAAGTCTTTTATTGCTATTGCTACACTGGGGTCTCGTTTACTCGTTGCTGCAAAGGCCTTCTTCACCTCGTCCCACTGCTGGTAGCCACGCATGCCCTGGGCATAGAGCTGATTGGGGATGCCCTCAATGGTCACCTCGACCTTCGTAATCTTTGGGTTGTAGAACGACTCTGTTTTCCTGGCAAAAGAGGCGCCCTGGGGGTCTTCAAAGAGCAGTAGGATGCCCTTCATGCTGCGAGCCGGCACGTTCAGATTGATGTTCCACAGTGTATCTCTTTTATTGTATAAAAGCTTTCTGTGACGAAGTACACGGTCGTACAGAATCGAGAGCCGACCTGTGTACTGGGTGCGTATCATGCTGGCCAACTCTGTTTGGGTAACCATGTCATAGTCCAGCGAGATGCCATCAATTTTGTAGCTGGCAGCAGTGTCGCCTGTTGCGCGAATTACGCGGTTGTAGTCGTTGAACGTGAGCTCGTATTCCAGTCTGTCATTAAGCGCGCTCTGGTAGAACGGCATGTGACTCTCGAGGAGTTCAAAGTCAAGTGGAACGGAACGTAGAACCTGTTACTATACACATCAGCTACTGCACCTAGATTGGTTCTAATCAATAGTGCATCGGATCTTGTTTGTAATAACTCATCTGACTGCCGCACACCCTTTACCACTAGGGGTCTCTCCTGTGTAGTCCGGCGGTGTGGGTTTAGTTACGTCCATAAGCTGTCGTCAATGTTGAATTCTTAATTGCATCTTGATATATTTTTAACACACAAGCATGGAGTTTGATGACCCAACACTTAACGACGGAATAGAGCACGCTGAAAGAGAGGATGGGGTACTCCCAAAGGCCCCTCTCCCAACTCAGGGTGCTATAGGAGAGGACCTTGCAATGGATGCGTCTATACAACAGGGAGGGCGAAAAAAGCCACACACCCACCCTCGCCCGCGATTATGCAAAGTTTTAACTTGTTAGGGGACAGTTACGTTTGAAGGACTTCCCTGACCTAATTATTACACATTCTCGTACTAAGGCCCCGCTTTCACTTCAAACAATAGCTAGCAGACAGGGTGGGGGGCCTAAGGCCGTCCGTGATGGGTTGGGGTTTACTCAGTGGTCCCGAAAAGCTGGTGTCACAAAAGGAAGCAAAAGAGTTTAGAAATGAGGGGCCTCGAACCAATTTCCGGGACGGGGGGTGACGCGAAAGAAACAAGCTTTGGGGAGGACGTTCATAATACCATCCAAGACCTAGGTACACAAACACACAACGAACTACGACTCAGAGGACTTATGGGGCTTGACAAGGCTATGCAGACCCAGAGGGGTGAGCTGGTCAACAACCTAGCTCAGATAAGTGAGATAGAAAGGGATATAAAACATCGGGAAGCTAAAATGGCAAGCTTGGAGGAGGATGGCAGGGGTGAAAATGGAGCATAGAGATTCCAAGCATATGAACTTGCAGGATCTTTGGAGTGTCCGTGTTGAGGCTGCATCTGTAAACCGTGAATGTCTGCGAACCCAGATTAACCGCATCAGGGAAACGATCGATAGAATTCTTAACGAGGACAAGCCGCTAGCTGAGCGTGTGCGCACCCTGTTTCGGGAGCAAGGTATAACAATCGCCTCCATCCTCACTGCGTTTGGATTGGCAATCCCGACCCTGGTAGTTGCTTTGACGGACGGAGGGAGCACAAGTCCAACCCTGGCACCAACACCGCCGCCGACATCAGTATTGCTGGAGAGTTGATGGCATCCTCAACGTTAGCCTGAAATTGCTTTTTAGCATCAAAGGACGTGTGAACGCCTAGTATCTCTAAGCGGGTTTGTGCCTGAGAACCAAGAATGGCCTAGACATAGGTCCTAATGCTGTCGTTTATCCTTGTTATACCTGGGGCGGTGAACCCCACTGATTTATCCAGGATGTAAGTACTCCAGGCGGTGTTTGCTCTATCCTGGTCTTGCTTTATAAAATCAATGTGCAGCTTGCCGCCCTGGAAAACAAAGCCGTCGGTTGATTTTTCAAAGGTTTGCCTAACGGATTCGTACAGATGGGTGTTTCCGTAATGAGTGATCACCCGTACCTCGTGTGTTTCAGGGTTGGTGAAGTAGACCCGCCCTAGGCCCTGGTTACCGCCCTTTATCCTGCAGTCGCTGTTTTTGTCAACCCCAAACTTGTGGCAGAGCCGGTGGTAGATTCTCTTGTCAAAGGTGTCAGTGGTGGCCGACCATGTGGCGTCATCCGGCAGTGCTATTCTCATTTCGTCTAAAAGTCTCCGGATGGTGTAGTAGACGTGGAACCTATAGAGGTTACTTAGTGCTGGGGAGTCAGATTTAAGGTGGTGCAGGGCAGAAACTCCGCAGCCACTGTTTGCGCACCATACAACAAAGTTTACCTGGTTCTGCCAGTATTGCATGTGGTTGGTTCTCCAGCCAACTACAAGGCTGTCGTCGCTTATGTTTGGCACCAAGTATTTATCAAACAGGTTGGAGAACTCGACCCCAAACGCATCTGAAATTTTACCTGCCTTAACCTGGATGAGAAGGTGTGTCAGATCCTCAGGATCAATATGAAGTGTGTAGACCGGCCCGGTTTTGTACGTTTTATTCGTATTGAAACTAAAGACTTGTTTATTCATAGTGCTATGTATCACACGGCGATGTTTTTTCCCTGCAAAATCCTATTGACAAAACTGCAGGTGATCTATGTGTTGGCCTAAGGTCAATCGCGTATACTGCGGGCTGGTACAATCTCGAATCAAACGAGACCATTCAATGACTGTCAAGAACTTAAGAAGAGGGAGGATCTGTCCAATTAAAACCTGGTCTCAGGAGTTTCAGCCTTCTTCAGCAGCAGAATACGTCAATAGGTCTTGGTTTAGATGTTGATGCTGTGAATGGGGTTATTACCCTCACAATTCCTGATAATGGGGCTGCGCGCATATCAGACGGTGTGTTAAAAATGTTGGGTCTTGATGATGGTCACAGTAGGCAATTAATTCCTTCAGGTACTTACATAGGTGACCGGCCCATCAATTTTAGCATCTTTAACACAATTTATGCTCACCTCGATCAAGTCAGCACCACGCACAACATGCTAGATGGTGCGCCCACTACGCTTCTTGAAGTTGTCGGTTTAGAGGGTGGCTCTTTTGGTGATATCATAACCACGAACATCGCTAATCTTGTATGTAAGCGTGTCACTAGTGGAACAGTGTATGATTTAAAGGTTCAGTTACGCAATAATAAAGGAAGGCTATTGGATAACCACGTGATTGCAATTGCTGGAAAATTCATCAGTCGGCGGCTGACCAAAAGGTGAAAAAACATAATCAGATCCGCATTCTAGTGTAGAGTAAATTGAATACCATTGCCGACATTGTAACGACAGCACTTGAAGATGGTTATATCTCGGATCATGAGTTTAAGCTCGTTTTAGCTGAGCTCACAAAATATAGCCAAATGAAGGGTGAAATTAAGGCTAGATCTGTAAAGGTGCGTCAGACTGTTTCAATCCAGGATGACGAGAGGGGGGCTGTGAATGTACCGCTCTCAATACATAGACGTTGTGTGAAAAAAAGTGTAACAGCCTCCTAGTATGATAACTGCTCTCCAGTTTCAGCAAGACCACAGAGGCCCCGGGATTTTCCCTGCGACCCCACCTCCACCGAAGAGTGGGCTGTATGTTATCTGGCCGGCTCCTACCCCACGTGACTCATTCCTATCCCCTCCACTATAGGGGAATAAGTACTGGAAGTAGGTGTAGATGTATATGGTATAGAGGCCCCGGGTAACCTCTTCACGATACACAAATACATTGGCACTTGACAACGCGAGCCCCGCAATGTAATTAAGAGACAATCTTAGTATGATAACTTGGTGCTATATAATGATTAGCGTTTGAGTGTAGAACAAATACGGGTGCTCACAACAACAACAAAACACTCTCTGTTCACTCTTTAGAGCGTTAATTGAGGATGACACTTGGAAAGACTGGCTCTCCCAATACACCGTTAAATGGGTTGTTTTTAGGATTTTTAGATTTCTGGTAATTACATTTACAGCGGCTAATTAGCATAAAATATGTGATGTGTACACCCCAAACAGGTGAATGCACTAATTAAAACGTGTATATATGAACGCTATGAATCATAACGTGCACATATAAGGAGTCCAGATGGGTTAGTCACGGAGATCACCTAGTCAGAGAAACGATTATGACCGCAAGATTCCAGGGAGCCTCATTGTTGAAATCTGAATAAATCAAATAAGCATATCTATTTCAGGACTCGCGTTAATTTCCTCTGGCTAGTAACTCCAGGCAGTGAGTAACAGTACAAAAACGAAGAGCTGCATAAGTAAGAGAATCCGGTGGAGAATCCGGGTAGCTTGGACATGCGCCAATACTGTTTGACATTGGCACATGTCCATAACAAAATAGGTGATTATATAAGTTTACAATAATTTTTCAAATGTTCTAATTTCGCTAGCCTAAATGGTATTAAGATAAATATATTACAATAAAATGGAAAGAATTAAAATATGGAATACTCTAACGTTATGACATTTTCACAGTATTACTCCGCACTAAAACCACATGGGAAAAAGCGATGAGTCTATACTTAATAATCGTGAAAATAGTAAAATAACTTATTGTATCTAATTTAATTATTAATTTTGGAAGAATTAAACTTATGTCATGAAAATTAAATATACAAGAACAATGGACTAATGCCATGGAAATTTGTGGATTTCTTTGGATGCTTCTTGAAGATGAAATATCTGGAGGGCTGCCGCATTGGGTTCGCCAGGTTTCGCTTGAGGGGAGAGGTGTGCGTTATTCGACGCCTGGTTGAGCCGTGGTGCGTCTCTACTGTATCCTTGGTCAGGGAGACGTAAGCTTTGGCTACAATGTGTTGGCTCGTCAGGTGAACAGGTGAAGGCACTATCTCCCTCTTGTATGACGTAAATATACCTGGGAACAAATGAACTTACGGCAGCGATCAATGTGTCTTGATTATGAATGTTCAATGTGTGGGTGTAAGTGAGTATGTTACTTATGTGTAATATTATAACAAATAGGCCTATTGAATAAACGAGGGTATAGTGTATAGAAATGAATACAGAAGAGTGTATTACTGAACTTAAGGGTGGAGTGAAAGAGTTGATGTTAGATACAGATTATATGAAAGACGAAAAAATAGACCTGGAGTGCAAACTGAGTGATATGGAGACCAAGTATGATGGCCTTATCTGGAGGTTAAGAACGATGATCTTATGGAGCGATTGGAGCATTTAGAGGCCTTATTAGCAGAGAGACATCTAGTTACCGGTCTATTTAAACAGTGGAGAGCCCCCAGACCAGCCGACCGACTGTCTATTCAAAGAATGAGGCCGGGGGTATAAAGGATGCGGGGATTAAAACTTTCTGCAACGATCATACCGGAGTCAAGCAAAATACGGACCAGTGGGAGACCACAGGAAGGGCTGCGTTAGAGGAAGTGACTACTCTGCTATCATAGGGCAAAACTACTTTAGCAGCTATAGTAAGAAGCTGACTGAAAAAACTAGCAACGAGGGTGTTTGCTTTAGCCCGCCCTGCCTCTGGGGTCAGACTTTTGAGGAGGTTGCAATTGCAGGTGTAGGACACCAAGATCTACGTAAACAATATCTATATTCAAGGCGGTACGACGGCCTACTCTCGGGATGGCTTTTGTGTGCTCCCGATCCGGCAGGCACAGGCCGGAGGTGGGGTGGATGCTGTCTGTCCAGGGCATCTTGAGGAGGTTGTGCTGCTCGAGATAAAGTGCCCCTACACTTGGAGTCCTGGGAAGAAGTGGAGCAAGCCGTCACCAGGCTACAGATCAGTGTGATCGAGCTAGCCAGCAAACGTGATCAACCATCAGATCAGCGCGACAATTTTTCTTCACAGTTAATGCATGACGCAGATAGCTTATTTCTATGAATTGTTTTTAAAAATAGGTCAACCTTTATTTTCCCTTCATTTGATTTCACTATTCCTTACATTCCTTTTTAAAGCATATACAAGTCGGTACAATCTATCTAGGTTGCTAGTGTAAATGGTTAATGCATCAAGCAATGTGTTCAGTGCATCAGTTACAAATGCATAAATTAATATGAAATGTGGACATAGCACGTTATTGTTTATTCTTTCCATATATCTAGGATATGTTAAATCATCCGGCATATCTATAGCTCTGGACCTGGTTTTGTAATTTAGGAGGACAACAGATGCTCAAGCAACAGCCCACAGATTGTACTTACCGCAAATACTGCATGAACTTCATCAACTCCATGGATCTGTCAGGTCAGCTAAATGTTATTCTACATCATTATGGAAACATGTTATGTCTGCAAATTAATTGATAGATATTTTGTATGTAGCAAAACCTATCTATCAATGAATACAAAGTCTAAGTTTGATTGATAATTAGGTTTGAGCTCAGGAGGTTTTTTTATGTTATCAAGGAAGATATCTCAATATAATTGAACAGCATGCTAACGATTTAATATGCCTGAGAACTTTATGTTGATTATTCATCATTATCAAAAATATCTTCATGTATCAAAATCCCTTTGATACAAGAGATTCACAGGCAATTACAAACATGCCCTTCATAAGTTGACAGATACCATTTCACTATGGTCTGATAAACATGAGATGCGTGTTGTGAAATCCTGCTTTCAAGCTCACCACATTTAGGTTTGTGTATTATGACAACAAGGTGCTTTCCTCGAGCGGAATTTCTCAACATGCTTTTGCGCCTCATGCCATGCTCAGAAAGGAGATGACCTCTACTACCACCGCGGTTCCCCTCCACAAACTTATGGACTACCCATTGGATGGTTCCGTCTTGGACTTAAGTAAGCTTACCTACAACAAACTATTATAGAAAAAAAATATAGCACCAATAACACACTCAGTATCTATAATATCATTTAGTTGAAATGAGCACCATTATTGGTCCCATGCCACAGGGCCCCTCCCAAAGCAGCTGCACACAAAGCCTTTGACAACTGGCATCGTTGTTACCATGGCACCAAGGTAGATCTTGTCAAACGGATCTTGGAAGATGGAGATATTTTGATCCCAGGTTAAAATGTTCCATACTCATCATGTAATCCCAAGATGAATTATCACCTGTTTGTAAAGATATCTCCGCGTATGAAATATTTTGCACAATATTTACATAGCAAAAAGCTGATATCAATGTGCTTGCATGGTAAGGTTTACCATGAATGATTATCTTCTGTTTCTTTCAGGTGACACTGCTCTTGGCGGCATAAAGCTTGGTGAACGCGAGGGACACTTCCATGAAGGTTACAAGCCTGATGGCTTTGACACCAAAAAAATATTTGTCTCTCCAAGCATCCGTTACGCAGGCCTCGATGCATACGCTACTCCACAAATGTTAGGAGTCACATAAAATCATCTCCTTTCATATATTTTGTATTAGGTTATCATAATATTGTACCAGTATGATTGAATTTGGTCCATTTTTGTCATCTGTGTGTGGTAAAAGATATGAGGACAAAAAAAAATAAGAAAGTATTCACCTGCAGAGCCGCGTTTCAAATCCTCATCCGACCCAACTCTTACGCTATTGGCAAGGAAACAGTGGGAGCCAAGGATCAGATTGACCTAAAGTTCAGCAACCAGGAGCTGGAATGGTCCACAAAGGAACGAGGGGCTGTCATCTTTTATGGCTTGTTGGTAAAGTTAGACGAGGACCGTACAAAGGCCAGCGTCAGAGCATCAATATTCAGTGGTTCGGGAGCAACCGGTAACTGATGGAAGTGCTTATCTGACCTCCCAGAGGACTGATTGTGAGGACTTGTAAATCCGTTTCACTGTCTGGAACAATGTCTTACAGTGACTTGATATATGATTCCCTCCATATTGAGGTTGAGGTTTGAAGTATATTTAATACAATTGATACAAATAATCATGTATGAGAATATGTCAGTTGCCTGAAGTAACATGTATCTAGTATGTATGCATGTATGTTTATGGTATTGAAATTCTTTTTTCATTGTCTTTTTGTTGACATACATTCAAGTTTGCTTGACAGATGATTAACAACCTTATTTAGGTTAGGTATCTGTGTTATTTCTGACGAATATCTGAATTTAATGTTAACTAGAAAACAACAGAAAAGAGCATTGTTGTTGTGGGATTTCATGGTGGTTGTTTGCTTCAAATGGAGTCAGTATAGCTATTGTGTTGTTTAGTATTGTCGTACTTCTCTCTCCATTATGAACATTGTTGTTGGATGTAGACTAAGCTACTACCATGTGCATTGCGATAACTACAGATATTAGTTAGTTGATGACTATGTGAAAAATCTGAGGGCTATAAGGTGACTGATAGGGTGAAATGGGTGTATTCTGATGAATAACCAGTGACTCAAATTAATAGCCATGAGTTTTATATACTCTGCATTTAGCGGTGATCATGGTGCTAAAATGGGCTGCAATGCTCGGCAGCCTTTTGTACAGTTTATATAAGATCATCACAAATGGCTAGTGAGAGAAAGTAGTATTTCACAGGAGCTTTGCTCTGGGTTCAACACAATCTCATTATGGCAATTGAAATCGCTTTTTTAGGGCTTCAGTGGCAAGCTAAGTCAATATGTGTGATGCTTTAAGCAAGATTTCCATTGCCACATATTCTAGAGTAAGTAAAATAGAGGAGAAAATGAATGGATCTGTTGACAGAAGACCCGACTCCAATGCTAATGAGGTAGCTGCTAAGCCAGCCCAGGAGACTACCATACCTACCAAATCTACCATAACTGTTCCAACGAACAACACAGAATGGAGTATTATAGTCTAACAAAGGAGACGTACTAAATCTGTGCCTGATAACTCAACCAGAAATGAGGCAGTCATTATGAATGAGGATGCTCCTGTCATCCCTTTGCAGCCCATTATTAATGTAGGTGATTATTGGTAAAGCACGAAATCAAGTCATTAAGGTGGTGAAAACGAAGATGGTAAATGTCTCTGCCAACAGGTTTGCCACGATACTGATGTTACCACTCTCCAAAAGTACCTCCAGGAGAAAATAAACGTGAGGTGAAGTGCCATAAAATTTAAACATATAGAAAACTGTTATGATATTAATCTGGCTCATCTGACTTTTAAAGCCTTCCCCCCTTTTTAATTATCAGCACGACATGTCTACACTAGCCCGGGTCACCCTCTGCCAATAAGCTTGGGGTGTGACCTCGGCGGAACGAGCCGGCTTTACCTGAACCAATGAGGTGTCAGCTGATCGCGTGGTTTGAGGGGTAATCCAATGCCCGAAACCCGGATATAAGAGCTACTCTCGCTGGTTATCAGGGAGAGCGAAGAGACAAAGTTATCTGACTAAGATTCTGATCGAGATTCCAGAAAAGCTATAAGCTAAACTTGAATAAGCAACAAGAACTCTACTTCTGGACTCTGGCTAGTTCCCACTCACGTAACAACAGGCAGCAACGTTTCTAACGAATGAAGGAGCGCTCAAAAGTATAATAAGCAAGAAAATTCTAGTATAAGAAAACGGTATGGTTCGTTCCAAATCACTGCCGAATGCCAAGAGGTAACTGACGGGAAATATCTTGCCCCAAAGACATCCACTGTTGAAAGAACGCCGACCAACTTTCGGACTCCTGGAGTTGCAACACGCGTTTTGAGCTTCAATAAGGATATGCGAATGATATTCTCCTTAGATATCCTGTCGATAGGATCATATCAGATATAAATATGGGAATAGGAGCAAAGATGTATAGCGCAGCATCAATAGAAGAATTAGTTCTGAGGGGTGGAAACAGTCCACAACTCACCTCTTATTAAACTTTCCATGTATTCAGAGAATCTTCCACGCTGGTATAGCGTGTTCCCCAGGAGTCAAATATCCATTTACGATGGGGATAAATGTATCAAGGAGAATCCTGCACGGCTTTTGTGCAAAGTAGCTGTTTTTCTCGGCTTACATGCGTACTATGAAGAGAGCATGTTTTATTCCGATGCAGAGAAAGGATTTTATTGTATAAGCTCGAATGGATGCTTACCAGATGTTAAGGGGCATATACATTCGAATGTCAAAGTTCAAAACGCTACCATAAAATTACTCCGTAAATACTTTAAGCCTTACAACCAGGAGTTAAGCAAACTCTCATGCATCCATTTTGAATGCAAAAAGATTGCTAATCATCTTACCAGTCGTTTTGAACATTATGTATGTATGTATGTATGGATGTATGTATGGATGTATGTCTGTCTGTCTGTCTGTCTGTCTGTCTGTCTGTCTGTCTGTCTGTATGTATGTATGTATGTATGTATGTATGTATGTATGTATGTATGTATGTATGTATGTATGTATGTATGTATGTATGTATGTATACATTCATACATGTATATGTATGCATGTATGTTATGTAAGTATGTACATACGTATGTATGTATGTATCATATTTACATAAAAAACAAGCCTGTACCTGAACTTTGTGGTCCAATATTAAATTGAAGGCTGGAGGTTTCGAATCCACCATGGATGCCGCGACCCGCGGCAAATCTTTTGGGCCTGAAAAGAGTCAATTTCACCTAAAAATGCTTAATAAAGATGCTGCGCTAGAACCACTACTATATATACTACTTCGGTGCATACAGAAAACACGCATGCTTAGAAGATAGCTACGACCGGGCCAATGCAAACCCTGCGGATGTTCCGGAACAAGAATAGAATTGTTGGGTCAGTTTGTGGCTTCCCAGCAACCAGACAACTTTACATGGCCGTTGTCGGAAGAAGATGGAAGGTGGAGTTAATATTTCGGTTCTTTATGATTGTTTTCGTGACAATAATATCACCACCGTGCAGTGTTACCACTGTCCTGTGGGA
The DNA here is from genome assembly GCA_034190875.2 of Urechis unicinctus. Taxonomy (NCBI): domain Eukaryota; kingdom Metazoa; phylum Annelida; class Polychaeta; order Xenopneusta; family Urechidae; genus Urechis; species Urechis unicinctus. Next base: position 76,728,967 of record CM067353.1, on the reverse strand, counting down.
ATGTTTGTCGTCAGACTGATGGTAAAAGCCAGAGCAACCGTTTCTAGCATTTAAAAAAATATTTATCTTTGGTTTACAGAGCTCCTTTCAAAGTTGTTGATGGTTGTGGCGTTAAAAGCAAACACACTTTCGGATACCCTTGAGCTGTTTGGGATTCAATCAATCAATCGATCAAATGCTTTAGTTCAGGCTCAACCACTAGGCCAGCAGAGGTCCATAATATAACAAATCACAGTAATAAAGTACAGTATATACAGGCAGAATGAAATACAGAATATTTACAGATAGTTTGAGATTACCCAAGTTGGCCATATACAGTGAATATACTCCTATACCAGTGTTGCCAAATGTCTGATATATATCTAGTGCTGATTTTGGTAGGGTTAATCATAGTTTGTCAATAATCCTGGATCCATATTGCATGGTATCAGTGGTGCTGTTTCAAATATACACAGTCGAAGACTAATATAATGGTATGCCGCCCAGACAATAATACCTAACCCGGCAACAGATGACACGGCCGACATCAGGAGCAAGATACTTTTAATGCTCATTGTTAACAACGGTATTTGGTATATGCGGTCGGCTGATCAGTCTTCAGCATCAGTTCGGCGTGCTTGGTCTCGGCAAGTAGCTAGCGTGCCGTGACACATTCCTCCCTTGTTGGTATCACATCATTCTCCCGCAAGGCACCTTAAAACGAGTCACGATCCTTGGTGTGAAAGAGCACGACCCAGTGGGTCTGCTCACGTAGGACCTTCCAGGTTCCACAAAGTTGAACTTTTGGGTCAGGACCCAGACACTCTGCTGCGCATGACGGCTGCTAAAGGCATGTGTTTTTTCTTGGTCAGTGTTTTTGTGGCCGAGCAGTCGTCAATAATGTACATAGTGGGCTCACCCTGAAACTGCTGATATAAAGCCTTCAAGTAGTCATGGAGCCGCTCACTGGGTCAACAACGTGCACCTCGGAGTCGCCGAGGAAAGCGCCCTCAAGTAGGTTAAGCATAAACACGGTTTTGCCACACCTGGTCTGAATACAAACAATGGCTTAGCCAGGGCCATCAAGGAATGCTAACGTAGAAGGCTGCGTTGACGAACCTACCTTCCCTAATGTTCAGCTGTGCGTCCATAACCACATACATATAGCCGATCTCCTTACACATCGGTTTCTACGCAGGCTAGGATTCGCCTCTGCCCCACGTAAATCGCTTTGGGGCAAAATCGGGCCATTACGCGAGGAATATTGATACGAATTATCAGTTGTGGAAATCAATTCTCTAGGTCCAAAATTAGGCTTTTATCCGATGAGATTGTTATCGAAAATCGACTGAAAATAGTAATAGAGACGGGGAAAGCCTGATATACCATTTGCTCCCAGATTTGATGCCCTCCCCTGATAGGAGTTATTCTTTGACAGTCACTTAGTTTGCTGATATCCGTTTGGGGAAATGTACTTGCAAAAGAAGAATGAATATATGACTGAGTATAACAGCCCGTGTGTTCGCTATCAACTCCATACGGCAGAATGTGGCTGAAGTCCTGTGGGATCATGTTCTTGTGGTAGTGGCATTAACTCCAGTGTTTTTCTGGCACTCTTCCTTGACCGTCTGTGCGTAATGACTAGGGCGGGTGTAGAGGTGGTTCGCGGTTTGGGCAGATGAACTGAAGGTTTAGCTGGGGATTCATAGCATCTCTTCTCCACACACATTTGTTTGATGTAAATTTCCAAAGAATCTAAATCTAGCTAATGAAACACGTGGAAATTTAACAACTTAGCCAGACAGATAATGCATGCAGATAATGCATGCATCGAATTTCACTGACTTAAAAGATGTTTTGCTCGACGAGCTGTTTTCTTTGTCCAATTCTTGCACATTCATGTTGCCCATGCTTGTTATCTTCCGGTCATTGGCAAAGGCCGGGTCAAACAGCTAGCGCTCCGCTGCATATTGCAGAGATGTTATGTTAGTGTAGCACATTATGTAGCGTAGCGTCAAACAAGTCTGCAATGGAGAGTGAAATATGTGAGTTCAACGGGCCAGCCGCGTCAGCTTTTTCTGTGATGGTGTTGCCCTCCGACGCTTTCTAAACGCGCCAGCCACTGTCTGCAGCTGGTCGTCGTCGCTCGTGCAGAGGTCGAACCATAGCTTTGGCAATCATTGCCACGCTTGGGTCACGTGGATCACCCTGTTGTAGTCGTTGAACGTGAGCTCATGCTCCAGTCGGTCGCCAAGTGCGCTCTGGTGGAATGGCATGTGGCTCTCGAGCAGCTCCAAGTCGAGCGGGGTTTAGAACCGGCTGCCATAGGCGTCTTCTACCTCGGTTTCATCCTTGTCTCCTGCCCCCATCCGAATTTTTTTCGCATTGTCGTCGTCGTCGGTGTCAATGCCCTGGTAGTGGGGGTTAGATCTATCCTGGGCGGTTCGCGATGGGTCGTGGTAACAGTGGTACACGTCGCTGTTGTTGATGGACATGACCTCGTTGCCAGAAATTCTGATGGTTGTTTTCTTGATCGCGGGGCAACCAAGGTTTTGCACTACGCTGCGGTTGGCGTCGGTCAAGGTCAGCCTGATTGTGAAGACCAACCAGGCTGTGCCGGTCACAATGACGTCCCCAGGTTGGAGGCAGATGAGGTCTTCTTGATAAAGCCTCAAAGCGAACGTTATGTCATAAAAACCTTTGACCCTTCTATCAAGTTGAACAACGGTGACATTATCAACTTCTGGGGGTGGCTGTGTCCTACACCTGGGTTTCTACCCTATGGTGTTATTTTATCGATAAATGAACTTGTATGTATAACATTCCTGTGTAGAAGTTTTCAGTTACTGACCTACAGAGCTTGGTGAAGATGTCTATGAAAACGAGTGACTATGAAACCAAACATGAAACGGAAAACACTTAATCCGACCTCTCTGAATATGTAACAAAGACCTATGTATCTAATGGTGATTCTCAAAGAATGGTTAAAACTGGCGGTACTGGAGAACTTGATATGCGAGGCAATATGGTCCTTAGGCTAGAAGACCCATTATCACCAAAAGATGCTGCCAGTACAGGGATACGAGAGAATATATCGACACACAGAAGAAGCCCGTCATTTGGGCAGAAACAAGGGGTACACTGCGCACATGATATGGGTGGTCTTATGATGATACAGCCAGGTGTCAAACCTCACAAGACGGAAGCTGTGGATATACTATGTTATCAAGAGGTAATATCATTCGTATGGGGTTGTATTCTGGTGTGAGCGCTGACGATGATGTCATACAAGTCGTTCCTGTTATAAATAGTTCCATTTATCAGAAGGGATCAGTTTGTCTGCTGGCCAACGGGCTGCAGCAATATCTTTGACCAACCTTTACAGCTGGATCAAGGCAGTGTTAGTAACTTTTATACAAGCAATACAAGCAGAGGAGCGACCTGTTGAGTAATGTCCCTCCTAATTGAACTTGACTTGTAGACTTATAGACTCAGTATGAAACAACAAGCAAGAGTCTCGATGGCACCGCTATATCCTGAGCTGCCTGACCGCCTGACCTACTTACCTACATATTTTCATGCTTTGTGCTTAGATATGAATACGCACCTCTAGTCTCCTCCCTAGACCAGGGAAAGAAGTATGAACTTGTTGTGAATACGATTGACACACAGCCCGTTGGTAATTAATGACATATGTTATTGCGCATGATAAATCCAAATGGGGATAATAAGAGAGCGGACAGATAAAGAAACATTAACATTTTATATAAAGACAGTAGATTGGAAACTTTCATAGACTTAATGAATAAATGGTAATGTACTACCCATCCCCACCCCACGCATATCTGTACCTTAACTTAACTCGACAGTTCATTTGATGTGTTGCTGTACCAAGTACGAAGAATGTTAACTGCATTGTAGATGTAATTGTCACACATAAGATCTATTTATTTACAGACGTTAATTATAAACAGAAAAATGCAGTATAACTATAGAACTGATATTAACATCCTTTACGGGGCCAGACAAACATATGCATCAATTACCGCTGAATATCGATGCTCTCAGACTGGTCTTTGTACGGTCCTCGTCCAACTTTATCAACAAGCCATAAAAGATGACAGCCCCTCGTTCCTTTGTGGACCATTCCAGCTGCTGGTTGCTGAACTTTGGGTCGATCTGATCCTTGGCCCCCACTGTCTCCTTGCCAATAACGTAACTGCCTGGTCGGATGAGGATTTGAAGCGCGACTCGACAGGTGAATACCTTCTTACTTTCGTTATCCTCGTATCTTTTATCACACACAGATGACCAGAATGGACCAAATGCAAGCATGTTGGTGCGATATTATAATTATTAACACAACAATGTAGTATAACTATAGACCAAAATATGCTGTATTATTGAGTATATTTTGCTTCATAAAAGTCCTTTGGCTTAACGAGAATATTATAACGAGCATGCATTATTTAGCATTCCAGTGCCAAATAAACACCTTTCCATGAAACAATAGTCAGCTGAGGTATATGTTATATTTCTGTCATTGATCAAACATTGTGCAGGACCCGTTATCAAGATGCGTTACATGAAGGGTCAGACAATTATTGGGGCAAATAGATCAGTTTATTTGAATAATTCAAGCCAACTGATAATTCAAACGGCCCCAATCGTTGGTTTGATCACGACGGTACATGATACCTGCATAAGTTTAATCATTATAACAATCCTTACTTAGATATATATCATCTTTTCATTTTCAGCCAAAGAAATATTACTTAAAGAAACAAAACTCTCGGTTAACTGTGGTTAACTAGTATCTTGCCTGTCTCTGTAAGCAGTGGCCTGGATGAGGGTGTTGTTCTGACGTCTTCACCCCTCACACCAAACACTCTCGACAAGAAACAGGAGGACCATCCATTGCTCAATTTCATTGAGATTGGAGTAACTGCCAACAACCATGCAACATTGCGCCTTCTAGATACCATGACTGACCTTAAATTCGGCAAGTCGTGGATGATTTCTGGAAGAAAATTGGCTTTCAATGGCAAAGAGATACAGTCATTCTCCAAGATCGACTTGAACAGCTTTGAGGTTTAGTTATTAAGTTACTAACCATTTCCTTTATTGGTTCTATTCAGATATATCAGTGAAATGATAGTTTATGATATATGCCATCAATGTTACATTAAAGGATAGTATCAAATGACAAGATTCAATAATCATATCATATTTTGGCAAGAGTATTTTTATGCTTCCAACAAGGAATATGGATACAATAAGATGACCTGTCATAATGCTTGTTTTGTATGCAGCAAGGAACTCTGCTTGGTATGGCAATAACACCCCAGCGGCAACTCCAGATCTTCATTGATGGTGAACTCGGAGCCAAGTGTAACCTGGACATCCCACAGACTGTCTACGGTGTCGTAGATGTCTACGGGAAAGCAGAACAAGTCTCCATCATTGGTAAGTGCACTTGCTGCCTTCCCATTTCATCCTCCAATCGCAACACCTGTTAAGACCTTTGCAAATGACTGACCTATATCAATTATTATTTCGTTCCTCTATGCTCAAACATTGTATGGAATTCCTGTTGCAGACAGATCAGCACCAGTTGGTTCAAAACTCAGGGTTCCCAAAAGCACGCTAAGAGGCCAATATGACTTGCTCATTGATGGTTTCAAACTGACTATTAGTGGAATGCAGAGAATAAAACCAAAGAGAGTTACCAAGGTGGCCAACCTTTTGACGAAGAACGTCAACCAGGCTTACGTTGAACTGGGGGAATTAAAACTCCAGACACTTATGATGAATGAGTTCAGTGAAATGGGTGGAGCTGAGGCGATGGCTGGATGTGCAGATTTTCTGATCAAGCGTGGGCGGGAAACGGAGGAAGTCGATCAATGCTTCATCATTATACAGATGGCCCTCCATAACGCAACTCACGCAAGTCTGCAGTTCGCAAGTTACCTCAGAACTACGGGGTTTTTCCAGACCATGCTGACAGAAATCAAGATGTTTCTGCCTGGGTACAAGTTGGTTTTAGATGATAATGAATACTGTAAGGCACATAAATACTTTCACTTAAATATCATATCATCATATAAATGGAAAAATTAGTTTGCTGTTGTTCGCATATTCAGCCGCATATATCATTTTATCGACTGGTTAGGTGTTAATTTGACATTGACAATTAATATGAATATATCAGTTTCACTGTAATTCAAAAACGGCTCAAAAGCAGCTGTATAGGCTTGTTTTATTCCTACACAACATTTAGATGACCATTTAAACTTATTCATTTAATTCAGTATGTCCATACTCAGGACTCTAAGAAGGAAGAAATCATGTCGATAATTGTTTTTTTGTCACTCAATACGATTCTTTGTGCTTTTACATATATTGCAAGTGGGAGCAATAGAGTTAAATGCCTGATGTCTGTGTGTACAGAATGCAGCACAGAAGTTGGTATATTGGCTGGCCATTTTGCACAACTGCTCCAAGTCAGCAGAAAACCGCGATTCTCTTCGCAAGATCGGCTGGGGAAAAATATTGAAAGATATCCTTGCAGATGACATTGATGTTAGTGAACAATTGTTGGCTCTGTTGATAATTGTTTTTTGTCACTTAATATGATTCTTTGTGCTTTTACGTATATTTCAATCGGGAGCAATAGAGCTAAATGCCTGATGTCTTTGTGTACAGACTGCAGCACAGACGTTGGTATATTGGCTGGCCATTTTGCACAACTGCTCCAGCAGAAAACCGCGATTCTCTTCGCAAGATCGGATGGGGTGAAATATTGAAAGATATCCTTGATGTTAGTGAACAGTTGTTGGCTCTGGCGGGGTTGTTGAACGTCATGCTCTGTTATGAAATGAGAAAACTCCACATCACGGAATCCTTGCTCTCCAAATTGGCGGATCATTTGAGCGATACAGTGCAGAAATCGGTGGGACAAATGAACAGCGTAATCACCTTTGTGTCATGTGACGAGATTTTCACTGCCGAAGCCCAGGAATTAGCTATGATCGTCCAAGCTGTAGCTTACAACACGACAGCTGGAGCTTACCCCGCAATGACCTGGAAATAGCATTAGACGCATTGTGGCAGCTGGTAACACCCCAGACAGTGACCCGAATCATGCAATTACCTAATGCTATAGGCAAATTTAACGAGCTAAAATGTATATATATATATATATATATATATATATATATATATATATATATATATATATATATATATATATATATATATATATATATATATATATATATATATATATATATATATATATATATATATATATTATCGCCTAGAGCTTATTTATTTTCGATCTATGATAATGACATCGGTATTTAAAGTCGGTTGAAGACATATCAAGTAAAGAACAATAACATTACCTCGAGGTTACAAACTTCTTCTCCCACCCCAACCCCAACATCACTGCACACACACACACACACACACACACACACACACACACACACAC
>CM067353.1:76691493-76718993 GCA_034190875.2 Urechis unicinctus | reverse complement strand
GGGCTTCAGGTGAGGGTTTGGATCATGTAGAATGACCTTATTGACTGGCAATACAACGGAAATAGACTTAACATGAACACACTGGACGATTTGTAACTTAAAATGTGTAAAAATGGTATATACGTTTAATATAAACCTACTATGATTGCAATTTTCTTTTGAGCATTTCAAATAATGCCGATGTGATTATACCACATGAAATTCATATGAGATAAATTAGCTACATGTATGTTGCACCTGCAAAAGACAGTTACCGAGCACAAAATGCACATTAGCCTAGCTACACAATTCCGACACATGAACACTCTGCCTTCTATAAGGCATTTAAAGGATACGATCCACAAATGTACATTAACAAGATCTTTACTAGTTTTTATATATTTCTATTTTCAAAATGTGATACCCATGTGTAATGAGGTGAACATAAATAAAAGTTACAAGTTTCATTTACACAATTAAGCCTTTATTAACTCCAAATCAATATCTCCAATTCTCTCGTCAGCAACCACGAACAGGATAATGCCAGGTTTGTTGCTAATTTTGGTGGGAAGATTTCAATGCGTCTTGTTACTACGAGTACTGATATATTGATACGCTACCTGTCATCTCGGTACGGGTTGTTGTTTTAGTACACAGGTTGAGATATTCTGTAGCGGGTTGATATCTAGCCCCGACCAGAGATCTCTAACCTGTAAACAATCATGCATACCAACATTCACGGAGGCCAGTAAACTAGCGTTGGTAGTGTTCACGACCCTCTTGCTATATCAGACCTGGATCAGATAAGATTCATACCTTTAGCACTCTTGACTGAAGATATATCTGAAATGACGGTACAGAGATCGAACATTCCACAGTTCACGGCGTTTCCGTTGCATTTGCTATTGGCGGCCCGTAACCCATTATGACTCTATAAGTCTTTTAGAACTTGAATCAGTGGTCGGATATCGCGGCTTTTAACAATTGACTAGCTCATTATATACCGTGACTATTGGAACAACTGCAGGAAGTGGGTGTGTGATGGGAAATGAGACGTCGGGAGTGGGGAGGACGGGGGGTCCTCGACTCGATCTCCTCTTCAACCTGGCGCAGATGGAGGCTCAGCTGCGAGGTGTCACTGTGGCGGATGATGACGCTCAGGCGCATGCATGGGACCCCAGAGACTGCTCGGATAACCTGAGAGTCAGCGCTGATCATTCGGAGGTGGGCTGTCGTCGTAGAGATCTGTACGGTGTATAGTGTAAATATTGATGACTATTTGAGACACTAAATAACCTCAAAGGTACAAGCAGCAGTATGTCACCAATCAGGAGCATTCATCGTCAGATTCGATGCAGCCAATGTCTAGCTAGTTAACAACCATGCATTGTGGTACAAACACACCCTATTGAAAGGAAACCTATTTTTAGATAGGTCCCATTTATTGCCTCAAAACACGTCGCTTTGGCATCCTGTCTACTTTCGCTTGAATAGTACCTATCCATGTACCGTCTTCTTTCTTGGGACCAGACGCTACAAGGCAAGCTCAGCCGAGGAAACCAGGAAGAACTATAGCATATAAAATGTCGGCATGATTCACGTTATCTTATCTATGTGAACGGAAATACAAAGATTTTTCACTTCCGCGAGGAAATAAAGTGGCAGACGCAGAAATATATATAGCAATTCAGTAGATTTTATTTGTCGTATTTCTTTTACAGCTAATGTTTCTACAAACAAAACCATGCAGAACCATTAAACATGTCGGCCGACATGAGGTTGATTGACGTGTGATTAAAATGATATGTCCGTACACGGCTACAAATAACGCTCTTAGGAAATGTTAAATCAAAACTCCAGTATTTGATCCAGTGTACCAATCTCAAGTAACACGACCTCTTGTCAAGTTAACTGATTTCAAATAACTATAAAAAATGAAAATGTGCTCTGACATCTCCAGCGCGTTGTAACCTTTACTGAATGAGGAAGTGAGGCTGTGTGTATATAACTTGGTTCCATTATTTATATTAGACATTATATATATGTATATATATATATATATATATATATATATATATATATATATATATATATATATATATATATATATATATATATATATATATATATATATATATATAGATATATATATATATATATGCCAACGCACAGGTGACTCGTGGAGGGGGAAGCATGGGGAGTGGATTACTGACGTTGGTGGGACAAACAGACATGGTGAGAGGTAAGAAGGGCTACCTGGATGGAATACACATGTGGGAGATCTACTGGCCACGGAATGAGAGGGGCTCTCATGCAGTCATAGGGGTGGCTACAGAAGCTGCTCCTATCAAATGTGTCGGTGAGTAACTTAAAAGAAATTGGCATACTTTTCCTCTTGAAGAAATCGTACCTTGTTATTTATTCGTATTGTTCTAACTTGTATTGAGGTGAGGACTGGTAGAATATAAACAGCAATAGTTATCTTAAATTTGTATATTCAGCAATAGGAATGGATACTGAAAAATATATACAGGAGACAGTTCATTGATTTCATCGGCACATGTCAAGATTGTAAATGATACAACCAATCTACCAGTGCTACCAATGTACAATTCCAACTCGCAATATAGCTCATACATTTACAGTATTAGAAATTTACCCAACAGCCCATGGAAACAAACAAGATACCCACACTACCACCAGCCCGCCGCCTCAACATCAACATCAATAAGGGAGTATTCTCACAAGTGGCCTTATTATATTGCGTGGCAATTAACTGAATCCAAAGGTGCCAACCAGTATTTATGAATTGGAATCGATGACACGAGAGCTACCCATTCTGCAAGTACACTACCGAAAAACTGCACTAAAAACCTTGAGGTGTAGTATTTACCCTGAAGGTCACCGACAAGGGATTAAAACACTAGCATGGTCGATCGATAAAAGATAAACCGCAATTTATTATCAATTGAAGATGCACAACATCACTAGCTGAAAACCAGAGGAATGTAAAACAAAATCTAATGAACAATTTATCTGCCGTAAATAACTTTCACTTGTTGTTTGCATTATGTTATTCCTTGATGCCAAAGAATTTCTTAAAATAATTTGATGATACAATCCAGTTTCTCTCGCTCTGGAAGCTAGTAACTGTCATGCTACAGTATCTTAGTAACATCATATAGCGTATGATGAAGTGTTGTTAGACCCTATACTTGCCTTTATTATATCCTCAATTTTGTGTCCCTTATTTATACATATCGATTCTTTACAACCTATAACGCCATGTTTTAACATGTTGTGTACGTGGATTTGTGCCATGATCAATTTCCCTTTATGCATATTTAACATGGATAATCGTGAATACGTGAAATAGTATATGGCTTCGTTGATGTTAAATCTAATCACTTGCGATGATTTGGTCTTCATTTTTCGTATAGGCTATAAATCCCTTATTGGATCAAATGATCAGTCGCTTGGGTGGGACATTACCCATGATGCAGCGCTGTACAACTCAGTCGTACTCAGCAAGTACCCGGATAACGCAGGTGACGACTTCAAAGCACCTGACACATTGCTGGTTATTCTTAACCTGACTGAAGGGACCCTCAGCTTCAAGGACCCTAGGTGTGAAAGAAGCTACGGAGTGTGCCACAGTGGACTGGGTTTGTTCCAACGCAGCGGCAAGCGGCTTTATCCAGCCGTCAGCATGACCAAGAATGGGTGTTCTGTCAGGATCAAATATCTTGGCAACTCACGTAAGATATCGATATATCAGAGATGATTGTCCAAGAGGGAAGGACCAGCATTCGGTGTGACTGTTCAAAATGTATTTCTCAAAAACGTACCATCTAAGCTTTCCCTGTCCTTTGATGTTGACAGAGTTGGTGACTGCAGCAATACCCACGCCTACCCCTGCCCTCAAACCCATAGTTTTCCCAAGCGGCAACTACACGTTCCACACCAACAAGGGAGGCAACATCGCTCTTTCTAACAGCAATAAGACAGCGTCTAGAAACAAGTAAACACCTTTCCATGAAACAATAGTCAGCTGAAGTATATGTTATATTTCTGTCATTGATCAAACTTCGTCGTGTTATTTTCACGAGCGACATTGTGCAGGACCCGTTATCAGGATATGTTACATTAAGGGCCAGACAATTATTGGATCAAATAGATCAGTTTATTTGAATAATTCAAGTCAACTGATTATTCTAACGACTTCAATCGTTGGTTTGATCACGACGGTACATGATACCTGCATAAGTTTAATCATTATAACAATCCTTACTTAGATATATATCATCTTTTCATTTTCAGCCAAAGAAATATTACTTAATTCTCATTTGTTTTCGTTCCTAGTACACTGTACATACTACGAATAAAAATCCATCCGTACACTATATCTATTGAAACAAAACTCTCGGTTAACTGTGGTTAACTAGTTTCTTGCCTGTCTCTGTAAGCAGTGGCCTGGATGAGGGTGTTGTTCTGACATCTTCACCCCTCAGACCAAACACTCTCTTTGAGGTGCGCCTCGACAAGAAACAGGGGCATCATCCATTGCTCAATTCCATTGAGATTGGAGTAACTGCCAACAACCCTGCAACATTGCGCCTCCCAGATACCATGACTGACCTTAAATTCGGCAAGTCGTGGATGATTTCTGGAAGAAAATTGGCCTTCAATGGCAGAGAGATACAGTCATTCTCCAAGATCGACTTGAACAGCTTTGAGGTTTAGTTATTAAGTTACTAACCATTTCCTTAATTGGTTCCATTCAGATATATCAGTGGAATGATAGTTCATGATATATGCCATCAATATTACATTAAAGTATAGTATCAAATGACAAGATTCAGTAATCATATCATATTTTGGCAAGAGTATTTTTATGCTTCCAGCAAGGAACTCTGCTTGGTATGGCAATAACACCCCAGCGGCAACTCCAGATCTTCATTGATGGTGAACTCAAAGCCAAGTGTAACCTGGACATCCCACAGACTGTCTACGGTGTCGTAGATGTCTACGGGAAAGCAGAACAAGTCTCCATCATTGGTACGTGCACTTGCTGCCTTCCCATTTCATCATCCAACCCTAAAACCTGTTATGACCTTTGCAAAACTAGTCACCATCATAGATTAGATAATATGCTATAAAAGATTACAAAAACAAACAATAATAGAAATACCATTTCACTGATAATCTGTGCAATGTGATTGCTCTGTGCAGATCTGTTCTTATATTTCGCCCATTCGTATAGCAATTTTGGATGTTTTGCTTATTCCGTGCATTTTCTCTCTAAGTTAAGTGTAACGGACGCGATTGAGACACAACGATGTATGTATGTGCAGACCGAAACGCTGAAAACGGGGCCCAGCAGGATGCGCGAACAGAGGCAGTAAACAGCAAAGCTGATGAAATCATCGACGGCCTCAAGCTGATCATACAGAAGATGAAAGAAAAGAATAAACACGATATTATTGAGGTTGCCAACCTCTTGAATCAGAAGTACAATCAAATCTACCTAGACGTGAAAGAATCCAAACCACAAACTCTCTTGGCAGACATGTTCTGTTCGCTGGGTGCTGCTGAAGCCGTCAGTGGATATGTAGAGTTCCTGATCAAACGCGGCCGGGAGACGGCAGAAATCGACCAATGTTTTTTGATTGTACAGACGACCCTCCTCGGTACATCACACGCTAGTCTTCAGTTTGCAAGTAATCTCGGGAAGACAGGAATTTTTAAGACCATGAAGAAAGATATCAAGAAGTTTCTTTCGAAGTATAAGGACAAAGAAGTAAGTAGGCTCTGTTATTATATGAAGAACCTATCGTATTTTCTTCCTTCGCCGTCATCAGTTGGTCAAGTTTCTCGTGCTGAATTATAAATTCTGTTTTTTTCTGTGAATATTGTAGCTAAACGCGAATTTTCTTGACGAAAATGGTAAATCAATAACTGTTGACAGAACGTAGCCAAGAAGTTGGTTTTTTTGGCTCGCCATCCTGCACAACTGCTCCAAGTCATCGGAAAACCGAGATAAACTTCGTGAAATGGACTCGAGTAAAGTATTGCAAGACATGCTATCCCATGATAACGATATTGGTATCCAACTGCTAGCTTTTGCTAGCCTGGTCAATATTTTGTTTGAATACGAAATCAAACAGCTTGACGTCAAAGAATCTCTGCTTGACAAACTAGTTCACCATCTCCATGATGCTGTAAGGAAATCAGAGCGGGATGTTACCTCTGTCATCCAATTTGCCTCTGCTGCTAGAGAGAGCCTCAGTTTCTGGGCCCTGGAAATAACAGTGTGTATTCAGGCTGCTGCGTGCAACGTGACTGCAGGAGCTTACCTCGTCAACCATGGCGTCTGTGATGTCCTATTCCAACTTCTGGACAAAGGGAACCGCAATGATCGGGAAATAGCATTAGGCGCCTTGTGGCAGTTGGTTACACCCCAGACAGTGGCCCGGATCATGCAGCTACCCAACCTTATGGGCAAGCTGAACCAGCTGAAAGAGGTATGGATTTGAGCAATGTTAACTTTTTATATTAAAAAAGTGGCCTTCTTTTTCACTATTGCAATGGAGTTATTCATTATGATGACCAATATCTTTGTTCTCATATCTTGTTATGGTGACAACTGGTATGCATTTAATCGTATTTGCATAATTAGATTGCCATTTGTTTCATCTAGAGGAGTGAAGAAGAAGTGGAGCAAGCAGCCACAAGGCTACAAGTCAAGCTGAACGAGCTAGCCAGCAAAAGGGATCAACCATCAGGTCTGACGCACATTATACTTCCTGTCATACAGAGAAAACTACTGTATAGTGTGCTTCGTAGGTGTAGGCGTAGTATCTCCCGAGGTCATTTGTTTAATAGTTAGGAAAAATATATAGAAGTAGTAAAAGATTTACAATGATAAAATATCTTTCGGTGATGGGTGGCAAGGTCGAAAAGACCATTGAGCCCTTAGGTGCCCTGCCAATGGTCACTAACAATTGATTACTAATTAGGTAGAGGCAAACCATTACTTAAGACCTTTGGCCCTAAAATACATGTCAAGACGGTTTTAAATGAGTTCATTGAACTGACTGAAACTATCTTGTCTGGTAAAATAATGTTAGGGTCACAATGCGATTGGAAAAGGTATTTCTCCTTCATTCTGTCCTTGCCATGGGTTATGCCAAGGTGTGCGAATGTCCCGAAGTGTTGAATTCTCTGCTCCTCGAAGCTGGAAAAAGCCCAAATTAACACTTTTATTATCTAATCCATTGGACTTTTTTTTTTGCAAATATGAGGTCCCCATGGAAACGCCTTGTTTTATGAGTTGTCAGTTCGACCAAGCGAATTATTCGTTCGTAATTAACATAACGGCTACGAGCTTATTAGCACGCCTATTTCTAAAATACCTATATCACGTTGAAGGAATGGTGACCACGCCGGAATTGCATATTCTAAATGGGGTCTAACAAGTGCCTTATAAAGTTTGACCAAAAACTCAATTAGAGCGACTAGTGAACGTCCGCCTGATAATCCCGAGAACTCTATTAGTCTTTGCTGCTGCTGCTGCTGCACTGCATTGTTTGTTGGATTTAAATGACTGATCAATTATGACACCCCAAATCCCTTTCCTCTGACACTTTATCTAGAGTACATTCGACCATTCGGTAATCATACTTTTCTTTTTCCCGACCTACATACAACACTTACCATCTTTTAAAGGTAAAACTGCATTTGCCAAGCCTTTCCTAAGTCTTACGCCTAATGTAAGTCATGTTGTAAGTTATATGCCTCGTTTTTTGGTCCTATCTCTAAAACAAAGTTTTGTGTCATCTTTATCAAACGTATAAATAAATAACATCAACAGGGTTCCCAGATTGTACCATTTAGAATTGTTTAAGCAAGTGTTCTGTGAGTTTGCCTCTATAAAGTGTTTTCATTATTTTGCGCACTACGGATGTTAAACTGACTGCCGGTAATTGGTTGGCCGCTGATGATTCCCTTTATTGAATATTGGTGTAACATAAGCTGTTTCTGGTTCCTATATTAACGGACTGGTTTAATATGATTAAGAGTGGTAGCGTTATTTCCATGGCAAGTTCCTTTAGAATCCATGGATAGAGTTTGCCTTTCCAGGTACTTTGTTTAGGACTTCGTCCTGACAAAAAGGCATTCTCTCCAATTGTTCCTCATTACCACAGTCGAATAATCAGGAGTCCTGCAATGGTTCGGGTTGACATATTAATCTTAATGCTTTGGGTTAACATATCAATCTTATATAATGAGCTTAATTAGATATACTGCGATGTATTTTGCAAACCAGGGGCTCAACGCATGCCCAAGAAGCAACCCATAGATTGTGCGTACCGCAAATACTGCATGGATTTCATCAACTCTTTGGAACTTTCAGGTAAGCACTCGAGGGCACATGATTACACTATTGTGTATATTATGTAAACAGCCCCTACTATTGGGTTATCGTTTTATGGTTATAGATGCTCTTTTGGAGAAGAATTTTTCAACATGTTACTGTGCGTCTTGCCATGCCACCAAAGGAGATGACCTTTACTACACACGTGGCACTCCACAACAGACCTATGGACTTCCCATTGGATGGTTTCGTCTCGGACTCAAGTGAGTGATGTGTAGTTTTTCTAGGCCAGGGCGCGGTGGACTGCTTGCATAAGTAGACATTACCCTTACTATATTAACATGGTGTTAGCAACAGGATCAAAACACAATGGTTTGTAATATGTGTTATTTGTTGTCTTCTGTCTTGACACAGGGTGCCTCCTAAAGCAACTGCACACAAAGCTTTTCACAACTGGCATCGATGTTATCATGGCACCAAGGTTAACCTAGTTAAACCGATTTTGGATGTTGGCGATATTTTAATCCCAGGTAATCAAATTTGATATCTCCGATTAATGTAATGGTGCCAAATGAATCGCTCTCGGCGCGGTAGGGAGGTGTTAAAGTTTGTTCATGTGGCCATCGCGTATGCGGCTACTTCCATGATTATTCTTTGACAAATGATATCAGAATTGTCCATGGTTAAACTCAGGTAAATATGTAATGTCATATACATAATAATGAGCCCTAATGCATATCACCGACTCATATGACCAGCATGACTTGCCGACTAAACATGCCTTCAGGTGACACTGCTCTTGGTGGCTTTAAGTTGGCGGAACGAGAAGGACACTTTACTGACAATTACAAACCTGACGGCTTTGACACCAAACAAATCTTTGTTTCTCCAAGCATCCGTTATGCTGGCCTCAATGCATACGCTACTCCACAAAAGTAATTACTCAGATGAAATCATCTCCTTTCGTGTTCTTTGTGAGATAATCATAATATCGCACCAACATGCTTGCATTTGGTCCATTCTGGTCATCTGTGTGTGATAAAAGATACGAGGATAACGAAAGTAAGAAGGTATTCACCTGTCGAGTCGCGCTTCAAATCCTCATTCGACCAGGCAGTTACGTTATTGGCAAGGAGACAGTGGGGGCCAAGGACCAGATCGACCCAAAGTTCAGCAACCAGCAGCTGGAATGGTCCACAAAGGAACGAGGGGCTGTCATCTTTTATGGCTTGTTGATAAAGTTGGACGAGGACCGTACAAAGACCAGTCTGAGAGCATCGATATTCAGTGGTTCCGGGGCAAGCGGTAATTGATGCATATGTTTCTCTGGCCCTGTAAAGGACGTTTATATCAGTTCTATAGTTATACTGCATTTTTGTGTTTATAATTAACGTCTGTAAATAAATAGATCTTAAGTGAGACAATTACATCTACAATTCTGTTAACATTTCTCGTACTTGGTACAAAAACACATCAAATTAACCGTCGAGTTAAGTTAAGGTACAGATATGCGTGGGGTGGGGATGGGTAGTACATAACCATTTATTCATTAAGTCTATGAAAGTTTCCAATCTACTGTCTTTATATAAAATGTTAATGTTTCTTTATCTGTCCGCTCTCTTATTATCCGCATTTGGATTTATCATGCGCAATAACATATGTCATTAATTAACCACTGACGTGAGTTTAGTAAACAAAATGATGGCAGGGTTGTGTGTCAATCGTATTCAAAACAAGTTCATACTTCTTTAACAAATACATCCGAGACCAGAGGAGTATATTCATATTTAACCACAAAGTATGAAAATATGTAGGTAAGTAGATGGGTAGGTCGGGCGGTCAGGCAGCTCAGGATATAGCGGTGCCGTTGGAACGATTGGTTGTTGTTTCATACTGAGTCTATAAGCCTACAAGTCAAGTTCAATTAGGAGGGACACTACTCAACAGGTCGCTCCTCTGCTTGTATAAAAGTTGATAACACTGCCTTGGTCCAGCTGTAAAGGTTGGTCGAAAGCTATTGCTGCAGCCCGTTGGCCAGCAGACAAACTGATCCCTTCTGATTGGATATATCTAACTCCCACTACCAGGACATTGACACGTCCGACGACGACAATGTGAACAAATTCCGGATGGGGGCAGGAGACAAGGATGAAACCGATGTAGAAGACGCCTATGGCAGCCGGTTCTAAACCCCGCTCGACTTGGAGCTGCTCGAGAGCCACATGCCATTTCACCAGAGCTGCATGACAGTGGCTGACGCGTCGAGAAAGCGTCAGAGGGCGTCATCATCCAAATCACGAAAAAAGCTGAGGCGGGTGGCGCGTTGGTCTGCTATATGTCACTCCTTGGCAGACTAGTTTGACGCTACGCTACATAACGTGCTACGCTAACATAACATCTCTGCAATATGCAACGGAGCGCAAACGATTTGACCCGGCCTTGACCTATGACTTGGCAATAACAAGCATGGTCAACATGAATATGCGAGAATTGGACAAAGAAAACCGCTCGTCGATCAAAACACCTATTAAGCCAGTGAAATTCGATTGCAGACCAAACCGTAGCTACAAACTAACAAGGGAAACATGTCATTTGAATTCAATGAGAGAGAAATTATTGAAACTAATTATTGAACCTTCGCGGACTCGACAAGTTGCAATTGTTACGAGTGGAGGCACAGGTATGCAGTATCTGCAAGCCATGTCTGGCTAAGTTGTTAAATTTTCATGACTTACATTAGCTAGATTTAGATTCTTTGGAAATTAACAACAAACAAATGTGTGTGGAGAAGAAATGCTATGAATCCCCAGCTAAACCTTCAGTTCATCTGCCTAAAACCGCGAACCACCTCTGCACCAGCTCCAGTCATCACGGACAGCAGGCCACGTAAGAATGCCAGAAAGACACTGGAGTTAATGCCATTACCACAAGAACATGATCCCACAGAACTTGCTCTGCACTTCAGCGACATTATGCCTTATGGAGTTGATAGCGAACACACGAACTGTTATATTCAACAGTCATCTATTCAATGTCCTTTTGGCAAGTACATTTCCCCAAACGGATACCAGCAAACTAAGTGACTGTCAAAGAATAACTCCCATCAGGGGAGGGCATCAAATCTGGGAGCAAATGGTATGATTAGCAACAACGTCAACTTATCCAAACACTCTCGTTGCTTGTCATTCCAATTCAGGCTTTTAACTCTCTATTATTTTTTCAGACGATTTTCGATAAAAAAAAATTCGGATTAATGCCTCATTTTGGACCTACAGAAATGATTTCCACAACAAATTTTATATCATTCTTCTAATCGAACGCAACAAAAAATATTTCAGGTGTGGAAAAACCGTGTTTATGTTTAACCTACCTGAGGGCGCTTTTGTTATAATACTATTCTAGCTCGTGCGTTTTTAAAAAGTCTCCCCCTTGATTATCAGCACGAGAGCCCGGGTTGCACCCGACCACTGTTGGGGAGGAGTGTAACCCTGATAGAAGAAATCCTTATAGCCTTGACTCGCAAGCGGTTCCACCCTCCAAGTGGACCCGTCGTGTCACGCGGGGATTGTTTTAGCCTGGCCTATCGTGCGGAGCGGTCAAGGGTCATGGGAAAGCAAGCCAGCTGACTGGGGACCCTTTATAAGGGCCACACATGGGTCAGTCAAGGAATCTCTGGGTGCCCCCTTGTACAATCTTTGTGTAGCCAAAAACGGCTTTAAGCTTGAATGAAGAAGAAGAACAGTCAAGGATTCAAGCCGGTCTCAGTGGCTTGGTGGTTTACGCCTTTCGACCCACAGGCTGTGGGTTCGAATCCAAGGTGTGACAACCTGACTGGTTACTCGTGACTCGGATGATCACGTACAAATGGCGGTCCCATCTATGAAAAGGGATGTAAAAGATCCTCTGAGGACGACGTGCTCCCTGGCAGTGACCACCCTCAGAGTTACACACTCACTGCTAGTCGTACATAGCCTAGTTGCTAAACACGACTATAATTCGATGCCCACACACTCAGAGATTCTTCTAGTCAGGGATTCAGACCGAGATTCCAGGTAAGCTTCATTGTTGAAACTTAACTAAACGAATAAGCAGCCCACGCCTGGACTCGTGTTAGATCTCTGGCTAGTCAGCTGTTTAACGAAAAGCCTTCTCCATCTCATCCCACTGAAAGCGCTGTCGTGGAAATGCCTTCTCCGCCTCATCCCACAAGTGCACCTTGGGTTGCCTGTGACGTCGGGTCGAGTCGTTCCTGCAACTGTTGTTCATGCTGCTGCTGTTCCTGCCACTGCTAGCTGTTCCTTTTTTAGACGACGACTGCCAAAAAAGTCAACCAAGCTAGGTCGGTAAAGTACAATAAAAGGGCCCAATCTACATGAGAGGAGTTAATAATGACAACACCCAGCCTGTTCTTATGCATGTGCAGGGCCGCCAGGTAACTGTCAAACACTGTGTGCCGCGCGTAGGCCGGACTGGCCACGAGCCTGCGGATCTTATCCTCGTCTGCACAAGCTTGACATTGACCCGCTTCCTGTGGTTTTCCATTGTCGAGTTGTTCATCGGCTTGTAGTGCTGGTTTACAAACTCTGCTAAAACTAGGGATGGAATTTTACATTAGTTATGATTAAAAGAAAAGTAATTTACTGATAGTCTGATGTAAAGATAATGTGAAACTGGCCTTTCCATGTGAGGTAGTGAAAAATGTTAGTGAAACTAAATATCTTGGTCATATCTTCACTGATGACGAAGACATCTATCGTCAATGTCGAATGCTGTATGCACAAGGTAACATGTTGATACGAACATTTCTTAGGTTCACAATTGATGTTAAAGTATCTTTATTTCGAGCATACTGTAAACGGCTCGAGGTTTGCCCCCAAAGAAGACACCTGGTTGGTATAACAAGCGATATTTATTTGACCATATATTTGACGGTGATGCACAGTTGGTATATTACGGTTCGAGACTATATAGGAGCACCCCTTTGTGGAACTGACTATTGGCGGGTAGCAGGCCTACTCGGTAGCTGGCTCTTGTATTTGACTGTGTGAGGAGCCATGAACTGGCCCCCTCCTCTTCTTGCTGTCCTCTTCACTCTCGTACAGGAGACTGGCTGCTGGTGGTGAAATCGACGGCCGCTCGGTCTTCGCTCCCGTGTAGGAGACTTGTGAGTGGTGGTGTCTCTTGGTTTCACTCCCGTGAAGGAGGCTTGGAGCAGGGTTGGAGCGCTCTCTCGAAGGCAGGGAGGAGACCAAGGAAGGCATTCACCTTCTCGTCCATCTGCCAACTTCGGGACCTGCGTCCCTCTTTATACTGATATATCTGGCCCGGAGGCTGCCTGCCTCAGGGCGAATACATTAACGCACGAAGAAGGATGCTCAAAGTTCTACATCACTATACTAATACTTAACATATCCGGTATCAAAGCATCCCTGCCCTGACCCAGATGGGCGAGTCCATTGACTGTGCCTACTAAGGCGCGTGGAGGGTCAGGATGTCCCTTTTCCCTTTAAGAGGGAGATAACATGGCTAGTATCGGTCTTTAAATACGATACCAACACAGGATCGGGGTGAGGAAACCCGCCGAATCTGAGGAGGCGAAGCCCCTCAGATTCCTACAATACCATAACCCAATGTATACAGCTCATCTATGGTGTAGGTATAACTAATAAAGTATGCTCACAGTTGCATATAATGATGCCATGGGAATTCTAATTGGCCTACCAAGATCTGCTAGCGCTAGTAATATGTTTGCTAATGTGTGTGTACCTGCGTGTGAGGGGGAAATAAGTTTATGTGTAAGCTAGATTCAAGTGAAAACAGTATTGTTCAAAATATAATAAATCCTACCAAAAGCAACACTAGATACATATCATGTGGCAACACTTATATATATTCACTGTATTTGGCCAACTTAGGTGATCTCAACTAAATATTCTTTATTTCTTTCTTCCTATATATACAGTACTTTATTATTGTGCTTTGTTATATTATGGACCTCCGCTGGCTTAGTGGCTGAGTATGAATTTAAACATTTGATTGATTGATTGAATCCTAAACAGCTCAAGGGTATTCGAAAGTGTGTTTGCTTTTAACGCCACAACCATCAACAACAACAGGTATAGCAATGGGTCGGTCTTTTGGGCAATGACCTGGTATACAAGTAGGTACGTATGTTTGACAGCGAGTATAGCAATGGATATTTGTTTTTTGATGGGTATCCAATATGATGCTCAATATTGGTGTTTGCTCAAGTCCTGGGTCAATGGTGGCCAGCCCTATCAGTCAGTGTGGTTGCGTTGTTTCAAAGACAAGTTTTATGGCATGTTAAGCAAACAGACAGGTCAGGTCCTAGCCGCGCACGACGGTTATATAAATAGTTAATAAACGTCGTGCACGGCTAGTCAGGTCCATACATTCTCCCAACATTGTTTCCTGCAATATCGTCTACCTCATGGGCCGGACGTCCTGGGGCGCTCGTTGATAGTCACACATCTATTTATTTAGTGGCCTCTATTTAATTAACTGCCTTGCTGTTATGAACCAGAGCATTGTTGGGACTGACCACGTTTTTTTGGGATTTTTGCAGTTATTTTGGTATATGTTTTGGTGACCCTTTCAAAGAATTTGTATACGAATGGGTGTTTTTTTTTCAGAGGATTTGGTAAGTAAATGGTTCCCTTTTCTCACTTTGGCTTGGTAAAGATATGGTCCGGTTTTTGTTTCCCATGGCGGCTCCCCCCTACCCTTTTCAAATTGAGGGTGGGGGGTGGGGGGGGGGGTTCACCATCAGTCTGATAATAAACATGCCCACAGGACAGTGGTGACACTGCACGATGGTGATATTATTGTCACGAAAACAACCATAAAGAACCGAAATAATAACTTCATCTTCCATCTTCTTCCGTCTACGGCCATGTAAAGGTGTCAGGTTGCTTAGAAGCCACAAACTGCCCCCACAATTCTATTGTAGTAGTATATGTAGCGACAGCACTTTTCATGTAATTGCCATGTTTCCATCATTTGTTTTAAAGGTTGCACTCTTGTACCTGACCGCACCCGGGTTTCGGTTTCAGTTCTGACTCATTTATTATTATCCTTTTTGATGGTTATTGTATTGATTTGATGTATGTGTGTATGAGTATATTTTGGGTGCTAAACAATATTTAAGAAGGGTTTTGACAATATTTAGGGGTTTCTTTTAGTTAAAGCCATTTTCTCGTGTGTGCATCATGGGAAATATAGATAATATTATTATTAGTAAATAGCATCTCTCCGGTTGTTTGTATCGCGCTTCATTTCAAAAGTCATCTCTTGAACATTTGTGGTTTTTGCCAAGGTTTGTTGTGGTTACTCATGTTAGTTAGAGATATATATAATCCAATGATGTTATTATTTATTTAATGTGTCACGTGTTCATCTGGGGAGGGTATATATATAGGGATGTTTTCATGGGTTAAGGAAGACTCGTTGCCAGCCAGCGAGCACTCATCTCTTCTTGCTGCTCTGCCCAGCTCACCTCGCTGCTCTGCCCAGCTTTGTATCTCTAGCTCCGCTGCTTTGTCCAGCTCATTTTGCTGCCGGTTCAGCATTGTGCCTGCCAGGTCAGGTTGTTAACCACCATTTTCGGGCTGGGGATGTCATTGAAACTATGCATATGCTCTATATTTTATTAGCTCGTTTTTAGGTTGCCGGAAATAAACACTTATTCTAATTCAATAACCTTGTTGTCATTTACTGATCAAGCCTGACATTACCGCTGATGTTACACGCTACATTATTTGGTGGCAGCGGTGGGATCCTTTAATTATATATAGAAAAAGGATCCCTGATACGAACTACAGGCTTCAGTAAATGAGCTAAGGTTGTTTTTTTTTTTTTTAAGTAAATGACAATAATTAAAAATAACATCAAGCAAGCAGCAAGCAGTTAATTTGACAAGTGGCAGTTCCCCATAAACATCAGGTAAACAGCCTGTTAGTTTAGCAGTTGAGTGTTTGTTCAAAAATCAAAATGAGTAGTCCTGTTGTTGGTGATTTGTTCCATGAAAGGAATTCTGATAGTGACACTAACCTTGATTATTCATCTGACAACGGGGCTCATGAACACACTAGCTCATCGTGTTCTAATGATGGAGAGGTGGTATTTAGGAGAAGAGATCTATTTAGGGATGTATCCAGCAGTCCCGTTCCTCATAGGGAAGACAATGCTGTGTCTGGTGTCAGTTCTCCTTGTCCACCCGATGGTTCTCGGATGCGTTCCCCCAACCCACAGACTCCTGTCTCATTGAATGGCATTAGTCCTGCTCCATTTGCTGCCAGTTCATCTGGGGTGTATCCAGTCCAGTCTTCTTTCTATGGACCAGGTATTGTAACTCCATCAGTTTCTGCACCAATACCTGCTGTCAGTGCTCAAGGCTTTGCTGTTCCCATGTCTGTTCCAAACGGCGGAAGCAATGTACTACCAACACTGGTAAATCCATCAGGTTCAGCTGGCTATATATCTCAAGGTTACTCACAGCCAGCCCATCCATGGGGGATGCCTCAAGGCCTTGCACATGGCTCCTCCAACTTTTCTTGTCCACCAACTTATCCACAAATGATGCCACCGTGGGGTGCATATCATTGGGGTTACCCTGGATACCCATCCCCACACGGTTACCCACCACCTCCTATGTGGATGGGGTATGCACCAGGTGCAATTAATGGGATTTCAAGACAAGGAGGTGCTTCAGAGAATGGCGTCACTAGGGTTAATGAAATGGGTCAACCAACTCTCCAGAATGAGATTGGTACAGGTTCTCTATCTGAACCTGCTGTGCCAGAGAGAGGAAGGTTAAATGAAACCAGTAACTTAAATGGGGCATTGATTCCACCTGCATCCAGGCTGCATGGCAAGTTTGACAAACCTAACAGCCAGCTACTTACGATGGGAAGACTAGTTTTGGTGACTACCTGACTCATTTTGAATTGGTTTCGAGGCGGAATCAATGGTCTGACGACATTAAAGCTCTAGAGCTGGCAACCAATCTTAGGGGCCAAGCATTGAGTGTGTTCAGTGATCTAGATCCTGCAGATAGAGAAGATTTTTCTGTGTTAGTGAGAGCACTGAAGGACACATTCGAACCAGACAATCAATGTGAGTTGTTCAGGTCCCAAATGAAGGGCAGGGTCAGGCGACATGGGGAAGAACTGAGCAAGTTGGCTCAGGACATCCGACGCCTTACCCGGAAAGCCTACCCTCAGGCAAACAACCAGGTTAGAGAAACTCTGGCTAAAGATTGTTTTTTGTTGATGCATTGGTCGACCACAACCTTGAGGTTTTCATATTCCAGGCCAAGCCACACAACCTTGACGATGCTCTCAAAGCAGCCTTAGAGTACGAGGCTTTTGCTACAAGTCGATCTCGACGTCTTGGGAAATCAAATCATGTCAGGGCTCAGACTGGGGGGTACCCATTTGTCAGTGGTGATGAAGTCGGTGCGCAGCAAGAGTTACCTTTGCAGAAATCCAGTCAAGGTCAAAATAAGCGATCTCAAAACACAACCAGGGGTAGAAAATGTCACTACTGTGGTAAAGAAGGTCACTTTATAGCCAAGTGTTTTGCTCGTCAGAAAGAAGAGGCTCAAAAGACAAAATCTGAGTCCTCCAGCTTAGATTCTGGCAGATCCTCTAACCAGAAATTACAGTCGGAAAACTAAGTGTTGCTGAGACTGAGGGCCATGTCCCAGCAGATAAACTTTGTTTGAGGCCCCCGAGTATTGTTGGTGAATTGGGTTCCAGAGGTAGAGATAGTTGGTTCCTCTCGTCTAAAGTTTTTGGCGTCAGTGTTGGTTTTCTCGTGGATTCAGGTTCTACTTTGACAGTGATCCATCCAGATAAGTATTGGCAAATACCAGCCAAGGATCGTCCTCCTTTGGAATCCAAGCAGGGTCATATTAGGTTGGCCAATGGGGAGCCTCTTGTCTCGTATGGGGTGGTTGTGGTGACATTATCATTTGGAAAGCATGTCATGGACCATGAAGTTGTTGTTGCTGATGTAGAAGCAGAGGGTATTTTGGGGATGGACATTATGAGAAAACATGGTGGTATTTTGGATGCCAAACAGGGCATATTGGCCTTTGGGCCTTATAGACACCAATGTTTTACAGAGGTTGAGGAACCTCGCATTTATCGTGTTGTCGCAAGAGACACAGTTGTTATTCCACCCCAGAGTGAGATGGTAGTCTCAGGACTAGTTGAATGCCCTGGTCTGACAGATGCTGTATTAGAACCCTCTAAACAGTTCTTACAAAGGAACTTGTTAGTGGCACGGATGGTGGTTGATCCCAGCAGGTCTGAAATTCCTATAAGGGTTATGAATCCAAAAAATGAATCCCAGGTAGTGTATAAGGAGACTTTAGTGGGGACTTGTGAACCATTGAAAGAAGTGATTGATTTTTCGGGGGAAAGCTCTTTTCCCCAGGATGCGGTTTGCAATGCTTCTTTTGCTGATGGTAATGCAGAGGATGGGGTGGTCCCGGAGCATTTGAAACAGATTTGGGAGGAAACTAAACCTCGGTTGTCGATAGAGCAGCAAAAGCTGTTCAGAGAACATTTGTGTAGGTTTGAAGGTGTGTTTGCAAGGTCTAAAGATGATTTTGGTCGAACTAAACTGGTTAAACACACCATTGATACTGGCGGGGCTCCTCCAGTCAAACAACATCCACGTCGGATACCCATTTCTCTGCGACCAGAAGCCGAGAAAGAGATACAAAGGATGTTGGATCAGGGTGTAATTGAACCATCCTGTAGTCCTTGGGCTTCTCCTGTTGTCCTAGTAAGGAAGAAAGACAACACTCTAAGGTTCTGTGTGGATTACCGTAAGCTCAACTCGGTCACTACCAAGGATAGTTATCCCATACCAAGAATCGACGATTCCTTAGATTTGTTGGGTGGTGCCAAATGGTTCTCCACACTTGATCTAGCATCAGGCTATTGGCAGGTTGAAATTGATCCGAGAGACAAAGAGAAAACTGCTTTTTGCACTCAGGGTGGCTTATGGCAGTTCAAAGTAATGCCATTTGGCCTAGTTTCTGCACCGGCCAACTTTGAGAGGCTGATGGAGCAGGTTCTCGCAGGGCTCCACTGGAAAACGTGTCTTGTTTATCTTGACGACATTATCATCTTCTCTGATACCTTTGAAAACCATCTAGGACACATGGGTCAGGTTCTGAGCCGAATACAGCAGGCTGGACTAAAGATTGCCCCAACGAAATGTCAACTCTTCCAGCCAGAAGTTGAGTACCTAGGCCATATTGTGTCTAACCGAGGTATCGGGACCGATTCCAGAAAAGTCGAGGCAATCACCAAATGGCCTCAACCTCAAAATGTGACAGATGTCAGAAGCTTTGTTGGTCTTTGTTCGTACTATCGCAAATTCGTCAAAGGTTTTGCAGACATTGCCAGACCACTTCATAAATTGACAGAAATTGGCAGACCATTCGTTTGGACCACTGAGTGTAATGATTCATTTGAGAGGCTGAAGGCCAAATTGTGTGATTCTCCTGTGTTGGGCTATCCATCCTCCCAGGGTCAGTTGATACTTGACACTGACGCTAGTAACAATGCTATGGGTGCAGTATTGTCTCAGAGGCAAGATGGTGTTGAACGAGTTATCGCCTATTACAGTCGTTGCTTCACAAAGGAGGAAAGGCGATACTGTGTAACCCGCAGAGAATTGCTGGCGGTCGTGGCTGCTCTCAAGAACTTCCACCACTATGTTTATGGCCGACATACTTTAGTTCGTTCGGACCATGGGGCATTGAGATGGCTGATGAATTTTCGTAGCCCAGAAGGCCAAATGGCACGCTGGCTTGAGATTTTGGGGACTTATGACTTTGAAATAATACATAGGGCAGGAAAGGTCCACAACAATGCAGACGGTTTGTCCCGAAGACCCTGTTTGGACTGCAAGCATTGTGAGAGGAAGGAAAGCTCCCAGAAAGCATGTGTTGATGCTGCCGTACAAGCCACAGTCGATACTGTTGGCATGGCCCACCATCAGCAACAGGCAAATAACCCATCAGTCCAAGGGAATTGGTTTGAGCCATGGTCTCTACAGGAGATAGGACAATGGCAAAGGGAAGACCAAGACATAGGTCATGTTGTAGAATGGAAGGAAGATGAAAGGCGTCCCCCGTGGGACAATGTCCAAGGGAAAAGCTCACATCTAAAGCAGTTGTGGGTTTTGTTTGATGAACTGGAATCGCTTGGAGGGATACTGTATTGGCGTTGTACTATCGATGGCAAATCACAGTTGAAGCTTGTTACACCAGCACGACTGAGAAAGGAGGCATTTGCTTTATTACACAGCCACCGAACTGGCGGGCACATGGGTATAAGAAAGACACAGTCCAAATTTGAAACAAGGTTCTGGTGGCCCGGCATTCGTAGTGATGTGGCAAGATGGTGTCAAGAATGCTTACCGTGTCAGAAGCGTAAATCTAGGCAAGGCAGGCGTTGTGCACCATTAGTGCAGAGTCCCTCCGGTGCTCCGTGGGAAAGGATTGCTGTAGATATCTTGAGTATGCCGGCAGAAACGGACAACGGCAACACTTGTGTTCTGGTTGTCACTGATTACTTCTCAAAGTGGACTGAGGCATATGCTCTTGCAGACCACCAGGCCCTTACTGTTGCTGATGTGCTTGTGACTCAGGTCTTCTGTAGGTTTGGTTGCCCTCATCTTATCCACTCTGACCAGGGACCTGAATTCCAGTCAATACTTACCCGGGAAATATGCAAACTACTTAATATCACACAGACCCGTACCACACCTTATCATCCACAGTCTGACGGTCAAGTGGAACGTTTCAACAGGACTCTATTGGCTATGCTGGCCAAACTGTGTGAAGAGGACCCTGAAACTTGGGACGATCATTTGCCCTATGTCCTCAGTGCTTACAGGGCTACGGTACATGAAAGCACAAACTGCAGTCCAAATTTGTTAATGTTCGGAAGGGAAGTGTCAATGCCAATTGACTTAATGTTCAAAACCCCCTGATGAGGCTGAAAGGCCATTGTGTCCTGTTGAATATGTTGAATGGGTACGAAAGGCCCATCAAATAAACTTTGAAAGGGCTAGAATCCATCTCGGCAAAGCGGCCAGGAGACAAAAGCTGGGCTATGACAAAAGGGCAAAGAATAGGGAAGTAAAAATAGGAGATTGGGTTCTGAGGTATTACCCTGCTGCCCTGGTTGGCAATAAACTAGCATCCCCATACAGAGGACCATACCTGGTCATTGGCCAGCCCAATGCGGTCACGTGCACTCTGCAGGAAAGGCCAGGGGTCAAACCAATTACTGTACATGTCAATGATATAAAGGTGTACCATGGGCACGATGCACCAGTCCCTTGGGCTGACAACAACCGGGTTGTTCCCAATATTGATGGTCCAAATAACCGGGGACAGAGAGGCCAGCCTGAGGTGTCGGCAGATTTACCACCAGATATACCCCATGCAAGCCAGGCTAATTCCTCAGCCAGTAACGAATCTGATTCGCACTCGGACACTGATGTGTCCCCTGGTCCTGTAAATAAACAACCAAATAACACTGTCAAATCAAAACGAAGGCATAGACCCCCTCAGAGATTTGGGTGGGATTAGTTGTCAACTTTATAAATGCACATGTATTGCCATTTTTTTAATTCCTTATCTAAAGGAACTGGCAATTATCATTTATTTGTGTTTTTAGTGAAATGCATCCTCCACAAATCAAGTGCAGGATGTACCAGGAAACTATCAAGAAAAAGGGCCCTCCAGAGGCATTTGGCAAATGTGCATGACCATATGCAACACAAACGGATGAAGCCCACATGAACTAGACTGTTTAAGGTGGACTCTCGCAAACGATGTTTTGTTTTTGAGATGCATTCTGATTACTTGCTTGTATGATAGTTTGTGGGATGTATTTTGATTTTTCTTGCTTGTATGATAGTTTGTGAGATGTATTTTGATTTTTCTTGCTTGTATAACAGTTTTTGAGATGTATTATGATTTTACTTGTTTGTTTAATAGTTTGGGTCAAACTAGTTATTTTTGGTGGGGGCAGTGTAGCGACAGCACTTTTCATGTAATTGCCATGTTTCCATCATTTGTTTTAAAGGTTGCACTCTTGTACCTGACCGCACCCGGGTTTCGGTTTCAGTTCTGACTCATTTATTATTATCCTTTTTGATGGTTATTGTATTGATTTGATGTATGTGTGTATGAGTATATTTTGGGTGCTAAACAATATTTAAGAAGGGTTTTGACAATATTTAGGGGTTTCTTTTAGTTAAAGTCATTTTCTCGTGTTGCATCATGGGAAATATAGATAATATTATTATTAGTAAATAGCATCTTCCGGTTGTTTGTATCGCGCTTCATTTCAAAAGTCATCTCTTGAACATTTGTGGTTTTTGCCAAGGTTTGTTGTGGTTACTCATGTTAGTTAGAGATATATATAATCCAATGATGTTATTATTTATTTAATGTGTCACGTGTTCATCTGGGGAGGGTATATATAGGGATGTTTTCATGGGTTAAGGAAGACTCGTTGCCAGCCAGCGAGCACTCATCTCTTCTTGCTGCTCTGCCCAGCTCACCTCGCTGCTCTGCCCAGCTTTGTATCTCTAGCTCCGCTGCTTTGTCCAGCTCATTTTGCTGCCGGTTCAGCATTGTGCCTGCCAGGTCAGGTTGTTAACCACCATTTTTCGGGCTGGGGATGTCATTGAAACTATGCATATGCTCTATATTTTATTAGCTCGTTTTTAGGTTGCCGGAAATAAACACTTATTCTAATTCAATAACCTTGTTGTCATTTACTGATCAAGCCTGACATTACCGCTGATGTTACACGCTTTACTAAGCATTTTAAAGTCAAATCAACTCTTTTATAGGCCCAAAAATGTTTGGATAGGCCGTGGAAAAATTCGAAACCTACAGCCATCAATTTGATATCGGACCAATTTGATATCGGACCACAAATCTCAGGTACAGGTCTGTTTTATGTAAGTATGATACATACATACATATGGATATACTTACATAATATACATACATATATATACACATACATACATACATACATACATACAGACATACAGACATACATACATACATACATACATACATACATACATACATACATACATACATACATACATACATACATTAGGAATCTTTCCATTCAAAATGGATGCATGAGAGTTTGCTTAACTCCTGGTTGTAAGGCTTAAAGTATTTACGGAGTAATTGTATGGTGGCGTTTTGAACTTTGACATTCGAATGTATATGCCCCTTAACATCTGGTAAGCATCCATTCGAGCTTATACAACAACATCCCTTCTCGGCATCGGAATAAAACATGCTCTCTTCATAGTACGCATGTAAGCCGAGACAAACAGCTACTTTGCACAAAAGCCGTGCAGGATTCTCCTTGATACATTTATCCCCATCGTAAATGGATATTTCACTCCTGGGGAACACGCTATACCAGCGTGCAAGATTCTCTGAATACATGGAAAGTTTAAAACGGGGGCGAGGTACTATCGACTTGTGGACTGTTTCCACCCTTGAGAACTAATTCTTCCACAGATGCCACGCTACCTTTGCTCTTATTCCCATATTTATATCTGATATGATCCTATCGACAGGATCTCTAAGGAGCAATATCATACGCATATCCTTATTGAAGTTATAAACGCGTGTTGCAACTCCAGGAGTCCGAAAGTAGGTCGGCGCTCTTTCAAAGGTGGATGTCTTTGGGGCAAGATATTGGCCGCCAGTCACCTCTTGGCATTAGGCAGTGATCAGGTGATGGGGAACGAACCATACCGTTTCCTATCTGTTTAAATTTTACGGCACTTAACATCACGTTTATTTTCTCCTGGAGGTACTTTTGGAGAGTGGTAGCATCAGTATCGAGGCAAACCTGTTGGCAAAGACATTTACCATCTTCGTTTTTACCACCTTAATGACTTGATTTTGTGCTTTACCAATTATCACCTACATTAATAATGGGCTGCAAAGGGATGGCAGGAGCATCCTCATTCATAATGACTGCCTTATTTCTGGTTGATTTGTTAGGCACAGCTTTAGTACGTCTCCCTTGTTAGACTATAATACTCCATTCTGTGTTGTTCGTTGGAACAGTTATGGTAGGTTTGGTAGGTATGGTAGTCTCCTGGGCTGGCTTAGCAGCTACCTCATTAGCATTGGAGTCGGGTCTTCTGTCAACAGATCCATTCATTTTCTCCTCTATTTTACTTACTCTAGAAAATGTGGCAATGGAAATCTTGCTTAACTCATCACACACATTGACTTCGCTAGCCATGGAAGCCCTCAAAAAGATATTTCAGTTTCCATTTGGTCTATTCTTGCCAGTAGCACAGAGACGTCAATGCTGTCAATGTTGACAGGAGGGAGCCTCTCTAAGTTTTATTCTGTCACCATTTTCATTCAAGACCTTCAAGCATTTGCGTATATTATTCACATCTTTTTTATCACCTTTTTGAGTGACATATCTCTGGCTGGTGTCACAGACCTCAAAAAGCTTTTTCTTCGAAGTCTCAATTTCATCAGATTTAAATGCCGTGGTGGTAATTCTCTCAGCATATGGCAGTTTCAACTTTCATCCACATATTTTTATATTAAATGGTGGATACCTACTCTTTGATACAAAAAATGGAAATTGATAATGAGGTCACTGGATGCAAGAGAGCAACAACCTTGATAATATCAGCACAGATGGTGTTCGGAAACCTGCACTCAGCATTATGAGATTGTGATGACCACAGAGCAAAGCTCCTGTGAAATACTACTTGCTCTCACTTAGCCATTTTATGATTCTATTTAAACTGTACAAAAGGCTGTCAAGCGTTGAGGCCTATTTTAGCACCATGATCACCACTAAATGCAAAGTATATAAAACTCATAGCTATTTATTTGAGTCACTGGTTATTCATCAGAATACACCCATTTCACCCTATCGGTCACCTAATAACCCTCAGTTTTTCAAATAGTCATCAACTAACTAATATCTGTAGTTATCCCAATAACAAATGGTAGTAGCTTAGACTACATCCATCAAAAATGTACATAATGAAGGGAGATTCAGAAGTATGAACTCCATTTCAAACAAGCAACCGCCATGGTATCATACAACATATATGAAAATAACAATCGTCAGAACAACAATCCGAATGGTTTCCCACAACAACGATGCTCTTTTCTGTTGTGTTCTAGTTAACATTAAATTCAGACATTCGTCAGAAATAACACAGGTACCTAACTTAAATAAGCTTGTAACGAAACATTTGTAAACCATCTGTTTGCCTAAAACCAATATTTTGTTGCCTGTCCAGAATGTATGTAAACAAAAAAGACAATTAAAAAAGATTTCAATATCATAAACATACAAGCATACATACTAGATACATGTTAATTCAGGGAGAGTACGAATGTAATAACCATTTTCAAATGCATTAAGTGGGAAGTTAATAACTCCAAAATTTAGGAGTCGACCCAGTGCATAACACTAACTGACAGAATTATTCCCATACATGATTATTTGTATCAATTGTATTACATATACTTCAAACCTCAACCACAATATGCAGTGAATCATCCATCAAGTCACTGTAAGACATTGTTCCAGACAGTGAAATGGATTTACAAGTCCTCACAATCAGTCCTCTGGCAGGTCAGATAAGCACTTCCATCAGTTACCGGTAGCTCCCGAACCACTGAATATTGATGCTCTGACGCTGGCCTTAGTTCGGGTCCTCATCTAACTTAACCAACAAGCCATAAAAGATGACAGCCCCTCGTTCCTTTGTGGACCATTCCAGCTCCTGGTTGCTGAACTTTGGGTCAATCTGATCCTTGGCTCCCACTGTCTCCTTGCCAATAGCGTAGGAGTTTGGGTCGGATGAGGATTTGAAATGCAACTCTGCCTGTGAATACTTTCTTACTTTCTTTATCCTCATATCTATAACCACACACCGATGACAAAAATGGACCAAATTCAATCATATTGGTACAATATTATGATTACCTTAAAAAAATGTAGGAAAGGAGATGATTTTATGTGAGTACTAACTTTTGGGAAGTAGCTTATGAGTACTAACTTTTGTGGAGTAGCATATGCATTTAGGCCAGCATAACGGATGCTTGGAGAGACAAAGATTTGTTTGGTGTCAAAGCCATCAGGTTTGTAACCTTCACAGAAGTGACCCTCGCGTTCACCAAGCTTAACGCCACCAAGAGCAATGTCACCTGAAGGAATAAAAGATAATCATTCATCGTAAACCTTACCATGCAAGCACATCAATATCAGCTTTTTGCTATGTAAATATTGTGCAAAATATTTCATACGCTGAGATATCTCTACAAACAGGTGATAATTCATCTTGGGATGACACAGTGAGTATGGAACATTTTTACCTGGGATCAAAATATCTCCAACTTCCAAGATCCGTTTGACAAGATCTACCTTGGTGCCATGGTAACAGCGATGCCAGTTGTCAAAGGCTTTGTGAGCAGCTGCTTTGGGAGGGGCCCTGTGGCATGGGAGCAATAATGGTGCTCATTTTAACTAAATGATAAAATAGATACTGAGTGTGTTATTGGTGCTATATATTTTGCTTCATAATATAGTTTTGCTGTAGGTAATCTCACTTGAGTCCAAGACGGAACCATCCAATGGGTAGTCCATAAGTTTGTGGAGGGGTACCGCGGTTGTAGTAGAGGTCATCTCCTTTCTTAGCATGGCATGAGGCGCAAAAGCATGTGGAGAAATTCCGCTCGAGGAAAGCATCTTGTAGTTATAACACACAAACCTAAATGTGGTGAGCTTGAAAGCAGGATTTCACAACATGCATCTGAAGTTTATCAGACCATAGCGAAATAGTATCTGTCAACTTAATAGTGGCATGTATATAAGTGCCTGTGAATCTCTTGTATCATAGGGATTTTGATACATGAAGATATTTTTGATAATGATGAATAACTCAACATAAAGTTTTCTCAGGCATATTAAATTGTTAGCATGCAATGCAATTATATTGAGATATCTTCCTTGATAACACAATAAAACCTCCTGAGCTCAAACCTAATTATCAATCA
>CM067353.1:76645439-76682173 GCA_034190875.2 Urechis unicinctus | reverse complement strand
CTGAAGGAGATATACCGAGCGACCCATGGCGTTTGACATAGCCACACCTGCCCCGACTGCACATTCCAATCTAAATCAACTCATGATATCAGTTGAATTGGTAAGCAGGTACAGCATCCCTTCCCTCCCACGGCTCCAGATTATTCAGAGCCGCACGGAAACGAGGTCAGATCGCGCAGTGCGGTTGCTATGCAGCGGCCAAGGAACCGAAGGCAAATGACCGGTACTGGTGAGGTAACTCATCATATTATAATGATTGGAATGCCGTTGATAATATTAAACAAAAAAGCTAAACAAATGTCATTTGGCACTAGAATAGTACTAACATTTTTCAGTTTTTTAATTGACTAATTTTGGTATGGAAGCACACTATGTAATTCCGTTAACCTGATCTTGATTACAAATCGTAGTAACCCCTCCGCCGAGAGGCGCGCAAACTAGTGGGAGCCTGAAAGAGCGTAAAATGGTCAAAATATATATACTGAAACTCCCGATCACTACATATAAAGATAATTCACGCCTTTGCATGATGGTCAATTTTTAAGAATGACACTTGCAGGCTTTACTGAGTATTTCGTAAACATATACCCCGTATATTTGTTAAAATTCACAAAACACTGACTGTCGCCCAACCGTCGCGTTGGCAACAATTTGGGTATATATTTGAAAGCATCAAAATTGCAATAAAACAAATGTCGCTGCTTATAGAATAACAAAACTGATCGCCAGACCTACGTAGCACTCAAACTACAGTTTGTCAAAATTTGGAGCGAATATAAACAGACACGGAATCGGCAGAAAGCGTTGAACTTTGGGAGACACCAGATATAAGGGTTGGGAGCCAATTGGCCCCCGACCCTTGTGAAATTGTCGCCCAACTGTCGCATTTGAGCATATATATATATACATATATATATATATATATATATATATATATATATATATATATATATATATATATATATATATATATATATAATATATATATATATATCTATATATATATATATATATATATATATATATATATATATATATATATATATATATATATATATATATATCCAAGAGATGTTTCTCAGGCTAAAGTGGTTGTATAGCACATCATATTTTATTTTTGTCACTCAATTAGAAATATTTTCTAGGCACAGAAGACAAAAACTGTGTTATCGGACGGATTTACGGATATACGGCAAATAATGAAACTCTGATGTAACTGGTGCTTCTGCTGACCACATGGATCTTGATCTTTATCATGGTAGTTAAAGGCAGTGCCGCGTAATAATCCGATAAACAGTTTTCATTGTGTTAACCCATCATGTATCCGCCATGCTCACAAGTTGTTGTATTACGGAAATCCATCTTCTACAGGACAACGAGGCTTTACCCGTGAATGGTCACGTATTCTTACAATGCCAGTGTGCTTTAGTGACCAAAGCTAGTAGGCAAATACATGGTATCACATCGATGTTGTGAAGAGATAAATGACATATGATGCGCATATTAACCATCATGTTGAGTTAGTTAGCACACCAACATTCGGCCTTCATTTTTTACAAATAAATAAAGTATGCACTCCTTACTTATGAATGAATGTTAAAAGTACACTGACATAGCATTGTGACAATAAGTACATTGCCGTAAAGACGAAGATTGTGATGAAACTAGTGCACAGCAAGCTGAGCGGTTTCAGTTAGGTGGAACATATTTTACTCTTCATCTTAGAAAACAAAAATAAAGTTTTTATCAACTAACATGGCGCGCTATACTCACAAAAGCACAATGGTCATTATTTGCTTCCGTAAAAGTGCCATGACGCATATGAATACACGTGTGGTGTGCGAGTTAGCAAATGGGTTTACGATGAGTGAGAGGCCTTCATGAATAGATCTAAACGACGTTATATTAGTGTAAAAAATAAGGTTACACTTCATTATTGTAAATACATTCCGTCTGCCGTATTCCGCTTTGATGCCGCGCAACTATTCCTCAATTGCTTACACTATGCACATACTGTTATGCAGTAACATTTACAATGCTTCCAATGACTGTTTTTAAAGCTCTCCAGCTGCTCACAGGATGTTCCGCAACTCTTTCTCTATGCAATATTTACGTAAAACTAGTTTTTACCAGGAGATTGGCAAATTCCAAATGTCAAAGGTAATTTGCTTTGTAGTTCCTCCATCATATTCCTGAACATTGACTGCCGAAAATATATCTGAAATTCGTGTAGTGTAAGTAACGGTGTGGATATATGCTTATTGGGTAGCTGCGAGATATTACTGGGTTTAATAGAAATTCTTGAATGCTGATATATCTTTATCATGGAACCCATCCACAAATTTACCCAATGGTTAAGCCATAGATATCCTTTAAATATCTATCCTTAATGATTAATAAAAGAAATATCACACAAATACACAGATACACATAAGAGGGGTTTATAATCAATACTATCTAAACGAACTGCTAGAATATTGTTTGTAATTTCTTTTTCTTTGTCCAGTATATATCTGCGCCAGGCCTGGAAGCCACTGACTAAGCTAATTACACTGAAGCGGGCTTGCTGGAATGACATGCTTAACGTAGCTAGATACAACACAATATGACCAACAGTTTCTCTTGAATGTTTAAGAAATCTAACAATACCTTACACGGATCCTTCCACAGACGTAGAGTAACGCAAGGTTGAGTCGTAAAAGTTGTCAGACAATATCATTTGATTGTGTTTGACCTGACTTAACATGTATTGCGCCGTTTGTGACAGCTGATATATTACCTACATAGAATAATAAACATATTTCACGCAATATTGCTACCAGCAAAACGGAAACCTTACTAAAATATGCATTAATTTTCTGCAGCTTCGGAATGCTGCACTGCACGGGTTAATGCATTATTATTTTACCTTGATGCTGTTTTTAAAAGTGGCGTGATGGCAAATGTGTACCTCGCCCCGGATTCTTGACTGTATCACAATCGCGGGTCAAAAAGAGTGTTAATCAGCGCAACGTTTCTTCGTCAACCACCACTTGCCGACTGTCAAAAGAATAATTGTCCATTCCATGAAGCAAACAATCCTACCTCAGCTGCCTACAGCGACCGCCACTTGGGGGCGCCACATCCCGGCGTATGTAACCTGGCATAGCCGTTGAAGTCGACACGCGCAACCTTCTACCATAATTACCCGATGTTAAACCGCATAGTCAACCCGGTGACATTCTAACCATCAGCATTGTTTCCCGTCACGTTCCTTGTAAATCCTCATATAATTATCGCGCTTCTAATGCACGGCATTAACGATGAAACAAGTTTGTTGGCTTGATTGTCGACCTTTATTATGTAAGAATGAAATCAACGTCAATATGATGTTACCGACCAATGTGAGTGTTTGGGCCGTATTTGGACACAACATATATGCAAACATAGCTGCATCACACGCGTCCGGGGTGCAACTTTGATACAATAATGTACCTTTGACGTTAATATTTGCAAATAGCACTGCCGGGTAAACTGGCACATTGTGCAACGTTCACCTAATAATACCATGCGAACTCTTGTCAACGATTCCTGTTGCCAAAACAATACAACAACTAAAGATGTCTCAGCGGAGGTTCATCCCTCACATCGCTAAATGGCTAACGAGTACTATACAGGATAGCGTACCGTAGTCGTTGAGTGAGTCCCGTCAATCATTGCAACATATGTTCTATCCTAACTTTCGAGGTCGACACATCTCTCGCCAATATTTAGGCACAGCTCCATTCAAAATTCAAATTAATTAATAAAGCTGCACCTATTGGTAAATTACTTCCACAGCTTGTTGGTCAATGATGTGTACGCCTTCGAAATTCAGCAACCCCTCGGACCAAAGCTAAGACTCGACAATATACATACATATATGGTATTCATATATGCATACACAGACCCATTGACGTATTTATACACCCAGACTCGCGCCGCATATATCTCCTCAGCACATACAATCAATCATACAAACACACACACATTTTGAATTTCTGCAAATATATTTGACCTCTCGTAAATTGTCAACGACAGGTTAATATTCAATTGTTTAGGTACAGAACAATATTAATTGGGAAACGTGTTGAGTAATCGTTCATGATAACGAGCAAGACAGTTGGCCATTTATAGCATTCCGGCGATTTTCATGTTTTGTCGTTTGTTCCTTGCCGTTGTATTTTAACCCATGTTACCATCCAAGGCGCTATATCCTACGTTCGCCGAAATGTGCAAACCCGTCCTCGACAATATCGGATGGATTATAATGCTAACTGACGAGTCAGATAGCGGCATTGGACTAATCGGGGACAGAAGAGTTCATATAAATGTCAACTATTCCGAGGCTGAGAAGACAATGTATTTGACTTGCAGTGAGGACGACCCTTGGAATTGGATTTGCTTTAAACGCGGCCGTAAACGAAATAAAAAGGACCCATCACTGCCATACGAGCAACGCCTAATGCATAAACCTCTCGTTTGGTGGTAGCTATCGCTGGTTAATGGTTGAGTAATTATTCTTATCTGTTTGATAAGACCAAAGTTAAGACCAATATACGATATAAGTTTCTGAGCAAATAACCAAAAATGATTCACAACACTGGAGAACGTTCATTCTCGTCGATTTGGCTTTGCCTTTTTGCAATCACAATCAACTATACCCCGTTAATACTGGATAAACTGGCGCCGTGTGCTTAGATGCAATGCATAGACAGTTACTGACACGGATTTTTTTTTGCTTTATGAGCGGGTCTTTTCCTTGCGGCCAAGTTAATTTCATTAGCAAAGTTAATCTGGTGATCAATTCAGAGAAATAAGAAGATAGTACGAGCCAAATCAACTTTACTGAGGCAATGTAATAAGCGTACAATATGATGCCTGCCCATGGTCTCTGTAGAAAACATAATACAATAACTGTCAAAGAGGAGTCTATATCCTTACATCACTGAATGAAATAAGAAAGTGAGGTTGCGCATTTGTTGTTTTAGCTATAGTACTATAGAGACACAACTATTCATGCAAAAACATCCTTTGGTTCCATAATCGGCTATAGCCGCGAATAGTTGCAATATTTCTTAGCTTAAGTTGAGCACACTCATGTCTATAGTGCATGTAGTGTGGATTATACACCTACATTGTGTAAGGTTCATAGTTCACTTGGAAGCAAGCTTTGAAGCTTTGCATAGCGTATATCACCCCCATACATGTTTCAGATAAGAAATATACGCTAATGTGCAGTGTTTATAGGATATGTGTTTATTTCAATTGGTTGCTCGATCAACATTCCCACCACGCAGCGAATTAGTGAGCTACACATTGCATTTTATGCAACGCTGAGATGTAATTTCCGTATTCCGACAAGCAAAGATTCGACGATACTACGACAAGCCGTACAAAATTGTGTATTCATCAATTTGGCAATTATGCAGTGTTATGCTTTCAACAAGCTCGAGCTAAAGCCAATACATTCGTTATTGCTTAATCTATGTATTATTTCGATGCATATTATCGCATAAGGGGTAACTCGGACTCAATAATACAATTTTACAACCATTCTGTGTAACATCTCCATCATTATTTTCAGCCGTTCTGTTGGTTGAATCTTCATTATCCCACTTTCAGAATTGCTCTAATCAACTGTAATTAGGCTCTAATGACCCCGGACAGACGTGCCACTCACTAATTGGATTGCTAATTGGGCGATGGAGCCAATTGTCGTCGGCGTTTTGGCTTCGTAGACACATGTATAATATATTACAAAGCAATGCTGGACGGTAGGGTTGCTATATTTGCACTTTTAAACTTTGAGGTACCTATGTTGATAGATATAAAGGACACCATATAATGCTGCATAGTTTGTAAGCACAGTGATTACAGGACCTCTGCAATCCCATATTTTACGGTTGTGGCCATCTTTTGTACATCGACAATTCTCTGATTGGCGTTAAATTTCATTTAAGCAACCATGGCATTTTGCAGGACTAACGCAGAATTAGATAGTGGTTTGTGATGTTACGTCATCGAAAGGACGATGGTTGAACGAGAGTAGGCTTCATACCACTTGTGATTCAGTTTCACCCATTCCCATAGAATCACGTAAAGCAGGATGTAGCCAAATCGCCTACGTTACCAGGTTACCTAAGTGAATGACACGTTCAGAGTTTGACGAATGGATAGATTAATGTATTTAGGCTTCAATGAACAGGCACATCTGGATTGATAGATAATGTTGATAATTTCTAGCTTCTGCATCTATTCCATTTCAGGAAGACAATCATTGCTAGCTCACAAATAAATCTAGACATCAAATACTGGTCACCGCCGATAAATCATAATGTATGTTGTAGTAAATAGTAATCATCTGTCCCGCGCAAGATGGAATGGGGTATTATACTGAAGCCATAAGAACCTATGGCAATCTTCCTCTTCCTGATTGAGAATTATTTGCTCGCATCACGGCGAAATAATGATGGCTGCAAATCGTTCGTTCAGGGACTATATCGAGAGCAGATGTTAGAAGCGGTATCTAGACAATTAACAATTAATTCACCTGATTCTAAAAGTGATAAAGCTGAATACATCTATATGATTGTTTTATTCTACAATGGACAGCATTATAAAACGCTTACCAGTGTAGTACACTTGATACCATGCCTGCCAACATAAGCTGTCTTGTTGTCTAACACGCTGCTAATGCTGTACCGGTAAGTATGTCGTAGACACGACAGAGAGCACACGCACCGTTGAATTATGTAAATTGTCTGCGCCCGCCTCGACGTTCAAATCTTCTTCACAAATCTATATGCTCATAATGTGGCGGTACTATCATTTCCCGTACACTCTAAACAAACCCATGTATTATTTGGCATTGACAGTAACGCTTTAACATAAATACGTTAAGGCATTTATATGATAATAATTATCTTCATTTGGTACAGCACATGAACAGAAACACTATAAATT
The DNA here is from genome assembly GCA_034190875.2 of Urechis unicinctus. Taxonomy (NCBI): domain Eukaryota; kingdom Metazoa; phylum Annelida; class Polychaeta; order Xenopneusta; family Urechidae; genus Urechis; species Urechis unicinctus. The sequence continues at coordinate 76,675,189 of CM067353.1, read as the reverse complement.
GCTTCAACAACACCAACACGCACCAGATCGAAAAAGAAACAAATAAAACAATTACGATATACAACTTCATTTAACACAGCTCCAGCTTCATGTTGGCTACGCACCGATAATGCATCCCCATATATAATTGAAATAAGCTTCGTTATGAACATGGCAATATTCTCATATTTAGGATTGCATGGTGGCATAAGCTTATAGCTGGAGCCATTAATGCATTCACTATGCAGTAATAAATGACAATTATTGATGTACAGGGCATACATTATTATTCAAACACTATGGCTAACAATTGTTCTACTCTGAAAGTAACATCTACTCACATAGGATACTGAAACTTTGGGGCTGCTAATGCACTATTGAAAGAAATTGACGAAGCGCAACATCATTTGATTTCTAATGGATAATTTTCCCATAATAGATGGTAAATACTTTGTACGTGGCCAGGACTCTACAAACACTGCACATTTTGACCAGCTAGTTAGGTCCGAAACGCCCCATCACCGACCAAAGAAAATTACTCCAGTATGTTTTTAATTGAGTGTTTCTGATAACAGTGGAGTATTAACCAAATTAGCACAATAACCAATATATCTTGTTTTTCTTGTACATTTACTTCATGATTTAATGTTAAATATAGTGGACTGTCGTAAGCATTGAACGCAAGCAACCGGCGTTTTGCTGAGTCGAAGTGCACACAGTTGTCATCCGAAAATTCATCGGATTTTCTAAGCATTTTCTTAACCGCTGTGTCTGAAGATGCAATGAGTGACGCATCAGCAGTATAACTCAAAACACCCGTATAATGATGGCCAATGTTACATCCAACATTAGCTTCACACAGGCGCCATGGTAATTCATCGATATATACACAAATTAATAATTGCGAAAGCACTGCGCCTTTGATTAACACCATTCCTGTTGATAAACAAATCATAACTAGAAGCATTTCATCGGACTTTCAGGTTCTGACATGTGTACATATTAATAAATAATTTGCATATTGTTGGGCAGCGTCCTTTCTGCTTGAGAAGCGCAAACAATTTCACATAATTCACCCGTACGAACGCTTTATATGTAATCTTCGGCAAGTCTTAGCTTATCTGGGCCCTAACAAAGAACAAGATGGCTTATACAATATGTAAACCAGTATGTTCCACAAACAAAGCTTATTAAGCTTGATACATTGCACCAGTGACTTGTCATGTCATACCACTAAGTCCACTAGACAAAAACATTATACATGCTCTATTGTACTAAGAGCTTTTAACATCAGGTGGTCTTTTCATGAGTGACATTTACATACCCATTTAATCAATCATAAGTCGTGTGAAGTGACACATGTAGTGGTGCTGAACAAAACGTTACTTTAATATGCAGGGCAGATTCTTCGTGCCTTGGATATTTTTCTGCACAGCAAAATGAGCGAGCACAGCCCAGCTATCACGTGTGAACTTGATTAGAGGTCAATTGTCAAGCAAGTCGAACGTTTTGATGATCTTATGGCTGTGATATGCTTTGTTATGTAGCCACAACAACCACATTGTGCTAACAACACAAGGTTTTCTAGCGACTGTATCAGTGGGTATCTGCATGTTAATAGTTTACTCGATTCTTAAATATTGTTGATGAAGCATCGTTGGTTTGCTTAGAAATTCAGTTGTAATTTTGACAAGAGGATGAATACAAATGCCACACAAGCTGTAATAAATTGCCATATTTGCAACCGATGAAAAGGCACCCCACCTTGCTTTAATTGCGCCGTATAACGTCAAAGAGATCATCTCATCTATCCAGACTAATGGGCTTACAGACATAAAGTATTCGTTGTTCCAATCAAGTTAAATGTGCTATATTTCTGTTTGTAAGCAGACCAAATGATGGTCTTATTATAATTATTGTCATCAACACCATTGAAAAAGAGAAAAGTCTATAATGTTCATTTGTTGTGCACACCTTCGCTGATTAGGCAAAGGTTCTTCTTCATGTAGTATCATAAGCACACAGCACAAGTGAATATTGTCTTTTGTTAAACTAAGCAAGAAATTAATGTCCGCCTCTAATCAGACAAGGCAATCCTCAATAGCTGGTTAAAATGAGAGATTTGTAGAGTGCTTGCAATAATAAATCAATAATATTCAGCAATATGCGTTACAGATAGATGTTGTATGTGTCAAAGCATTTACAGTATGATACACCTTGGTTCAACTCCCCACAATATATGTTCCATTTTTGCTTGCAACATAAAGGCTAGGTTGCTACACAAACTTGGGCCATCAGTTGTCGTTTCCATGCAATATTCAGCTCCCGTTAACAGTACCAAAACATTACCTCAATGTTCTAGTTGTAATATATGTAGTCGATCCGATTCGATGATCCTCTGCATAGAAACAGTTTAAGAGATGGGGCATTAAAAAAAAAGCTTGGACTATTGAGCTGCAGGTGAGACTGACTGTCAAGCGAGACACTGGTCTGTTAGCCACACCACATCTCTGGTGCAATCACGGATCCTGACAATATGACCGAGCTGAACATATGTTCACTCTGATTATATGCAAACATTGATTGCCGTTAACTTCTAATCGGCATACTAAACTTGGCCGGAAGCGGGATGACATGTCTTTCTAACCTTATGGATAATTAACATTGAGGGGTTAACACAGAGCTGAAGAATCGTAATGAGTAAACAGTATTACTTAGACGCTAATGTTTCTTTTTATTACAGATTTTTGTTAACGATGCAGTTACATTCGTTATTGCTTAATCTATGTATTATTTCGATGCATATTATCGCATTGGGGTAACTCGTATGACTCAATAATATCGTGTACAAATGCTGTGTAACATAAGCCACAGGACGCCACAATTTTATCAACCATTCTGTTGGTTCTCCATCATTATTTTCAGCCGTGTGAAATAAATCTTCATTATCCTACTTTCAGAATTGCTCTAATCAACTGTAATTAGGATGACCCCGGACAGACGTGCCACTCACTAATTGGATTGCTAATTGGGCGATGGAGCCAATTGTCGTCGGCGTTTTGGCTTCGTAGACACATGTATAATATATTACAAAGCAATGCTGGACGGTAGGGTTGCTATATTTGCACTTTTAAACTTTGAGGTACCTATGTTGATAGATATAAAGGACACCATATAATGCTGCATAGTTTGTAAGCACAGTGATTACAGGACCTCTGCAATCCCATATTTTACGGTTGTGGCCATCTTTTGTACATCGACAATTTCTGATTGGCGTTAAATTTCATTTAAGCAACCATGGCATTTTGCAGGACTAACGCAGAATTAGATAGTGGTTTGTGATGTTACGTCATCGAAAGGACGATGGTTGAACGAGAGTAGGCTTCATATCACTTGTGATTCAGTTTCACCCATTCCCATAGAATCACGTAAAGCAGGATGTAGCCAAATCGCCTACGTTACCAGGTTACCTAAGTGAATGACACGTTCAGAGTTTGACGAATGGATAGATTAATGTATTTAGGCTTCAATGAACAGGCACATCTGGATTGATAGATAATGTTGATAATTTCTAGCTTCTGCATCTATTCCATTTCAGGAAGACAATCATTGCTAGCTCACAAATAAATCTAGACATCAAATACTGGTCACCGCCGATAAATCATAATGTATGTTGTAGTAAATAGTAATCATCTGTCCCGCGCAAGATGGAATGGGGTATTATACTGAAGCCATAAGAACCTATGGCAATCTTCCTCTTCCTGATTGAAATCGTTCAGGGACTATATCGAGAGCAGATGTTGTGATTCAATGTAACTTACTTGAATGACCGATGCACGAATGCTTCTCTGAATAAACACTGCAGCACAGTTTCTACGCTGGCGAGAGAGCATGTAGTGAAATGCAAATGGCGTGTGTTTACCCTAAAATGTACGTTATTGCGCAAGCTTTCGAGTGCGATAACATAGATTTGCAAAAACATATGCGCAAGATGCTTTCAACTAAGCGCTTATATATTGAAGCTGTTGACGTATATATATGGATGGCACGGAATCATCGAATGCATAATTGCAAAGCAGATGTACAACAGTGCTGAGTAATCAGAATTATTTGCTCTCATCCACGGCGAAATAAAGATGGCTGCAAAGAGATACCGATACTGTTCACGGGTATTACATATCGTAGCTTAACATCAGAAATAGGTAATAAACGCTTTAGAAGCGGTATCTAGACAATTAACAATTAATTCACCTGATTCTAAAAGTGATAAAGCTGAATACATCTATATGATTGTTTTTATTCTACAATGGACAGCATTATAAAACGCTTACCAGTGTAGTACACTTGATACCATGCCTGCCAACATAAGCTGTCTTGTTGTCGAACACGCTGCTAATGCTGTACCGGTAAGTATGTCGTAGACACGACAGAGAGCACACGCACCGTTGAATTATGTAAATTGTCTGCGCCCGCCTCGACGTTCAAATCTTCTTCACAAATCTATATGCTCATAATGTGGCGGTACTATCATTTCCCGTACACTCTAAACAAACCCATGTATTATTTGGCATTGACAGTAACGCTTTAACATAAATACGTTAAGGCATTTTTATATGATAATAATTATCTTCATTTGGTACAGCACATGAACAGAAACACTATAAATTGCTTCAACAACACCAACACGCACCAGATCGAAAAAGAAACAAATAAAACAATTACGATATACAACTTTCATTTAACACAGCTCCAGCTTCATGTTGGCTACGCACCGATAATGCATCCCCATATATAATTGAAATAAGCTTCGTTATGAACATGGCAATATTCTCATATTTAGGATTGCATGGTGGCATAAGCTTATAGCTGGAGCCATTAATGCATTCACTATGCAGTAATAAATGACAATTATTGATGTACAGGGCATACATTATTATTCAAACACTATGGCTAACAATTGTTCTACTCTGAAAGTAACATCTACTCACATAGGATACTGAAACTTTGGGGCTGCTAATGCACTATTGAAAGAAATTGACGAAGCGCAACATCATTTGATTTCTAATGGATAATTTTCCCATAATAGATGGTAAATACTTTGTACGTGGCCAGGACTCTACAAACACTGCACATTTTGACCAGCTAGTTAGGTCCGAAACGCCCCATCACCGACCAAAGAAATTACTCCAGTATGTTTTTAATTGAGTGTTTCTGATAACAGTGGAGTATTAACCAAATTAGCACAATAACCAATATATCTTGTTTTTCTTGTACATTTACTTCATGATTTAATGTTAAATATAGTGGACTGTCGTAAGCATTGAACGCAAGCAACCGGCGTTTTGCTGAGTCGAAGTGCACACAGTTGTCATCCGAAAATTCATCGGATTTTCTAAGCATTTTCTTAACCGCTGTGTCTGAAGATGCAATGAGTGACGCATCAGCAGTATAACTCAAAACACCCGTATAATGATGGCCAATGTTACATCCAACATTAGCTTCACACAGGCGCCATGGTAATTCATCGATATATACACAAATTAATAATTGCGAAAGCACTGCGCCTTTGATTAACACCATTCCTGTTGATAAACAAATCATAACTAGAAGCATTTCATCGGACTTTCAGGTTCTGACATGTGTACATATTAATAAATAATTTGCATATTGTTGGGCAGCGTCCTTTCTGCTTGAGAAGCGCAAACAATTTCACATAATTCACCCGTACGAACGCTTTATATGTAATCTTCGGCAAGTCTTAGCTTATCTGGGCCCTAACAAAGAACAAGATGGCTTATACAATATGTAAACCAGTATGTTCCACAAACAAAGCTTATTAAGCTTGATACATTGCACCAGTGACTTGTCATGTCATACCACTAAGTCCACTAGACAAAAACATTATACATGCTCTATTGTACTAAGAGCTTTTAACATCAGGTGGTCTTTTCATGAGTGACATTTACATACCCATTTAATCAATCATAAGTCGTGTGAAGTGACACATGTAGTGGTGCTGAACAAAACGTTACTTTAATATGCAGGGCAGATTCTCGTGCCTTGGATATTTTTTTCTGCACAGCAAAATGAGCGAGCACAGCCCAGCTATCACGTGTGAACTTGATTAGAGGTCAATTGTCAAGCAAGTCGAACGTTTTGATGATCTTATGGCTGTGATATGCTTTGTTATGTAGCCACAACAACCACATTGTGCTAACAACACAAGGTTTTCTAGCGACTGTATCAGTGGGTATCTGCATGTTAATAGTTTACTCGATTCTTAAATATTGTTGATGAAGCATCGTTGGTTTGCTTAGAAATTCAGTTGTAATTTTGACAAGAGGATGAATACAAATGCCACACAAGCTGTAATAAATTGCCATATTTGCAACCGATGAAAAGGCACCCCACCTTGCTTTAATTGCGCCGTATAACGTCAAAGAGATCATCTCATCTATCCAGACTAATGGGCTTACAGACATAAAGTATTCGTTGTTCCAATCAAGTTAAATGTGCTATATTTCTGTTTGTAAGCAGACCAAATGATGGTCTTATTATAATTATTATTGTCATCAACACCATTGAAAAAGAGAAAAGTCTATAATGTTCATTTGTTGTGCACACCTTCGCTGATTAGGCAAAGGTTCTTCTTCATGTAGTATCATAAGCACACAGCACAAGTGAATATTGTCTTTTGTTAAACTAAGCAAGAAATTAATGTCCGCCTCTAATCAGACAAGGCAATCCTCAATAGCTGGTTAAAATGAGAGATTTGTAGAGTGCTTGCAATAATAAATCAATAATATTCAGCAATATGCGTTACAGATAGATGTTGTATGTGTCAAAGCATTTACAGTATGATACACCTTGGTTCAACTCCCCACAATATATGTTCCATTTTTGCTTGCAACATAAAGGCTAGGTTGCTACACAAACTTGGGCCATCAGTTGTCGTTTCCATGCAATATTCAGCTCCCGTTAACAGTACCAAAACATTACCTCAATGTTCTAGTTGTAATATATGTAGTCGATCCGATTCGATGATCCTCTGCATAGAACAGTTTAAGAGATGGGGCATTAAAAAAAAGCTTGGACTATTGAGCTGCAGGTGAGACTGACTGTCAAGCGAGACACTGGTCTGTTAGCCACACCACATCTCTGGTGCAATCACGGATCCTGACAATATGACCGAGCTGAACATATGTTCACTCTGATTATATGCAAACATTGATTGCCGTTAACTTCTAATCGGCATACTAAACTTGGCCGGAAGCGGGATGACATGTCTTTCTAACCTTATGGATAATTAACATTGAGGGGTTAACACAGAGCTGAAGAATCGTAATGAGTAAACAGTATTACTTAGACGCTAATGTTTTCTTTTTATTACAGATTTTTGTTAACGATGCAGTTACATTCGTTATTGCTTAATCTATGTATTATTTCGATGCATATTATCGCATTGGGGTAACTCGTATGACTCAATAATATCGTGTACAAATGCTGTGTAACATAAGCCACAGGACGCCACAATTTTATCAACCATTCTGTTGGTTCTCCATCATTATTTTCAGCCGTGTGAAATAAATCTTCATTATCCTACTTTCAGAATTGCTCTAATCAACTGTAATTAGGATGACCCCGGACAGACGTGCCACTCACTAATTGGATTGCTAATTGGGCGATGGAGCCAATTGTCGTCGGCGTTTTGGCTTCGTAGACACATGTATAATATATTACAAAGCAATGCTGGACGGTAGGGTTGCTATATTTGCACTTTTAAACTTTGAGGTACCTATGTTGATAGATATAAAGGACACCATATAATGCTGCATAGTTTGTAAGCACAGTGATTACAGGACCTCTGCAATCCCATATTTTACGGTTGTGGCCATCTTTTGTACATCGACAATTTCTGATTGGCGTTAAATTTCATTTAAGCAACCATGGCATTTTGCAGGACTAACGCAGAATTAGATAGTGGTTTGTGATGTTACGTCATCGAAAGGACGATGGTTGAACGAGAGTAGGCTTCATACCACTTGTGATTCAGTTTCACCCATTCCCATAGAATCACGTAAAGCAGGATGTAGCCAAATCGCCTACGTTACCAGGTTACCTAAGTGAATGACACGTTCAGAGTTTGACGAATGGATAGATTAATGTATTTAGGCTTCAATGAACAGGCACATCTGGATTGATAGATAATGTTGATAATTTCTAGCTTCTGCATCTATTCCATTTCAGGAAGACAATCATTGCTAGCTCACAAATAAATCTAGACATCAAATACTGGTCACCGCCGATAAATCATAATGTATGTTGTAGTAAATAGTAATCATCTGTCCCGCGCAAGATGGAATGGGGTATTATACTGAAGCCATAAGAACCTATGGCAATCTTCCTCTTCCTGATTGAAATCGTTCAGGGACTATATCGAGAGCAGATGTTAGAAGCGGTATCTAGACAATTAACAATTAATTCACCTGATTCTAAAAGTGATAAAGCTGAATACATCTATATGATTGTTTTATTCTACAATGGACAGCATTATAAAACGCTTACCAGTGTAGTACACTTGATACCATGCCTGCCAACATAAGCTGTCTTGTTGTCTAACACGCTGCTAATGCTGTACCGGTAAGTATGTCGTAGACACGACAGAGAGCACACGCACCGTTGAATTATGTAAATTGTCTGCGCCCGCCTCGACGTTCAAATCTTCTTCACAAATCTATATGCTCATAATGTGGCGGTACTATCATTTCCCGTACACTCTAAACAAACCCATGTATTATTTGGCATTGACAGTAACGCTTTAACATAAATACGTTAAGGCATTTATATGATAATAATTATCTTCATTTGGTACAGCACATGAACAGAAACACTATAAATTGCTTCAACAACACCAACACGCACCAGATCGAAAAAGAAACAAATAAAACAATTACGATATACAACTTTCATTTAACACAGCTCCAGCTTCATGTTGGCTACGCACCGATAATGCATCCCCATATATAATTGAAATAAGCTTCGTTATGAACATGGCAATATTCTCATATTTAGGATTGCATGGTGGCATAAGCTTATAGCTGGAGCCATTAATGCATTCACTATGCAGTAATAAATGACAATTATTGATGTACAGGGCATACATTATTATTCAAACACTATGGCTAACAATTGTTCTACTCTGAAAGTAACATCTACTCACATAGGATACTGAAACTTTGGGGCTGCTAATGCACTATTGAAAGAAATTGACGAAGCGCAACATCATTTGATTTCTAATGGATAATTTTCCCATAATAGATGGTAAATACTTTGTACGTGGCCAGGACTCTACAAACACTGCACATTTTGACCAGCTAGTTAGGTCCAAAACGCCCCATCACCGACCAAAGAAATTACTCCAGTATGTTTTTAATTGAGTGTTTCTGATAACAGTGGAGTATTAACCAAATTAGCACAATAACCAATATATCTTGTTTTTCTTGTACATTTACTTCATGATTTAATGTTAAATATAGTGGACTGTCGTAAGCATTGAACGCAAGCAACCGGCGTTTTGCTGAGTCGAAGTGCACACAGTTGTCATCCGAAAATTCATCGGATTTTCTAAGCATTTTCTTAACCGCTGTGTCTGAAGATGCAATGAGTGACGCATCAGCAGTATAACTCAAAACACCCGTATAATCATGGCCAATGTTACATCCAACATTAGCTTCACACAGGCGCCATGGTAATTCATCGATATATACACAAATTAATAATTGCGAAAGCACTGCGCCTTTGATTAACACCATTCCTGTTGATAAACAAATCATAACTAGAAGCATTTCATCGGACTTTCAGGTTCTGACATGTGTACATATTAATAAATAATTTGCATATTGTTGGGCAGCGTCCTTTCTGCTTGAGAAGCGCAAACAATTTCACATAATTCACCCGTACGAACGCTTTATATGTAATCTTCGGCAAGTCTTAGCTTATCTGGGCCCTAACAAAGAACAAGATGGCTTATACAATATGTAAACCAGTATGTTCCACAAACAAGCTTATTAAGCTTGATACATTGCACCAGTGACTTGTCATGTCATACCACTAAGTCCACTAGACAAAAACATTATACATGCTCTATTGTACTAAGAGCTTTTAACATCAGGTGGTCTTTTCATGAGTGACATTTACATACCCATTTAATCAATCATAAGTCGTGTGAAGTGACACATGTAGTGGTGCTGAACAAAACGTTACGTTTTAATATGCAGGGCAGATTCTTCGTGCCTTGGATATTTTTCTGCACAGCAAAATGAGCGAGCACAGCCCAGCTATCACGTGTGAACTTGATTAGAGGTCAATTGTCAAGCAAGTCGAACGTTTTGATGATCTTATGGCTGTGATATGCTTTGTTATGTAGCCACAACAACCACATTGTGCTAACAACACAAGGTTTTCTAGCGACTGTATCAGTGGGTATCTGCATGTTAATAGTTTACTCGATTCTTAAATATTGTTGATGAAGCATCGTTGGTTTGCTTAGAAATTCAGTTGTAATTTTGACAAGAGGATGAATACAAATGCCACACAAGCTGTAATAAATTGCCATATTTGCAACCGATGAAAAGGCACCCCACCTTGCTTTAATTGCGCCGTATAACGTCAAAGAGATCATCTCATCTATCCAGACTAATGGGCTTACAGACATAAAGTATTCGTTGTTCCAATCAAGTTAAATGTGCTATATTTCTGTTTGTAAGCAGACCAAATGATGGTCTTATTATAATTATTGTCATCAACACCATTGAAAAAGAGAAAAGTCTATAATGTTCATTTGTTGTGCACACCTTCGCTGATTAGGCAAAGGTTCTTCTTCATGTAGTATCATAAGCACACAGCACAAGTGAATATTGTCTTTTGTTAAACTAAGCAAGAAATTAATGTCCGCCTCTAATCAGACAAGGCAATCCTCAATAGCTGGTTAAAATGAGAGATTTGTAGAGTGCTTGCAATAATAAATCAATAATATTCAGCAATATGCGTTACAGATAGATGTTGTATGTGTCAAAGCATTTACAGTATGATACACCTTGGTTCAACTCCCCACAATATATGTTCCATTTTTGCTTGCAACATAAAGGCTAGGTTGCTACACAAACTTGGGCCATCAGTTGTCGTTTCCATGCAATATTCAGCTCCCGTTAACAGTACCAAAACATTACCTCAATGTTCTAGTTGTAATATATGTAGTCGATCCGATTCGATGATCCTCTGCATAGAAACAGTTTAAGAGATGGGGCATTAAAAAAAAGCTTGGACTATTGAGCTGCAGGTGAGACTGACTGTCAAGCGAGACACTGGTCTGTTAGCCACACCACATCTCTGGTGCAATCACGGATCCTGACAATATGACCGAGCTGAACATATGTTCACTCTGATTATATGCAAACATTGATTGCCGTTAACTTCTAATCGGCATACTAAACTTGGCCGGAAGCGGGATGACATGTCTTTCTAACCTTATGGATAATTAACATTGAGGGGTTAACACAGAGCTGAAGAATCGTAATGAGTAAACAGTATTACTTAGACGCTAATGTTTCTTTTTATTACAGATTTTTGTTAACGATGCAGTTACATTCGTTATTGCTTAATCTATGTATTATTTCGATGCATATTATCGCATTGGGGTAACTCGTATGACTCAATAATATCGTGTACAAATGCTGTGTAACATAAGCCACAGGACGCCACAATTTTATCAACCATTCTGTTGGTTCTCCATCATTATTTTCAGCCGTGTGAAATAAATCTTCATTATCCTACTTTCAGAATTGCTCTAATCAACTGTAATTAGGATGACCCCGGACAGACGTGCCACTCACTAATTGGATTGCTAATTGGGCGATGGAGCCAATTGTCGTCGGCGTTTTGGCTTCGTAGACACATGTATAATATATTACAAAGCAATGCTGGACGGTAGGGTTGCTATATTTGCACTTTTAAACTTTGAGGTACCTATGTTGATAGATATAAAGGACACCATATAATGCTGCATGCATAGTTTGTAAGCACAGTGATTACAGGACCTCTGCAATCCCATATTTTACGGTTGTGGCCATCTTTTGTACATCGACAATTTCTGATTGGCGTTAAATTTCATTTAAGCAACCATGGCATTTTGCAGGACTAACGCAGAATTAGATAGTGGTTTGTGATGTTACGTCATCGAAAGGACGATGGTTGAACGAGAGTAGGCTTCATACCACTTGTGATTCAGTTTCACCCATTCCCATAGAATCACGTAAAGCAGGATGTAGCCAAATCGCCTACGTTACCAGGTTACCTAAGTGAATGACACGTTCAGAGTTTGACGAATGGATAGATTAATGTATTTAGGCTTCAATGAACAGGCACATCTGGATTGATAGATAATGTTGATAATTTCTAGCTTCTGCATCTATTCCATTTCAGGAAGACAATCATTGCTAGCTCACAAATAAATCTAGACATCAAATACTGGTCACCGCCGATAAATCATAATGTATGTTGTAGTAAATAGTAATCATCTGTCCCGCGCAAGATGGAATGGGGTATTATACTGAAGCCATAAGAACCTATGGCAATCTTCCTCTTCCTGATTGAAATCGTTCAGGGATTGAAATCGTTCACCGATGGATGCTTCTCTGAATATCGCACAGAGCGAGAGAGATGTAGTAAATGCAAATGGCGTGTGGTTTACCCTAAAATGTACGTTATGCGCAAGCTTTCGAGTGCGATAACATAGATTGCAAAAACATATGCGCAAGATGCTTTCAACTAAGCCTTATATATTGAAGCTGTTGACGTATATATATGGATGGCACGGAAATCGAATGCATAATTGCAAAGCAGATGTACATACATCTGATAATCAGAATTATTTGCTCTCATTTATTCTACCGATACTGTTCACGGGTATTACATATCGTAGCTTAACATCAGAAATAGGTATAAAACGCTTTACCAGCGGTATCTAGACAATTAACAATGATCACCTGATTCTAAAAGTGATAAAGCTGAATACATCTAAGATTGTTTTATTCTACAATGCATTTAAAACGCTTACCTAGTACACTTGATACCTGCTAATAAGCTGTCTTGTTGTCGAACACGCTGTAATGCTGTACCGGTAAGTATGTCGTAGACACGACAGAGAGCACACGCACCGTTGAATTATGTAAATTGTCTGCGCCCGCCTCGACGTTCAAATCTTCTTCACAAATCTATATGCTCATAATGTGGCGGTACTATCATTTCCCGTACACTCTAAACAAACCCATGTATTATTTGGCATTGACAGTAACGCTTTAACATAAATACGTTAAGGCATTTATATGATAATAATTATCTTCATTTGGTACAGCACATGAACAGAAACACTATAAATTGCTTCAACAACACCAACACGCACCAGATCGAAAAAGAAACAAATAAAACAATTACGATATACAACTTTCATTTAACACAGCTCCAGCTTCATGTTGGCTACGCACCGATAATGCATCCCCATATATAATTGAAATAAGCTTCGTTATGAACATGGCAATATTCTCATATTTAGGATTGCATGGTGGCATAAGCTTATAGCTGGAGCCATTAATGCATTCACTATGCAGTAATAAATGACAATTATTGATGTACAGGGCATACATTATTATTCAAACACTATGGCTAACAATTGTTCTACTCTGAAAGTAACATCTACTCACATAGGATACTGAAACTTTGGGGCTGCTAATGCACTATTGAAAGAAATTGACGAAGCGCAACATCATTTGATTTCTAATGGATAATTTTCCCATAATAGATGGTAAATACTTTGTACGTGGCCAGGACTCTACAAACACTGCACATTTTGACCAGCTAGTTAGGTCCGAAACGCCCCATCACCGACCAAAGAAATTACTCCAGTATGTTTTTAATTGAGTGTTTCTGATAACAGTGGAGTATTAACCAAATTAGCACAATAACCAATATATCTTTGTTTTCTTGTACATTTACTTCATGATTTAATGTTAAATATAGTGGACTGTCGTAAGCATTGAACGCAAGCAACCGGCGTTTTGCTGAGTCGAAGTGCACACAGTTGTCATCCGAAAATTCATCGGATTTTCTAAGCATTTTCTTAACCGCTGTGTCTGAAGATGCAATGAGTGACGCATCAGCAGTATAACTCAAAACACCCGTATAATCATGGCCAATGTTACATCCAACATTAGCTTCACACAGGCGCCATGGTAATTCATCGATATATACACAAATTAATAATTGCGAAAGCACTGCGCCTTTGATTAACACCATTCCTGTTGATAAAAAAAAATCATAACTAGAAGCATTTCATCGGACTTTCAGGTTCTGACATGTGTACATATTAATAAATAATTTGCATATTGTTGGGCAGCGTCCTTTCTGCTTGAGAAGCGCAAACAATTTCACATAATTCACCCGTACGAACGCTTTATATGTAATCTTCGGCAAGTCTTAGCTTATCTGGGCCCTAACAAAGAACAAGATGGCTTATACAATATGTAAACCAGTATGTTCCACAAACAAAGCTTATTAAGCTTGATACATTGCACCAGTGACTTGTCATGTCATACCACTAAGTCCACTAGACAAAAACATTATACATGCTCTATTGTACTAAGAGCTTTTAACATCAGGTGGTCTTTTCATGAGTGACATTTACATACCCATTTAATCAATCATAAGTCGTGTGAAGTGACACATGTAGTGGTGCTGAACAAAACGTTACTTTAATATGCAGGGCAGATTCTTCGTGCCTTGGATATTTTTCTGCACAGCAAAATGAGCGAGCACAGCCCAGCTATCACGTGTGAACTTGATTAGAGGTCAATTGTCAAGCAAGTCGAACGTTTTGATGATCTTATGGCTGTGATATGCTTTGTTATGTAGCCACAACAACCACATTGTGCTAACAACACAAGGTTTTCTAGCGACTGTATCAGTGGGTATCTGCATGTTAATAGTTTACTCGATTCTTAAATATTGTTGATGAAGCATCGTTGGTTTGCTTAGAAATTCAGTTGTAATTTTGACAAGAGGATGAATACAAATGCCACACAAGCTGTAATAAATTGCCATATTTGCAACCGATGAAAAGGCACCCCACCTTGCTTTAATTGCGCCGTATAACGTCAAAGAGATCATCTCATCTATCCAGACTAATGGGCTTACAGACATAAAGTATTCGTTGTTCCAATCAAGTTAAATGTGCTATATTTCTGTTTGTAAGCAGACCAAATGATGGTCTTATTATAATTATTGTCATCAACACCATTGAAAAAGAGAAAAGTCTATAATGTTCATTTGTTGTGCACACCTTCGCTGATTAGGCAAAGGTTCTTCTTCATGTAGTATCATAAGCACACAGCACAAGTGAATATTGTCTTTTGTTAAACTAAGCAAGAAATTAATGTCCGCCTCTAATCAGACAAGGCAATCCTCAATAGCTGGTTAAAATGAGAGATTTGTAGAGTGCTTGCATAATATTAATCAATAATATTCAGCAATATGCGTTACAGATAGATGTTGTATGTGTCAAAGCATTTACAGTATGATACACCTTGGTTCAACTCCCCACAATATATGTTCCATTTTTGCTTGCAACATAAAGGCTAGGTTGCTACACAAACTTGGGCCATCAGTTGTCGTTTCCATGCAATATTCAGCTCCCGTTAACAGTACCAAAACATTACCTCAATGTTCTAGTTGTAATATATGTAGTCGATCCGATTCGATGATCCTCTGCATAGAAACAGTTTAAGAGATGGGGCATTAAAAAAAAGCTTGGACTATTGAGCTGCAGGTGAGACTGACTGTCAAGCGAGACACTGGTCTGTTAGCCACACCACATCTCTGGTGCCATCACGCATCCTGACAATATGACCGAGCTGAACATATGTTCACTCTGATTATATGCAAACATTGATTGCCGTTAACTTCTAATCGGCATACTAAACTTGGCCGGAAGCGGGATGACATGTCTTTCTAACCTTATGGATAATTAACATTGTGGGGTTAACGCAGAGCTGAAGAATCTCAATGAGTAAACAGTATGACTTAGACGCTAATGTTTCTTTTTATTACATGTTAATTGGACCTCCACTCAGACATGTGGGTTTAATTTTGACTGTTTTTTGTTAATGCTTAGCGTATATGCAGCCAATCTGCAGGTAATAAACCCGCTCTGAGCAAATTATCGTTAAAAGTAGAGAACTAGAACGAACATGACAGATAGATGTCATTTATGATTCTGTATTGTACGAGTGGATTTCAAATTGTCGGCTATAACTTTGATAGACTTGACATTCGTTACAATCACAAGGGCTAAGCCTAGTGCGTAGTGTAATTATCGAATTGACAGAGCTTGTGGTATATTTATCCTTGAAACATATTTATCATGGAGGTATTCAGGCTTCATAAAAGATGTTGCTTTATTTATAATTTTGTCCATATTCTGGCATGTCAGATAACAAATCATACACCTGATGCAAATTTTTATTTAGTTTACTTTAATCTTCTGTAGTCAGACACAACCTTAAGTTAGGCTACAGAGAGACCATTGAATATTTACCGCTCTTACGAGTCAAAGGGTAGGTACAAAATAAGCGTCGATTGCTGTCCGGTCCAAGTAAGAGAACGCAAACAAAGCCTACCCATGTATATGCATTCTTTATATTTAGCTGTTCCGTTGAAACTACATACATTGGAAACCTGCCAATCGTCAATTATCTACGACAATCCTACCACCACGTTATTTAACGACCAATCATGTTGGCATTGAGGTCACCCCAAGGGTGTTGATGCAGGCAAGGTATGTGTTCTGTATAACTGCACGACATAGCATGATAGGAAATATACATCGTGGTCTGTGAAGCTACTTTGGATAAAGCAATAACAATGACCATTTGGTTGCTCATCTGATGTGTCTGAACTAATTTGGGGAATGGAACGACCATGAAGATAAGAATATTATAATGGGATTTCTTCCGGTGAATTTGTTCTCTTCTCGATGATTCGTCACAAAAAAATCCTCTGAACAATGATCACTCCCTGGTTTTGTTTAACCTTCCTGTTGAGGCAAGGTGACACAGGTTACCAGACGATTGGCTGTACCTACTCGTCATATCAAGCAGAGCGCAGTTATTACGCTGCATAAGGTATTGTTGCTTCTATCTTGAGTCCATTTTCCAAGTAATCGGCATGTTATAAATACTAAACAACTACGCACACAGAGCACTGATTGTCACCAAACAAGGTTAGCCATGCGCGTATCCTAGCCCATTATGACACAGAGAACTACTAGGTAGATAATGTTATCTGCCCCGTAGATAATGGTGTTGCTAGTTGCGATTGTAAACAAAAATTAATCGTAGGTGCAACTCAGGTGAACAGCATCATTTGTTTTGTGTTCAAATCTTTGCATCAGTTTTCCTTGTCATTGGAAAGGATGGTACAACAGTCAAAGACTCCGAAAGCGCTGACCCGAATGATGTGCATGATGTGTCATTGGCATGACAACGTGTCATTGTTATTGTTGGAGTGAAGCAGCAAAACTCAATTTGTATCACACATGTAATTGTTCACACGTTTCACCTATCACGTAAATGAATCCTCAATGCAGATACAATAGTTGATCAACAAATACCCACGCTACTGATTGTTTTGCTTTATTCCAGCTTTTTACTCTGTATACCTGTATGAAATTACATTGAATTAAAGGATTCCGTTGATTTATATTATTGATACCCACACCAAATCACCGACAATTTGTCAACTGCTTGTGGTATCACAACATATCAATACCCGAATACGTGGGACTACTGTCCTGTTTGTTATATGGTTAACCCTTAGTAGCGCTTATAAACGTGAGTGATATTCGTTAACGAATAAACCTTCTTCTTTGTAAACTGTGAATTCATCTGATTAAAACTGGAAGTCCATATACAAATTGGTAGAAAATTGCGTGGAATCAGCCACTACTGGGCGGCGGAAGTTTATCGCATGTATGCAAGATTTAGCTTAGATGGTGTTGGAAAGAAAATACCACTTTCCGACGGCGGTATTCGTTAAATTTTCAAGATAATTCCAGCACCATAGAAAGTATGTCATTCATTGACAGAGTTAGTGTGAATAGCCGTTCGCATTGTATGTTGACAAAATATATTTGTATCCTTATCTATTTGGCAAAGTGTTGACATTTATAAATTCAAGTACAGTTCGGTAAAAAAGGAGTATAATGTAAATAAACAACGGGGAAAGTACTGCAGTTTTGCAGTTATGATACGGCTGCTGCCATCTCCCGATCGCCCTCAAGCATAAATATAATAATGGCTATAGCCATTTAATTATTAAAGC
Organism: Urechis unicinctus; assembly: GCA_034190875.2. Lineage (NCBI taxonomy): Eukaryota > Metazoa > Annelida > Polychaeta > Xenopneusta > Urechidae > Urechis > Urechis unicinctus. Next base: position 76,656,781 of record CM067353.1, on the reverse strand, counting down.
ACTGGGTTTGAACACGGTTGAACAAACAGGCATACAAAACGTTCACTCAGATGGTCAGTATAACTAGCTCTAAATAGTATGGCTCATATATTCTGTCATATGGTGGACAACTTCACGCTCATAAAACATAACGTTAAGATGTTCCATGGCATTTATGAGTGGTTCGTTCAGAAGTAGATGTTGTTAAATATGTAGGCAAAACGCAAACGAGTATATAACTGTAGTATCAAGTCTATAAGCAAAATGGTATTCAACCTGGTGGCAGCGCATGGTAAGGTGTGGTCAATGTTTAACTGATACAAGAAGCTTTATATGTGAATTCAGTTTTTTAACACCATCGATGGAAATAGTAACCGCTATTGCAAAACATTACAAACGGAACTTGGTGCGATCTGTACAATATTTGTCATTCCTATTGCAGCAGCCACGGGAATTTCGTGGTCGCTGGTGGACTATTCAGAACTGCTGGAAAATGAACCAGCCTCCAATTGATCATCAAGGTTATAAACATGACCACATCTGGCAGAGAGCAAATTGAATACCTTTTGCCGAGAGCAAGTCTACAGCACTGGAGGATTTCAATATCGCGAATCATGAGTTATAACTCGTCTTGAACCAGGTGACAATATATACAAAAATAGAGGTGATATTAAGACTAGATCTGTAAATGAATATGAAGCTGTTCTAACCGATAAAAACCGTTCATCCGATGTGATAAATACGACACATGAGAAAATACTAATAAATATTTTGCTGCACAATTTTAACGATATATATCCTTACCTGGAATGATTTATTCATGGTATATGATAAGGGCAGCCTACTTTCGCGCATATTTACTTCCGCTGCTTTGCCAAATAGAGCGCGCACAAATACCCAACGAGTCCGCCAACTCACAAACTTCCCTGACAGAACGACCGAGCTTAACACATGTTTACACTGGTTATATGCAAACACCGATCGCCCTCACCACTTATCGACCTAATAAACTTGAGAGGAGTTGCTAATTGTATTGACGTAAAATGCTAGATGAATGTATGACCTACTATACCCTTTCTGCATGGCCAGTACAAATCACAGTGAACCTATTAAAAAGAGTGTGATGAAGCAAACCATGTGTTGAGATCATTGTTGATGAAATGGGTTTTTGATGAGATAACTATAAACTTTGAATACCCGCCGAATCTATGGCCAACATCGGTTAGACATTGCAACATGTATAAAGATATATTATTTTTGGTACTGTTAACCCTCCTTTTTTCAAAAAAACAAAAATACATGATTACACAATATGATTTCATCATATGTATGTAGCCCTAGCCTTTGCTAGAGACCAATGAGTGATATACGATTTAAATACATATGAGAACAAATGCAATACTAAAGGAAGGAATTAAGTTATTGTATACTACAGTTTTTCTTTATTACCTGCCAGAAGACAGTTATTGTGTGTACAATTCGTCATGGATAGTTGGCTTTGTACCCCAGCGCACGCTTTTCTCTGGAGCTGCTATTTAATTGAATGATTTTCTCAATGCCATTGTAGCGGAATAATCGCAGGTGTTAGGCCTAGTGTGTTATGTAATTATACCATTCAGAGATAACAGATTGTTTGACACGTTTATTGAAGAAGAACACTAACCAGGCAGTTATTTAAGGATCTTTTAATACACAGCAATATTTATTAAATGATTAATATACTTGCATATCGATGAATATACACCATATGCAAATGCTCCTTTAGCTTAATTTCATCTGGTGTCATTAGCTATAGACATGAATAAGTTAATATCTTACTAAAAGCAACGATTGCTAACCGCTCTCAAAAGCCTCCCAAAGTATTGAAATGTTGTGTATTACGGGTTATTCAGTTGATTCTACAAAACAACACACATGGGAAATCTGCCAATCGTCAATTATTCATGAAAATTCCACCGCCGCTTTATTTAACGATACATCATGTTGGCACTGAGTTCACACCAAGAGTTTTGCTTCATTCAATATATGAGTTCCTTTCTGGTGTGAAGGCCTTTGTGGTAATTTGTATATATTTTTCATTATTTTAAATAAGCATCATATGCTTGGGCTCATTAGCACTGACAATATTTGCTCTGAAACAGTCTATAAAATGTTTGGGCGTCTGCCTGGATTCGTTTGGTTCTGAAGTAATACGTTTATGCGTTTCCTCCTCGAGATATGCATGCGTTGTGTCATACTCAAATGATTTCGAACATTTGACTTTTCAGGGCCACAAACGATCGCACGAAAAGGCTATGCAGCTGCAACGGTAAACGCTGTGGCTTTGTTATTTTCTGAGGGAAATAGCATCGTTATTATACTATATCGATCTTATTATCAAAGTATTATCTGTATCGCACTACCTCTTCTAATATCATGTATATCGTCTATATTGAACGAAATTTTTTCGGCCTTCATTTATTTGCAAGATAAGCTTTTACATCTTCTCTTGTTACTGCTATATCGCAGGCCCGATCCTTTACAAAACGTAATGTGACATCGGTGCTGTACGTATAGAATACCGGCACAACACTCTTTATGTATCTTAGGAAGTATTATTCCTTATAATTTAGTGTTATGTAAACCAGACGACAAACAATCCGGTTTAATCATCGATTTTTCGTTCATATTCATGAGAATGATTGGCCAGGACAAGCCAGACCCTTAGACTTGACCACAATCGATTTCCTCCGACTGAGTTGATTCCACGAGGACAAGAACACGAAGCCTTGATTTAAACGCAAGATATTTCTCTCTGGACGATAATTCCGAAAGAAAACCTCTTGGCTATTATGATGTGTTAACATGACTCCCTCACGTTGATAAGCCCGCCGGTTCAAGCGAGGTTTCAGGGTGCTGCAAAAAGTAACCAGGGTTGAAGTTATACCTGTTCGCCGTATAAGTGGACATTCCGAAAAAGGTTTGTCTTCCGTCCTGATTTCCTGTAGCCCCCTTTCCTAAGTCATCAACATATTATCATAACTATAGGGTGAGAAACAAATATATCATACGCCACAATTATTGATTGTCACCATACAAAACTCCACCAAGACGTAGCCTGGCGATGGCGTATCGCATTGCAAACGCTTTAAGATCGCAACATGGAGCAGTTAACATTAGAAATAATTGTCGATATATTCGAATGATACTGCCAGAGTAGCATAGTGGTAGGTTTGTATATAAGTCCGCCATTGGGCCAACGGATGTGATGCCGATTGCATGCTATAGTTTGCTGCTGTACCAAGCATGCCAGTATAACTAGATCCCAATGTATCTGTTTCGGGACCGATATACATAGGCCAGTTTGCGATAATTGAAATGGATTTTCATGCTGTAGTCGGCTAAGCGACATATAAACTGCGGCATTAGGGATGATATCCAGTTACCACTGTGGTTCCAATTGATTGCCTTAATATCATCATCACTATATATTGCGCTATATTTTATTCATGATGAAAACAATAGACTATTTATTATCATTTGTGTGTTGCTTGTTGTACAACAACATATCCGTGAAATAGACAACGTGGGATTACCGCCCAATTTGCCTAATAGCGAAGCCTAAATAGCGCAGGTCAACCTTTGGAATATTCGTATAGTAAAGCGTGAATATATCTAAACACAACAAGAAATCAATGAATAAATTGTCGGATAATTGCTAGGAATTGGCCGCTACTGGGTGGTAAGAGCAAATCTTATATAATATGGAGCTAGCTATAACGGTGTGACTGTGGTATTAACAAACCTCAGACAACACCAATAATACATTTGGTATCAAGTAACGCTGCATCGCCGCGCTGTCTTCCATTTGTGTCTAAATAGAAGCGACGAACACTCCGATTTCGACTCAAAATTCAAGCGCCCTAGACAGTTTCTACAAAAAACGTGAGTGGGAGTGGACGTCCGCTTTGTCCGTCGGCAACAATGCTTCAGCTTAAAGGGCTGCTTCAAAATTCGTGCTGGGATGAGTTATCGTGGCATCATAGGTGATAATTTGAATTACCTCATGGCCACTAAGTAATCGGGCTGATTATAAATCATGCATATATATCAACAATAATCAGGTCCGAGACTACCGGAGAATGAGGTACGTAGCTCAATGGAGGTGCGTACTTCATTTCCAATATGGCATACATAAACATTCTTACGCACTTTAAATTGTTTGTGCACCAGTTTGGCATAGATAAGAAACTGACTCTCACCCCATGGCTCTTCCACAGTCTCCACTTAACCTGTCTCACCCCAGGTTTTCATACTATATTCACCACATAGTTTTGCAATTAATCACACATCATTGAGAAATTAATAAAAGACTCAATTAGTTTTATTTTCAGTGTGTTATTTGCTATGCAGTCTATAAAAACGATAATAAATGCTTTGGTAGATGGCCGGGCCGTGAAAACATAGGCGCATGTAGCTTTTGGATGATCAGAAAGTGTAAAGAATAGACAGAGTCTGATGTAGATATAAACTTACTGTACTGTTTTATGACAATGCCATAAACTGTCATATTTGTGAAATATATATCATGCCGATTATTATTTGATTGGTCCTAGGAAAGTTTCCATGTGAAAACAAATTTCTATATTGATAATCTTTTATACCATAGACAGTGTGTTTATATGAATTTAGTGTCTGATCAGCAGTAAAACATACAATGAACTTGCATTCCACAAACATATGCTTTGTTGCTCTTGCTGACCAGTTTCAGCCTGTTGATATTAACATGATTAAAAGTTTCGATTCGACGCGAAACCCATTACATGCACACCAATCAAATCATCAGCAGAGTCATTAGCGAAACAAGCGAATATGTAAGTGTCATTGTAACTGATATCAGAGCAAGATCATTAACATAGTTTTAGTTCATAATAGAGGGCAAGTATCTTGGTCGAAACTGGTTTGTTTTATGACTTACTGTCGCCTACATTACCTCCCATACATCACCATCTGTAATCATGTGTATATGGTCACTTCAGTAAGTATACAACACAAACCATCTATTATTGTGAGATTATACATCCTCTACTAACAGACTTAATCATATTCGACATGCAGTTCAGTTGTATGTATCATTTTCCTATTTGGATACGATCAGACTATGGCACCATTTCAGAAGGAAGTACCTAATACTTCGATATGAGTACGAACGCATTAATCCGCCATTGTTTCAGAAAATGAATTCAACAGGGGTGTTATATTATTGCCATGTAATTTTGTGTAATGTCTGATGTATAATTAGACGATGCATATATAAATAAGAAAACATGGAGTTTGCATCTGTCACACTCATGTGTATAGAAATTTTTAACCATAAATACAGAAATACTTGCGGTCGCTGTTTGAACGATGGAAGTCAAAAAGCTTCGTGGCAATGCCCATTATCGCTCGCCACAATGATAATGTTTCCAAATGGAGCCCATTATATATTTGCATTATCTAAGCGCTCAAAGCCAATCACACTTCTGAAAATAATGTCACAAAATGTAAAAGGTTGGTGGGATTATTCCCACGTGTACCTCAATTGAAGTGCGCTGTACGTACTTCGTTCTGTGGTCAGTCCGCGACCTGACAATAGCGCATATTACCATGCGATCAAGTCATCGTGTAAGGTGCAAACCTAATATGATATATTCGCCTGATGCGTACCAAGTTGAAAATTGAAATTCCAAGCATTCTACAGCGTGATTGATGTATCACAACGAGAGCTGCATATGTAAGGTTGCTACTGCATTTACGCAATATTTGTCGAAGAATGTTACCACACATTGTAATGCTGAAGCGCTCATAAAAAGAATGAACACTTATTAATTTTTGACACCACAGAGACTACCCAGCAAACACACTACGTACGAACTACGTAGTACTACGTAGTTCGTAGGTAATGGTTAGGTAATGTCTGGAAATTACGTAGCTAGAACGTTGTAAATACGTAGCTCAAGTACATAGTGCCTCTACGTAAAAAATACATACCGACAATACGTCGTATATACGTATCTTTACGCTACGTAACTAAAGACACGTATTGCGGACGTAATCTATAACATGTATTTAGTCATAGTGTGCGATCTAAAAAACGTAATGACTATCTGGTTATTGCAAATGTCGCTGAGGTTTTTGTGTATATTCAAATATTTAGTCTCAAATTAAAATAAATATGGAAAACTAAGGAAAAAAATTGAATATCGATTAGCTTTTATCAAAAGATTATAACATTTAAGAACAAAGCAATAATAATTTATATCTTATCGCACTACTGTGGTAAATACGAAACCGGAAGTTCCATTAACTTCGTTGTTTCTGACTTCTGCGCCAAATTTGAAAGAAATATTTGTGAAGTATATATCTCAAGCCATCACCTTATTTTTTTGCCATCCTAAGGTATGTATTGAAAAAATATTATGACTTAAGGGAACAGTATGTTAATCCACCCTCAAAACTGTATACATGTTCCTGAAAATCGACTATTATACAGTTGAATAGTTTATATTATCAAGTCCTGGTGTTCGTAAACAATGATGCATGCATGATGCAAACACGGTCATATCTGTGCTCTGATATTCGTAGTAATGTAGAATGTCTAAATACACTTTCTTGCATGGTTTGCAGTAATAGTTAAAGTAATGAATTGCATTTATTTCCCAGTTAAGAAGGGCTTCCCTCTCATCACTGAATAGCATCATGACTGAGGTTCTATATGGGTAACTACCCACCTTTCGGGAAAACTAATGGATATAGTTGATTTGGCGTCCATAAAAAGAGACACTGCCCTGCTACACAGGGCCTTGGACATGATGCTAATCACTGAACAGCCTTCTCCCCAAGGCAATTTCCCACAGCCTCTCTTCCATAGGCTATGGTTCCTGAATAACTTCATTGTTTACTTCACAATAAAACTACTAACATGACAATTAAGTCCAATATATTTTACTAACTTGCATGGTTTGACTGATTTTATATAATTGTGTTACTTCCAAGGAAATAGTATGGAAGAGAAAGACAGAAAACGACGGGAGTATAAGAGAAAATGGCAGTCAGCAGACCATTCAGTGAAGAATATGAAGATGAAAGACATGATATATTCTTCGTCTGAAACTAGTCATGATAATTCTCGTGGGGAACTGCCACCATTGCTGCCAAGTAGCGAAGACGAAGTGTTGCCAAGGACCAACACAAATACCAACTGTTCACCAATTCAAGCAGCAACATTGGAAAATTCATCAACATGCAATCCCCCAAATGACGAGGGTTGGAATTGGGATCTCATAGATGATCATGTTCCAATTTCGTCCGATTCTGAGAGTGAGGATGGATCCCCATGTGAACCAAATTTGTTTCCAAGAGAATTGGGGAAATGGGTGAATGATTTTGGTATAACTCATAGTGCTGTTGATGTATTGTTGAAATTGCTGAGAGCAAATGGACATCCTGAAATGCCTAAAACAGCACGCACGTTATTGAAAACACCTAGATCAGTTTCAACTGAAACCAGGTCAGGAATGGATTTTACCTATCTTGGTTTACCTGAAGTACTCTTGAAAACTGTTCAAAGTTATGCACCATCCATGTTGAAAAATGTTCATGATTTGGAGTTGAGCTTTAACATAGACGGTATTCCGTTATTCAAAAGTACCAATGAGTCACTTTGGCCTGTGCTGTGTGCAGTAACTAATATCTGTCCCATTAAAGTATTTCCTGTGGCACTTAGTTTTGGTGAATCAAAGCCAAGTGATTTGCATTTTTTGAATGAAACCATTATGGATATGAAAATTCTGATGAAAGATGGGCTGGTGGACACAGTTAATGGGACAGCCTACTCTGTAACACTTAAATGTGTTGTATGCGATGCACCTGCCAAAGCCATGGTCAAGTCCATCAAGCTTTATTCGGGGTATTACGGGTGCGACAGATGTGCTCAGAGGGGGAGGTGGATTGGTAGAATGACATATCCAGATGTTGAACCTGTGGAGCTTAGAACAGATATTTCATTCAGAACTCAAATCAATCCTGATCATCACCATGGTCAAACACCATTTTGTGAGCTTCCGATTGACATGGTAAATCAATTTCCAATAGACTATATGCATCAGGTATGTTTGGGAGTTCAGAAGAGGCTCTTGTTGGCATGGATTCGCGGTAAGAAGGAGTTCAGGATGTCTGCTGCTCACGTACAGGAAATAAGTCAACGGCTACTAAATTTGCAAAGGTTTATCCCATCTTTGTTTGCAAGAAAACCTCGGAGTTTGGCTGAAATTGACAGATGGAAGGCAACTGAGTACAGGCAGTTTCTTTTATATACTGGCAAAGTAGTACTCCGCAGTATCTTACGGCAAGACCTGTATGACCATTTCCTTGTCCTGAATGTGGCAGTTAGTATTTTGGTCTGCCCAAGGTTGACCAGAGAACACAGTCAGTATGCTCAAATGTTGTTGGCTTACTTTGTTACCAAAAGTGCAGAGCTCTATGGGGAGAAGTTCCTGGTTTACAACATGCACAGCCTGGTACACCTGGCCTCAGATGCAGAAAGGTACTGTGCTCAGCCTTTCTGTTTGAAAATTACCTTCAACAACTCAAGAGAATGGTAAGGTCATCAAAAAATCCGGTTGTTCAAATAACCAAGAGACTGCACGAATCGCAAAACTATGACAATGACTCGGTACTTAAAGACAGGAAAGTCTCTGTGAAAAGACCAAATAATAGGTACATGTTAAGCAAATCAGCCTATTGTGAAGCTGTGAGCACTTCAAATGAGAAAGACAACGCAGGTGGAAATTTGTTCTTGTGTCGTGTCTTCGAGAGAGTGGAGCCTTTTTTCAACCACCCAGCAGATTCTCGTCTGATTGGGACATGTCAGGTCAGTGCCAGGAACTCACAAATGAAACTACTGTCACCTAATAAGCTCAACAAGAGGGCAATGCTTATAGAACAGGATCAAGGAAAATGTCTGTTCATGACAATACTGCATGAATTTTAATATGTAAGTTTTTTTTTCAGTTGTTGCTTTAAATAAGTTTACCTATAGTGAATTTAAGACTTTATATAAGGCATGCTTAGTTTTTCTAGTTATATTTTTCTATCTTGTTGATAATGCTGATAGTGTCCTCAGTGTCCTGGACCATCAGTCAAGATCTAATGTTATCTTATATTTGGTGTTACTTGTTTTGCCATGATTTACATTGAGAATTACAGGCCTGCTTATAAGCTGCTTACCCAACTATAAACTGTATTGATATGTTTGCAGTTCACCATGGTTTATGAATATGTGGTAGTTAAATTTTTGAATGAGGATGACTCAGTATCTGTTGTGTCAAAAACTTGGATCGTAAGCCAAGATGAGGTGAGCAAACAATTGCACCAATTGATACTTATTATATGTAGGCAAATATGTATGATAATTGATTTTGACATAGAGTGGGGGTATGTGGTGGTGAGGTGCATTATAATTTGACTCATTTGTTTGATATTTTTACAGAGTTTGCAATGTTTCTGGCCAAGGGACAAACACACAAGAAGGGTTGAGAGAAGGGAACTGCCAGACAAGGCTATATGGACACTGCATCCAATTGCTATTCTCTCGTATTGTGGCAAGTGTATAATTTGTTTGATATTTCTTTGCCTTAAAATCATCTTACAGCATGAATTTATAATGTCAATATTGATAGCTTTTAAGCATAAGTCCTTGCTATTCGGTGCATTTTTTTATATGACAGAAGACTTCCAGACAGCTCAGCGCAGGGCCAGAAGGGCTGAGGAGACATCTAACCTCTCCACGGACTGTGAAACCCCTAAAAGACTATCCAAAAAGATCAGACGATTTGTTGAGGATGAGTCTGACTCGGAGGATTGTTGTGGTTAGTTTACTTTCAGCATGTATGACCAGATACTATATTCGCATGGCCATTTTACAGATCTCATTTTAAAACCATTCAAATAATACTCTTGTTAATTTTTGTTGTTACATATTTGAACTCAAGTTAATCCTACAATCCTTGAAAAACAGATAAAGGAGTTAGTCAGTTGGCAGAACGCCCTGGTTTGACAGCTAATTCGGGTCCATTACAACTGCTGCCAGATGCTCCCACCATCAACGAGGATGGTAAGAAATATGATGATATTTAAATTAACTGTATTAGTAACGGTCAGTGCAATTTGCAACATCAATCATCAACAATGTCATCTTAATATGGTCTAAAATATGTTATCAACTGAATTAACTTAACTGTCTTAATGGAATATGACATTGAATTAACTTTAAAACACAATTTTAGGTGACTTCAAGACTGTACTGCTTCAGACAACACAGCCGCTGCAGAGGGAGATGGGAGTTATCACAGATTACTCCAGTATTGGTAAAAAAAAATATCAAGCAATGCTTTGTAATATTATAACAATTTCCCTAAATGGTAAATTTGATCTGAGTACACCAGCAACAGTTTTACTCTAGCAGTGTTTGCTGGTATCTTATGTGCTCAGGTAAAGGATCTGTTTCATCACCCTCACAACATTCCACAAGCCAAATCAACTTGTCAGATAGTGAGTAAAGCACTGAAATTTATTTCTGGTGAAGTATATTTAAAAAATCATATTGTTCAGTCTTGTATCTTGTAAAGTGAAATATTCGCCTTTAATTTAGCATGTGTGTGATATTCCTTGTGTTACACTAATAACTACAGATTTCCAGAGGAAGGTCCTTATGTCTCTGGCAGAGATGAGAGACATGATTGAGAGGCAGTCAGTACTAATCAAACAACTGCAGCGGGGCCAGCCTTCACAGCCAACCAAGCATGCTGAGGTCATGGAGGATTTGGTCGAGAATCCTCTGGACACTTCAGAGGATCTGGAGGATTTTTTGAGAGAGCTGACAGATTCAGCTCATGGGACCAAAAAGCTGGTAATTGTTGTTGTCAGTGATGTTCGTTATTCAGAGTAAATCAATTAACTTTTTTATTTCCTTTATTTACGTTTAAAGCGCAAATAATCAGTTAGCCTATGTTCCTTCGGCAGGTTTCCATGCTGAGCTCATTAGGTGGGAATAATGTGGGTGATTCGGTCCGAAGGATGTTAAGGAAGGTGGGAACCTTTCACCTCTGGGGGCAATACAACACGAAGGGCAGAAAGAACAAGAGGGCATTTGAGCAACTTGCCCTATGTCCCGCCATATACAGTATGTATACAACCCATAATGGATGATCTGTTTTGTGTTCAAGCTTCATCATTATCAGTCATCAAACTCAGTGTCTTATTATGCATTCCGAAAATATGCATTGTCTCAATTGTTCTTTCATGGGTTAAACAGAGGCTTGCAGAAGAATCCACCCGAAGTG
>CM067353.1:76597939-76640439 GCA_034190875.2 Urechis unicinctus | reverse complement strand
AGATGAGACACAACACATTGTGTAGACAATTACTGACAATTAATTTGTGGTTTATGATCGTGTCATTGCCTTGTGTCACAGTCTATTTTCTTCATCATACTGAATTGGGTGATCGATTTAACGTTATTACAAGCTAGAACGACAAAGTTAAATCCGCTGAGACAACGTAATATGCGTGCCGTGTGATGATTGTCTATTGTCAAAAAAATAACACAATCGGTGTCACAGAGAGATCTCATTCCTCATATGACTCAATGAAACGCTTATCTTTACCAGCAATAAGAATGTGGGGTGGCGCATGAGTTGTTTTTGCTGTAGTACTTCTGAGACACAATTATTCTGTATCATGCCTGAGATAGCTTTATACAAAATAAGCCAGGACACATGCTTTTCAGGCTTTGGCTAATAGAGCCATACCACGCAATCAGAGATACAATTGACACATCTGTACACATTGAATATTTAATCATTTGAATACGAGGTTAGTTACTTAGCATAAGCACATTGAATCTTCCCTTGTAACTACTACAGATTTAGTCACACGCTAAAAAATGCTGAATGAAATTATCCTTCGCAGGTCGATCAAAATTCGGAATGAAAGGGATCGTGCTATTTGAGGTACAAGTACAGGCCAACTTAAATGTTGTTGATAGTTGGCTTTAGTTTGGACTTCAAAATCAGTTCTTCCATACAAAATATCCAAATTCACCTAGAAGCAGCCATGAAACGATTACAATTTAACAAAGGATTATGAAGTGCATCTGAACTGCTCATCCGACATTAATGTTTTGTCGACAATGTGTTAAATTTTCAAAAGACTTCCCGTACATTATATTCTACCAGAAAATAAAACAAATTGATAGGCTGTGTTAATTTGGCTTGGATAAGAGCCATAAACGCATTAATATGCATTGAGGATCATATTGTAGATATAAGATATCATTATATTTGCAAATGGCGATTGCATGTTTTAGTGCTCGATCATATCATACATATCAGAACCATGAAATATTTTGAAATGACATATAAATATACTAATCCTGGCGAATATGGATTTGGGGGTGGGGGGGGGGGATTTCATGCATTTCGAATACCAAAAGAATTGCTTTCAGGAATCAATTAAGATATGCACCGAACTTATTTTCTCAAGCAAAGTCTAACATATTTACTGAACGGATGCAAGCAATGAAGCGGAGACATAAGGTAGCAGGCACACATGCATAATCACTTTTATGTTAATCTTTCAGGTGAAAGCTAATCTCATCTTTCAGGTGAAAACCAGTCTCATTTGAACACTTCTTCTAGGGTATGATTGCGATTGAAATGGTTGCCTGCATTTTGCATATAAATTGGTTTTATCGACAAAGCCACCTTCATATATTTTTGTGACGTACAGGTACCCTTTTGCTGTATCACTGGTCGTTCGCTAGCGCTTCTGGATCGTGTGTGAGCCGTTAAGAACATGTTCACGTCCTAGCATGACATGAAGCTTATTATGTGAAAGTACATATTGAATATCGCTCTATTGTCATGTGAATACTTGGCATCAATGCAAGCATGCAATTGGATTTGCTTGCACTCGAAGCCCTAAATGTTGTGATAAAGAACCGGACATTACACAATATATATATATATATATATATATATATATATATATATATATATATATATATATATATATATATATATATAGATATATATATATATATATATATATATATATATATATATATATATATATATATATATATATATATATATATATATATATATATATATATATATATATATATATATATATATATATATATATATATATATATCGGTATGTGCACTTAGAATGCACTCATAATGTTGACAGTGAAACAAGTTTGTATGTTTGATTGTTTATCCTTTTTATGTGATGTTATCGAACAGTGTGAGTATTTGAGCCTCATTTGAGTACAACACAAATATATACACGCATGCAAAGATAGTCACTCACAACATTGTACATTTCTTACCAGGGGTCTGATGTGCTGAAAGTTAATGTTGCAAATCACGCTGCCGCATTTGAAAAGACCGAGCCACTCGACAACCCCGGATTCAAGCCATATTAATCCCCTGATTATTCTAGAAATTTCCTTGCTGGAGATGACGATTGTACCCGCATCTCATTTGTATTGAGGTGCAACGTCTGACCATCAGCATGTGTATGCCGCCGGTGACTTAACTTCACTGTTTATATTTCACATATGTGTGGGCAACGAATCTTAAATATGATGCATACACTGTAAATACGTTTGTTAACAATTGCCTCCTATGTGCGCCGCGTCGATTGCAGTCAGCAGATGCATAGCTCTCCCAGTCAACGCATGATCTAACTCGGATATCGCTATGATATCACAAGTACCTCACTCATATGAGGTCACAAGTTGAGCTCACCGTGATGTCACAGCGATCTCATAAGCTGACATCACAGACTGTGAGATCACCATGATATCAGTGTGGGATCATCATGCGCGCATTGATCATAATGTTCAGATCATGACGTATAGACAGCACGTGGCATCTAATTAATTTTGGTCAGCAAATTGGACGAATTCTGTTTTTTTACCTAGGATTAAATTTAAGTCACTCGATTGCGGAAATGTCTCTCAAAAAGGTGAGTTCAGTATGTTATTTAAATATACTTACAATTCACTGGATATCATATTTAATTATTATTTTTCTTGATTCTCACGCATTTTAAACTTGTAAAAAAACATGGGCGATATAATGACATTTGATGTTTTGGGTATATATTGGGTCGATGTGGCGAGTATGAAAATGGTGTGTGTGCATGTTTGTGGTCGCCTTCCGTTTTCTTATATTCGTAATTATCTGAATCAATACTTATAAATATCTCTACATTTTTGCTTATTAACAATAACTTAATTTTTTGAGGTTCAGTTTATGAGTTAAATATCTATTTGTTTACAATTAGTTGTTCACCCGTCGATCATTCGAATAACAACGTATTGCATGGACTGTTGATTCAAGAATGTGATATTAAACAGGTGACCCAGCACTATTGAATTAACACTTCATGATTGAATCACTGCATGCACAGTAACTGTGTTATTTCTGATAACTACTACCATTTTTTAAAAAATAAGCATCGTCTTTGCTCTTTTCAGACTGCATGCTGTTGAAGGTTTTATCAATAAGGTTTATTTGTTGGCTTCTTTCTGCCTTCATCTGGAAACATGAATTCTACTATCAGAAAGAATGCTCAACTTTCTCAACAGAAAGCCAGGAGGAAGATACCGAACCTTCTCTCTGATATTGCCAAGAAGCAATCTCCAACCTTTCCTCTGCATCACAATGGTAGTGATGTGGACTGTTTTAGCAATGAAAGTGTGATTAAAACTTCCATTCAACCAAGTGATATTTTGACCACTCAGTTACCCTTAATTGTGGATGACTACTCAGATAGTGAAAGCGAAGTACAAAAATGTGTACATCAAGGTCGCAACCATATTGAAAATGTTGGTGCAATTTGGAGGGCTATTGATGTAGCTGAAGGTGAATGTTACCTCTCAAGTGATGAAGAGTTTGAGTCAGAGAACACAGAAGAAAAGGGAACTATAATAAGAAAGTCTCTTGCTGAGTGGGCGACAGAATGCAATGTGCCCTTGACTACCACCACTAAGCTTCTTTCAGTTCTTCGCAAGCACACCGATTTTGATGTTCCAGCTCAAGCTACAACATTATTAGGAACTCCAAGGAATATATGCATGTCGCAGAAGTCAGGTAATTGATAAAGGATTGAATATATGACTCGGTCTTTATTGGCTGTAAGAGTTATGCTGAGATGATTTACAAATGATTATTGATGATTGGTTAGTCTTAGTGATATATTTATTGTATTATCTGTTTTTAGGTGGGGACTATGTTTACTTTGGTCTTGCCAAAGGTCTCCAAACAACACTGCTACCTCTATATCTGTGTGATGTTCAAGTGCTCGAGCTTTCTTTCAATATTGATGGGTTGCCCATTTACAAATCTACAAATACTTCCCTTTGGCCAATACAGTGCTGGATTGCAAATCTTCCTCAGACAAAGCCATTCATTGTTGGATCATATTCTGGGTCTCATAAACCCTCCAATTTAGATTTTCTAGAGGATTTTACAGCTGAGCTGAAGAATTTGATGAATAATGGGCTTCAAATACAAGATATCGGTGTGTTTCCTGTAATTGTGAGATGTATCATATGTGATGCCCCAGCAAGAGCTTTAGTGAAAGGAACAGTGCAATATAATGGCAGATACGGTTGTGATTTTTGTGACGTTCGAGGTGATTATGATGCCAGAATGATGTTTCTATACCCTGGTTCTTGTAGGACAAATGAATCATTTCGCAGTCAAGCTAACAAGGAACACCATAAGTCACTGAGTGTTTTCCTTGACTTAGACATTGATATGATAAGGCAATTTCCCATTGATCCAATGCATTGCATTGATCTAGGAGTGACAAAACGACTATTATTAACATGGAAAGAAGGTCCCTTGCCATTCAGACTTTCTGCTGGACAGCAAAATGTTATAAGCACTTATCACCATTCCATCAAACCTTACATTCCTTCTGATTTCAACCGAAAACCCAGAACATTGAATGAATTGAAAATGTGGAAGGCAACAGCGTTCCGGACCTTCCTGTTGTACTGCGGTCCTATCCTTCTAAAATATGTTCTGCCGAATGATAAATATATCCACTTCTTGAGTTTGAGTGTAGCCATTCGGCTGTTGTATAATGCTGCCTGTGTGAGGGAACACAAAGAGTACGCTCATGAACTGCTGTGTTTCTTTGTTGACAATGCTCGGATCCTATACACTGACCATTTACTCACATATAATTTCCATTGTCTGAATCACATGTCTGATATTGCTGAAACTTATGGATCACTTGAATACTGCACAGCCTATCCTTTTGAAAATAATATGTCAAAAATCAAGAGAATTATAAGAGGACCAGCAAAACCTCTTGTCCAAGTTGCCAGAAGGTTAGCTGAAATGAACCTTAATCAAACTATGGTAACAATCAGAAAGCCGACATTCCCAAAGAAACAGGAGTGTTACCAATTGAAAAATGGAAAATACTGTCTTATCAACACTGTACAACCTCAGGACTGCAATGTGTTATGTGAAGTCTTCTCACAGACGAGGAAATACTTCTCATCTCCATGTGACTCAAGAATAGCAGGCATCCACAAAGTCAGGATCCACAACACTGAGATGAAATACTTCAACTTTTGTGATTTAGAGTCCAAAGCTATATACATCCCCCTTTCCCTATTTGATCAAGAAGAATCAATGTCTGCTGCCATCGTATCGCTCGTTCACTCTTGTTAAGTAAGCATGTTGTGTCAAAACTAATAAGCATGTATCAAACTAACATAGTAGCATGTTTGCTTAAAAAATTGTCATTGAACCATTTAACTCATTTACTGTGTGATAAATTAACAATCAAGTTTGATTACAGTTTTATGCATGTGAATTGGAGGATGGTAAGCTGGTGGTTGTCCCAAAGACATGGCTCTTTCTGGAGAATGGCAAATGGAAATGCAGATGGAGCTCGTCCCTGGAGAAAGCAAAAGGTTATAGCCTAGTTAACCCAATCTGGAAGGCTTATCGCGTAGAAAAGTTTTGGGCCAAAAAAGGTGATGGAACTCATTATAAGGCTTACTTTGTTAGTTTTTGGAGATTTATTTGAATCAATAACATTTGACAATTATTGTGTACTTATTGTTTACAGGAACCTATGCAGCTGCAGAACAAGTGCTGGCAACATTGTCTGGCAATTCAGATGTAGCCCTATCTGACATAATTTTTGGCACTGAGCCCACAGAACCAGAGTCTGACAAGTGTACTGCTTCGTCTCCGTCCCTTCCACTGAAGCGTCATCGCAAGAGGAAGAGGCCTTTTGATGAAATTGCCAGAATGTCTAAAGACAGTGATGATGAAACATCATCAAAGAGAATGGCGACTTATGAACATGTCGCTCATGTCTCAGAGTCGAATGATGGAGACAGCAGTAGCGATAGTACTGGTAAGTCTTCTACACAAATAGATGGATTCACTTGTGTTAACTATAAAATCTTCGTCATACTTCAGGTTTATTTTCATTCTATTCAGTTCTTTAATCATTGTTATCAGATGATGGAAAGGGTGATAGAGTTGCTAGAACTACCCCTGGCATCTCTTCTGCTGAAGGCCCGTTGCCCGGTAAGAACAAAGATATGTTAATGGCAGGATAATATACATGATTTTAATCTTTGAAAAGGGATTTTTTATAAGAGATCAGTGGATATAAATTGACAGGACACGTTTGATTTTAAGCAACAAACAATTTTTAGGCAATGGTCTTGATGTGTTTAGTAAGTTCTCAACTGCCAAAGTCACCAAGGTATTTTGGAAAGGCAAGACCAGCTGTGGCAAGTTCCCCTCCAAGTTTGCTATCCCCAAGAAGTGGGTCTATTTATTTCATTTCTTACCTTCCAAGTAAACATAATTAAATGAGTATATTTCAAAAAAACACAAACCCACACACATATATATTATATATATATATATATATATATATATATATATATATATATATATATATATATATATATATATATATATATATATATATATATATATATATATATATATATATATATATATATATATATATATATATATATACATATATATATATATATATATGTGTGTGGTGTGTATATGTATATCTCCTTATGAAGTCTCAGATGATGAAAGTGATGGAGAAACGTATGTGGCGTCCAACCCTCCAACAATATCAAATCCCCCTGCAAGAGTTCAAGCTTTGGTGGAAATCTCAAGTAAGAATTGAGAATAATAATGTGGAATTGTGGAAAAAAATATTGAACAAATTATTCAGCTCGATGTAAAGCTTTCAAACTACTCAACATTAGATTGTTTTATTTTCCCTGCGCTTTAGCTGATGGGAACATGAACAGCAATGTAGGAGACTGCCTGAAGAAATTATGTGGTATGTGTTTATTTATCAATTTGCTTTTGTGTTTTATATATAAAGGAGTAAATTATATTCGGAATGAAAACCATGACAAATCAGCTTTGGTCTTGGAATGAATTTTAGACCAAGATGATAATAATAGCAGGTAAAAATTTCAGACATCACCGTTGCCACCTTGAAGGCAGTTGAGGAAATGCGGGGAAGTGTTCAAGCCCTTCAGGAAGATATGGCCAAGGTCAAAGTGGCCTTGGTTCAATATCTTCCAGAAGAGGAGGGACAAGATTTATTCACCATGTCCCTTTTTGACACCCCAGAAGAATTTGAGGGCTTTTGTGATAGGCTGCAGGAGCCAAATTTCAAGAAGCTTGTGGTTAGTAACCTGCCATGTTGGCGAAATTATGGATAATATTGCAGCAATAAAGACATTATATACTTTTAAATTTCAATTCATAAAAGGATAGTGAACTTATCATATAACTTTGCTCTGGCTTCTTGCCATTTGTCTGTTGATTTTAGATCAGGTACATGGTTGCCACTTACGGCCAAATGTCAATCGGCGACACCGTGCGATCCATACTCAAAGCTTCAATGACCGATCAACTTATGACGCGTTACAACAGAACAGGGGCAAGAAAAATGAGAAAACGCCCAGAACTCTTTGAACTTTGCATTTTATGTGAGCATATAGAGCCTTTTATGGATCAAAAATTCAACTTTGATTCTATATGTAAATAGATGGGAGTGAGTTTCATTGTTAAGGTTCTCTATTGAAGTACTGTACATTGCTCTGTAAAACCACATGTATTTCTGCCTTTCAGCAACTGTGAAATATTTCCATAGGGATTCCCAAGAAATTAAAGTAAAGAGGGGTAGGGAGGAGATACGAACAACTGTGAAAAGTGAGACGCAGAAACAGCTGGAGATCTTCCTATCCAACTGCACAACCAGACTTCAGAGGAAGTCTGGAAACAAGTTGTCTCTAGAAGCAGAAAAATAAATTGTCATAACAGATAGTACTAAGATATTGTGCAGCTGATTAATAAAATCAGGATGTTACCATTGTTGTTTGTTTGAATTAAGCTGAACATATGCAGTGATATAATTAACTCACAGTAATCTCATAGAGATATCAGTATGTGGTCTCACAGAGATCTCACACTGTGATATCAGCTCATGATATCTTTGTGAGATCAGTATGTGATCTCACAGAGATCTCACACTGTGATATCAGCATATGATATCTTTGTGAGATCAATGTGTGATTTCAAAAACTACCTCACAGTGATACGACAACTGTCTCATATGGTGGCATCATGTATGAGATCACTGTGAGATCGCCATGAGATCACATTCTTGGCTGGGCTGTTGTATGGAGACTTTGTTGTGTTATACACGCAGAACGCCTGCACAAGGACGACGATTACATTACGAAAATGTTTAATAATTGATGCATGGTCCGGAATTGCATTCGTTACTAGCAATTGTCAATGATGGAGTGGTTAACTATTTCAAAAGGCTGTACCTGCGCTAGTACGTTTGAGAATATTGATTGAGTGACCAAATACGATGGCGATTGCATTAAAAAATGCACACTTTAGAGACATAAATCGCTGGTAAATCGTTGTCCACCTGGTGATATTTTACGATCTGTGTAGAATATGCAGAAAATGTCATGACTTCCGGTGGAGTTTTCCAAATGGTGGCCCACGGATGCGCCCTTGCGTTTGTGTTGTGCGCGTGTCGTAATCTGTATCTATGTATATAATAAGTTCCCCATACACGCCAGCATCATTTACGAACGTTTCTTCTGATACCAATATATGCATTGAGGCAGGTAATAACCATCTCCATTTTTTCGATAAGTCATTACAAATGTAATACCTTAAATGTATAGATCAACGAGCCACTGAACTCTCTGTTAGAAAGTTCATAGCACTTTTTTTGCATGGATCAATTCCAATAGATTAAAATAACGGGCATGTCAATATCATTGTATGACTCAACATATATTTTTACGTCAATACCTTTAAACTAGTTAACTATTTCACCATCACTCAGCTTTGTTACATTGCCCTCAAAACCCAACATTTTATAACAAGGAACGAGCAGTGCACGTCCAGTGTTCCGTTTGCGGGTTTTACCAGTTTCAATCGTATATGTATACCCTATGAGCTCTGCCATTCATAAACCTTTGCAATAAATCTGAATGACGTCTTGTTCATGCCCACTCCACAATTCAATGCTCCGCGGGAAAACTAACCAATAATAACATCATATAAGCATGAAAACATACGAGAAGACTTACTTAAATAACATTTAAAACCAATATCAAATATCAGCATTTCGGAGCACATTGCCCAAAATGATTCACTTCATGTGAAAACGTCCAATCTCGTCTTTTTTGTCCTATCCTTTTTATATTCACAAACAACTATACCCCGTAAATACGGGATAAAATGACACCATGGTGTGTACTTAAAAGCAATGAATGGACATTTACTGACAAAGATTTTCTGGTTTACGTGCATGTTGTTCCCTTGTGTCAAAGTTCATTTCTTTAGCTTAGTGAATCTGGTGATCAATTCAGAATAATAAGACGATAGCTCGAGAAAACTCAAATTTACTGAAGCAATGCAATAAGCGCGCGATATTATGCCTATCCATGGTCTCTTAAGCCAAAATAATACAATAACTGTCAAAGACAGGTCTCAAATCTCACATCAACAGTAATAAGAATGTGAGACTGCGCATTGGTTGTTTGTCCCATAGCACTATAGAGACACAACTAGGACTAAAATATACTCATAACAAATCAAGCAGCACACTTGGTTTTATGCACTGGTTTTATGGAGCCAGATAATGCAATCAGTGATACGATTGGCACAAAAAGGTTTTTTGTTCATACGATGATAGTCACTAAACAGAAACAGTTTTTTTTTATCTGTACTGGCAACTACTACATACAACACTGTACACACTAACGCAGCGTTTGTAGGGTTGGTCTAGATAGCTAGACTTTAAAGAAAGGCACCCCGAAAAAAACTGGATTTAACGCTTAATGAATCACAAATTAATTTGATTCTATTACCCCATCGTTGATTGCTAGAGATAAAAATTCAAACACGATACTCGGTCTTGCCTTGCATTGATTCAGAATGCAAGTGATCGTTATATTTGATCTACATGTACAAATCCTTGGGTTATGCTTCCTATTGATAGGCTGTGTTTATTTGGCTTGCATGAATGTTGGAGATTTGGAAAAGCGTGAATATGCATTGATTCTCATAGAAAAACTTTTCATATCATTTACAAATGGCGATTGTATATATTAGTAGCCGAAAATATCATTTTCGTTGGATTTAATGCATTTCGAATATTTAAAATATATTCTCTAGAAGCAATTAAGATACGCCCCGATCTTCATTTATCCAGTTAATTCTGATATCTTTTATGAAAGAACACAAGAATTACAGCGGGGACATATGGCAACAATATGGTATGCCATAACATAAGCATAAGATAACAGGCACATATGCATAATTACTTATAGGTTAATATTTCAGGTTAGAGCCATTATCACTGGTAAACTTCCTCTAGGGTTTGGTCGCGATTAATGCAATCGGCCAAATATGTTGTTTTTCAAAATTCCTTTGTTACGGATTATGTATTAGGGGCGATCCGTACAGGTACACTTTTGCTGCATCGCTGTTCGTGTTAACGCATCTGGACGACCAGTTAGCTTCACAAATGACCATCATTTGGTTCTATCGTCTATTTTTGCCGCCAATATTAGCAACATTTCACTGAAGTAGAGCACTCCTCATGTCTGTAGTGAAGCCTGTAGCGTTTGTTTATACACCCACAGTACGTGCGGTTAGCATATTTCTTTGAGACAAGCTTTGAAGCTTTGCAAAGTGTGGTTATGATATCATAATCATGCGTGTTTCAGATAAAAAAAATGTGTGCTTCATTTTAATTGGTTCCTTGAACAACAATCTACTCATTATTAAGCTACACACTGCACTTTATACGGCGCTGAGTTTTAATATCCGTATTCCTGCAAACAATGATTGGTAGTTGGTACGACGTGCAGAATATATATATAAATATAATTAATATGTTCATCATGCTTATGGGCTGCAGTGTTATGCCTGCAGCAAGCCCGAGCTAAATCCATTCTTCTTTGTGTCTTGATAACGCTGCAGTCACATTCGTTATTGATTGATCTATCTAACATTTCGATGC
Source organism: Urechis unicinctus (assembly GCA_034190875.2). Taxonomy (NCBI): domain Eukaryota; kingdom Metazoa; phylum Annelida; class Polychaeta; order Xenopneusta; family Urechidae; genus Urechis; species Urechis unicinctus. Next base: position 76,629,173 of record CM067353.1, on the reverse strand, counting down.
ATAATATCTGATTGGAGTTTCTTAGGGCTCAATGATACCGTGTTCAAATGATAGGTACTCCATGTATCATTAATCATAAGACGCCACTAATGTACCAACGCCAAATCGCCCTCAGCGAGTATCGCTTCATTATTGCCAACCGTGTGTAATGGATCTTTATCATACTGCCATCAGAATTGCTCATTTGGACGAATAATCCAATGCTATTAGGATGTATGCAATGACCCCGGACGGTCGTGCCAATCACTAATTAGATTGCTAACAGGGCGACGGAGCCAAATGGCGCCGGATGTTTTGCTTTATAGACACATGTATGATATATTACTAAGCAATGCTGAATGATGTTGCACAATGAACGATTGTAAACTCTGAGGTACAAATGTCGATGGATATGAACGAATTGAATTTGATTGTGGTTTGTGATATTGCTACATTGTGCTTGAGTCAAAATGACGATGGTTAAACGAGAGTAGGCTACATACCATCGTGATGCAGTTTCAACAAATTCTTTACCTCAAGCAATGCCATGCGCTTGGCAAAAAACAGCTGCGCACGATGCAATTTTAAATGCAAATTATATGTTCGTGTCGAGAATGCAAGGGACATGTGGGGGATGGAAATGGCGTCAACCTCACCCATTAGGGAATACGAGCCGTCAATGCCAAGAATGACTCACGTAAATACCACTGTTGCTTAAATGTGGCTGATTCATTGGCGTATCTAGTAGATATATTCGTACTATGATGATGATATCAAGAATCGATTCCACTTCAGGACGAAATTCATTGCTCGCCTATCAGTTCTTATGGGCGTACTCTAACATACTGATGCACGCAGAGGTTGTCGATCAAGTACTGTCTTTACCTTAAATCTAGCAAGAATGCTGATTTTCATTTTCAATGGCTGTCATCTAAAATATTGCCAAAAGAGCTGGTGATAACTTGGTACTTGGCTTCCAACTCTACACATGTTAAATCACACAAACGCACTTTATCTTCAATTAGCTTCACAGATAAAGTGGAAGGCGCAGCAAGCGCTCTAACACAATTTGATATTGATTCCCCGCTTATTGCTCGTGTCAATATGGAGTCGTGCTAGGAGCAGTCCCGACAAGTGAACAGCAAATATATCGACGCTTTTGGAGTACAAATATAGACATAAACTGCATAATTGCAAAGAAGCTGCAGCTGACTAACACTCTGTAAAGGAACAAGTAAAATACCCATCGTCGGATGTTGCATCTAAACGAAGAGACCATGTAGTAAGTAGATAATAGTGAGTAAGCTTAATCGCGAATTGCACAGGAAACATCTTCCGTCAACGTGGAAACTATGTATTATTCCAAAGATATGTGGTATGGCAACTGTAGTGTTTTTGATGAGGAAACATTTCTTTTAACTACAATCGCATTCTTATTGCCAACCCGTTGCGTTAAGTTTGTGCTGCACACTTCTTCCATTACTTTGATACCGGATACAAAATTATCATGACTGCAATCATTGGCCCCTGTCGTGGCAGTTACATAGAAATTTGTATCGATAACTCGATTCTATTATCTATCCCCTGAGAAATTCCGCATGCTAGCATATTCGCCTGACCATCTTGCTAATTAAATTGACTTGATTTATTGTTCTTTACTTTATCAAATCTTAGGTGCTTAAATTTAGCAACTTGTCGTTCATCAAATCAATTAACCACCCCGACGAGTATGTTAGACTATTTGTAGCCGACTTCTGCAGGCTGGAACACTTAATATGTCGCTCTTTTGATGTACACAACGCTATGTTATAGAACAACGGTGTTTTAAGCATTATAGATCAACCGTTTGAAGTATTACACTCACGGTTTACTTATACATAAATCTGTTCATTGTGACTTTACGTTTAGCATACGATTCGAAGAATTGAGCAGGCTTTTGATATATTCCGTAGTTAAAACGCATGAGATGCATTTTTCTGTGATGAATAACGCACATAGCAAACGGTTTTCATGCAGCACGTACAATCAAAACACGAATATATGATTAAGAAAACGCATTAAATATGTATGATACGTCGGGCAACACCGGGTCTCAAACCTTATGAGAGCAAAATCACTCGCGTAGGCATCATAACACTAATGCCGACGTTACCAACTCAAGCAATCATTAAAAGTTGTATAATTCAAGAGCGCTGCTCTGCTTTAACAGTTCAATATGTTGCGTACAAGTTAATAGTCACTTTAGAGTTCCATATCCTTGCAAAGCATATTCGCTTAATTTTCTATACAAGGAATGCAGTGCAGGAATTACACAATTGCTAGGCGACATTAATTGATGCATTGTCACTAATCATGATATACATCATCGATTGGTAAAACGACATAGCTGTATGTGATTCAAGGGACCTGCCACTGATCCACAAAAAGCGAACGGTTTATCAATTAAAAAGAGCCGACTCCTTACGACGTTAATTTGTCTTTCTTTTTACAAAGCACGCATTGTGTGGGAGTGTAACCGACGAGGAAAACCCCAAGAAGAGCATATGTTATCGTCAAGCAAATTAAACATATTTTCAGTTCATTTTTCAAGTTAGAAGTAATCTTTTGCACAGGCTTACTTTCTTGCGACTAGCATAAACACAAATTATTACGTTTTGCAAAACCCGTCAAGCAATGTTTAATTAATTAATTGGTGCCAGCGTGGAGATCTCCGTGGCACATGACTAGTTCTTGTATTGGGAATAATAGATAGTACGCGTGACAACATCAAATGGCCTGATTATTTCATGGTCTCAGTAAAGTCAAGTATGAAAATAAAACGATATTAAACTCTGTGTAATTCAGTGGAACGAGCATAGAGAACCCAATTGAGCATTATTGATAGATGCGAGAATGATAAGGCAATTTCATCAAGCACTGGCGCTACAATAATCATTAGAAAGACACCGCTGCTGAACTGATACAATACAAAGCAATTGGTATTTTCCATTAGTATGTTACGTGCAATCATATGATATGGCTAAAAATCCACATCATCATATCGAGCACAGTAACCGTTCCGGTTATTTATTATAAAGCCACCGTGTTGACAGGGCACATAACGACATTAATTAATCACATCTCTATAACACCGTGCTCAATTACCAGTATTCGGTTACTCCGTGCAACGTAAGCTATAAAGAGTCATAACAGAGCCAAAAAAAGCCACAATGGTACCACTTTATTATATTGTCAGCCGTGTGTAATAGACTTTTGTTATACTGCCATCAGAATTGCTCATTTGGACGACTAATGCAATGTAATTAGGATGTATGCAATGACCCCGGACATACATGCCACTCACTAATTTGATAGCTTATAGGGCGATGGAGCCAAATGGCCCCGGTAGTTTGGCTTTGTAGACACATACATGAAATATCACAAAGCAATGCTGGCTAATAGGGTAGCAATATGAACGCTTTGAAATCCTGAGGTTTATATGTTGATAGATATAAACGACACCTTGTAATGCTGCATCACTGTAAAGCACGGTGATTTGCACAACTCTGGATTCCCTTAATTAACTGATGTGTCAATTGTTTTCATATCTGTCAATTCGGAAGGAAGTTTTATATCTATGAAGTAACTGTGGCATTGCACATGATTAATGCAGATATTATATTGTGGTTCGTGATGTTACTGCACTGCACGTGTGTCGCGTAATATATGTTTATTATCCACCTATAAGGATTGAACATTCGGGCAATGGCCACATATTTTAGAGATATTTACCAATGTATTACACTGGATACAATTCACGCAAATATGTTCAGCCACATCGGAATAATAATATTTAATGACTTCTTACGTGTGCATCAGTGTTTCATGTAATGTTTCTTTTAGCAATAATAAGTATAATAAACGATGATGGATCGAAGTTTTCCATGTATCATGCATAGAGGTTAAGACTGAAAACGCCCGTTGAGCATGCCTTAATCCAGGTTATTTGATGCATACTCATCTGTTTCTTATGTGAATTTTGTGCTGCCCTGCCTCGTGGGTCAGAATATCTTTATCACTGTTGGAAAAACAAACGAACCGTTGTGCTTGATGTTGCATTGGTTTTAATAGATGGACAGCAGTGATTGTAGCTCACACTAAATTATGTGCAACTATTATGCATGTTGCACGAATAAGGTGTCTTTACAGCGATCATCGATATAAATATCCGCTACGATAGTCTAAATTACGCCCATATAGCACATGCAATCCTGCTCAAGTGATGTTGGTGAAGAAGCACGCATAAGTCACATTCTAACACGTAGGCTTAGGCGTATATATAAACACTTCAAGTATAAGTGCCTTTTGTCCCTTTTAAAAAATATGTGTGAGTCATCCTAGTATTCAAATTGTATGTGAGTGATATGTATATGCGTTAATTCACCGTTACAATTATCTTGCTGATTACCACGTAAGTACATGCAGCGGCGCATACATCACAGGAATTATTTGGTTTCAAGTGGCCCGATACTGTATGACTTGTCCAAAAAACCCGCACATGAATGGAGCTCTTACATTCTTCATAACATACAGATATGGAATGAATGCTTTGTGGATGCAGGATCTATAATTGAAACTGATGAAAGTTGTCAATATCAACTGTTTCGCGACCGTGAAATATTATTAAGAAAGTACGCATTTAGCGAAGATTCGTTATAAATACTTCAACCATGTTTATGTATTGAATGTAGTGTCTTGTATATCTATTTCAACTGGTGATGCCAGTTTTCTTGTATGTTAGCCTGTTGTCAAAACCAACTAACCTCATAATAGGTTATTGAGGGCAAGGAAAATGTCAAGGTGGGTTAAGCGCCGTGAATGTATATTTAAATCAAATAAATCGGTTATCTAGTGTAATGAAACAGACCGGTCTTATAGATTCACGCATCTTACTATTTTTATTACTGCAGTCAGAATATGTGTGTTTGAGAACGAAGTCAGGAGTGGCACATAAAGAGTACAAGGAAAAATATTGTTCACGTTCAATTGCTTATCGAACGTAAGCCAGTCGGCAACAAAGACACTACAGCTGTATGTTAATTAATGCTGCGTCTCAAAATCAGTGCCCTTCTATTTCATTGGGCAAATATTATTACGTGGTTGCACAAGAAGCGACATTAGGTACCTTAACGAGTGTGACGAATTAATCATAGACACGTTTGCGTCAGCATATGTAGCACTTTGTATCAAGCTGGTGGACGAGCACGTCTGTCTGAATCAAGGCTCTTTCGTTTAAAAAGGTACAAGCGCGTAGTTAGGTATATTATGGGAGGATATCGTCCTTGTATGGATGCTACACCACTGTCGTTATCCGCTGAGGTGGTACAAAATAATGATATTCCTTGGGAAAACAGTGTATCTAGTAGGATTCCGTTATGACCTTATGCGTTCAAGCATGATGGGTCTACTGCCATTAAAAATGACACCAAGCTCAAGTTAGTTTTAATCTCTTATCGTAAGCATACGGCATAATTAAATATTGTCTTTTATTATGTCTGTCTCTAATTAAAACAGAGATAACCCCCCACCCCTTGCCCCTAGACCTCATTGTAGGATCAAAAAGCAGTATATGATGGAATGCTGACAATAACCATGTAAATCGATTATTATATGTCACGACTCTTACAGTATGAGGCATTTTTTGGCAAACGTTAATCATCAAGTATTATTTTGCTGGGGGGAAAAATAAACTTTCCTAAACTATACATAATGTGAGGGATTATTATGCAATGACTAGTAACAGCTTAGAAGGAAGTATTATGAAAATGTCGAGTTGTTTATGCTTGTAACCATCACGGTAAAATAAATATTCTTTTATTTACATCCCCAACAATATGGCAAATCAATATGAAGCATAATAACGATACTTATATGGGAATGATACTCTCGAAATTGATATAGTTCAGTTGTATTATCAAGTCACGTGTGTATAACATACCAACGCTGTAGGCATACAATGCGTTGAATGCCTTTCAGCAGTTTAGTTAACATAAAATTCGGTAATTATTGATAGAAGTAAAGACACAACGCAATAAAATTCTTTCAGCTATGATTCAAAGCTTGCCACGATATAGAGAAAGTTGCGGTTATTGCTATAACTAAAAATGCAGTCCCCAGTATTTATTAAAATAGCCACGCTTGATGTTATTTGTACAATTGAGCGACCTAATTACCGCCATATGCCAGTTTGAACTGTAAATAAAAAAACTCAATATTTAACACCTATTTTGGCTTTGCAGCACCAACAGATCTCATCACTGATACCACCTTAAATATAAGCAAAATAATATATATGCTACAATATCAGCATTTCCTAATGAAAACGTTTTGGATTGAGGACTTGCGGTGATCCACTTGCTATAAATGCTGTGAATTTAGTTAAGTGACCTTATCATGACTATCAGGGGAATCGCGGTCTGATAGATGATGTGATGGCATGATCAAGTCTGCAAATAAATTGTGGAAGGAGGCTTATCAATTTATATCGAAATCTATTCGTCAAAATCAAAATCGGGCAGGTGCAATATTCACTGAGTACTTAAACTAAGAAATATTTTATAATTCTCTTGCAATACCTCGCCCCGATTATGGTATGACTTCAATCGACTCTATGATCATAGAATGCAGATTATTCCAGTCAACACGTTACTTTCAACATAAAAAACGAGTTGATATCGACATGATTGTGTATAAGATAATATAAAGTGGTACGATTGGTTGTCACTTAGATTGGTTTGAGCACGATGAACGCACCACGATATACAGCCGAATTCATGGTCATGACATGTAACACAATTTTTATGAACGCTTTGAACAAATACAAGTGAAATAGCGCTGTAAAAATTATTCAGAATGGCGCTGAAGCTGTGGATGCTGCATTATATATATGTACGTATATATATATATATAGATATATATATATATATATATATATATATATATATATATATATATATATATATACATATATATAATGATATATATATATATGTATATATATAGTTATATATTTATATGTATATATATATCTACTTATATATATATATATATATATATATAGATATAAATTTTATATATACTATACTATTCTCTCTATCTCTTTCTATATCTATCTATATATATATATATATATATCTATCTATCTCTCTCTATCTATCTATCTATATATATATATATATATATATCTCTCTATATATATATATATATGTGTGTGTATATGTGAATATATCAAGCAACAATGCGGTTCATGAGCATATAACAAAACATCCCCAGCATCCAGTTGTACATTGCGAGCGCCATCAAATTGCATTCTGGGAATCGGCCATGTTGAGGTTAAGAGCAAAGTATCCCGACGTGCAATACGTTAGAGCAGAAACAGACCAATAACTCAAGAATGTAGCAGTCATCGGGTTATTTTATTATATAATTTTTCATTTTATTGCAATTTCATAGCTGGAGGGTCTTTGTTGGTTTGTATCGTGGCCATGTCGCAACAGCTCTCAGCCCCCTCAGTGCAGACATTTTATATCGAAATTAGAAAACAGCGCGGACGTTGCCAGAGGAGTTTCTTTGAAAAGCTGACCGATGCCCACTTTGCAGAGGATTTGTTTTCCATATCAAACGCATCTAATTTAAAGTATTCTTGTACATTATGGTATTTTTTTTGTACGATCTCATTGTGGCCTTATCCAACACAGTAAACATATTATGATCTAGAACACTTTGGTTTATTGATGGAATGATTTACGATCTCATTTTAGCCCTGTGAACGACGCATGCTGGTATTCTTGGAAATCCAATATTAATCATTTAGGATCAGATGATAGTTTCATCTTCCGCGAGGCGTATTGGGACACAGATTTTGGTCGTTTATTATGAAAGTAATAACTCTCTGTGAGTTTCAGACAGAATGGATATGACTCATCAAATAACACGGGACATTGATGGATGTATTCACTGGCTTTAATTGCTATCAGCGCCACAGCGAACGCCGGTATGTTAATTATGCCTTCTAGCTTTAGTCAATTGTTTGTATCCAGAAATGTACCATGGCAAGCATAGTCTAGTACTTTATTGACCAAATCGTCTATGATAGATCACCTAGAGCAATCTTTTGTCTTTTACATCTCGTGAATGCCGTGGTATTCTATTTAACGGATGTTCCCTTCTCACAGCAATTGGACCTGACACATATTGAATAAAAATACGTTCGAGCGTCCGTGCTTGGTCGCGATGTCTACAGCTGTTTGGCTCTTGTTTTACATGAACGCATCACGTGCGCGTATGGAGACACGAGTGGTGAATTAAGCGCAGCTTTGTCGTTTAAACACCACCAATAGAGGTAGGCGGCGAGTCCATAATGATTGACTGAAGGGAGTAACTACTATGCTAACCCCGACCACCTTCATGTTACGGAAGGCAAGATAGAGAGCATATGAATTCTGAGAACATTGGCGAACGTCCAACACGGTATTACGGTAATTGATATGCGGTAAGCGAGGGATCACGTTTATATACGATCGTGTCCTAATAACAATATTCTGCGCCATAAGGCCATCACAAAACGAAGTAATCATGGCAATAGCCCGATTGTATGTTCTATCTTGCTATCCTCGACTTGAAATGCAACGAGTATTCTACTAGCCATATCGTCGAGTCAATGACAATAGAGTATTGCACAGACATTGGCAGATCAATGATTTGAACCCTCATCACTTGCCAAGCTTTCCTACTACCTACATCATAAAGTGCCACTTACAGGCGCCGACCGTATTAAATGCTACTGAACCGCTGTATTCGGTCATTTCGTATCGAGAGTAAGATCAATAGAGCTTGAATTTAAGTTGAACGCCTTGTGCGATTTGATGTATTAGACAATCGGATGAATTTCGCCCAGGAGCATTTCAGTAAATGAGTGAGAGTTGTATATTTAGTCTTACCAATTCCTTTTCCAAGTAATGCCCTATCAACTATTACATTGTTCACTCAAACACTATTTGGGTAAAGCACTACGTGATTATACTTAACAAACAAAATCTATCAGCTTCTGCCAATAAAATCAACATGCATTTGTATGGTTTATTAAGACGCGTTGTCCCGGAAAATGGACAATATGCTTTACCCAAAAAGATTAGTAGTTGTATCAACCAGATTCAATGTCAATAATTTCGAAACGTTACACAAATTGTCGCTTCTGAGAATATATGGTAATGCGTATGCAAGACCTAGCAATTTTCGCGATTTATGGTCGTTTTCGGCGATAACATGCACCACAAGACATTGCTTTAACTTTGATTCATGTTGTTACCGTAAGATTAGCGCATCCCTATATTTGGAGGTTTTTCGATCCTTTAACTGTCTAGGATCTGAGTGAGAGGCGGCAATGGATGGCAAATTTAATATCTAGTTCCAACTTATTTGGATGTGATCGTATTGCGTATTATGACGGATCGTTCAATCGTTATGGTTGATGCGAGAATGTTCTCATTAGATGCTGACAATAAATTGGTTTACTTGTTTTCCCGAGGTGGAGCGTCGCATCCCGCGGTACCTGAATGGAAAATTGTCCCTGATACATGTAGGCCTTGGACCAAGACCACATGTTTGCTTATCTTACTGGCATATGTATTTGCTTAACTAGCCATGTTGACTTGTTATCAAACGAACCATTTATTAATCAGATAATATTTAAAACGAATTATTATGGTTATTAAATAGTCTGCGTCCCAGACTCCAGGGATTCCGCTACGCTTCTCGCTTTAGAGTCTACGACAAGACAAGGTCTAAAACTGGCGCGTCCGAATATTGATTAGACACGTCCGTTAATCTTAGTGACAGCTTCTGCTTGACCAATCAACGCAGAGGTTATGACCCGGATTGACCTTAGTTGCGCGCGTCTCGCTCATGACACTGGTTTATGATATGCACCCTCGGAATTATGCAACGTCATGTACATTTAAGTGGTCTGCGTCCAATAATAGCACGCTTGATGTCTTCTCGAATTATTGAATATTTTTGTCCAATTTTAAAATATGTATCTCGCAAGCTAAATGAAAATTACCGCAGCACTGCGGCGGTTAGATGGATGTTAAAGCAATTGGAATCCCGGCAAATAAACATTATCACACAAGGTACCTGCAACTAATTGATGCGCTTTGCAATGTTGCACCGAGCTGTGGGTTTATTTACTATTACGTACCACGAATAATATTGAGCGAGAAAACTTGCGAGAGCATTATCTTCAAAGGAATGATGAGAATGAACAATCCTTTGCATTTGCAGTCACTTAAGTCAGCAATATAAACATGAAGCCCACTTGAATATAATATTAACCGAACAAAGCAATTCTTAATGTACCTCGCCATCTTTAAATATCGAGTAACAAAGAAGCCTACTATTCTAGATATCAAAGCCTGATTATATTAAGCGAAATATATAACCGGCATATGCTTTTAGCATCTACCTGTGGAAGTATTAGATCCACTTACATATTGTCAAAATTATCGCAATTATTGATCTTATTTTGACAAGCTGACTTGCCATATTTGTTCTTTCGGATATTTGAAATTGACTAGATTTGTGTCTTGAAGTCCTAACATCTCAAGATTCCGTTTAGTACCATGTGCTTAATTTAGACAGCATATGGTGTCGTGAGTAATTTTATGAATAGGTAGTAATGTGTATAAAAATTGACGCTCATAATCTTAAATTCAGTCAGAAAAATAGAGCGACGATTGATCGGTGCCTTAATCTATAGACAGCAATAGACGTTAGAAAATGGAAATTTTGTATCCAGTACGGACTCAAATGATTCAAATAGCGCGATAACTCAATGACGCGATATAATTGACCCCGATGCATTTTACGGCACAACATTATCCACAACCTTTTCCATTTGTATCACCCCTGGAATCAATATCAAGTATCAATAACGTTAGCTTGACCACAGACAAGGCGCTGACGTACGACGATCAGCGTCTCCATATATGCAGACTAAAGTAACTAAATGAGATATCAACTGCTAAAGAAGTAAGAGCCACTTTACACAAATAATTGGCAATAAATACACCAAAATGATTGGAATACAAAAAGTTACGGCAATCGGATGGATTTAATTCGAACTAGTCTAATCTTTTTGCAATGCCGGTTGCTTATTGCGTGCACTGATGTTCAGTTTTACCTTACTCAAGATAAACATCAAATAAGCGAACATTATTCATATATGCGGTATCCTGCTTAATGCAGAGCTATGAACTTTTACATTTCATTACCGCAGTTCCCCTAATGGTCTATAAATATCTGATATAACATTGTAAGGTCTTTCTTTCACACATCATGCATATGGAGTACCCCCACTCCCTCCCACAGTTGACCCAGGTTATACACCTCAGCTCTGTTTGATGGATCTACTATTCACCTGCTACCATCCCCTTCTCCAAACGAACATCCCACATTATATCTTCACATGACCTTCAAGCTAAGGCAACGCCATATAGCCCGAGAAGCTATTCTGCCTCGTGTGACAAGGTGGTTGCATGTTACATGAGAATTGAATGTGCCATAAGAGCCGAGCTAAACACTTCTACATTCCAACCTCATTCCTAACCTGGCCTCCTAGTTTAATCAGCCATTCAGGGAGAGGATCGATAAAACATCTATGTTTGAGTTTCTTTTCAAACCAACGACTGGAGTTCATATGTATTATTCATCGTCAAAGTGTTTTGCATTCTACCATATTCCTTTGTTGAGATTGTTCTCATAGCAACCTCATGGGTACAATGTGTTACGATATTATAAAAGATATATGGTGATATAAAATAACCGTTTTATGTTATAATGGTGAATGACTAAATATTTCGGGAATCACACGAGCACTATACATAGTAAGTTTAGTAATATGTTGGAATACAAAATGATTGGAATACAAAACGTTACAGCAATCAGATGGATTCAACTCGATCAAGTCTAATCTTGTCAAGTCAATACAAGTCCTTCATTAAGGCAATATCTTCAAATGTACCGTAACACTACCCTGATTTATTACAATCGATGGCTTTCGGTTACATAGGATGACGTATCAGCATGGATATGGAGCCGCTTATGATCTGAGGTTCAAAGCAATAGGTACCAGCACGAATCCATGATGCAATCAACAACAAAAGATAATGTCATCCGTTCTACCTACAATATTATATTGTATCGTAACTTGAACGTCGGCGGTTAGAATAAAAGTTGCATATGCTCAACTGTACATAAGTACATAGTGACGTTTTGCTACTAATAATGCATTTTGGTGTCCCGCTGTAATTAGGATATAGATTAAATAGGTTAACGGGTCATTCCTTTATCATGCTCTATGGGATCGTTATGTTTTTGTGACGATATTTCAGCAAAACAGCACCGTGATTACTCCCTGGAAAATATATAAGCCGCGAACCTTTTCGCGTAACAACTTTTCTTTTAAAACTTGTACTCCATTTATGGTTTGACAGCTAAGCATTCCGGCAATAATATACGAAAGCCATTATCGTATTATTATTACATGTCACATGATTTATGTCGAGGTGCACTTTCAATTTTAAAAACTGCCATTGAGTACGCAAAGGTTGAAAGCTCTCATGATCCTTATGTATGAGTAATGCCTATGTCAATTAGTCTGGAACACAATTAGGAGTGTTTAATAATCTGTATTGTTGTCGTGAGCAATTTAAATCTACGGCTGTCGGCTGTCAGCAAATGCTAGAAAAATATGCTTGAATTCAAGATAGCATATCATATTTTGCGTCTAAAGTATGATTTTGTAAGGGTGAGACACAATGTCTATTCAGAATCAATCAATATTTATGCGTTATCATTTACTTAAGCTATTAAAAATATACACCGTAGCAAGTGACCAACACAAATATGGTGTTATATGGATCGTCTGATCGTGGGGATGATGATGGTACCCGCATCATATTTGTATTGAGGTATAATTGCGATAAAAAAAGGCTAGCAACTTCATCATTTAGGCATTGCTGCCATTATTAATGTTGCCCGATAGCTCAAATGGTTTTTTCCTGCCTTTCGTTTGTTGCGCATCACATAAATAATGCATGATTTGTAACATAAAGGACTATACAATCTGCATGCACATTTCTTTAAAAAAACAGGCGGTGTATGATAGATGCATTGAACAGTGAATTCTTTAAAACGCACCCTATTCCGGGTGTTGTAAATATATATTGTACTCAGTAATCCTGACCATTAAATGCTATAGGTGTTACCTATGTAAAATAGCTTTCTTCCCGCCAACGCATGTAGTAATGATGTTACTTACGATAGATTGAATTCTTATATAAAACAACGACCTATGTAATCAGATAATGGACTAGTCGCGGTCAGATTATCAAAGGCAGCTAATCGTAGTTAGAGAGAACGGTGTGTTTGACTTGTCATGTGAACACTTATTGTCAGTGAGTACGAGTCATTAGCTTTGCGTTAAACACCTCTAGACGCACTATCGTCTAGTTCAGCGATCAGGTCTATCTCAGAAAGAGCTAGAAACACTATGGGGCATTTAAATCAAATAAAATTGCTAAAAAACCATAGGAGCAAATATGTTTGTGAAAATTGACCCGGCTGACCTCCGCCAACATATATAAGAATCATATATTCGTTCGGAAACTGTACCTTATATTTGTGCAACGTTTGACCATCAGCGTATGCATGATGCCAGTTACTACGCCTCAACGTTTGTATTTTATATAAATGAAGACAACGAATGTTAAATATGATACATACACAATAAATACGTATGTAAACAATCCCTATAATGTGTGCTTCGTTGCTTGCAATCAGCAGGTACATAGCTCTGTTTTTCTTACTCGACATTGTCCTCCTTTTGCCCATCTCTCTCCTTGATTAAATAAGAGTTAAGACCAACATCCAATAGCAGTATTTCAGAGCAAATAACCAAAAATAATTCCTACACTTGAGATCGTCTATTCTCGTCTTTTTGTCTTCGCCTTTTTTATAATCGCAAACAACTATACCTGTTGTATGGGATAATATGACACCATGGTGTATTCTTAGACGCAATGTATAGTCATTTACTGACTAAGATTTTTTTCTGATTAACGTGCATGCCTTTCCCTCGCGTCAAAGTTCACTTCTTTAGCTTAGTGAATCTGGTGATCAATTGGAATTAATAGGACGATAGTACGAGCAAACTCATCTTCAGTGAGGTAACGTTATAAGCGTACGATATGATGCCTGGTCATGGTCTCTGTAGCAACAATAATGCTATAACTGTCAAGGAGCGGTCTCAATTCTCACATCGCTAGCAATAACAAAGCTTTTATCATATCACTGTAGATACACAACTATTCACATATTATTATTTTTCATACAAAATGAAGCAGCGCACGTGTATTTCTGCCCTAGTTTTGTGGTATACGATTGGCGCAAAAGGGTTCTGTATTCATACGATAACAGAAACAGTTTTGATCTCTCCTTGCCAGTACTACAGACAACGCTGTGTAGGTTTTCATTATTCTCACGGTGCGTTTGTAGGGTTGGTCTATGTTGCTACACATGATATTCTAATACCGCATCGTTGATTGTGAGAGCAGTTTATGGTTTTTGTTGTGTAATAAATGCTTAATGAAATACACGCACGATACTCAGTCTTCCCTTGCAATAGCAAATAAAGCTTCGATCAAAATTCCGAATGCAAGTGATCGTAATATTTGAACTACGTGTATAAACCCCTTGAAATGTTGATGAGAACAGGGTTTTGTTGCTGTTGCTTTGCTACGTTTATTTGGCTTGCATGAAAAAAAGAGAGTCGTAAATGCATGAACATGAATTGATTCTCATGGATATAAGATAATTTTCATTTGGAAATGGAGATTGTACGTATAAGTAGACGAGGTTATTGTTGATATCCGAACCAGGAAATATTTCGAAATCACATAGATGCTTGTCTTGAATAATATGGATCTTACTACAGGCGTTTTCGTTGTATTTAATGCATTTTGAATATTTAAGATAAACTCTCTAGAAGCAATTAAAATACACCTCGAAATAAATATATCGAGTTCAATCTGACGTCGTTACCGAAAGTAATTGTGTCAAACATATGGTACTCTATAACCTAGGCATAAGATGACAGCCCATATGCATAATTACTCAAAACGTTATCTTTCGTGTTGAAGCCAATCTCACTGGTAAACTTCTTCTAGGGTTTGGTCGCGATTGATTTAATCGGCCAAATATATTTTAGTTGCTGTGACGACGAATGATAATAAGGTAGTTCCTATGTTACGGAAAATGTCACTGTGCGTATGCTTACAAATGTGCCTTTGCCGACAAGCACGTAGCTTTGCAAATAAACGTCATTTGGTTCTATCGTCGGTCATTGCCGCAAAAAGCAGCAGCATTTCCCTTAAGTAGAGGACCCCTCATTCATGAAGTGCAGCCTGTAGCATCTGTTTATGCACTTTAACTGAGTGCGGTTAATAAATTACTGGGAGGCAAGCTATGGAGCTTTGCTGAGGGTGATTATTATATTAAAACCATACGTGTTTCAGGCAAAAAATATATGCTTCATTTTGATTAGTTGCTTGATCAACAATCTACTCATTAGTGAGCTACATGTTTTATTTCTCGTGTTCCGGCATGCAACGACTACACTTAGGTTCGACATGCAGTACATGAATAAATTAAATATACATATATATATATATATATATATATATATATATATATATATATATATATATATATATATATATATATATATATATATATATATATATATATATATATATATATATATATATTACAATTGATAAAGTCCCATGTATTTATAAAAAACAGCCATTTAGGAACTTTTTGGCAAAATTAAGCCACCTATATATCGGCATATTCCACTTTGACAGGTAAATAAACCGACGCAATATGTTGCTCCTGCTTAGGCTTTACAGCACCGGCAAATCGCATCACTAATACCACCTTTAATATAAGCAAAATAATAGATATACTAGAATATCAGCCATACCTAATAGAAACGTCTTTGACTTGCGGTGACCTACTTGCCCAAAATGCTGTGAATTTAATTAAGTAACATAATGATGTCAATCAGGGGAATTGCGGCCTGATAGATGATGTGATGGCGTGATCAGGTCAGCAAATAATTCGCGTGACGAGCAATTCATTAGGATAAATAATATGACAGTTGCAATATTTACTCTCTGGATAGAGTACCAGATAACTACAACATTCACCTCACAGACTGCCTTAATTCCGCCTTAGCTTCCATTTACTTAAACTATCGAATATACTATATCTCTCCCAGAGTACCTCGACCCGATCACGGTATGACTTCAAGCGCGAGATTATTTCCATCGATCCGTAACTTTCAACAGAGTAACGAGTTAATATTGAGATGATTGTGTATAAGGCTATGTGAAATGGTACGATTGGTTGTCACATAGAATGGTTTTAGCATGACAAGCGCGCCACGATATAAAACCGGGTCATGTCATGTCATGTCATGTAACACAATATTTTTGTTACGCTTTGAATAAATACCATGATGAAACTATAGCACTTTGGCAAATATTTCGATTGGCACTAAAGCTAAGGGATACAGCATTGGGTTAAAGCACGATAGATCAACAAAAAGAAAAGCAATTGGGTTATCAGCAGTAGCAGTCGAGAAGGACCTTGGCGGGCTAATAACCTTACTACTTGGGTCCCATGATATGTCACTATTTACTGTCGCTGTAACAAATCCTATGCAATATGCCAATAACATCGCGAATGGCCAGAAGGGGGAGACTGCTCATTTGACAATTTCTGAATATCTTAATCAACTGCAGTTGTCAACACCAAATAATCGCACAAAGTAATCTGATGGCAATAAACCCCTAGTAACTGTACATTAATGTCATGTGTTGTCATCAATACAAATGTGGTCAACGGTTATATATTCTTATCAATCCTTCTGTGTTGTTATTACACCATGACAGTCATTGTACTTCCAATAGTACTAAACGATAAAAAAGACGAACGACAAAGACCCTTTTGCGATGCGTAGGTAGGATAATTAACCTAATTGGGTCAGTCAACTAGTAACCAATAAAAACCAAGTCCTAACAGTTCCATTGTCGGCAGCGTTTGCATTATTTGCAATTTCTTATCATTTGCTCATTTAACACCTTTTACAATGACCGCTCGCTCATTGCAGGTGTGGCAGAAACGAGACAAAGTGTAATATTAATTGTCACAGCCCATGGAACGGTTCTTATTGACTTGCCTTTTATATGCTGCTCGCTGCTGTACATGTCAGATAATGAATGCTCCATCAGGCCAGACACGACCTAGAATAACAAAAGACCCTCTTCTTTCAGAACACTTTACTAAGACATCCAACAGAAACATAAGTAAGCAAAATATATTTTACACGCAGCATGTTCTATTATCGTCATTCTATTATAGCAGTTACTGCTACTATGATATTATGTTATGCAATACTCTTCGCTCGCTCTATTACAACATGTGTGACGAGATTAAATATGTTAATAAGTAGCCGAAACCCAAACACTCCAAGGATTGTGCTCTTGTCTGCATTGAGTGATCAAACACACTAGGAACCTTGGTTCATTTAATCCAAGGAAAATGTCTATCCAATCGACTACTTGACTTGTTTGAGCACTAAGCACCCCGTGCTTAATTATTGTTGGGCGAAAGTTGCCTATTAAGAATTTTTATATCAAAGTAATCTACTGCTGTGTATATAAGGTACATAGCCACAATTGTGCACTGGATATGTCTAGAAACGGCGATTTCACTGTTTATGCAGACGGGCGGTGCTTTTAACCTGATGTGAGGTTTTGCAACGTGGACAACAAGTGAATAATGGGAAAGAATGATATAGAATAACTTTCCAAGCATTTCATATTGCAACCTGTGCAGGTGGGACATTCGATGATGCAAATGAAGTTGATGAACAAATCTTTTTTGATGGAACGCATGATCAGCATTGTGCCTTTTAATTAAGGGGGGATATATGTGTACTGCATCTCTTATGGGAAGTGGCATGTATATAAGACCACCATAAAGCCGACGCCATTGCTTTGACGAATTCAATGTATCCCTCTATCGTAATTATTTTGCGTGACAGTGGCGTTGACGTAAAGGAACATTTATGATTGTGAATGCTGCTGTGATAGACACGATGCTCCGGCAAATTTAAATAACGCTATCTTGCAAACCCAACATATCCCCTCTCCTTCGCTGCGTGTAGTGATGGGCCAAAAAATCCGGGGCCAGTCTGCTTCATTACAATGCACTCGTATAAAAATTTAATGGCAATTTGCTTGGTTAGAAAAATAAATAGCTGCTATTGGCTTTATTTCAGGACAAGAATATGGTAACAAAATCATAGAAGTATGTCTTTAAAACCAGTAATTTGTAGTGAAAAAAAGAAAATTTACTTCTTATTTACGATCTATCAGGTTCGAATTGATTGCAGTAAACAACTAACGAATGCACTATGGCAAAAGCTTTATTTACGCAGAAATGGGTGTCATTCGACAAGTTGCAGCGCACACACTTGCCAACCAATAAGGCTTTCTGATGTTTATTGCATAACAGCTATATAATACCGGAAGAATATGCTAAATGTCACTGCATAAGGGACGTGTAAAGTTTGACTCATGTCAAAGTCGTGTTGTAAAACATTTCCGACGAAACTCTTTTACAGCGACGATATGACTACGACCAGTGTACCTAAACTGATGTCGATATATGTAGATGAATGTCTCAAAATTCAAACTGGTTTGATTTATGAAATCCAATGATCACGAATAATATTGTTGAAGGTCCTTTCATTATTTTCAACCATGACATTTCGCATATGGGAAATCAGTGAATAAATGAATTCCGCTTTTGGACATCAGTTACATTAAATAGCGAAACGCAACGAAGCTTGTCAATGACAAATGGTACTGCACATAAATTGTACTTGACGATATTAAATGCTGCTTTTACGTTATGATCCATACTTAACGTTTGTATGAGATAATTTTTAATTATATCATTCAAACAAATGGAGATTACATGTGTTATCTGGTAAGACACATTCTAATACTACTGGGGGACAACACCGATCTGCAAGTATGAACAATTAGCTGCGGCCTATTTTAAGCACTGAGTACGGAGACGGGGGCAATTAGAACCGTTTACGAGTTGTATTATTTGTAGTATTTAGCGGCTACCAATTACAAGGATAGGTTTCGCAGAGGTTCCGAATTATGCAATGCTAAACCGGAATTACAGATATCACAGTTGCTTGCACAAAGATGCTAGTTCCATTTGCCAGTGTAAACATGACCACTCCACACAAATACACTGCCGGGTCGATGGTCACAAAGGTCGTTTAGAAATAAATAAAACACTAGATTATTATAAGGTAACAAGTCTCAGCAATGTGTTCATCGGTACACGTTGCATTCGGCTGCTATCTTTAAGCTGCCACAGCACCATCGGAGGGAGAAGTGCTCAGCGCAACCTCTTAATTAGTTCTAACAAAGATAAATCAACCTGTATTTTTGGCTGCTATTTGCGCTAGTTGTATAGGATTATGTGAAGGTTATTCCCATGATGAACGGTCGTTCCTCATGACCTCATCAAACGGCCGGGGTTTCCAGTAATTACTTGTAGCATGAGGATTATCACAAGACAGTGACTAGCCGAGTCCTCTTTTTGTCAACCAGGCGTCAATCTTTTGCATACTACAATCAGAAATACGTTTTTCTATGCTCATATCTCAGGCCAGTCATTTTCGTCAAATGCGGCCCTACTGCTTACGGAAACGGCCTTGTAAACTAGTAATTTCTGTTAGTCAGTAGCCAGACAAAAACCCGGCTCGTGCATACAATAATTTTGAGCTGTCTGTCGGGTTGGCAGGTTGAAAATATTCCTGGTTTACTTAGGGGCTAACGCTGAGACGCTGTTGGAGAGGATGACAGTGAACATTGGGACCGTCTTGGATCGTACCCACAATTGACTCTCGTCGGAATGTCTACCTTATCGCGCTGTGTGACGGGGATGGGTTGACATACAAATAAAACATTTAATCATCCTTGCTGACCTAAAACGTTACTTGTTACCTTATAATAATTTAGTACATTGTGTTTTATTGATTTCTACACGACCTAATTGTATCGAGCACAGTTAACACATTATAATCTGGAACACTTAGGTATATTAATAGATTTGTTACTCCATTGAGTTCGTCAAACAGGTGATAAATCGTTAAGTTTAGATGTGGCCGACTCTCAGTGGTTCGCATGTAATGCGAACTATGACGCAATTCACGGCTTACTAATTCAGCTGCGATTAACTCTTAGCCAAACTTACAGCTTGGCCAATGCCGATTACATAAGGCAACTCAAGATTCGACCATGCAACATGCCGCCTAAGTTACAAAATAAGATCAACAACATACGCTGCTGAAGTGAATAATCGATTCGGCCAGAATGACAAGACATTGCAAATTGTGACTATTTATTAATTAAGCAAATTCATTGGATACAGGATCTGAAGTAAAACAATACACATTTGTCAGGCAACTCTGCTCCTCGGAGCAATAAGAAATAGAGCTTAATATTATTGCCTAATAGATTTGTTAGAATGCATCAAATACATGACACTTTGCCACTAATTCAAATCGAATTAATTTCACAAATCCTACTCTATCCACTACTTTGGTGATTATTTACATAGAAACCTGGCGCATCACATCGAATTCAAATACTTTGCCTGACATCAGTTAGGATATCAGTCTTGTTGATAAACTCTTGTAATAGAATCATATAACCTAACGGTTCATGGACAAATGTAGCATGCTCATCATACATCTAGTCTTTGCGTATTTTTTTTATTCATCTATTTCACACATAATGTATGTATATTACAATACCTCGAGAGTGTTTGGTTCCGTTAGCATTACCACAAAGCAACTGCAGAATAGATATGTAGTATAAGATGGTGATTGACAGCCATGTTACTTAACCTCTGGTGCGCCAAATTAACCAGCGGTCATATGGTGATGTAGCGCATTCCAGACGCCTGGTTCAAATGTAAACACGGAAGCCCATTAGTTTAAAAAGATAACATGATGTATTTGCATCTTTACGGCGTGATTGCAGCACCGCCGGTCTTCTTTTGATCGGCTGCAAATAGGCACATCTACCACAGTTTGGTTGAACAATCTGCAAGAGATGAACACAGTTGGAATGTAAACCATCTGTACTTGATCAACAATATGTATCGACCGTTCACATGCAGATAGCCATTGTCTACATTGCTCTCGTCAGATACGAAAAGCATAAATAGTGTCAACAACAGCAGATATCAAAAGGCTTATTGATTCAGCGATGAATGCATCATGGCAAGATTGCGGTTTCCGCAAAACATCTGCGCTACTAAAACTACCGGCCCTCACTAATTTCAGATCTATGATTCAATTTCAGCGGTGTCAAATGCCGACTGTTTGGTTATACTTGATGTAAATTAAACAACTACAAGACTAAATATTGGGTAGTGTATGTTTTATGGCTCTTTTGACGCAATAGTATACCGTATTATAAATCAAGTCCATTAAATTAGGAAGAGGGTCTGCCCTATTTGCCAGCGTGCGACACCTCCCAGGGGATAGATTATTGAGTCGCTCTATCTATGGAAATTGCTATCTTGCTGCCTGTGGCGTATAATTTCATCAATCGTGATTTTTTATTGAGCATCTATTTGAATGGGAGAAGCTGATAAGTGGCGATCAGTGACGACATTTTATTCGACCAGTTTGTCTCTGTCAATAAGCCACTTGTTCCATAATGTTACTGAAGATCAAGAGATATGCGAGCTAATTTTCAATACTCGAAATGCAAGAAATCACACGGAAAAAGCATGCAGTTTTTTAGCACCGATAATGTCATGCCTGAAATTAGATTATATAGCCATTGATCCAGGCAATCAAGTAGTCATGGATTTTTGCTGCATTGGTTTTAACCGAGAGCTCAGTGGCTAGTCAATCTGTACATTCCTGGAATTATATCTTTGCTGACGTAAAGCATAAAATGGTGGTGATAATTACATGCACCACCACAAATATCATTATCATAGGCAAAAAATCTATCAAGTTAGCCATAAATGATCTTGGCTTGTATGAAGAATTCCGACCATACTTAACCATTTATTATGGCATGCATACGGCGCATAAACGGAAAATTGCTGTGGAAGTCATGCCACTTTCTTCTTCACCAGCCTGAAAATCATGCGACAAGTAAGAACAGGCATGCGGCGATAGGGTCAGGAGTATGCAACAGGAGGTGGTGTATAAGACTCGCGGACAGACCACGTGTGTGTGCCATGTAGTGGTTGTCTAAGGCATAAGCTGAAGTCAATCTGGGTTTCGGACGTTGTCCGAAATAGATAGGGGCGTCCAGGATAATGAGGTATTAAACAGTGTACTACCTGTAAATGTTAAAGAGTCAGCTTACATGATCACTTTACATTTGGTGACTTTGAATTCATTTAGGTGGAGTGCCTTCGTTGAGATTGCCATATTTGCCGCATAAAGCTATGAGACGCACGCACGCGCAGCACAGTGTCTTGCTTGCACACATCGGATTGAAATGATGAAAAGAATTGGTCATTGACAGCCTTGCGAGTAATTACACTCTGCAGACTTTAAGCTAGCTGCAAAGGCAGTCGTGTCAAACGACATTGTAGCTGGATTTATACAGCCCATATCGCGCACAACTTTGCATTACCGCTGATTCTGTATCCACGTCTTGCTGCAGTCAAGCAGCAGGTAGTTCGAGAGCATGGCTGCGCTTGCTCCGCCACTGTAAATATCATAAGCCCATAAATACAGCAAGCGGTACCTCGTGTAGAATAATGATTAAATAAATGAGTTCCATTACAGATATATCAAGACCTACAAACTGCTAAACCACAGCATAGCCATCAACTATGTTGTAATAACATATATACACGTGTATTTACATAGCTTTTTCTGCAGATCGGTGCTCTCCCCCAGTAGTATTAGGATATGTCAAACGAGATAATACATGTGATCTCCCTTTGTTAGAATGATAGAATCAATCATCCCATACAAACGTTAAGTATGGATCATAACGTAAAAGCAGCACTCATTCTGTTTTAACGATTCTAGAAACTAATGTACAACGATAAGAGAATGTACATATCCGCTCTCTATAGAAAGGAAGAGCGACGGAGAGCGAGGGAGAGAGAGGGAGACAGACAGACAAAATACTATCAGACAACATGCAAACCTGTAAGTCAGACAGATAAAAGCCGAGGGAGAAAGAGAGAGTAAAAGTGAGCGTGAAAACAGCAAAACGCTATCCTTTTACCATGGAGGATAATATATGTCTCCGAAACTTTGTGGCTGTTTATCAAGGTATAATTTTGCCAGTATGATTGTAATGTGCTATGATAATGGTTGCTAAAAAGATGATGCCGCGGTGTAGGCAATAGCTAGATTTGAATATTCGAATATTGTACTCATACCAATGCTTTTGAACACAATTAAATACCATATTAAAAATCCAGAGGTTGTCAAGAAGACAGTTGGTACCGCGATATTGGCCATTTGCTGTTCAAGGTATATTGGGCTTTGTTTATATGGGATCGAAAGCATCGATAAATCATTGGGGGGAGACTACAGCAATATTATGTTTACAGTAGAATGCGTTTGTAATTGTTTCTTTAGAGGAATGTGAAAGATAGGGTGTTATGTTACCTACCATCGTGTATGCCTTATTGTGGCGAAAAACGGGAATTCAATGATTGATATCTGTAGGTGAAGTTGTTGTGATAAGAGTTATAAGTTATTATCCATATAACGTATGGTTCAGGTGAGCTATAAGACCCCAAGCAAATGTGACCCTTTGTGTGGTACACCAGACATGACCTCTGTAGATAAGTACTCCCACTTGCACATTGACACTCCGCATTTACAGAGTAAGTTACCTTTAAAGCATGAAGTATACTGTCAAGAACAGGAAGCAATGTTCTTTATTTAGCCCATCAAGATGTTAGTTTTTAGCTCCAATAACTTTTGCTTACAATTGTAAAGCTAGGGATGCAACACACGTCATAGTGGCAGTATATAATAATATCGAACGCGCTGTTCGTTTCACGGCAGCTCTGTATCGATCCAAAACATTGCTACAAGGCCAGGACCGCGCATAGGAAATCACAACTGAAGCCATATAACTTTCGCATATACGGACAAGTAGGTTTTATTTTTGACTTGAAAATTGCTCTAAAATCCGAATATGATGCTGCGAATTTGGACACATATTGAGCACCATAGCATTCAACACTGTTTCAGCAAACTCATGATATTGCTGATGAAAGTCAAATATTGGAATTGGGCCAAGAACTAGACCTATATTATCTACGATAAGATAGATCACCGGACGTTCGCGCGACGGTATGATTAACATTGTGTGTCACAGAGACGACCGTCATCAATAACTGCCATGCAAATAAGTTACAGTTTGGATGATTTTTAACATGGAGATGGGAGCGTTCATATAGGAAAAGCTTACGACACAGTCAATCACACCAAACTACATTGTCCGTAGATAAAATTCGCGGAAAATGTTAAGACATCGGGAACAATGAATATTAGTTACATTAAATAATGATAGTCATATGATTGATCTTTTCCTGTTAACATTATTTTGTGTAGTTTTAGAGATATTCAGTGCAGCCTAATGAAATATATAGACGGAAGTTATTTGGATAATTGAGATTCGCAGGGTCACTTCGGTACTGTCTGGCACCTTAATATGGGGAGCGGATTGCATAAAGAACGTATCGGTATCAGTTAGACGGAAGAAAATTTAACAATGGCGACGACGTGAATAGCAGATGACATTTTGAGGATAGACTGGTGCCCGTATGTCTGCAGAGAACAATGGCTGGAATATTGTTAAAACCGAATATCAGTGGGACAGCCTGTGGAACTCACATAGTTAAATGTTGTCTTAGGTCAAAGGTTCATGGTATAATGTTGCTGCATTTCCGTTTTGAAGTCGGAAATCCTTTTCACTTTGTATGCTGTTCACCTGAACTTCCGCCCAGGGTGTTTGAAAACCCGCATGGCAGTGAATAAAGTCAATTACCTTTCAGTACTTCACATTGGCGACGAGCAAGAGATATAATCTTTCTACAGACTGTCAAGATTGATTATTGTATGATATTTTATAAAAGATGGAACTTAAACGATGCCTCAGTACTGTTGTCAATTTCCACAGCTCTATGAAATATTTAGAGATGACAGGACAAGAGGCTAAAGCTCATTTAGCATTTATGTGTGAGCCAAACATGTCTGGTTCTACTTCAGTTAATAATTGACATCATGTGTGGCTCCGGCAAATGACATTAATTAGGTAGTTCTTTAATTCCTCATACCCAGCCTCTTCAAGTAATGGAATGTCCCTGATACAACACAGATATTGCCTTAACTAACGGCAACAAACTTATGATTCTTACTTGCAATGATTGAAAATATATTATTATTTTAATGGCCGCTACACTATTTTCTTTCTTCACAATGTTAGTGAAAACACATTTGATAATCATTAATAGGGTGCTTGCTATTGATTAATCACGACATTAACTCACCAAGTAAATGTACCTCAAAGACCACGATGTACATTTCTATCATGCTAAGCATTTGAGCACATACCTTGGCCTAATCGATACCACAGGGGTGACTTCAATGCCAATATGATGGATCTTTCAATAAAGTAAGAATGGCATCTTCATGAATAATAGACGGTTGGAAGATTTCTCCTGCGTGTTGTTTCGTAGAATCCACTGAAGAACCCTTAATACAACGAAAATCAATGCTTGAGAGGCGTTTATGTGCGGTGATACATTTTGAGCGGAAAGCAATCGGTGCTTTTCCAATTGGGTGTTGTTCACGTTACCTTTAAGTTTTTACGGCGGTAATTGTCTAAATAGCAGCATGTGGCCTAACTTAGGGCTATGTCGGAATAAATGATATCCCAGCATAATTAAGAATCAGTTGCATAAGGTGTATGGTTGTGTATCTTTCTTCCAAGTATAAATCAAGATAATTGTATGTCATACAACCCTTTAATAGCTGCATGAATAATACTCTTACTGAATCGAGTAATATATTACTCATAACATGCCACGACAGGGATATGCTCTAGAAAAGCTAAAAAAATATCCCCGGCAGGAAGAATTTGATACGCCAAAAAATATCGGACATTATCTAATTTGTACGTCAGAAATATAATCAATTTAACTCTGGCGAATTCTGCTCAGTTGTACGGAATATTTTAAACGGCACCGATACAGCATTCAGTAAGAGAAGAAAAATGAGAAGACATCTCAAAACACGCCCAAAGAGTTCTGCATCCCCAGACGAAACCGGTTTACAGGTAGACCAATATGACGAGGTCATAAAGGGCATTGACAAAACGTCGTCGATAACTGCGGAAACCAGCGAGGCCCTTTATAAGGATACGAAGTCTGAGGCCGAATACCAGATCAAAATGTCTGAAATGGGCAGTGAAATTAAAGCTCTAAAAGAAAATCAATAGAACTCGAGCACAAAGTGTACGATCTCGATTATCAGGTATTGACGGAATAAACGCTTGACATCGACGTCAGAAATGACATAGACCGACAACATCGCTTCGGAAGACCAAATCCGCAAGGGAAATCACGAGATATTCTCGTTGAATTTACGAATCAACAAGCTCAAGCGCTAGTCATCAAAACCATAGGCAAAAGCTGAAAGGAACTAAAAACCTGACCAAAAACAGCAACGAAGAAGCGAACAAATGCCGATCCCGAAAAAAAGAAAAAAGGTGTTTATATATATATATATATTCGCTTATTTGCAGTGCTAATAAATATATGCTTTATTTCAATTGTTTATTTGATCAACAATCGTCTCGCCAAGCAGCAATTTAGTGAGCTACACACTGCACTTTATGCGTCCCTGAGAGGCATTTTCGTATTCCAACAAGCAATCACTAATAGGATTGCTAGTATGGCGGTGGAGCCCAACTGCGCCGGGGCTTTTGTTTTGCAGACATATGTATGGTGTATTACTAAGCAAGGCTGAACAATAAGATTGCTACAAGAACGCTTTGAAACCCTGAGGTACCTATGTGGATAGATATAAACGGCACCTTATAATGCGGCATAGTTGAAAAGCGCCGCGATTATCAGAATTCTGCATTTCCTTATTTCACCGGTTTTTTGGGGAATAAAGTTATATATCATTTAAGAAACGGTGGTATTTTGCGGCATTGTAATTGTATCGAAAACACGATGGTTGAACGTTAGATGGCTTCATACCACACGTGATTCAGTTTCATTCATTAACATTGAATCACGTAATGCAGAATGTAGCGAAATCGCCTACATAAGGTAAGCGATTGATACATTCAGAGTTAGACGGATAGATAGAGTTAAGTACTTAATCATATTTTAGGCTTGAGTGTACATGCGAAGTTTTCCAGTGCAGTGCCATCATCTGCGTAGACCTGTACCAAATATTGATTTTGCTTAAGCTATGGCATGCGCATAGGCATATATGTATATATATATATATATATATATATATATATATATATATATATATATATATATATATATATATATATATATATATATATATATATATATATATATATATAGATAGATATATATATATATATATATATATATATATATATATCTATATATATATAAATATATATACCTACCAGAAATATATACATATATATATATATATAGAGATATATATACATATATATCATATATCTCTATAATATTCTTATATATATCTCTCTCTCTATCTATCTATATATATATATCTATATCTCTATATATTATATATATATATCTATCTATATCTATATTATATATATCTCTATATGTATTTATATATCTATATATATCTATATATATATTATATAAATATATATATATATATATAAACTAATTGTAACCCTATATATATAATAATAACAACAACGATAACTTACTTCTTTTATTTGTGCCTTAGCCTCCATATAATTAAACAATCGAACATTCTATATACCTCTTCAAATACCACGACCCGAGCATGGTATGACTCTGATCGACTCAAGGACCATTGCCCAGTGCATTCGTGATATAGGACGACAAGTTACTTTCAATACACTATGAATACACTATGAATACAACATTGATTTTAAAGCATGGTAGCGCGACAAGGAGAAAAGCAATGGATATCATGGGTTTTCATGAAAAGCAGCTGAGAGGGTTCTCGGGGGGCGGATAACCTCATCACTCTCATCTCGTGAAGTGTAAATTCCCACTAACCAAATTTAAATCCCATGCCCTATGCGAATAACACCGCAAATGACCGGACTCGGGAGACTGCTTTCTTTAAAGTTTCAGATTACCTTAATCTACATCATTTGTCAACAACAAACAGCGTCACGTAGTCAGCAGACGACAATCAGTACCTAGCTTTTGTGCTTTGCTTTTATTTAATGATATCAAAGCAAATGTAGTGAATGGTTATAGACACATGAAATCATTCGTATTGACCTGACGTCTCAATGTTACCAGCGGCTAGCCATGTCAGACAATGAGTGTTTCCATAAGGCCAAACACGATCTATGATAACAAATGACCCGCTTTTGTCAGAACACAATACTAAGCCAATCAAAAGCATCATAAAGCAAGTATATATTACAAAACCATGGCCATTCGATTCTAACAGTTAGCGCTACTTATATATTATGCTATACAAGGTGACGAGATTAAACCAGATATCAGTTTTACAATTGTGAAAACCCCATCACTCCAATGATGTTGCATTTGTCTTGATTAAGATGATCAAACACACAAGGAACCTGGCTATATAAAATAACAGTAGAAAGCGATCTGACTGACTAAACACCCACCGCATTGTTTCTATTGGACAGAAAGGCCGTATTTGGATTTTATGTAAACGTAATCTGCTACCGTTTGAACAAAGTTAATAATTGGAAAACTAATTATTAAGACACAATTACCCAGCTTTTGACATGGCAGGAAAAACACCGACTTTGTCAGCGCCGTCATTCCGTTTGACCAAACGAAAAACGAAAGACGAATCTCTTTGGGATTATCCGTTTTTCGTTATCGCATATGCAAAACAGTTTGCAGTTGAGCTATAGTTGTTCGTTTTAGTTTTTTGGTTTTGATAAACCAAAAACGAATAGACGGTATATACATGGACCATTGGACAACAATCGAGCCACATTTATTGCTTTGACCAATTTTGATGCATTTTGTAAGGCGTTTTCATAAATCTACTCCTATGTTCAATTTTCTAGTGACAGTGGCTGTGACGTGAGCTTAGCTGTCAACGTCGTGTTGTATGACCAGTCAGAAGCGACAGTTTCTACTTTACAGTGACGGGTGCATTGATATGATAACAGGTAATTGTACCTGGAGTAATGTTGACATATGCACGTGATCTTTCAAATTTGAATGTGGTTTGATAGATGATTTGTTTGGGTTGATCAGAAAAAATATTATTGAAGGTCCTTTCGACATTTTTAACCAGTTGGGTGGGTCAAAGCAATTTGCCAGTAACTTCCGGGAAAACGCACATTGTGAATATATATATATATATATATATATATATATATATATAGAGATATAGATATAGATAGAGAGATATATATAGAGATATAGATAGATCTCTAGAGAGAGATATATATAGAGATAGAGATATAGAGAGAGAGATATATAGAGAGAGAGATATCTCTCTATATCTCTAGATCTCTATATCTCTCTAGAGATATCTCTCTCTCTCTCTCTCTCTCTCTCTAGAGAGATCTATCTCTCTCTCTCTATCTCTCTCTATCTCTCTATATAGATATCCTCTCTCTCTCTCTATCTCTTTATCTCTCTCCCTATATCTCTATATATATATCTATATATATGTATCTATCTCTCCTCCTCTATATATCCTCATATATCTATCTCTCTCTAGATATCTCTCTGTATATGGTCTATATATATCTCTATATATATCTCTATATATCCTCTCTCTCTATATCTCTATATATATATATATATATCCTCTCTATATATATATATCTATATATATATATATATATATATATATATATATATATAGATATAGATATATATATATATATATATATATATTATATATATATCTATAATTATATATATATATATATATATATATATATATATATATATATATATATATATATATATATATATATATAGATATTATATATATATTATATATATATATGATATAGATATATATATATATATATATATATATATATATATATATATATATATATATATATATATATATATATATATATATATATATATATATATATATATATATAGAATCCTATATGATAGTATATACAATAATCTGGCTGTGGACAGTATTCCTGCATGCAGCGCAACGTGACTACTCCGTGTGTCCTTAATAAACGAAAAGGTAACTCCTAGAACCAGTCTCATGTGCCATATTATTGTCAATAGAGCTTAATGATGATAACGAGGTCGGTGTACCTACTAATCTAGCAGCGCAGTTGATTATCTACATAGAATTTGGCATTATGCGCCAACGTCATGCGAAGAAAGAGTTATTCTGCGTACAACACGTGCGTCAGTACCCCGGGGAGTCGAAAAGAGAACGCCATATCCAGTATTTAACTCAGAATTGGCACACAAGAGCTTCAAAAACCGCAAAGGAAATGTATAAACTGATTATTGTATGAGAAATGTGTCGGTGAATCCTTCAAAGTTGTTTCAGTCAATCAACAGAAAACTCTGTTATCAATCGCATGGAACTATAAATTGATATTCGGCCAGTAAACAACTACATCACATCACCCTTTCTAAACGGTACGTGGTATGAACAAGTAATCTAAAGCGTTTGTAATTCGATACGACCACATATGTTTCCCACTCTCCTGAAACGGAACTGAATAAAGTCCGAAATGAATGTATCGAGGTTTAGTAAGCATCAAATATAAGATATTTTATTTGTGCACTTGTTGTGAGGGAGTCGTTACAGGGGACGTTGGTGTGATCTGTGCTATAG
>CM067353.1:76439639-76587139 GCA_034190875.2 Urechis unicinctus | reverse complement strand
TTGGATTAGTCGTCCAAATGAGCAATTTGTATGGCAGGGCAATGAAGATCCATTTCACATGGTTGACAATAATGAAGTGGTACTTGCTGAGGCGATTCCGAGTTGGTACACTATTGGCGTCTTAAGATTTATGTTACATGGAGTAACTCACATTTGAACACGGTATCATTGAGTCTTATGAATAACCCCTATCCGATATTATACATCAAAATTTTACATTGATCAACCAATAAAGAATGTGACTGTAGCGTTATCAAGACACAAAGGATGGACGTAGCTCGGGCTCGCTGCATGCATAACACTGCAGCCAATTGGCATAATGAACAAATTAATTATATTTATAAATTTATATGCAATTTATATATGTACTGCATGTCGTACCTACGCCCAATCATTGCTTGCAGGAATACGGAAATTAAAACTTGTAGCTCACTAAATATTAGATTTTTGATCAAGCAACCAGTTAAAATGAAGCATATATTTTTTGTCTGAAACACGTTTGATTGTGAAATAATAATCACACTCAGCAAAGCTCCATAGCTTGCCTCCCAGTAATTTATTAACCGCACTCAGTTAAAGTGCATAAACAGATGCTACAGGCTGCACTTCATGAATGAGGGGTCCTCTACTTAAGGGAAATGCTGCTGCTTTTTGCGGCAATGACCGACGATAGAACCAAATGACGTTTATTTGCAAAGCTACGCGCTTGTCGGCAAAGGCACATTTGTAAGCATACGCACAGTGACATTTTCCGTAACATAGGAACTACCTTATTATCATTCGTCGTCACAGCAACTAAAATATATTTGGCCGATTAAATCAATCGCGACCAATTCCTAGAAGAAGTTAACCAGTGAGATTGGCTTCAACACGAAAGATAACGTTTTGAGTAATTATGCATATGGGCTGTCATCTTATGCCTAGGTTATAGAGTACCATATGTTTGACACAATTACTTTCGGTAACGATGTCAGATTGAACTCGATATATTTATTTCGAGGTGTATTTTAATTGCTTCTAGAGAGTTTATTTTAAATATTCAAAATGCATTAAATACAACGAAAACGCCTGTAGTAAGATCCATATTATTCAAGACAAGCATCTATGTATTTCCTGGTTCGGATATCAATAATATCCTCGTCTACTTATACATAAAATCTCCATTTCCAAATGAAAATTATCTTATATCCATGAGAATCAATTCATGTTCATGCATTTACGACTCTCTTTTTTTCATGCAAGCCAAATCAACGTAGCAAAGCAACAGCAACAAAACCCTGTTCTCATCAACATTTCAAGGGGTTTATACACGTAGTTCAAATATTATGATCACTTGCATTCGGAATTTTGATCGAAGCTTTATTTGCTATTGCAAGGGAAGACCGAGTATCGTGCGTGTATTTCATTAAGCATTTATTACACAACAAAGACCATAAACTGCTCTCACAATCAACGATGCGGTATTAGAATATCATGTGTAGCAACATAGACCAACCCTACAAACGCACCGTGAGAATAATGAAAACCTACACAGCGTTGTCTGTAGTACTGGCAAGGAGAGATCAAAACTGTTTCTGTTATCGTATGAATACAGAACCCTTTTGCGCCAATCGTATACCACAAAACTAGGGCAGAAATACACGTGCGCTGCTTCATTTTGTATGAAAAATAATAATATGTGAATAGTTGTGTATCTACAGTGATATGATAAAAGCTTTGTTATTGCTAGCGATGTGAGAATTGAGACCGCTCCTTGACAGTTATAGCATTATTGTTGCTACAGAGACCATGATCAGGCTTCATATCGTACGCTTATAACGTTACCTCACTGAAGATGAGTTTGCTCGTACTATTGTCCTATTAATTCCAATTGATCACCAGATTCACTAAGCTAAAGAAGTGAACTTTGACGCGAGGGAAAGGCATGCACGTTAATCAGAAAAAAATCTTAGTCAGTAAATAACTATACATTGCATCTAAGCATACACCATGGTGTCATATTATCCCATACAACAGGTATAGTTGTTTGCGATTATAAAAAGGCGAAGACAAAAAGACGAGAATAGACGATCTCAAGTGTAGGAATTATTTTTGGTTATTTGCTCTGAAATACTGCTATTGGATGTTGGTCTTAACTCTTATTTAATCAAGGAGAGAGATGGGCAAAAGGAGGACAATGTCGAGTTAGAAAAACAGAGCTATGTACCTGCTGATTGCAAGCAACGCAGCACACATTATAGGGATTGTTTACATACGTATTTATTGTGTATGTATCATATTTAACATTCATTGTCTTCATTTATATAAAATACAAACGTTGAGGCGTAGTAACTGGCATCATGCATACGCTGATGGTCAAACGTTGCACAAATATAAGGTACAGTTTCCGAACGAATATATTATTCTTATATATGTTGGCGGAGGTCAGCCGGGTCAATTTTCACCAACATTTTTGCTCCTATGGTTTTTTAGCAATTTTATTTGATTTAAATGCCCCATAGTGTTTCCAGCTCTTTCTGAGATAGTGCGTCTAGATGTGTTAAACGCAAAGCTAATTACTCGTTCTCACTGACAACAAGTATTCACATGACAAGTCAAACACACCGTTCTCTCTAACTACGATTAGCTGCCTTTGATAATCTGACCGCGACTAGTCCATTATCTGATTACATAGGTCGTTGTTTTATATAAGAATTCAATCTATCGTTAGTAACATCATTACTACATGCGTTGGCGGGAAGAAAGCTATTTTACATAGGTAACACCTATAGCATTTAATGGTCAGGATTACTGAGTACAATATATATTTACAACACCCGGAATAGGGTGCGTTTTAAAGAATTCACTGTTCAATGCATCTATCATACACCGCCTGTTTTTTTAAAGAAATGTGCATGCAGATTGTATAGTCCTTTATGTTACAAATCATGCATTATTTATGTGATGCGCAACAAACAAAAGGCAGGAAAAAACCATTTGAGCTATCGGGCAACATTAATAATGGCAGCAATGCCTAAATGATGAAGTTGCTAGCCTTTTTTTATCGCAATTATACCTCAATACAAATATGATGCGGGTACCATCATCATCCCCACGATCAGACGATCCATAACACAATATTTGTGTTGGTCACTTGCTACGGTGTATATTTTTAATAGCATAAGTAAATGATAACGCATAAATATTGATTGATTCTGAATAGACATTGTGTCCCACCCTTACAAAATCATACTGTAGACGCAATATATGATATGCTATCTTGAATTCAAGCATTAATCACCTCCCAAGTGGCAAACCAAGCAACATACTACCCCGTTGGTCAGGAAACCGTACATCAGTAACATTTACTCTTTGGTCACAACCCTTAACTTTGATTCCTGAAGAAGAGGAAAACGCAATGTTAAGTGAAACATTAACTTTACTCAGCAAATTAGTCACTTATTTGATTACATGTGCGTGTCCGCTTGCCACTGTTTGAGCAACAAACGACATATGAACTATAGCCCTTATGTCACAGAGTTCCGGTCTACTAATATACCTTATACAGATGTAATTAACCATTAACACACTAAGGATAAAAAAGAAGGATGTATTCACTGTTTTATGCTACGCGACAACATGCCATGACGCATACCAAAGCTGCTTCCATTGCAAATGTATCTTACGTAAACTATCGTTATAGCCTCAGTGTTATACACGCATCATATTTTTACCACATTTGTAATTGATACTATGTTGGTAATACATATGCGTTTACAAAATACTCTGCTGCGTAATCACTGTAAAAACAAGCACGTGCAAAGAAGGTTACTAAAGAATTACGGTTTAACAATCAAATAATATCGTATTTGTATGAGCTGTAGGATTTCGTAAACATTCACGATTAACTGTTCATATTGTATTAAATCCGGCAACACACAGTATGTCATTTTTGCGCGCTTGCGGTGATGTTATTAGCTCAGTCAATGACTACACAGACCTTCGTGGTGAGCAGATATTTTTATGACAAGCAGTCTGTCTAGAGAATGCTGATTGAAGTTCCATCATAGGTATATTTACGTATTTGATGATTGGTGCATCAAGAATATTTATATTTCAGAACATAGATATATCTGCATTCAAGAATGTTTCGTAAAGCAATTCATGTATAACAGCTACCAATAACGCATATGTCAACAACGTGACCTCCACGCAAAGAATTTCAGTCAAAGTTACGACATTACCTGTTAAGGGATATGCTGGAGCATAAAACAATGCATACTTTTAATGTCTTGAATGTGCCTATCTCCCGGTAGATACAGGAAGAAAAATCTTACCGTAAGTATTATATGGAACAATAGCCTTAGAACATTCTGTGGGTAGCTGGAGAGTTTTCAAAGATTTCATTGGAAGTATTGTTAATGTAATTGCAGCTTGCTGTACAACTGACTAAACAATAATGAACATCAACCGAATCGTTTCACAAGCTATGTGAATGATAAGCATGTAATAAAAGACCATATTTCAATGCAAATATTTTAATTGATTATTACAGGTTAGATATCATTAATGTATAAGCAGCGATAAGATGGCAACAAGGGATATTTTTCCTCCATGTTTAGCTGAAATGTGACTCAGTTCATAGTAGCTACGCCGTTTCAAGCAATGATAGTAAAGAGTTTCATGTAGTGTAAGGTGTGGTGCATATTTTTCTAGCATTTGCTGACAGCCGTAGATTTAAATTGCTCAAGACAACAATACAGATTATTAAACACTCCTAATTGTGTTCCAGACTAATTGACATCGGCATTACTCATACATAAGGATCATGAAAGCTTTCAACCTTTGCGTACTCAATGGCAGTTTTTAAAATTGAAAGTGCACCTCGACATAAATCATGTGACATGTAATAATAATACGATAATGGCTTTCGTATATTATTGCCGGAATGCTTAGCTGTCAAACCATAAATGGAGTACAAGTTTTAAAAGAAAAGTTGTTACGCGAAAAGGTTCGCGGCTTATATATTTTCCAGTAAGTAATCACGGTGCTGTTTTGCTGAAATATCGTCACTAAAACATAACGATCCCATAGAGCCTGATAAAGGAATGACCCGTTAATCTATTTAATCTATATCCTAATTACAGCGGAACACCAAAAAGCATTATTAGTAGCAAAACGTCACTATGTACTTATGTACAGTTGAGCATATGCACTTTTTATTCTAACCGCCGACGTTCAAGTTACGATACAATATAATATTGTAGGTAGAACGGATGACATTATCTTTTGTTGTTGATTGCATCATGGATTCGTGCTGGTACCTATTGCTTTGAACCTCAGATCATAAACGGCTCCATATCCATGCTGATACGTCATCCTATGTAACCGAAAGCCATCGATTGTAATAAATCAGGGTAGTGTTACGGTACATTTGAAGATATTGCCTTAATGAAGGACTTGTATTGACTTGACAAGATTAGACTTGATCGAGTTGAATCCATCTGATTGCTGTAACGTTTTGTATTCCAATCATTTTGTATTCCAACATATTACTAAACTTACTATGTATAATGCTCGTGTGATTCCCGAAATATTAGTCATTCACCATTATAACATAAAACGGTTATTTTATATCACCATATATCTTTTATAATATCGTAACACATTGTACCCATGAGGTTGCTATGAGAACAATCTCAACAAAGGAATATGGTAGAATGCAAAACACTTTGACGATGAATAATACATATGAACTCCAGTCGTTGGTTTGAAAAGAAACTCAAACATAGATGTTTTATAGATCCTCTCCCTGAATGGCTGATTAAACTAGGAGGCCAGGTTAGGAATGAGGTTGGAATGTAGAAGTTTTTACCTCGGCTCTTATGGCACATTCAATTCTCATGTAACATGCAACCACCTTGTCACACGAGGCAGAATAGCTTCTCGGGCTATATGGCGTTGCCTTAGCTTGAAGGTCATGTGAAGATATAATGTGGGATGTTCGTTTGGAGAAGGGGATGGTAGCAGGTGAATAGTAGATCCATCAAACAGAGCTGAGGTGTATAACCTGGGTCAACTGTGGGAGGGAGTGGGGGTACTCCATATGCATGATGTGTGAAAGAAAGACCTTACAATGTTATATCAGATATTTATAGACCATTAGGGGAACTGCGGTAATGAAATGTAAAAGTTCATAGCTCTGCATTAAGCAGGATACCGCATATATGAATAATGTTCGCTTATTTGATGTTTATCTTGAGTAAGGTAAAACTGAACATCAGTGCACGCAATAAGCAACCGGCATTGCAAAAAGATTAGACTAGTTCGAATTAAATCCATCCGATTGCCGTAACTTTTTGTATTCCAATCATTTTGGTGTATTTATTGCCAATTATTTGTGTAAAGTGGCTCTTACTTCTTTAGCAGTTGATATCTCATTCAGTTACTTTAGTCTGCATATATGGAGACGCTGATCGTCGTACGTCAGCGCCTTGTCTGTGGTCAAGCTAACGTTATTGATACTTGATATTGATTCCAGGGGTGATACAAATGGAAAAGGTTGTGGATAATGTTGTGCCGTAAAATGCATCGGGGTCAATTATATCGCGTCATTGAGTTATCGCGCTATTTGAATCATTTGAGTCCGTACCGGATAATAAAATTTCCATTTTCTAACGTCTATTGCTGTCTATAGATTAAGGCACCGATCAATCGTCGCTCTATTTTTCTGACTGAATTTAAGATTATGAGCGTCAATTTTTATACACATTACTACCTATTCATAAAATTACTCACGACACCATATGCTGTCTAAATTAAGCACATGGTACTAAACGGAATCTTGAGATGTTAGGACTTCAAGACACAAATCTAGTCAATTTCAAATATCCGAAAGAACAAATATGGCAAGTCAGCTTGTCAAAATAAGATCAATAATTGCGATAATCTTGACAATATGTAAATGGATCTAATACTTCCACAGGTAGATGCTAAAAGCATATGCCGGTTATATATTTCGCTTAATATAATCAGGCTTTGATATCTAGAATAGTAGGCTTCTTTGTTACTCGATATTTAAAGATGGCGAGGTACATTAAGAATTGCTTTGTTCGGTTAATATTATATTCAAGTGGGCTTCATGTTTATATTGCTGACTTAAGTGACTGCAAATGCAAAGGATTGTTCATTCTCATCATTCCTTTGAAGATAATGCTCTCGCAAGTTTTCTCGCTCAATATTATTCGTGGTACGTAATAGTAAATAAACCCACAGCTCGGTGCAACATTGCAAAGCGCATCAATTAATGTTTATTTGCCGGGATTCCAATTGCTTTAACATCCATCTAACCGCCGCAGTGCTGCGGTAATTTTCATTTAGCTTGCGAGATACATATTTTAAAATTGGACAAAAATATTCAATAATTCGAGAAGACATCAAGCGTGCTATTATTGGACGCAGACCACTTAAATGTACATGACGTTACATAATTCCGAGGGTGCATATCATAAACCAGTGTCATGAGCGAGACGCGCGCAACTAAGGTCAATCCGGGTCATAACCTCTGCGTTGATTGGTCAAGCAGAAGCTGTCACTAAGATTAACGGACGTGTCCAATCAATATTCGGACGCGCCAGTTTTAGACCTTGTCTTGTCGTAGACTCTAAAGCGAGAAGCGTAGCGGAATCCCTGGAGTCTGGGACGCAGACTATTTAATAACCATAATAATTCGTTTTAAATATTATCTGATTAATAAATGGCTAGTTAAGCAAATACATATGCCAGTAAGATAAGCAAACATGTGGTCTTGGTCCAAGGCCTACATGTATCAGGGACAATTTTCCATTCAGGTACCGCGGGATGCGACGCTCCACCTCGGGAAAACAAGTAAACCAATTTATTGTCAGCATCTAATGAGATAGAACATTCTCGCATCAACCATAACGATTGAACGATCCGTCATAATACGCAATACGATCACATCCAAATAAGTTGGAACTAGATATTAAATTTGCCTTCCATTGCCGCCTCTCACTCAGATCCTAGACAGTTAAAGGATCGAAAAACCTCCAAATATAGGGATGCGCTAATCTTACGGTAACAACATGAATCAAAGTTAAAGCAATGTCTTGTGGTGCATGTTATCGCCGAAAACGACCATAAATCGCGAAAATTGCTAGGTCTTGCATACGCATTACCATATATTCTCAGAAGCGACAATTTGTGTAACGTTTCGAAATTATTGACATTGAATCTGGTTGATACAACTACTAATCTTTTTGGGTAAAGCATATTGTCCATTTTCCGGGACAACGCGTCTTAATAAACCATACAAATGCATGTTGATTTTATTGGCAGAAGCTGATAGATTTTGTTTGTTAAGTATAATCACGTAGTGCTTTACCCAAATAGTGTTTGAGTGAACAATGTAATAGTTGATAGGGCATTACTTGGAAAAGGAATTGGTAAGACTAAATATACAACTCTCACTCATTTACTGAAATGCTCCTGGGCGAAATTCATCCGATTGTCTAATACATCAAATCGCACAAGGCGTTCAACTTAAATTCAAGCTCTATTGATCTTACTCTCGATACGAAATGACCGAATACAGCGGTTCAGTAGCATTTAATACGGTCGGCGCCTGTAAGTGGCACTTTATGATGTAGGTAGTAGGAAAGCTTGGCAAGTGATGAGGGTTCAAATCATTGATCTGCCAATGTCTGTGCAATACTCTATTGTCATTGACTCGACGATATGGCTAGTAGAATACTCGTTGCATTTCAAGTCGAGGATAGCAAGATAGAACATACAATCGGGCTATTGCCATGATTACTTCGTTTTGTGATGGCCTTATGGCGCAGAATATTGTTATTAGGACACGATCGTATATAAACGTGATCCCTCGCTTACCGCATATCAATTACCGTAATACCGTGTTGGACGTTCGCCAATGTTCTCAGAATTCATATGCTCTCTATCTTGCCTTCCGTAACATGAAGGTGGTCGGGGTTAGCATAGTAGTTACTCCCTTCAGTCAATCATTATGGACTCGCCGCCTACCTCTATTGGTGTTTAAACGACAAAGCTGCGCTTAATTCACCACTCGTGTCTCCATACGCGCACGTGATGCGTTCATGTAAAACAAGAGCCAAACAGCTGTAGACATCGCGACCAAGCACGGACGCTCGAACGTATTTTTATTCAATATGTGTCAGGTCCAGTTGCTGTGAGAAGGGAACATCCGTTAAATAGAATACCACGGCATTCACGAGATGTAAAAGACAAAAGATTGCTCTAGGTGATCTATCATAGACGATTTGGTCAATAAAGTACTAGACTATGCTTGCCATGGTACATTTCTGGATACAAACAATTGACTAAATCACAACCGCAACTTTGTGCTTTTGACGTCATTCATCATATTACACCTGAGCGTACGTTTAAGCACACACGTGGTAACGGCGTTTAGACACTTCATGTTGTCGTTCATGATTATATAAATGGGTAGTATTAAACATATAAACTTAAAAATGAGAAACCCTTTAGAGTAAAGATTCAAAAGTTCAGAATGATGTTTAGTCTGTGTTACACAATTTTAATGTTTATATACAAGGAAAACATTGCATTTTTGCAAATTTATCTGTTTCGAAAATTATTGGCCGTAAGGCATGTGATTTGCCGAATACATATATTGGCTGCATCACCTCCCTAGCGGCGAACTAAATGCCAACTTGATGCATCGTTCATTGAGCCGGCTGGGGTATCTTCATGACTAATAGACGATTCCCTTGTTCGTTGTGACAACGAGTCGATTGAAGAACCCTTAAACACAAAGCATGTAAATAGATGGCGCTTCATATGTTTAGCATGACTGAATTAAGGTCAGTGGCAAATCAAATTTTTGGCATGTCATCATAAACATAATTCGATATTGAATACTTGCGCGAAACCGCAGATGCCCTCTCTCTATGAGTCGTCCTTAAACATCAGCATTGTTTGAAATAAAAGTATTCAGTATCTCCGATAATCTTACCTTTATTATAGTTAATACGGAAATCCAGTCTGTCAATCATCCCATAGTAATTGAGATGTGTAGTTCGAAAGTATTTTCTGAACGCGGTTCTTTTCTACGGATTGAAACAGATATTCAACCACATATGTTTGTCTTTCAGTTCTTTGTTTCGATGCTTCCAGCAATCGAAGAAAGCCGTTTACAACATCAAATATCTTGCAATATAGCGCCATAAAATGTACGACACGATACTTCACTATTGAAGTTGTACCGACTATTCTACTGATATGAGGTTTTATCAACATTCTAGACATTATCCACTGTAGACACATGGGCACCATCTCCTCCTTACGACTGCGAGCTGCCTTTCATGTAGTTGCAAATGGTGAATTTATCATCTGTCAAATTGACGCGGAGTTCTTTATGTCATCTGCTATCTACAAAAAGGTGCTATACAGAGCCAGAGTAGCCTTGCGGATGTAATTGAGCTACAGACGTTTCATATATCTACTTTAATAGAGTAAACCGGTAAAGGTCATTCTTAGAAAGAATGTTATTTTATGTAATTATTTTGCATAAGTCTTCTGTTGTAATTGCTATGCATGGACATGGCTTTCTAGCCATGTTTTTGATCATTACAATACCTTGAGGGCGAACAGTGTGCTTAATATCATTATTTAATGCATTTAGCTTTATGCTCGAAGAACTGTCACTATGACGTACGTAGTCTCCCTAGCCTTAAGATTGAATGAACAATTCATGGGAGCCATTTACTAATCTGATTGACATGCTGAACAAACAAAGAAAATTGCTTCCGGCCTTAGAAAATATAGTTCGTGCTTTAGGAGCATCTTACTCTTCACACGCAAACATTTAAGGTACAAGGATTCCGCGTGGGAGTTCTTAAGGTTCTTTATCTTTGTAAAGTGCACTGACGATATGATTGATGTACCAGATAAATGATCGCGATTAGCATAGATATATATGTTAACAAAGGGCAGGTATCAATTATGCCTTCACCATTATATTGACTGCACTTTTTGACCCGCACAAATCGAATCGGTCTTCCAATCATTTCAGTTGCAGCCAGAAGGATTTGCTCCAGTATTTTGTGTCGTATCATTACTTCGGTACGTGCCTTTAGGCCTTATTTTAATCTTCTCGAGTCTCAGCCTCAGCCAGCCTTATGGATCCATGTATATTAGCTTGTCGGATTCGCATTGACGAATATGAGAGCTGCAATTTATTCTTTGCTTGTCCAACTTCAATTATAAGACGATAATTACAGCGTATGACCCGTTATGGACTTCCGTTGAGTTAATATTAGATGCAGTGTAAAAAATAATGAGGGTTCAGCATTCCGTCCAAAGACGCTACAGAAATATATTATGCCTTCCTTAGCAAGAAGCACGTTTGTCTGGTAATGCCTAATCAAGTAAAAGGGTGTTAGTTGCTTTGATCGGCATAATATCGTTGCAAAACCTTCAACATGCTGTTATAGCATTTTATGTTATATGCAAGCATCGACCATGGTAAAAGTCGGAACAGAAATATAAGTACTTCATAGGATGATTTATCATTCTAACATGGATAGATGACATGTATGCCCCAACTAGTCGAATTCCATGCCACACACATCCTACCATTATTATGAGACACTAAAAAGTTGCAGATAAACTAAATGGAGATAAATCCATAAACTGTATTACTCCCCAATTGATAATGACTATGTGGTTTAACTGCTTATCTGCTTTAACTTAACTGATCAGGTACGCATGTAATCGTAGTGTCAGTGCTATCAATAGATACGGATATGCCTCATTTGTTTATTGAAACGCACTAGTCATCGCTAGATGTATTTATTGGTTAGAAATATTTTCCGTGGCGGTGCAAACTATCTTTGCCATTTGAAAGTTTACTGTGTGGTCGTTGCATGATAGATGACCTAAGATGGACACACAGTAAGACATTAAACCCTATGCGGCAAAGTATTGGACCTTAATAGTAAAAGAACATTCTCCCATTATTTTACTAGATCTCCTAATAAGCCAGATATCGAAATATGCAACATCATTGCGAAAAGACCAAATTTTCGCTGCAGTAAAAAGGTTATGGCATGAATACTTATACACTGTTAACATAATAATTGATAAATCACTGAATTCGATGAGCTATTTCTGAAGGATGGCGCATGTAATAAAACACGTCAACGATGCACGAATAGCTCGTGGTTCCAAATTGCTT
The DNA here is from genome assembly GCA_034190875.2 of Urechis unicinctus. Classification (NCBI taxonomy): domain Eukaryota; kingdom Metazoa; phylum Annelida; class Polychaeta; order Xenopneusta; family Urechidae; genus Urechis; species Urechis unicinctus. The sequence continues at coordinate 76,574,901 of CM067353.1, read as the reverse complement.
GATGATATTTTCTGCAGCATTTGGCATTATACTTTTCAAACAGCCGTTAAAATGCAACTAAGCTATGCAACAAATACATCTCAACCATTTAGTGCTTATGTAAAATGTGCGAAGCTGGGTTCGAATTATCCATGCACCACCAATCTTAGAAACAAGGGTTTGGCAATATATAGCTTACTTTATTTGAGGCATGAGACATGTTCTTCTTTTCCTTGTTTGATACACAAAGGGTTGCTGCAATTCAGCATGGATCGTATGTACGGTCAGTACAACACTACGAACTTCTGTGCCAGACATATTGCACAGGAAACGTAGACGGCGAGCTATGTTCACAGCTTTGATGACGTTTCTTTAGTTTACGTGGATGTTAATAGACACTCTTTTTATAGGGATGGTACATTGTTCATCTCCCCCCTCTCCGTGTGCTTAATACGTATTGTTCTTCAAGTTGACCTATCAGCCTTATATTTACATATGTTTAGTGCTACCTGTGTTTACCTGCCATATTTTACTCAGCATATAGCCTAATCACGTAAGTCATATCACATGCATACCAGCATTGCCAGATATTGTCGATCACAGTTTTTGCGTCTTCTATACGTAGTGCAGAGAAATATGGAAAGTAAAAGTTCATAGACCTGGCATATTTTACCATTTCAACCATGACTATCGTAACAATAGCTTGCGTTCTACTTTTGCGCCATCTCTCCATTATTGCTATGAATCTCAGCTAAATATTCAATGACCTCTCAACGAAGTCGAATGAGATACTAGTGAAGGCCTCTACCAATTGCAGAATACCTGAACTTGTGTAGGGACTGGTCGATACGGATGCGATTTGCCCATACAGCATAACTTGCATGCACTCATTCCTCAAAGCCTGTCCTCGCATTTTATTGTTTATAGATGCAGTAACCACCCCCCCCCCATCCCCACCACCACCACCCTGTTACCACACACACATACGCTATAGCGGTAATTACTATTTGCAGCGTTGTGTTGATCGCCCACAACAAAAGCAAAATATACAAATCAGCGAATTTCTTGCTATACATGCGTTGATCGTGAAAATAATACTCATTTAGAGCACTGCAAACAAATTTGCATTAGAAGCTGTTATCTTGCTGTTTTTTCTACAAGAGGCGAACTTTGCAGTTGGTGCGCGTACATATCAGCATGAATTTGAGCTGATATGCTCAATAACTCAAAGAAAATGGTGTGAATAATGCAATGACACTATGCAATAACGCCTTGCAGTAAGCTAGAAGGCATAATTAACATACCGGCGTTCGCTGTGGCGCTGATAGCAATTAAAGCCAGTGAATACATCCATCAATGTCCCGTGTTATTTGATGAGTCATATCCATTCTGTCTGAAACTCACAGAGAGTTATTACTTTCATAATAAACGACCAAAATCTGTGTCCCAATACGCCTCGCGGAAGATGAAACTATCATCTGATCCTAAATGATTAATATTGGATTTCCAAGAATACCAGCATGCGTCGTTCACAGGGCTAAAATGAGATCGTAAATCATTCCATCAATAAACCAAAGTGTCCTAGATCATAATATGTTTACTGTGTTGGATAAGGCCACAATGAGATCGTACAAAAAAAATACCATAATGTACAAGAATACTTTAAATTAGATGCGTTTGATATGGAAAACAAATCCTCTGCAAAGTGGGCATCGGTCAGCTTTTCAAAGAAACTCCTCTGGCAACGTCCGCGCTGTTTTCTAATTTCGATATAAAATGTCTGCACTGAGGGGGCTGAGAGCTGTTGCGACATGGCCACGATACAAACCAACAAAGACCCTCCAGCTATGAAATTGCAATAAAATGAAAAATTATATAATAAAATAACCCGATGACTGCTACATTCTTGAGTTATTGGTCTGTTTCTGCTCTAACGTATTGCACGTCGGGATACTTTGCTCTTAACCTCAACATGGCCGATTCCCAGAATGCAATTTGATGGCGCTCGCAATGTACATCTGGATGCTGGGGATGTTTTGTTATATGCTCATGAACCGCATTGTTGCTTGATATATTCACATATACACACACACATATATATATATATATATATATATATATATATATATATATATATATATATATATATATATATATATAGAGATATAGATAAATAGATATATATAAATATGTAGATATAGAAATTTTATATATATATATATCTCTAGAGAAGTATATATCTATATACATATAAATATATATCTATATATATCTATACATCTATATATATATCCTATATATATATATGTATATATATATCTATCTATATATATATATATATCTATATATATATCTCTCTATATATATATATATCTATATATATACATATATATATATATACGTACATATATATAATGCAGCATCCACAGCTTCAGCGCCATTCTGAATAATTTTTACAGCGCTATTTCACTTGTATTTGTTCAAAGCGTTCATAAAAATATTGTGTTACATGTCATGACCATGAATTCGGCTGTATATCGTGGTGCGCTCATCGTGCTCAAACCAATCTAAGTGACAACCAATCGTACCACTTTATATTATCTTATACACAATCATGTCGATATCAACTCGTTTTTATGTTGAAAGTAACGTGTTGACTGGAATAATCTGCATTCTATGATCATAGAGTCGATTGAAGTCATACCATAATCGGGGCGAGGTATTGCAAGAGAATTATAAAATATTTCTTAGTTTAATTACTCAGTGAATATTGCACCTGCCCGATTTTGATTTTGACGAATAGATTTCGATATAAATTGATAAGCCTCCTTCCACAATTTATTTGCAGACTTGATCATGCCATCACATCATCTATCAGACCGCGATTCCCCTGATAGTCATGATAAGGTCACTTAACTAAATTCACAGCATTTATAGCAAGTGGATCACCGCAAGTCCTCAATCCAAAACGTTTCATTAGGAAATGCTGATATTGTAGCATATATATTATTTTGCTTATATTTAAGGTGGTATCAGTGATGAGATCTGTTGGTGCTGCAAAGCCAAAATAGGTGTTAAATATTGAGTTTTTTTATTTACAGTTCAAACTGGCATATGGCGGTAATTAGGTCGCTCAATTGTACAAATAACATCAAGCGTGGCTATTTTAATAAATACTGGGGACTGCATTTTTAGTTATAGCAATAACCGCAACTTTCTCTATATCGTGGCAAGCTTTGAATCATAGCTGAAAGAATTTTATTGCGTTGTGTCTTTACTTCTATCAATAATTACCGAATTTTATGTTAACTAAACTGCTGAAAGGCATTCAACGCATTGTATGCCTACAGCGTTGGTATGTTATACACACGTGACTTGATAATACAACTGAACTATATCAATTTCGAGAGTATCATTCCCATATAAGTATCGTTATTATGCTTCATATTGATTTGCCATATTGTTGGGGATGTAAATAAAAGAATATTTATTTTACCGTGATGGTTACAAGCATAAACAACTCGACATTTTCATAATACTTCCTTCTAAGCTGTTACTAGTCATTGCATAATAATCCCTCACATTATGTATAGTTTAGGAAAGTTTATTTTTCCCCCCAGCAAAATAATACTTGATGATTAACGTTTGCCAAAAAATGCCTCATACTGTAAGAGTCGTGAAATATAATAATCGATTTACATGGTTATTGTCAGCATTCCATCATATACTGCTTTTTGATCCTACAATGAGGTCTAGGGGCAAGGGGTGGGGGGTTATCTCTGTTTTAATTAGAGACAGACATAATAAAAGACAATATTTAATTATGCCGTATGCTTACGATAAGAGATTAAAACTAGCTTGAGCTTGGTGTCATTTTTAATGGCAGTAGACCCATCATGCTTGAACGCATAAGGTCATAACGGAATCCTACTAGATACACTGTTTTCCCAAGGAATATCATTATTTTGTACCACCTCAGCGGATAACGACAGTGGTGTAGCATCCATACAAGGACGATATCCTCCCATAATATACCTAACTACGCGCTTGTACCTTTTTAAACGAAAGAGCCTTGATTCAGACAGACGTGCTCGTCCACCAGCTTGATACAAAGTGCTACATATGCTGACGCAAACGTGTCTATGATTAATTCGTCACACTCGTTAAGGTACCTAATGTCGCTTCTTGTGCAACCACGTAATAATATTTGCCCAATGAAATAGAAGGGCACTGATTTTGAGACGCAGCATTAATTAACATACAGCTGTAGTGTCTTTGTTGCCGACTGGCTTACGTTCGATAAGCAATTGAACGTAAACAATATTTTTCCTTGTACTCTTTATGTGCCACTCCTGACTTCGTTCTCAAACACACATATTCTGACTGCAGTAATAAAAATAGTAAGATGCGTGAATCTATAAGACCGGTCTGTTTCATTACACTAGATAACCGATTTATTTGATTTAAATATACATTCACGGCGCTTAACCCACCTTGACATTTTCCTTGCCCTCAATAACCTATTATGAGGTTAGTTGGTTTTGACAACAGGCTAACATACAAGAAAACTGGCATCACCAGTTGAAATAGATATACAAGACACTACATTCAATACATAAACATGGTTGAAGTATTTATAACGAATCTTCGCTAAATGCGTACTTTCTTAATAATATTTCACGGTCGCGAAACAGTTGATATTGACAACTTTCATCAGTTTCAATTATAGATCCTGCATCCACAAAGCATTCATTCCATATCTGTATGTTATGAAGAATGTAAGAGCTCCATTCATGTGCGGGTTTTTTGGACAAGTCATACAGTATCGGGCCACTTGAAACCAAATAATTCCTGTGATGTATGCGCCGCTGCATGTACTTACGTGGTAATCAGCAAGATAATTGTAACGGTGAATTAACGCATATACATATCACTCACATACAATTTGAATACTAGGATGACTCACACATATTTTTTTAAAAGGGACAAAAGGCACTTATACTTGAAGTGTTTATATATACGCCTAAGCCTACGTGTTAGAATGTGACTTATGCGTGCTTCTTCACCAACATCACTTGAGCAGGATTGCATGTGCTATATGGGCGTAATTTAGACTATCGTAGCGGATATTTATATCGATGATCGCTGTAAAGACACCTTATTCGTGCAACATGCATAATAGTTGCACATAATTTAGTGTGAGCTACAATCACTGCTGTCCATCTATTAAAACCAATGCAACATCAAGCACAACGGTTCGTTTGTTTTTCCAACAGTGATAAAGATATTCTGACCCACGAGGCAGGGCAGCACAAAATTCACATAAGAAACAGATGAGTATGCATCAAATAACCTGGATTAAGGCATGCTCAACGGGCGTTTTCAGTCTTAACCTCTATGCATGATACATGGAAAACTTCGATCCATCATCGTTTATTATACTTATTATTGCTAAAAGAAACATTACATGAAACACTGATGCACACGTAAGAAGTCATTAAATATTATTATTCCGATGTGGCTGAACATATTTGCGTGAATTGTATCCAGTGTAATACATTGGTAAATATCTCTAAAATATGTGGCCATTGCCCGAATGTTCAATCCTTATAGGTGGATAATAAACATATATTACGCACTGCTGCCGACGCACGCTGTTGCTAAAGACTGGTACAAAAACGCCCAATGATAGTTCAGGGTCACATTTGGTTGCCTTATTCTTGCCTTTGTTAGCGCACGCACATAATCAAGAGGTTTTCATTGAGATCACCTCGCCGACTCTATTTTTATTTTTAACTGTATTCATATTAATATGGTTTAGCTACAATCATGTATGCATGGCCTATGTAAACCTAGCTTTGGAGTTTTAAACCACATGAGCCATCACTACCGGTCCCTAATGCTTTCATGTCCGGAAACGGTTACTTCATTCACTTTAATTACTTCGCAATAAATATGTTAATATTATCATACAATGCATCAATTACAATGAACATATCACATAGTTACATATTTAAATCGACTTTTCTACGCAAACACTACGATCTCAACATAGAAAGCATTAGATCGAATTCAAATACTGTTCCTAACATCAGTTAGAATATCAGATGTGATGATAAACACTTTAAATAGGGTTGAATTGAATCTAACGTTCATATGACCTAACGATTCTTAGACAAATCTAGCCCGTATAGTTGTTTTATCAATTCATATCATGCCTACTGCATTGTACGAACCCTTAATTATGTGTGGTGCATTGACGCACGGGTGTAAATGGCAACAGCGTATCATGTACTGCGTTAGCATCACCACATGGCCACTACAGAATGTATCCATGAGCAGCATATGATGATATGAAAGACTGTCTGGCGTGTTACTGACCCTCTGGTAAACCATAATATCTATTTGAAGCCCTGTGAATTTTGCATGCTGCCATAGCCACGTCCAACCGCCTAATTCGATTGAAATATGATGAAGTTTATAATTATATCAATCTGTCGAATGGTCAACCTGTCAATCACGTAGATTATGCTGGGGAGTTGGTCCAATTCGATATTATGTGATTAAATGGTAATGTTTGAGACTGATACACGTGTGGTGTGTAGCTTACTCTCTTTCATCAATCGTCTTTTCGACACACGTGCAGTGCAGTAACATCACGAACCACAATATAATATCTGCATTAATCATGTGCAATGCCACAGTTACTTCATAGATATAAAACTTCCTTCCGAATTGACAGATATGAAAACAGTTGACACATCAGTTAATTAAGGGAATCCAGAGTTGTGCAAATCACCGTGCTTTACAGTGATGCAGCATTACAAGGTGTCGTTTATATCTATCAACATATAAACCTCAGGATTTCAAAGCGTTCATATTGCTACCCTATTAGCCAGCATTGCTTTGTGATATTTCATGTATGTGTCTACAAAGCCAAACTACCGGGGCCATTTGGCTCCATCGCCCTATAAGCTATCAAATTAGTGAGTGGCATGTATGTCCGGGGTCATTGCATACATCCTAATTACATTGCATTAGTCGTCCAAATGAGCAATTCTGATGGCAGTATAACAAAAGTCTATTACACACGGCTGACAATATAATAAAGTGGTACCATTGTGGCTTTTTTTTTGGCTCTGTTATGACTCTTTATAGCTTACGTTGCACGGAGTAACCGAATACTGGTAATTGAGCACGGTGTTATAGAGATGTGATTAATTAATGTCGTTATGTGCCCTGTCAACACGGTGGCTTTATAATAAATAACCGGAACGGTTACTGTGCTCGATATGATGATGTGGATTTTTAGCCATATCATATGATTGCACGTAACATACTAATGGAAAATACCAATTGCTTTGTATTGTATCAGTTCAGCAGCGGTGTCTTTCTAATGATTATTGTAGCGCCAGTGCTTGATGAAATTGCCTTATCATTCTCGCATCTATCAATAATGCTCAATTGGGTTCTCTATGCTCGTTCCACTGAATTACACAGAGTTTAATATCGTTTTATTTTCATACTTGACTTTACTGAGACCATGAAATAATCAGGCCATTTGATGTTGTCACGCGTACTATCTATTATTCCCAATACAAGAACTAGTCATGTGCCACGGAGATCTCCACGCTGGCACCAATTAATTAATTAAACATTGCTTGACGGGTTTTGCAAAACGTAATAATTTGTGTTTATGCTAGTCGCAAGAAAGTAAGCCTGTGCAAAAGATTACTTCTAACTTGAAAAATGAACTGAAAATATGTTTAATTTGCTTGACGATAACATATGCTCTTCTTGGGGTTTTCCTCGTCGGTTACACTCCCACACAATGCGTGCTTTGTAAAAAGAAAGACAAATTAACGTCGTAAGGAGTCGGCTCTTTTTAATTGATAAACCGTTCGCTTTTTGTGGATCAGTGGCAAGTCCCTTGAATCAGATACAGCTATGTCGTTTTACCAATCGATGATGTATATCATGATTAGTGACACTGCATCAATTAATGTCGCCTAGCAATTGTGTAATTCCTGCACTGCATTCCTTGTATAGAAAATTAAGCGAATATGCTTTGCAAGGATATGGAACTCTAAAGTGACTATTAACTTGTACGCAACATATTGAACTGTTAAAGCAGAGCAGCGCTCTTGAATTATACAACTTTTAATGATTGCTTGAGTTGGTAACGTCGGCATTAGTGTTATGATGCCTACGCGAGTGATTTTGCTCTCATACGGTTTGAGACCCGGTGTTGCCCGACGTATCATACATACTTAATGCGTTTTCTTAATCATATATTCGTGTTTTGATTGTACGTGCTGCATGAAAACCGTTTGCTATGTGCGTTATTCATCACAGAAAAATGCATCTCATTCGTTTTAACTACGGTATATATCAAAAGCCTGCTCAATTCTTCGAATCGTATGCTAAACGTAAAGTCACAATGCACAGATTTATGTATAAGTAAAACGTGAGTGTAATACTTCAAACGGTTGATCTATAATGCTTAAAACACCGTTGTTCTATAACATAGCGTTGTGTACATCAAAAGAGCGATATATTAAGTGTTCCAGCCGGCAGAAGTCCGCTACAAATAGTCTAACATACTCGTCGGGGTGGTAAATTGATTTGATGAACGACAAGTTGCTAAATTTAAGCACCTAAGATTTGATAAAGTAAAGAACAATAAATCAAGTCAATTTAATTAGCAAGATGGTCAGGCGAATATGCTAGCATGCGGAATTTCTCAGGGGATAGATAATAGAATCGAGTTATCGATACAAATTTCTATGTAACTGCCACGACAGGGGCCAATGATTGCAGTCATGATAATTTTGTATCCGGTATCAAAGTAATGGAAGAAGTGTGCAGCACAAACTTAACGCAACGGGTTGGCAATAAGAATGCGATTGTAGTTAAAAGAAATGTTTCCTCATCAAAAACACTACAGTTGCCATACGACATAGCTTTGGAATAATACATAGTTTCCACGTTGACGGAAGATGTTTCCTGTGCAATTCGCAATTAAGCATACTCACTATTATCTACTTACTACATGGTCTCTTCGTTTAGATGCAACAACCGACGATGGGGTATTTTACTTGTTCCTTTACAGAGTGTTAGTCAGCTGCAGCTTCTTTGCAATTATGCAGTTTATGTCTATATTTGTACTCCAAAAGCGTCGATATATTTGCTGTTCACTTGTCGGGATTGCTCCTAGCACGACTCCATATTGACACGAGCAATAAGCGGGGAATCAATATCAAATTGTGTTAGAGCGCTTGCTGCGCCTTCCACTTTATCTGTGAAGCTAATTGAAGATAAAGTGCGTTTGTGTGATTTAACATGTGTAGAGTTGGAAGCCAAGTGCCAAGTTATCACCAGCTCTTTTGGCAATATTTTAGATGACAGCCATTGAAAATAAAAATCAGCATTCTTGCTAGATTTAAGGTAAAGACAGTACTTGATCGACAACCTCTGCGTGCATCAGTATGTTAGAGTACGCCCATAAGAACTGATAGGCGAGCAATGAATTTCGTCCTGAAGTGGAATCGATTCTTGATATCATCATCATAGTACGAATATATCTACTAGATACGCCAATGAATCAGCCACATTTAAGCATCAGTGGTATTTACGTGAGTCATTCTTGGCATTGACGGCTCGTATTCCCTAATGGGTGAGGTTGACGCCATTTCCATCCCCCACATGTCCCTTGCATTCTCGACACGAACATATAATTTGCATTTAAAATTGCATCGTGCGCAGCTGTTTTTTGCCAAGCGCATGGCATTGCTTGAGGTAAAGAATTTGTTGAAACTGCATCCCGATGGTATGTAGCCTACTCTCGTTTAACCATCGTCATTTTGACTCAAGCACAATGTAGCAATATCACAAACCACAATCAAATTACTGCGTTGGTCCTGCAAAATACCACGGTTGCTTCGAATGATATAAGACATAATTACGAAATTTCAGATGTCCAAAAGTTTGACACAACCTAGAATTATGGGAATACAGAAGTCTGATCATCACCGTGCTCTACAACTGTGCAACATTACATGTTTTCGTTCATATCCATCGACATTTGTACCTCAGAGTTTACAATCGTTCATTGTGCAACATCATTCAGCATTGCTTAGTAATATATCATACATGTGTCTATAAAGCAAAACATCCGGCGCCATTTGGCTCCGTCGCCCTGTTAGCAATCTAATTAGTGATTGGCACGACCGTCCGGGGTCATTGCATACATCCTAATAGCATTGGATTATTCGTCCAAATGAGCAATTCTGATGGCAGTATAATAAAGATCCATTACACACGGTTGGCAATAATGAAGCGATACTCGCTGAGGGCGATTTGGCGTTGGTACATTAGTGGCGTCTTATGATTAATGATACATGGAATACCTATCATTTGAACACGGTATCATTGAGCCCTAAGAAACTCCAATCAGATATTATGCATCGAAATGTTAGATTGATCAATCAATAACGAATGTGACTGCAGCGTTATCAAGACACAAAGAAGAATGGATTTAGCTCGGGCTTGCTGCAGGCATAACACTGCAGCCCATAAGCATGATGAACATATTAATTATATTTATATATATATTCTGCACGTCGTACCAACTACCAATCATTGTTTGCAGGAATACGGATATTAAAACTCAGCGCCGTATAAAGTGCATTGTGTAGCTTAATAATGAGTAGATTGTTGTTCAAGGAACCAATTAAAATGAAGCACACATTTTTTTTATCTGAAACACGCATGATTATGATATCATAACCACACTTTGCAAAGCTTCAAAGCTTGTCTCAAAGAAATATGCTAACCGCATTTACTGTGGGTGTATAAACAAACGCTACAGGCTTCACTACAGACATGAGGAGTGCTCTACTTCAGTGAAATGTTGCTAATATTGGCGGCAAAAATAGACGATAGAACCAAATGATGGTCATTTGTGAAGCTAACTGGTCGTCCGGATGCGTTAACACGAACAGCGATGCAGCAAAAGTGTACCTGTACGAATCGCCCCTAATACATAGTCCGTAGCAAAGGAATTTTGAAAAACAACATATTTGGCCGATTGCATTAATCGCGACCAAACCCTAGAGGAAGTTTACCAGTGATATTGGCTCTAACCTGAAATATTAACCTATAAGTAATTATGCATATGTGCCTGTTATCTTATGCTTATGTTATGGCATACCATATTGTTGCCATATGTCCCCGCTGTAATTCTTGTGTTCTTTCATAAAAGATATCAGAATTAACTGGATAAATGAAGATCGGGGCGTATCTTAATTGCTTCTAGAGAATATATTTTAAATATTCGAAATGCATTAAATCCAACGAAAATGATATTTTCGGCTACTAATATATACAATCGCCAATTGTAAATAATATGAAAAGTTTTTCTATGAGAATCAATGCATATTCACGCTTTTCCAAATCTCCAACATTCATGCAAGCCAAATAAACACAGCCTATCAATAGGAAGCAAAACCCAAGGATTTGTACATGTAGATCAAATATAACGATCACTTGCATTCTGAATTTTGATCAATGCAAGGCAAGACCGAGTATCGTGTTTGACTTTTTATCTCTAGCAATCAACGATGGGGTAATAGAATCAAATTAATTTGTGATTCATTAAGCGTTAAATCCAGTTTTTTTCGGGGTGCCTTTCTTTAAAGTCTAGCTATCTAGACCAACCCTACAAACGCACCGTTAGTGTGTCCAGCGTTGTATGTAGTAGTTGCCAGTACAGATAAAAAAAACTGTTTCTGTTTAGTGACTATCATCGTATGAACAAAAAACCTTTTTGTGCCAATCGTATCACTGATTGCATTATCTGGCTCCATAAAACCAGTGCATAAAACCAAGTGTGCTGCTTGATTTGTTATGAGTATATTTTAGTCCTAGTTGTGTCTCTATAGTGCTATGGGACAAACAACCAATGCGCAGTCTCACATTCTTATTACTGTTGATGTGAGATTTGAGACCTGTCTTTGACAGTTATTGTATTATTTTGGCTTAAGAGACCATGGATAGGCATAATATCGCGCGCTTACTGCATTGCTTCAGTAAATTTGAGTTTTCTCGAGCTATCGTCTTATTATTCTGAATTGATCACCAGATTCACTAAGCTAAAGAAATGAACTTTGACACGAGGGAACAACATGCACGTAAACCAGAAAATCTTTGTCAGTAAATGTCCATTCATTGCTTTTAAGTACACACCATGGTGTCATTTTATCCCGTATTTACGGGGTATAGTTGTTTGTGAATATAAAAAGGATAGGACAAAAAAGACGAGATTGGACGTTTTCACATGAAGTGAATCATTTTGGGCAATGTGCTCCGAAATGCTGATATTTGATATTGGTTTTATATGTTATTTAAGTAAGTCTTCTCGTATGTTTTCATGCTTATATGATGTTATTATTGGTCAGTTTTCCCGTGGAGCATTGAATTGTGGAGTGGGCATGAACAAGACGTCATTCAGATTTATTGCAAAGGTTTATGAATGGCAGAGCTCATAAAGTATACATATACGATTGAAACTGGTAAAACCCGCAAACGGAACGCTGGACGTGCACTGCTCGTTCCTTGTTATAAAATGTTGGGTTTTGAGGGCAATGTAACAAAGCTGAGTGATGGTGAAATAGTTAACTAGTTTAAAGGTATTGACGTAAAAATATATGTTGAGTCATACAATGATATTGACATGCCCGTTATTTTAATCTATTGGAATTGATCCATGCAAAAAAAGTGCTATGAATTTTCTAACAGAGAGTTCAGTGGCTCGTTGATCTATACATTTAAGGTATTACATTTGTAATGACTTATCGAAAAAATGGAGATGGTTATTACCTGCCTCAATGCATATATTGGTATCAGAAGAAACGTTCGTAAATGATGCTAGCGTGTATGGGGAACTTATTATATACATAGATACAGATTACGACACGCGCACAGCACAAACGCAAGGGCGCATCCGTGGGCCACCATTTGGAAAACTCCACTGGAAGTCATGACATTTTCTGCATATTCTACACCGATCGTAAAATATCACCAGGTGGACAACGATTTACCAGCGATTTATGTCTCTAAAGTGTGCATTTTTTAATGCAATCGCCATCGTATTTGGTCACTCAATCAATATTCTCAAACGTACTAGCGCAGGTACAGCCTTTTGAAATAGTTAACCACTCCATCATTGACAATTGCTAGTAACGAATGCAATTCCGGACCATGCACCAATTATTAAACATTTTCGTAATGTAATCGTCGTCCTTGTGCAGGCGTTCTGCGTGTATAACACAACAAAGTCTCCATACAACAATCCCCTTATACCGAACAGACCGCCCCAAAAAGAGAGATAAGACAAGAGAACAATGTCGAGTAGGTATAACAGAGCTATGCATCTGCTGATTGCAATCGACGCGGCGCACATAGGAGGCAATTGTTAACAAACGTATTTACAGTGTATGCATCATATTTAAGATTCGTTGCCCACACATATGTGAAATATAAACAGTGAAGTTAAGTCACCGGCGGCATGCACATGCTGATGGTCAGACGTTGCACCTCAATACAAATGAGATGCGGGTACAATCGTCATCTCCAGCAAGGAAATTTCTAGAATAATCAGGGGATTAATATGGCTTGAATCCGGGGTTGTCGAGTGGCTCGGTCTTTTCAATTGCGGCAGCGTAATTTGCAACATTAACTTTCTGCACAATCAGACCCCTGGTAAGAGATGTACAATGTAGTGAGTTACTATCTTTGCATGCGTGTATATATTTGTGTTGTACTCAAATGAGGCTCAAATACTCACACTGTTCGATAACATCACATAAAAAGGATAAACAATCAAACATACAAACTTGTTTCACTGTCAACATTATGAGTGCATTCTAAGTGCACATATCGATATATATATATATATATATATATATATATATATATATATATATATATATATATATATATATATATATATATATATATATATATATATATATATATATATATATATATATATATATATATATATATATATATATATATATATATATATATATATATATTGTGTAATGTCCGGTTGTTTATCACAGCATTTAGGGCTTCGAGTGCAAGCAAATCCAATTGCATGCTTGCATTGATGCCAAGTATTCACAAGACAATAGAGTGATATTCAATATGTACTTTCACATAATAAGCTTCATGTGATGCTAGGACGTGAACATGTTCTTAACGGCTCACACACGATCCAGAAGCGCTAGCGATCGACCAGTGATACAGCAAAAGGGTACCTGTACGTCAAAAAAATATATGCAGGTGGCATTGTCGATAAAACCAATTTATATGCAAAATGCAGGCAACCATTTCAATTGCAATCATACCCTAGAAGAAGTGTTCAACTGAGACTGGTTTTCACCTGAAAGATGAGATTAGCTTTCACCTGAAAGATTAACATATAGGTAATTATGCATGTGTGCCTGCTACCTTATGTCTCCGCTTCATTGCTTGCATCCGTTCAGTAAATATGTTAGACTTTGCTCGAGAAAAGAAGTTCGGTGCATATCTTAATTGATTCCTGAAAGCAATTCTTTTGGTATTCGAAATGCATGAAATCCTCCCCCCCCCCAAATCCATATTCGCCAGGATTAGTATATTTATATGTCATTTCAAAATATTTCATGGTTCTGATATGTATGATATGATCGAGCGCTAAAACATGCAATCGCCATTTGCAAATATAATGATATCTTATATCTACAATATGATCCTCAATGCATATTAATGCGTTTATGGCTCTTATCCAAGCCAAATTAACACAGCCTATCAATTTGTTTTATTTTCTGGTAGAATATAATGTACGGGAAGTCTTTTGAAAATTTAACACATTGTCGACAAAACATTAATGTCGGATGAGCAGTTCAGATGCACTTCATAATCCTTTGTTAAATTGTAATCGTTTCATGGCTGCTTCTAGGTGAATTTGGATATTTTGTATGGAAGAACTGATTTTGAAGTCCAAACTAAAGCCAACTATCAACAACATTTAAGTTGGCCTGTACTTGTACCTCAAATAGCACGATCCCTTTCATTCCGAATTTTGATCGACCTGCGAAGGATAATTTCATTCAGCATTTTTTATGCAAAACATTATCATAATCTGCCTTCATTAAAAGTAAATACGTGATTCATGAAGTGTTCTCCAAAGACTACGGAGTTAAGCGATCTATGCTACTGCCCAGCCATGCAAATAAACCTTGACCAAAAAATAGCGTGTGACTAAATCTGTAGTAGTTACAAGGGAAGATTCAATGTGCTTATGCTAATTAACTAACCTCGTATTCAAATGATTAAATATTAAATGTGTACAGATGTGTCAATTGTATCTCTGATTGCGTGGTATGGCTCTATTAGCCAAAGCCTGAAAAGCATGTGTCCTGGCTTATTTTGTATAAAGCTATCTCAGGCATGATACCGAATAATTGTGTCTCAGAAGTACTACAGCAAAAACAACTCATGCGCCACCCCACATTCTTATTGCTGGTAAAGATAAGCGTATCATTGAGTCATATGAGGAATGAGATCTCTCTGTTACACCGATTGTGTTATTGTTTTGACAATAGACAATCATTACACGGCACGCATATTACGCTGTCTCAGCGGATTTAACTTTGTCGTTCTAGCTTGTAATAACGTTAAATCGATCAATAAATTCAGTATGATGAAGAAAATAGACTTTGACACAAAGGCAATGACACGATCATAAACCACAAATTAATTGTCAGTAATTGTCTACACAATGTGTTGTGTCTCATCTAGGCACACACCGTGGTGTAATTTCATCCCGTATTTACAGGGTATAGTTGATTGGGATTATAACCATACATCGAGAGAAAGATGATAGTAAGGTTTTCAAATGTGGGCGCTCCTTCTGGGTTATTTGCTCAGCAACGCAGATGTTAGATATAAGTCTCAACTCGTGTTTAATAACGTCTTCTCATTCGTATACAGGCTTTTGTAATACATTATTTATCAACGGTTTGTTCCGTTGAGCTTTTGATTGTTAAGATATAAGTGGGCATGAACTATTAGTTATTTATATATATTGATTAAGGTTTATGATCATCAGATCTCACTAGGTACATAGATTTGTTTGAAACTGCAATCGTGTCTCGCAACGTGCATCCCACGTTTCTTGTAATAAAATGTGAGAAGTTTTGACAGTCATTGTAAAAATGCTTATTGATTGTCAAATGACTGACTTAAATGTGTTACGCACGCAGCAATATATATTTAGAAATATGTTGAATTGTATAGAATTCATCCTTACAATAAAGCACTGTTATGGAATTTCGTTGATGACAGCGGCTTGTTGAACTATGCATTAACGGTATTACATTTTTGCTGAATTATAGTATGAAGTTGTGGTGTAGATTACATTATCATCATCCGAGGACCTTTTTCAACATGTTTAGACAGAAATGATGTGAGTTTGTATAAAAAAATAATTATATATATAAGCACTGATTTTGGCATGCAAACGGCGCTTAAGCTAGGTTGGACAATTGTACCGGAAATCACGTCATTTTCGACACCAACCTTAAACTATCGTCACCAAATGTTGACCCGTTGCGAAGCTAGTGCCACCTTAAGGTTGGCATAGAAAATGGCCTAACTTCCGGTGGGAATTTCCATCCTAGCCCTATATGGGAAATACAAGCATGGTATCGTGCATGTTTACAATAGCTCAAATATGAGATTCTTTTTTCTAGACTAATTTGACCGCAAAATGCGGTTGTTATAGGTGATTTTAAACCTTTACTATAATAACGACAAAGTGTATTTTTTGGGTTGGCGGAAGACCGCGTTGTTCGATTGTAGCAAACCTGTTTACACCTTTGACTTCTATGGTAGCTTGGATCGAATCGTTAAAATGCTCCACAAGCATTATGGCAAACGTTCTCTTCTCTAACAAACTGAATTGGGAATATTCTGAATTCATTGACTATCAGATTTGAAGAGTAATAGCATTAAATTACGGATGGCACACGAGATTGACAACTATCTTGCTCCTTGCAACATATTTTAAATTCATTTACACCGATGCATGAAAAGAGGAAATTGCAAAAGTTCAAAAACCAATTATTATAATGTTGACTTTATTCCGCTACTGAGTGCATAACCTGATTAATACCGACACGATGTGTTGAAACATCTATGTAAATCATCCGTACCATGTAAGGGTTAAGTGTGTTTGTGTATGTATATATACATATATATCACCAGTACCATGTAAGGTTTAAGTGTGTCTATGTATATATATTTACATATAGATATATATATATATATATATATATAGATATATATATATATATATATATATAGATATATATATATATATATCTATATATAGATATATAGAGATATATATATATAGATATATATATATAGATACATATATCTCTATACATATATCTCCTATATATACATCTAGAAATATCTATGATATATGTATACATACCATATATATATAAAATATATATATATATCTATATATACCTATATATGTATATTTATCTCTTTATGTATACATATATATATGTATATATATATACATATTAATAAATATATATATATATGTATACATATATATATAGCTATCTATATATATATATACATATATATATATATATATATATATATATATATATATATATATATATGTATGTATATCTATATATATATATTTATGCGAATGCAACCTTTTTGAGACAATCGATCAGCCTTTTTGAAACAAAGCCACATTTTGGCACGCGACGTGAGTTCTAAAAAAGTCAAAACTTTTTTGAGTGCTTGATTGTACTATTTTTTATTTAAAAGTGATGTTACTTGGTACATTATCTCCATTCACTTTAATCTATTGCAAGGTTTTGGCTTGTGTATCGCGCAGGAATTGGTCAGGGGCGTTTGGAAAATTCTATATATTGGACTGACATGTTTTTTGAAACCATGCCTTTAACAGCTTGTTTCCCGTTATTATCCGATATATCATTGTCCCAACTTCAGGTAAATTGTTTAGAATTACTTCTCTCATGAATATATCCTATCCACGTCACATTCGATAGAGGGAATAAAAAAACAAAATATTTGGTTTTGACGTGGTTTTTTTTGTTATGTCCTAAAATGGTTGTTTTTTGTTATGTTCCAAAATAGTTGTTTTTTTACGTGTCCCTAATTCACGAACTATTTTGGAACACCCTTTTTTATACACAAAACATATAAGTTATATAAAACAGTGAAAATCGAAAATTAGTTTACCAAACCGAAATATGTTACTG
Source organism: Urechis unicinctus (assembly GCA_034190875.2). Lineage (NCBI taxonomy): Eukaryota > Metazoa > Annelida > Polychaeta > Xenopneusta > Urechidae > Urechis > Urechis unicinctus. The sequence goes on along the minus strand of CM067353.1, from coordinate 76,556,554 downwards.
GCCGACCAACAGAAAACAAGAAATGATCATCTTATTGAGTATATGTTTTGTCGCCTCCAATGTCCCAAAATGGTTGGTTTTTTGCAACATGTCCAAAATAGTCGCATTCATTTGTATATGTATATAAATATATATATATATATATATATATATATATATATATATATATAGATATATATATATATAGATAAATATATATATATTAATTTATATATACACATATATATATATGTTTGTATATTAGTATATGCACAACTATTTATATGCTTATATATCCATATATTTATATATTCATGAATATGTGTGTACATATGAATGAGGTTTTTTATGTATGCATATATATATGCATATGTATAAGAATTGTCCACATTTTGGTTAAGCATCATGTGCTAATATACCAAGGATGTTAAGAGATTTATCAGTTTAAACAAATGCTAGCATATCACCTACCATGCATAATCTTGATCTGTGTGCACTAAATGCAGATTGATGATGACATGAAGAGGGATAAAGTATATCTATGTAGGTTTGTATGTAACGATGAATTGCCGCTAAAATTAAATGTTTTGTAAATATCACTCTTGACTTTTACAGCAAGCATAATGTTGACTTCAAATTGCTTATGATTTGGCCTATTATGCATCATATCTATCTTATAACGTTGATATTTACGATGAAAAGTTATAAGAAAAGCAAACCGCTTTATGTATGCTTTATTACTATTGAAATGGAGGGCCACTTTACAAAGAGTGAAAACTTTTGCATCATCTGACAGAACTATCTTAGTAATGCTATGTTCAATGTGGTGTTGTTTGATACTGTGTCGCGGACCGTTTAACTAATTTAGGAATGTGGCAAGTGAATGTCGACTGGATCTCATAGCAGCTAGCCTTTCCGAACACATGATTTACGCGATGAGTATTCAAAGCTGCGACCCTGTAAGTTCGCGAGACTGATTGAGCACCGAAAAACCCTCATCGATCGGCCTCAATAGGACGTGATAGACCAACTATTGCGCAATGTATGGATGGTCTCCGAGGCCTCATAGACATGCACGGGTATTCCATAATTGCGCCGGAGTTAACGCCAGGCTTGTAAAGTATGGTCATACCGTGGTAAAAGCATGACTGCTTCACAATGTGTCAGAGACAGGTCTCTAGTTTGTACACAAGTAGCAGCAACTCATGCCCAGGGCGTGACCTTCATGAAACAGATACATGTTTGGGATAAGCACCGTCCCAGCAAAATAAGCACACTGCATGCAGCATTTATATGCATATACCAGCAAGTATATCTAATCAACCGCCCGTATATAATACCGGCCGTTAATCTAAGCCACAACCTTCTTCACCCAAGCTTTTTTCTCGGTTATATCTGTATTTCGTCATTTTGTTTATAGTTCTATGTATTTGCCGTCCAAATGCTATATAACCTTTTTGCACACTAGTCTCTGTGGTGTCAAAAATTAATAAGTGTTCATTCTTTTTATGAGCGCTTCAGCATTACAATGTGTGGTAACATTCTTCGACAAATATTGCGTAAATGCAGTAGCAACCTTACATATGCAGCTCTCGTTGTTATACATCAATCACGCTGTAGAATGCTTGGAATTTCAATTTTCAACTTGGTACGCATCAGGCGAATATATCACATTAGGTTTGATTGGCTTTGAGCGCTTAGATAATGCAAATATATAATGGGCTCCATTTGGAAACATTATCATTGTGGCGAGCGATAATGGGCATTGCCACGAAGCTTTTTGACTTCCATCGTTCAAACAGCGACCGCAAGTATTTCTGTATTTATGGTTAAAAATTTCTACACATGAGCGTGACAGATGCAAACTCCATGTTTTCTTATTTATATATGCATCGTCTAATTATACATCAGACATTACACAAAATTACATGGCAATAATATAACACCCCTGTTGAATTCATTTTCTGAAACAATGGCGGATTAATGCGTTCGTACTCATATCGAAGTATTGGGTACTTCCTTCTAAAATGGTGCCATAGTTTGATCGTATCCAAATAGGAAAATGATACATACAACTGGACTGCAGGTCGAATATGATTAAGTCTGTTAGTAGAGGATGTATAATCTCACAATAATAGATGATTTGTGTTGTATACTTACTGAAGTGACCATATACACATGATTACAGATGGTGATGTATGGGAGGTAATGTAGGCGACAGTAAAAAGTCATAAAACAAACCAGTTTCGACCAAGATACTTGCCCTCTATTATGAACTAAAACTATGTTAATGATCTTGCTCTGATATCAGTTACAATGACACTTACATATTCGCTTGATTCGCTGATGACTCTGCTGATGATTTGATTGGTGTGCATGTATGGGGTTTCGTGTCGAATTGAAACTTTTAATCATGTTAATATCAACAGGCTGAAACTGGTCAGCAAGAGCAACAAAGCATATGTTTGTGGAATGCAAGTTCATTGTACGTTTTACCGCTGATCAGACACTAAATTCATATAAACACACTGTCTATGGTATAAAAGATTATCAATATAGAAATTTGTTTTCACATGGAAACTTTCCTAGGACCAATCAAATAATAATCGGCATGATATGTATTTCACAAACATGACAGTTTATGGCATTGTCATAAAACAGTACAGTAAGTTTATATCTACATCAGACTCTGTCCATTCTTTACACTTTCTGATCATCCAAAAGCTACATGCGCCTATGTTTTCACGGCCCGACCATCTACCAAAGCATTTATTATCGTTTTTATAAACTGCATAGCAAATAACACACTGAAAATAAAACTATTTGAGTCTTTTATTAATTTCTCAATGATGTGTGATTAATTGCAAAACTATGTGGTGAATATAGTATGAAAACCTGGGGTGAGACAGGTTAAGTGGAGACTGTGGAAGAGCCAAGGGGTGAGAGTCAGTTTCGTATCTATGCCAAACTGGTGCACAAACAATTTAAAGTGCGTAAGAATGTTTATGTATGCCATATTGGAAATGAAGTACGCACCTCCATTGAGCTACGTACCTCATTCTCCGGTAGTCTCGGACCTGATTATTGTTGATATATATGCATGATTTATAATCAGCCCGATTACTTAGTGGCCATGAGGTAATTCAAATTATCACCTATGATGCCACGATAACTCATCCCAGCACGAATTTTGAAGCAGCAGCCCTTTAAGCTGAAGCATTGTTGCCGACGGACAATGCGGACGTCCACTCCCACTCACGTTTTTTGTAGAAACTGTCTAGGGCGCTTGAATTTTGAGTCGAAATCGGAGTGTTCGTCGCTTCTATTTAGACACAAATGGAAGAGAGGGCGGCGATGCAGCGTTACTTGATACCAAATGTATTATTGGTGTTGTCTGAGGTTTGTTAATACCACAGTCACACCGTTATAGCTAGCTCCATATTATATAAGATTTGCTCTTACCACCCAGTAGCGGCCAATTCCAAGCAATTATCCGACAACTTATTCATTGATTTCTTGTTGTGTTTAGATATATTCACGCTTTACTATACGAATATTCCAAAGGTTGACCTGCGCTATTTAGGCTTCGCTATTAGGCAAATTGGGCGGTAATCCCACGTTGTCTATTTCACGGATATGTTGTTGTACAACAAGCAACACACAAATGATAATAAATAGTCTATTGTTTTCATCATGAATAAAATATAGCGCAATATATAGTGATGATGATATTAAGGCAATCAATTGGAACCACAGTGGTAACTGGATATCATCCCTAATGCCGCAGTTTATATGTCGCTTAGCCGACTACAGCATGAAAATCCATTTCAATTATCTCAAACTGGCCTATGTATATCGGTCCCGAAACAGATACATTGGGAATTAGTTATACTGGCATGCTTGGTACAGCAGCAAACTATAGCATGCAATCGGCATCACATCCGTTGGCCCAGTGGCGGACTTAGATACAAACCTACCACTATGCTACTCTGGCAGTATCATTCGAATATTTCGACAATTATTTCTAATGTTAACTGCTCCATGTTGCGATCTTAAAGCGTTTGCAATGCGATACGCCATCGCCAGGCTACGTCTTGGTGGAGTTTTGTATGGTGACAATCAATAATTGTGGCGTATGATATATTTGTTTCTCACCCTATAGTTATGATAATATGTTGATGACTTAGGAAAGGGGGCTACAGGGAATCAGGACGGAAGACAAACCTTTTTCGGAATGTCCACTTATACGGCGAACAGGTATAACTTCAACCCTGGTTACTTTTTGCAGCACCATGAAACCTCGCTTGAACCGGCGGGCTTATCAACGTGAGGGAGTCATGTTAATACATCATAATAGCCAAGAGGTTTTCGTTCGGAATTATCGTCCAGAGAGAAATATCTTGCGTTTAAATCAAGGCTTCGTGTTCTTGTCCTCGTGGAATCAACTCAGTCGGAGGAAATCGATTGTGGTCAAGTCTAAGGGTCTGGCTTGTCCTGGCCCATCATTCTCAAGAATATGAACGAAAAATCGATGATTAAACCGGATTGTTTGTCGTCTGGTTTACATAACACTAAATTATAAGGAATAATACTTCCTAAGATACATAAAGAGTGTTGTGCCGGTATTCTATACGTACAGCACCGATGTCGCATTACGTTTTGTAAAGGATCGGGCCTGCGATATAGCAGTAACAAGAGAAGATGTAAAAGCTTATCTTGCAAATAAATGAAGGCCGAAAAAATTTCGTTCAATATAGACGATATACATGATATTAGAAGAGGTAGTGCGATACAGATAATACTTTGATAATAAGATCGATATAGTATAATAACGATGCTATTTCCCTCAGAAAATAACAAAGCCACAGCGTTTACCGTTGCAGCTGCATAGCCTTTTCGTGCGATCGTTTGTGGCCCTGAAAAGTCAAATGTTCGAAATCATTTGAGTATGACACAACGCATGCATATCTCGAGGAGGAAACGCATAAACGTATTACTTCAGAACCAAACGAATCCAGGCAGACGCCCAAACATTTTATAGACTGTTTCAGAGCAAATATTGTCAGTGTTAATGAGCCCAAGCATATGATGCTTATTTAAAATAATGAAAAATATATACAAATTACCACAAAGGCCTTCACACCAGAGCGGAACTTATATATATTGGATGAAGCAAAACTCTTGGGGTGAACTCAGTGCCAACATGATGTATCGTTAAATAAAGCGGCGGTGGAATCTTCATGAATAATTGACGATTGGCAGATTTCCCATGTGTGTTGTTTTGTAGAATCAACTGAATAACCCGTAATACACAACATTTCAATACTTGGGGAGGCTTTTGAGAGCGGTTAGCAATCGTTGCTTTTAGTAAGATATTAACTAATTCAAGTCTATAGCTAATGACACCAGATGAAATTAAGCTAAAGGAGCATTTGCATATGGTGTATATTCATCGATATGCAAGTATATTAATCATTTAATAAATATTGCTGTGTATTGAAAGATCCTTAAATAACTGCCTGGTTAGTGTTCTTCTTCAATAAACGTGTCAAACAATCTGTTATCTCTGAATGGTATAATTACATAACACACTAGGCCTAACACCTGCGATTATTCCGCTACAATGGTAACGAGAAAATCAATCAATTAAATAGCAGCTCCAGAGAAAAGCGTGCGCTGGGGTACAAAGCCAACTATCCATGACGAATTGTACACACAATCACTGTCTTCTGGCAGGTAATAAAGAAAAACTGTAGTATACAATAACTTAATTCCTTCCTTTAGTATTGCATTTGTTCTCATATATATTTAAATCGTATATCACTCATTGGTCTCTAGCAAAGGCTAGGGCTACATACATATGACGAAATCATATTGTGTAATCATGTATTTTTTTTTTTTTAAAAAGGAGGGTTAACAGTACCAAAAATGATATATCTTTATACATGTTGCATAGTCTAACCGATTTTGGCCATAGATTCGGCGGGTATTCAAAGTTTATAGTTATCTCATCAAAAACCCATTTCATCAACAATGATCTCAGCACATGGTTTGCTTCATCACACTCTTTTTAATAGGTTCACTGTGATTTGTACTGGCCATGCAGAAAGGGTATAGTAGGTCATACATTCATCTAGCATTTTACGTCAATACAATTAGCAACTCCTCTCAAGTTTATTAGGTCGATAAGTGGTGAGGGCGATCGGTGTTTGCATATAACCAGTGTAAACATGTGTTAAGCTCGGTCGTTCTGTCAGGGAAGTTTGTGAGTTGGCGGACCCGTTGGGTATTTGTGCGCGCTCTATTTGGCAAAGCAGCGGAAGTAAATATGCACGAAAGTAGGCTGCCCTTATCATATACCATGAATAAATCATTCCAGGTAAGGATATATATCGTTAAAATTGTGCAGCAAAATATTTATTAGTATTTTCTCATGTGTCGTATTTATCACATCGGATGAGCGGTTTTTATCGGTTAGAACAGCTTCATATTTATTTACAGATCTAGTCTTAATATCACCTCTATTTTTGTGTATATTGTCACCTGGTTCAAGACGAGTTATAACTCATGATTCGCGATATTGAAATCCTCCAGTGCTGTAGACTTGCTCTCGGCAAAAGGTATTCAATTTGCTCTCTGCCAGATGTGGTCATGTTTATAACCTTGATGATCAATTGGAGGCTGGTTCATTTTCCAGCAGCGACCAAGAAATCCCCGTGGCTGCTGCAGTAGGAATGACAAATATTGTACAGATCGCACCAAGTTCCGTTTGTAATGTTTTGCAATAGCGGTTACTATTTCCATCGAAGGTGTTAAAAAGCTGAATTCACATATAAAGCTTCTTGTATCAGTTAAACATTGACCACACCTTACCATGCACTGCCACCAGGTTGAATACCATTTTGCTTATAGACTTGATACTACAGTTATATACTCGTTTGCGTTTTGCCTACATATTTAACAACATCTACTTCTGAACGAACCACTCATAAATGCCATGGAACATCTTAACGTTATGTTTTATGAGCGTGAAGTTGTCCACCATATGACAGAATATATGAGCCATACTATTTAGAGCTAGTTATACTGACCATCTGAGTGAACGTTTTGTATGCCTGTTTGTTCAACCGTGTTCAAACCCAGTGCTTTAATAATTAAATGGCTATAGCCATTATTATATTTATGCTTGAGGGCGATCGGGAGATGGCAGCAGCCGTATCATAACTGCAAAACTGCAGTACTTTCCCGTTGTTTATTTACATTATACTCCTTTTATACCGAACTGTACTTGAATTTATAAATGTCAACACTTTGCCAAATAGATAAGAATACAAATCTATTTTGTCAACATACAATGCGAACGGCTATTCACACTAACTCTGTCAATGAATGACATACTTTCTATGGTGCTGGAATTATCTTGAAAATTTAACGAATACCGCCGTCGGAAAGTGGTATTTTCTTTCCAACACCATCTTAGCTAAATCTTGCATACATGCGATAAACTTCCGCCGCCCAGTAGTGGCTGATTGCACGCAATTTTCTACCAATTTGTATATGGACTTCCAGTTTTAATCAGATGAATTCACGGTTTACAAAGAAGAAGGTTCATTCGTTAACGAATATCACTCACGTTTATAAGCGCTACTAAGGGTTAACTATATAACAAACAGGACAGTAGTCCCACGTAGTCGGCTATTGATATGTTGTGATACCACAAGCAGTTGACAAATTATCGGTGATTTGGTGTGGGTATCAATAATATAAATCAACGGAATCCTTTAATTCAATGTAATTTCATACAGGTATACAGAGTAAAAAGCTGGAATAAAGCAAAACAATCAGTAGCGTAGGTATTTGTTGATCAACTATTGTATCTGCATTGAGGATTCATTTACGTGATAGGTGAAACGTGTGAACAATTACATGTGTGATACAAATTGAGTTTTGCTGCTTCACTCCAACAATAACAATGACACGTTTTCATGCCAATGACACATCATGCACATCATTCGGGTCAGCGCTTTCGGAGTCTTTGACTGTTGTACCATCCTTTCCAATGACAAGGAAAACTGATGCAAAGATTTGAACACAAAACAAATGATGCTGTTCACCTGAGTTGCACCTACGATTAATTTTTGTTTACTATCGCAACTAGCAACACCATTATCTACGGGGCAGATAACATTATCTACCTAGTAGTTCTCTGTGTCATAATGGGCTAGGATACGCGCATGGCTAACCTTGTTTGGTGACAATCAGTGCTCTGTGTGCGTAGTTGTTTAGTATTTATAACATGCCGATTACTTGGAAAATGGACTCTAGATAGAAGCAACAATACCTTATGCGCTCTGCTTGATATGACGAGTAGGTACAGCCAATCGTCTGGTAACCTGTGTCACCTTGCCTCAACAGGAAGGTTAAACAAAACCAGGGAGTGATCATTGTTCAGAGGATTTTTTTGTGACGAATCATCGAGAAGAGAACAAATTCACCGGGAGACATCCTATTATAATATTCTTATCTTCATGGTCGTTCCATTCCCCAAATTAGTTCAGACACATCAGATGAGCAACCAAATGGTCATTGTTATTGCTTTATCCAAAGTAGCTTCACAGACCACGATGTATATTTCCTATCATGCTATGTCGTGCAGTTATACAGAACACATACCTTGCCTGCATCAACACCCTTGGGGTGACCTCAATGCCAACATGATTGGTCGTTAAATAACGTGGTGGTAGGATTGTCATAGATAATTGACGATTGGCAGGTTTCCAATGTATGTAGTTTCAACGGAACAGCCTTAAATATAAAGAATGCATATACATGGGTAGGCTTTGTTTGCGTTCTCTTACTTGGACCGGACAGCAATCGACGCTTATTTTGTACCTACCCTTTGACTCGTAAGAGCGGTAAATATTCAATGGTCTCTCTGTAGCCTAACTTAAGGTTGTGTCTGACTACAGAAGATTAAAGTAAACTAAATAAAAATTTGCATCAGGTGTATGATTTGTTATCTGACATGCCAGAATATGGACAAAATGATAAATAAAGCAACATCTTTTATGAAGCCTGAATACCTCCATGATAAATATGTTTCAAGGATAAATATACCACAAGCTCTGTCAATTCGATAATTACACTACGCACTAGTCTTAGCCCTTGTGATTGTTCCGAGTGTCAAGTCTCTCAAAGTTATAGCCGACAATTTGAAATCCACTCGTACAATACAGAATCATAAATGACATCTATCTGTCATGTTCGTTCTAGTTCTCTACTTTTAACGATAATTTGCCCAGAGCGGGTTTATTACCTGCAGATTGGCTGCATATACGCTAAGCATTAACAAAAAACAGTCAAAATTAAACCCACATGTCTGAGTGGAGGTCCAATTAACATGTAATAAAAAGAAACATTAGCGTCTAAGTCATACTGTTTACTCATTGAGATGTTAATTATCCACATGTCATCCCGCTTCCGGCCAAGTTTAGTATGCCGATTAGCAGTTAACGGCAATCAATGTTTGCATATAATCAGAGTGAACATATGTTCAGCTCGGTCATATTGTCAGGATGCGTGATGGCACCAGAGATGTGGTGTGGCTAACACACCAGTGTCTCGCTTGACAGTCAGTCTCACCTGCAGCTCAATAGTCCAAGCTTTTTATTTATGCCCCATCTCTTAAACTGTTTCTATGCAGAGGATCATCGAATCGGATCGACTACATATATTACAACTAGAACATTGAGGTAATGTTTTGGTACTGTTAACGGGAGCTGAATATTGCATGGAAACGACAACTGATGGCCCAAGTTTGTGTAGCAACCTAGCCTTTATGTTGCAAGCAAAAATGTAACATATATTTTGGGGAGTTAAACCAAGGTGTATCATACTGTAAAAGCTTTGACACATACAACATCTATCTGTAACTCATATCGCTGAATATTATTGATTAATTATTGCAAGCACTCTACAAATCTCTCATTTTAACCAGCTATTGAGGATTGCCTTGTCTGATTAGAGGCGGACAAAAGACAAATATTCACTTGTGCTGTGTGCTTATGATACTACATAAAGAAGAACCTTTGCCTAATCAGCGAAGGTGTGCACAACAAATGAACATTATAGACTTTTCTCTTTTTCAATGGTGTTGATGACAATAATTATAATAAGACCATCATTTGGTCTGCTTACAAACAGAAATATAGCACATTTAACTTGATTGGAACAACGAATACTTTATGTCTGTAAGCCCATTAGTCTGGATAGATGAGATGATCTCTTTTATATGGCGCAATTAAAGCAAGGTGGGGTGCCTTTTCATCGGTTGCAAATATGGCAATTTATTACAGCTTGTGTGGCATTTGTATGCATCCTCTTGTCAAAATTACAACTGAATTTCTAAGCAAACCAACGTTGCTTCGTCAACAATATTTAAGAATCGAGTAAACTATTAACATGCAGATACCCACTGATACAGTCGCTAGAAAACCTTGTGTTGTTAGCACAATGTGGTTGTTGTGGCTACATTACAAAGCATATCACAGCCATAAGATCATCAAAACGTTCGACTTGCTTGACAATTGACCTCTAATCAGGTTCACACGTGATAGCTGGGCTGTGCTCGCTCATTTTGATGTGCAGAAAAATATCCAAGGCACGAAGAAACTGCCCTGCATATTATAGTAAAGTTTTGTTCAGCACCACTACATGTGTCACTTCACACGACTTGGGCCGTATGATTGATTAAATGGGTATGTAAATGTCACTCATGAAAAGACCACCTGATGTTAAAAGCTCTTAGTACAATAGAGCATGTATAATGTTTTTGTCTAGTGGACTTAGTGGTATGACATGACAAGTCACTGGTGCAATGTATCAAGCTTAATAAGCTTTGTTTGTGGAACATACTTGTTTAAATATTGTATAAGCCATCTTGTTCTTTGTTAGGGCCCAGATTAGCTAAGACTTGCCGAAGATGACATATAAAGCGTTCGTACGGGTGAATTATGTGAAATTGTTTGCGCTTCTCAAGCAGAAAGGACGCTGCCCAACAATATGCAAATTATTTATTAATATGTACACATGTCAGAACCTGAAAGTCCGATGAAATGCTTCTAGTTATGATTTGTTTATCAACAGGAATGGTGTTAATCAAGGCGCAGTGCTTTCGCAATTATTAATTTGTGTATATATCGATGAATTACTATGGCGCCTGTGTAAAGCTAATGTTGGATTTAACATTGGCCATCATTATACGGGTGTTTTGAGTTATACTGCTGATGCGTCACTCATTGCATCGTCAGTCACAGCGGTTAAGAAAATGCTTAGCAAATCCGATGAATTTTCGGATGACAACTGTGTGCACTTCGGCTCAACAAAACGCCGGTTGCTTGCGTTCAATGCTTACGACAGTCCACTATATTTAACATTAAATCATGAAGTAAATGTACAAGAAAAACAAGATATATTGGTTATTGTGCTAATTTGGTTAATACTCCACTGTTATCAGAAACACTCAATTAAAAACATACTGGAGTAATTTCTTTGGTCGGTGATGGGGCGTTTCGGACCTAACAAGCTGGTCAAAATGTGCAGTGTTTGTAGAGTCCTGGCCACGTACAAAGTATTTACCATCTATTATGGGAAAATTATCCATTAGAAATCAAATGATGCTGCGCTTCATCAATTTCTTTCAATAGTGCATTAACAGCCCCAAAGTTTCAGTATCCTATGTGAGTAGATGTTACTTTCACAGTAGGACAATTGTTAGCCATAGTGTTTGAATAATAATGTATGCCCTGTACATCAATAATTGTCTTTTATTACTGCATAGTGAATGCATTAATGGTTCCAGCTATAAGCTTACGCCACCATGCAATCCTAAATATGAGAATATTGCCATGTTCATAACGAAGCTTATTTCAATTATATATGGGGATGCATTATCGGTGCGTAGCCAACATGAAGCTGGAGCTGTGTTAAATGAAAGTTGTATATCGTAATTGTTTTATTTGTTTCTTTTTCGATCTGGTGCGTGTTGGTGTTGTTGAAGCAATTTATAGTGTTTCTGTTCATGTGCTGTACCAAATGAAGATAATTATTATCATATAAATGCCTTAACGTATTTATGTTAAAGCGTTACTGTCAATGCCAAATAATACATGGGTTTGTTTAGAGTGTACGGGAAATGATAGTACCGCCACATTATGAGCATATAGATTTGTGAAGAAGATTTGAATGTCGAGGCGGGCGCACACAATTGACATAATTTAACGGTGCGTGTGCTCTGTCGTGTCTACGACATACTTACTGGTACAGCATTAGCAGCGTGTTAGACAACAAGACAGCTTATGTTGGCAGGCATGGTATCAAGTGTACTACACTGGTAAGCGTTTTATAATGCTGTTCATTGTAGAATAAAACAATCATATTAATTGTTAATTGTCTAGATACCGCTTCTAAAGCGTTTATTACCTATTTCTGATGTTAAGCTACAATATGTAATACCCGTGAACAGCATCGGTATCTCTTTGCAGCCATCTTTATTTAGCCGTGGATGCGAGCAAATAATTCTGATTACTCAGCACTGTTGTACATCTGCTTTGCAATTAGGCATTCGATGATTCCGTGCCATCCATATATATACGTCAACAGCTTCAATATATAAGCGCTTAGTTGAAAGCATCTTGCGCATATGTTTTTGCAAATATATGTTATCGCACTCGAAAGCTTGCGCAATAACGTACATTTTAGGGTAAACACACGCCATTTGCATTTCACTACATGCTCTCTCGCCTGCTTAGAAACTGTGCTGCAGTGTTTATTCAGAGAAGCATTCGTGCATCGGTCATTCAGGTAAGTTACATTGAATCACAACATCTGCTCTCGATATAGTCCCTGAACGATTTCAATCAGGAAGAGGAAGATTGCCATAGGTTCTTATGGCTTCAGTATAATACCCCATTCCATCTTGCGCAGGACAGATGATTACTATTTACTACAACATACATTATGATTTATCGGCGGTGACCAGTATTTATTTGTGAGCTAGCAATGATTGTCGTCCTGAAATGGAATAGATGCAGAAGCTAGAAATTATCAACATTATCTATCAATCCAGATGTGCCTGTTCATTGAAGCCTAAATACATTAATCTATCCATTCGTCAAACTCTGAACGTGTCATTCACTTAGGTAACCTTGTAACGTAGGCGATTTGGCTACATCCGGCTTTACGTGATTCTATGGGAATGGGTGAAACTGAATCACAAGTGGTATGAAGCCTACTCTCGTTCAACCATCGTCCTTTCGATGCCGTGACATCACAAACCACTATCTAATTCTGCGTTAGTCCTGCAAAATGCCATGGCTGCTTAAATGAAATTAAACGCCAATCAGAAATTGTCGATGTACAAAAGATGGCCACAACCGTAAAATATGGGATTGCAGAGGTCCTGTCATCACTGTGCTTACAAACTATGCAGCATTATATGGTGTCCTTTATATCTATCAACCTAGGTACCTAAAAGTTTAAAAGTGCAAATATAGCAACCCTACCGTTCAGCATTGCTTTGTAATATATTATACATGTGTCTACGATGCCAAAACGTCGACGACAATTGGCTCCATCGCCCAATTAGCAATCCAATTAGTGAGTGGCACGTCTGTCCGGGATCATCCTAATAACAGTTGATTAGAGCAATTCTGAAAGTAGGATAATGAAGATTCATTTCACACGGCTGAAAATAATGATGGAGAACCAACAGAATGGTTGATAAAATTGTGGCGTCCTGTGGCTTATGTTACATAGCATTTGTACACGATATTATTGAGTCATACGAGTTACCCCAATGCGATAATATGCATCGAAATAATACATAGATTAAGCAATAACGAATGTAACTGCATCGTTAACAAAAATCTGTAATAAAACGAAACATTAGCGTCTAAGTAATACTGTTTACTCATTAAGATTCTTCAGCTCTGTGTTAACCCCACAATGTTAATTATCCATAAGGTTAGAAAGACATGTCATCCCGCTTCCGGCCAAGTTTAGTATGCCGATTAGCAGTTAACGGCAATCAATGTTTGCATATAATCAGAGTGAACATATGTTCAGCTCGGTCATATTGTCAGGATGCGTGATGGCACCAGAGATGTGGTATGGCTAACAGACCAGTGTCTCGCTTGACAGTCAGTCTCACCTGCAGCTCAATAGTCCAAGCTTTTTTTTCATGCCCCATCTCTTAAACTGTTTCTATGCAGAGGATCATCGAATCGGATCGACTACATATATTACAACTAGAACATTGAGGTAATGTTTTGGCACTGTTAACGGGAGCTGAATATTGCATGGAAACGACAACTGATGGCCCAAGTTTGTGTAGCAACCTAGCCTTTATATTGCAAGCAAAAATGCAACATATATTTTGGGGAGTTAAACCAAGGTGTATCATACTGTAAAAGCTTTGACACATACAACATCTATCTGAAACTCATATTGCTGAATATTATTGATTGAATATTGCAAGCACTCTACAAATCTCTCATTTTAACCAGCTATTATGGATTGCCTTGTCTGATTAGAGGCGGACATTAATTTCTAGCTTAATTTAGCAAAAGACAATATTCACTTGTGCTGTGTGCTTATGATAATACATAAAGAAGAACCTTTGCCTAATCAGCGAAGGTGTGCACAACAAACGAACATTATAGACTTTTCTCTTTTTCAATGGTGTTGATGACAATAATTATAATAAGACCATCATTTGGTCTGCTTACAAACAGAAATATAGCACATTTAACTTGATTGAAACAACGAATACTTTATGTCGGTTGCAAATATGGCCATTTATTACAGCTTGTGTGGCATTTGTATTCATCCTCTTGTCAAAAGTACAACTGAATTTCTAAGCAAACTAACGTTGCTTCGTCAACAATATTTAAGAATCGAGTAAACTATTAACATGCAGATACCCACTGATACAGTCGCTAGAAAACCTTGTGTTGTTAGCACAATGTGGTTGTTGTGGCTACATTACAAAGCATATCACAGCCATAAGATCATCAAAACGTTCGACTTGCTTGACAATTTACCTCTAATCAGGTTCACACGTGATAGCTGGGCTGTTCTCGCTCATTTTGATGTGCAGAAAAATATCCAAGGCACGAAGAAACTGCCCTGCATATTATAGTAACGTTTTGTTCAGCACCACTACACGTGTCACTTCACACGACTTATGATTGATTAAATGGGTATGTAAATGTCACTCATGAACAGACCACCTGATGTTAAAAGCTCTTAGTACAATAGAGCATGTATAATGTTTTTGTCTAGTGGACTTAGTGGTATGACATGACAAGTCACTGGTGCAATGTATCAAGCTTAATAAGCTTTGTTTGTGGAACATACTTGTTTACATATTGTATAAGCCATCTTGTTCTTTGTTAGGGCCCAGATTAGCTAAGACTTGCCGAAGATGACATATAAAGCGTTCGTACGGGTGAATTATGTGAAATTGTTTGCGCTTCTCAAGCAGAAAGGACGCTGCCCAACAATATGCAAATTATTTATTAATATGTACACATGTCAGAACCTGAAAGTCCGATGAAATGCTTCTAGTTATGATTTGTTTATCAACAGGAATGGTGTTAATCAAGGCGCAGTGCTTTCGCAATTATTAATTTGTGTATATATCGATGAATTACTATGGCGCCTGTGTAAAGCTAATGTTGGATTTAACATTGGCCATCATTATACGGGTGTTTTGAGTTATACTGCTGATGCGTCACTCATTGCATCTTCAGTCACAGCGGTTAAGAAAATGCTTAGCAAATCCGATGAATTTTCGGATGACAACTGTGTGCACTTCGACTCAACAAAACGCCGGTTGCTTGCGTTCAATGCTTACGACAGTCCACTATATTTAACATTAAATCATGAAGTAAATGTACAAGAAAAACAAGATATATTGGTTATTGTGCTAATTTGGTTAATACTCCACTGTTATCAGAAACACTCAATTAAAAACATACTGGAGTAATTTCTTTGGTCGGTGATGGGGCGTTTCGGACCTAACAAGCTGGTCAAAATGTGCAGTGTTTGTAGAGTCCTGGCCACGTACAAAGTATTTACCATCTATTATGGGAAAATTATCCATTAGAAATCAAATGATGCTGCGCTTCATCAATTTCTTTCAATAGTGCATTAACAGCCCCAAAGTTTCAGTATCCTATGTGAGTAGATGTTACTTTCACAGTAGGACAATTGTTAGCCATAGTGTTTGAATAATAATGTATGCCCTGTACATCAATAATTGTCTTTTATTACTGCATAGTGAATGCATTAATGGTTCCAGCTATAAGCTTACGCCACCATGCAATCCTAAATATGAGAATATTGCCATGTTCATAACGAAGCTTATTTCAATTATATATGGGGATGCATTATCGGTGCGTAGCCAACATGAAGCTGGAGCTGTGTTAAATGAAAGTTGTATATCGTAATTGTTTGTTTTTTGTTTCTTTTTCGATCTGGTGCGTGTTGGTGTTGTTGAAGCAATTTATAGTGTTTCTGTTCATGTGCTGTACCAAATGAAGATAATTATTATCATATAAATGCCTTAACGTATTTATGTTAAAGCGTTACTGTCAATGCCAAATAATACATGGGTTTGTTTAGAGTGTACGGGAAATGATAGTACCGCCACATTATGAGCATATAGATTTGTGAAGAAGATTTGAATGTCGAGGCGGGCGCACACAATTGACATAATTTAACGGTGCGTGTGCTCTGTCGTGTCTACGACATACTTACTGGTACAGCATTAGCAGCGTGTTAGACAACAAGACAGCTTATGTTGGCAGGCATGGTATCAAGTGTACTACACTGGTAAGCGTTTTATAATGCTGTTCATTGTAGAATAAAACAATCATATTAATTGTTAATTGTCTAGATACCGCTTCTAAAGCGTTTATTACCTATTTCTGATGTTAAGCTACAATATGTAATACCCGTGAACAGCATCGGTATCTCTTTGCAGCCATCTTTATTTAGCCGTGGATGCGAGCAAATAATTCTGATTACTCAGCACTGTTGTACATCTGCTTTGCAATTAGGCATTCGATGATTCCGTGCCATCCATATATATACGTCAACAGCTTCAATATATAAGCGCTTAGTTGAAAGCATCTTGCGCATATGTTTTTGCAAATATATGTTATCGCACTCGAAAGCTTGCGCAATAACGTACATTTTAGGGTAAACACACGCCATTTGCATTTCACTACATGCTCTCTTGCCAGCTTAGAAACTGTGCTGCAGTGTTTATTCAGAGAAGCATTCGTGCATCGGTCATTCAGGTAAGTTACATTGAATCACAACATCTGCTCTCGATATAGTCCCTGAACGATTTCAATCAGGAAGAGGAAGATTGCCATAGGTTCTTATGGCTTCAGTATAATACCCCATTCCATCTTGCGCAGGACAGATGATTACTATTTACTACAACATACATTATGATTTATCGGCGGTGACCAGGTGACCAGTATTTATTTGTGAGCTAGCAATGATTGTCGTCCTGAAATGGAATAGATGCAGAAGCTAGAAATTATCAACATTATCTATCAATCCAGATGTGCCTGTTCATTGAAGCCTAAATACATTAATCTATCCATTCGTCAAACTCTGAACGTGTCATTCACTTAGGTAACCTTGTAACGTAGGCGATTTGGCTACATCCGGCTTTACGTGATTCTATGGGAATGGGTGAAACTGAATCACAAGTGGTATGAAGCCTACTCTCGTTCAACCATCGTCCTTTCGATGCCGTAACATCACAAACCACTATCTAATTCTGCGTTAGTCCTGCAAAATGCCATGGCTGCTTAAATGAAATTAAAAGCCAATCAGAAATTGTCGATGTACAAAAGATGGCCACAACCGTAAAATATGGGATTGCAGAGGTCCTGTCATCACTGTGCTTACAAACTATGCAGCATTATATGGTGTCCTTTATATCTATCAACATAGGTACCTCAAAGTTTAAAAGTGCAAATATAGCAACCCTACCGTTCAGCATTGCTTTGTAATATATTATACATGTGTCTACGAAGCCAAAACGCCGAAGACAATTGGCTCCATCGCCCTATTAGCAATCCAATTAGTGAGTGGCACGTCTGTCCGGGGTCATCCTAATTACAGTTGATTAGAGCAATTCTGAAAGTCGGATAATGAAGATTCATTTCGCACGGCTGAAAATAATGATGGAGAACCAACAGAATGGTTGATAAAATTGTGGCGTCCTGTGGCTTATGTTATAATCCATAGATTAAGCAAAAACGAATGTAACTGCATCGTTAACAAAAATCTGAAATATTGACTTATTCATTGACACAAAAGATGAATCATCGAAAGATTGGCTTTAGCTCGAGCTTGCTGAAAGCATAACACTGCATAATTGACAAATTGATGAATACACAATTTTGTACGGCATGTCGTAGTATCGTCGAATCTTTGCTTGTCGGAATACGGAAATTACATCTCAGCGTTGCATAAAATGCAATGTGTAGCTCACTAATTCGCTGCGTGGTGGGAATGTTGATCGAGCAACCAATTGAAATAAACACATATCCTATAAACACTGCACATTAGCGTATATTTCTTATCTGAAACATGTATGGGGTGATATACGCTATGCAAAGCTTCAAAGCTTGCTTCCAAGTGAACTATGAACCTTACACAATGTAGGTGTATAAACCACACTACATGCACTATAGACATGAGTGTGCTCAACTTAAGCTAAGAAATATTGCAACTATTCGCGGCTATAGCCGATGATGGAACCAAAGGATGTTTTTGCATGAATAGTTGTGTCTCTATAGTACTATAGCTAAAACAACAAATGCGCAACCTCACTTTCTTATTTCATTCAGTGATGTAAGGATATAGACTCCTCTTTGACAGTTATTGTATTATGTTTTCTACAGAGACCATGGGCAGGCATCATATTGTACGCTTATTACATTGCCTCAGTAAAGTTGATTTTGCTCGTACTATCTTCTTATTTCTCTGAATTGGTCACCAGATTAACTTTGCTAATGAAATTAACTTGGCCGCAAGGAAAAGACCCGCTCATAAAGCCCAAAAAATCCGTGTCAGTAACTGTCTATGCATTGCATCTAAGCACACGGCGCCAGTTTATCCCGTATTAACGGGGTATAGTTGATTGTGATTGCAAAAAGGCAAAGCCAAATCGACGAGAATGAACGTTCTCCAGTGTTGTGAATCATTTTTGGTTATTTGCTCAGAAACTTATATCGTATATTGGTCTTAACTTTGGTCTTATCAAACAGATAAGAATAATTACTCAACCATTAACCAGCGATAGCTACAACCAAACGAGAGGTTTATGCATTAGGCGTTGCTCGTATGGCAGTGATGGGTCCTTTTTATTTCGTTTACGGCCGCGTTTAAAGCAAATCCAATTCCAAGGGTCGTCCTCACTGCAAGTCAAATACATTGTCTTCTCAGCCTCGGAATAGTTGCCATTTATATGAACTCTTCTGTCCCCGATTAGTCCAATGCCGCTATCTGACTCGTCAGTTAGCATTATAATCCATCCGATATTGTCGAGGACGGGTTTGCACATTTCGGCGAACGTAGGATATAGCGCCTCGGATGGTATCATGGGTTAAAATACAACGGCAAGGAACAAACGACAAAACATGAAAATCGCCGGAATGCTATAAATGGCCAACTGTCTTGCTCGTTATAATGAACGATTACTCAACACGTTTCCCAATTAATATTGTTCTGTACCTAAACAATTGAATATTAACCTGTCGTTGACAATTTACGAGAGGTCAAATATATTTGCAGAAATTCAAAATGTGTGTGTGTTTGTATGATTGATTGTATGTGCTGAGGAGATATATGCGGCGCGAGTCTGGGTGTATAAATGCGTCAATGGGTCTGTGTATGCATATATGAATATCATATATGTATGTTTATTGTCGAGTCTTAGCTTTGGTCCGAGGGGTTGCTGAATTTCGAAGGCGTACACATCATTGACCAACATGCTGTGGAAGCAATTTACCAATAGGTGCAGCTTTATTAATTAATTTGAATTTTGAATGGAGCTGTGCCTAAATATTGGCGAGAGATGTGTCGACCTCGAAAGTTAGGATAGAACATATGTTGCAATGATTGACGGGACTCGCTCAACGACTACGGTACGCTATCCTGTATAGTACTCGTTAGCCATTTAGCGATGTGAGGGATGAACCTCCGCTGAGACATCTTTAGTTGTTGTATCGTTTTGGCAACAGGAATCGTTGATAAGAGTTTGCATGGTATTATTAGGTGAACGTTGCACAATGTGCCAGTTTACCCGGCAGTGCTATTTGCAAATATTAACGTCAAAGGTACATTTTTGCATCAAAGTTGCACCCCGGACGCGTGTGATGCAGCTATGTTTGCATATATGTTGTGTCCAAATACGGCCCAAACACTCACATTGGTCGGTAACATCATATTGACGTTGATTTCATTCTTACATAATAAAGGTCGACAATCAAGCCAACAAACTTGTTTCATCGCTAATGCCGTGCATTAGAAGCGCGATAATTATATGAAGATTTACAAGGAACGTGACGGTAAACAATGCTGATGGTTAGAATGTCACCGGGTTGACTATGCGGTTTAACATCGGGTAATTATGGTAGGAGGTTGCGCGTGTCGACTTCAACGTCTATGCCAGGTTACATACGCCGGGATGTGGCGCCCCCACGTGGCGGTCGCTCTAGGCAGCTGAGGTAGGATTGTTTGCTTCATGGAATGGTCAATTATTCTTTTGACAGTCGGCAAGTGGTGGTTGACGAAGAAACGTTGCGCTGATTAACACTCTTTTTGACCCGCGATTGTGATACAGTCAAGAATCCGGGGCGAGGTACACATTTGCCATCACGCCACTTTTAAACACAGCATCAAGGTAAAATAATAATGCATTAACCCGTGCAGTGCAGCATTCCGAAGCTGCAGAAAATTAATTCATATTTTGGTAAGGTTTCCGTTTTGCTGGTAGCAATATTGCGTGAAATATGTTTATTATTCTATGTAGGTAATATATCAGCTGTCACAAACGGCGCAATACATGTTAAGTAAAGTCAAGAACAATCAAATGATATTGTCTAACAACTTTTACGACTCAACCTTGCGTTACTCTATGTCTGTGGAAGGATCCGTGTAAGGTATTGTTAGATCTCTTAAACATTCAAGAGAAACTGTTGGTCATACTGTGTTGTATTTAGCTACGTAAAGCATGTCATTCCAGCAGGACCGCTTCAGTGTAATTAGCTTAGTCAGTGGCTTCCAGGCCTGGCGCAGATATATACTGGACAAACAAAAAGAAATTACAAACACTATTCTAGCAGTTCGTTTAGATAGTATTGATTATAAACCCCTCTTATGTGTATCTGTGTATTTGTGTGATATTTCTTTTATTAATCATTAAGGATAGATATTTAAAGGTTATCTATGGCTTAACCATTGGGTAAATTTGTGGATGGGTTCCATGATATAGATATATCAGCATTCAAGAATTTCTATTAAATCCAGTAATATCTCGCAGCTACCCAATAATCATATATCCACGCCGTTACTTACACTACACGAATTTCAGATATATTTTCGGCAGTCAATATGATCAGGAATATGATGGAGGAACTACAAAGCAAATTACCTTTGACATTTGGAATTTGCCAATCTCCTGGTAAAAACTAGATTTACGTAAATATTGCATAGAGAAAGAGTTGCGGAACATCCTGTGAGCAGCTGGAGAGCTTTTAAAACAGTCATTGGAAGCATTGTAAATGTTACTGCATCACAGTATGCATTATGTAAGCAATAGAGGAATAGTTGCGCGGCATCAAAGCGGAATACGGCAGACGGAATGTATTTACATTAATGAAGTGTAACCTTATTTTTTACACTAATATAACGTCGTTTAGATCTATTCATGAAGGCCTCTCACTCATCGTAAACCCATTTGCTAACTCGCACACCACACGTGTATTCATATGCGTCAAGGCACTTTTACGGAAGCAAATAATGACCATTGTGCTTTTGCGCGCCATGTTAGTTGATAAAAACTTTATTTTTGTTTTCTAAGAATAAGAGTAAAATATGTTCCACCTAACTAAAACCGCTCAGCTTGCTGTGCACTAGTTTCATCAAAATCTTCGTCTTTACGGCGATGTACTTATTGTCACAATGCTATGTCAGTGTACTTTTAACAGTCATTCATAAGTAAGGAGTGCATACTTTATTTATTTGTAAAAAATGAAGGCCGAATGTTGGTGTGCTAACTAACTCAACATGATGGTTAATATGCGCATCATATGTCATTTATCTCTTCACAACATCGATGTGATACCAAGTATTTGCCTACTAGCAATATATATATATATATATATATATATATATATATATATATATATATATAGATAGAGATAGAGAGAGAGAGATATAGATAGAGAGAGAGATAGAGAGAGAGAGATATAGAGAGATATAGAGAGAGAGAGAGAGAGAGAGATGGATAGATAGAGAGGGAGAGAGAGAGAGATTTATAGAGATATAGATTTATATATCTAGAGAGATATGTATAGATAGATAGATCTCTAGATAGATCTATAGAGATATATATATCTCTATATCTAGATATCTCTCTCTAGAGATATATCTCTATATATCTATATATATATATATCTATCTATATATCTTATATATATCTCTATCTCTATATATCTATATATATATATATATATATATATATATATATATATCCTCAGTGTGGTGTGATGCATTACATGCATGACCTACCGTTTAAATTCATGTAGTCCTGGGGCATATATTAATTTTGAACGCTTTGAATCACACTTAAATGAACACAGGTTTGTTACCTCGGTCACTTTACCTAGTTGTTCATTGCATCTAAATGGAATAGAGCGACTGAAATCACACATATGGTTAATCCACCACTATTTCACATGCATTGCAATGTTATGGCATGATGTAATCAAATATAGCTGTTCCAGCCGATGTCAAACAAATACTGTCCCACATAGTTCTTGGAAATGATGGGCTGTATGTAGACCAATTGCAGTGCATTGATTTGGATGTGTAAAATCGTATTGGCTATATTAAACAGTTGACTAGTTTGGCACAAACATATGCTAATACTCCTATGCACTATTATACAGGCCTCTTGCTGTGATACCACGCTTTAAGGACGGGCATAATACCCTTAATTGACTTCAAAATTGTAAAATTGTCATACCGTCCTTTCTATGGCCACTTGGTATGCACTACTAGTATTTTGTACCCATCGTTGCGCGTGTTTGTTAGCCTTAACCAATATGCATATCTTACGCTTGCATACTACCGAATACGCCCTATTGCAATCTAGAGAACAGCTAAGTTCCAATGCCGCCGAACAGAAAACACGTTGGTTTATGGCAGGCACCTCGGATGAATGATGGGTGATGCTGACATGGCAATGTGTTACACGCGATAGCCATGGGTAAACCAGGTGGCCTGGAATCAAGGCAAATGTTAACTATTGTTTTTGCGAGAGTACATATAATTAGAAAATACGATATTCGCCTGGGGATCATCAGATGGAAAAGATTAGAATAATGCAAATGTTTCACTTTTGTCTCACAGAAGGAGAGCAAAATATTATAATGCCTGATCATCCTGGAATTCGCCCTATTCATATATTAATTATCTTTTAACCAATTGCGTTTGCGATGAGTTTACTTTTTTACCAAAATATGCTTAGCTTAATGTGAATACGACAAAATAATCTGCGGACGTAAGCTTAACCTGACGTTTCTATTTCGTATCATATTTTCTAATGCTATCGCCCCGATCCGTGATGAAAAACTCATTAACGGTTGCCAATGTGATACATTACTTCTTAATTACCTGGGATTTGTATTCAGGATTGTAGCGATGTATTTTTCCTAGAAAAGCCTTAAAGTTTAGTTCATTATAAACATTACCATTTTTTTTCACATGTAAAAGGCGGAGAAAACTGTACTGAACCAATGGCATATAGAAGCATCTGCTCTATAGTTTCCATAACAACGTTCAGAAACTTGATAAATCTTCATTTGACAGTGACTTTGAGCAAGTTAAGTGATACATTCAGTGGCAAGCTACGTATTGGACTTATTGTCTAACATTTCAGCATCGCAACGGCGAGTAACTGTACAGATCGTAGATTGTGGTACTCATTTGATTTTGTGCATGTATTTTAACAGAACAATACATGTATTTTTGTGTCGGATAACTGCTTTAAAATGTTTGCTATTTCTCACACTCCTACGTAGCTGTGTCATGACATAAACGCATATTTTGTTACACCTCATGAGACCATTTTAATTGGCAAACTATCAGCTAATTTAGATGTAACACCTATTAGTGATCTCGTTAAGCAGCATGCATTTTATACTATTTGTGCACTATGACTGTGCCTTGATTTTCCCTGTATATGGAATTGCTTGATTTACAGGGAAGTTGCCCTAGCGCTGTACACAAACTATCCCAACGGATGATTTCGGACATTATCCAACATAATTTTTTGCATACAGAAGCTTTGAGTATAATTTTACATCTAATGAATTATAGTTTGAGCGCCGACGAAATCTTAATTTAGCAACTGATAAAGATATATGTAGTTGCTACCATAGGTGATACATGCAATTTTTGAAAGACACTTGCTATCTTAGTAACTAATGCTGGTCGGAACAAAAGTTGGGGCTGTTATATTATTATCGGTCAATGCCGAAATCTGCAGAAAGTTGTGGAGTCGGAAATAGATTTGAGAGATACGAGCTGCAAATGTCTGCGTCGCATGGCTTACATTTTTGTGAGTCGGTCGATGTCAAAAGATGTAGCTTCGAGTTTTTTTTTAGATGCAGATGCTTAATATCAACGATCCAATATATATGGGAAAGTGTAGTGCAAGCAAAGTCCTACAGCCATAACATACGAATATAATATACATATCACCCACCGGCTATTCTTCCTTGTTGGAGGTATTTAGATTCTGACCTGTTGAAGAGCAAGTAGACAGAAAAAGGATTCGTTAATAGGTATCGCCCTCTTTGCGATTACGAGAAAGATATCCACAATAATGTTGGATGTAGAGTTTACAATCTGTCACTATTATGACATACTAATACATACATTGTGCAGTGATCTATATGCAATATAATGAGATTCATGTATTTATAGTGAGTGACATATATATTTTGATGCTACTAAGTCGGCATGATCGCACAGTATCCCAGTAAATGGTTGCATGAGTGATTCACTTGTTTTGCTGCCAACGAACAAATCGATATCCATGTTATCACATCCACAATAATTACTTTCCTTTTGATGAAAATGCGCACGCCTATGCAAATACACAAAATGGTTTCTAGCCTTGTGGTAACCCTAGTGCCGTAAGCAATCGCCAAAATCACCTTTAAATATTTGCGACTCCGTATGGAACCACCATACATCAAGCATATAGCCATGCAACCCATGCACACACGTAGTGTGTATAGACAGAAAAATAGAAACAAGGATCAGCTGACGTACGCGCATTGCTTGTTAATAATTGAGCGTGCACCTCGACTTAAGCCATGTTACATGTATTAATGATATTATTACATAATATAATGGCTCTCGTGTATCATTGACCGACGGCTAGTCCATCAAATCATTCAATTAAGTACGCGTTTTAAACGAAAGGTGGTTATGTGATAAGGTTCTTTGCTAAAATATCTTCTGTTAAGTAATCTTAGAGCTGTTTTGCTTGTATCGTCACCCAAACTAAAAGATCCAATTGAGCTTGATAGAGGACTGGCCATCTATCCTATTTCCCGTTTACCCTGATTGCAATAAAGCACCCAATAGCATGATTAATAGCAAAACGTCTCTTAATTTATCTAATGTTAAAATATACAGCTTATATACGCTTTTAACCGCCGAAGTTTGGCTTACGATGTAATATGATATTCTAGGTTGAACGAAAGTCGTTATTCTTTGATGTGAATATCATCATGGGTTCGTGTTGGCATCTATCCCTTCGAACTAACTCTACAAACGGATTGGCAATATAGAGGGAGTAATGGTTCAATATCCATTCCGATGCCTCATCACTGGATATAACTGTATTCTAACTTTGTAACCGAAAACTATCGATTACAATAAGTCATGGTAGTGTCGCAATATATTTGAAGATATTGCATAAATGAAGAAATGGTGTTGACGTTCCTTTGAATGTCTATAAGAGTTCGGCCAATTCCAAAATAAATTAAAGATTAAGCAGGCACACGAATTACTAAACTTGCCGTATACTACGCCTAAATGATTCCGAAAATACCACTCATTCACCATTCTACCATTAAACTTGTATTTTGAATAAATATATAGCTTATATAATTTCACAATCAACTGTACTCATTAGGTTTGTTAAAGTAGTAACCTGCATATCGAAATAACGTACTCATATCCCATAACATTAAAAAAATTTTTGCTTTGATCTACCATTGGTCATGTGATTTGGCAAGCTTGTGACATATAGTGGATTTAACAGATGCTGAGTGGCCTGCATTACACATCATTATGAAATGAAATATAACCAAACACCATTTGCTTCGAGATTATCCAACTGTGCCAAATAAACCCTGAATTGAGTAAAAACTAGTTTCGGCAGACGCTGTTGATACGCTCCAGCATTTACTTGAGGGGCGTGGTCATAGTAGTTATAATGTTAGCTTATCTGGGCCTCTCTCAGCGAGGCCGTGATCTATATTGGATAACCCACACTGACCGCTGCACAATCGCCTTTGCTACTCTCTACATATCTATTCCTCATCATCTTGTCTGCTACAGTTGCGTGTTTAATGCAGCCAAACAATTCGAAAATCGTGTTATAGCTTACCAAATCGTAAAATAGCTGCTCTTGGAGCAGCATCGTGTCCAAACAAGGTTTTTTTTTATCAGGCTAGTTGTATCAGGCTAGTGTTTCGTTTCGGCTCGTATTGTCTCATACATATTTCCATCTAGAGCAATGGGTAATATAAAATCTACAAATACTACCTATCTATTTTTACAATCGAATCTCCCATTGCCAGATTATATTTGCAACGAAAGTAAATCTGAACAATATATCACGCGTTTAGTAAATGATATACATGAAATAGATATATATATATATATATATATATATATATATATATATATATATATATATATCCATATATATATATATATATATATATATATATATATATATATATATATATATATATATATATATATATATATATATATATATATATATATAACATTTTAAACGACGATTACAAATGAGCATGTAATGTAGTTGTCATATGAAAGTACAATTCGCTCAAGCAGAGATACTACTAATTATCGGAAAGAAATGCAAGCGTTTAAGAAGCGTGTGTGTGTATGAGTGCGTTGGGTGTGTGTGTGTGTGTGTGTATGTGTGTGTTTGTGTGTGTGACAGGGCGTATAACCGATATGGAGAACAAAACGTAGACGAAAAGATTGATATCAGCAACTATATTCTTAGACCTTGTAAAGCTTATCCAAACCAATTGTTGTTACTACGACCAAAGTAATGATAAACTACATCATGATTTCACAAGTTAATACAGTCAAATATTTGTCAAACAGCGACCGAAATAATAATTCAATATACATAGCCAACTTATTGAAGGGATTTACGGTGGGATTTAATTCTACTTCCATGTGTTCCAACATCTACAATCGATACATTTTAGGACGCGTGCCATGCAACAACAATATGGTGGGAATATGCATTCGACTGAATTATGTTAGATTTTTTAATTTTACGACCCGAGATGTGTTCCTATGCTATATTATGACATAGCGTATCAATCCAACCACAATTAGGCTTGTTTGAATCGTATCAAACTGCCTCTTACGTTTTTTAGTTCAATAATTATAGGGCATTTATTCGATTCACTTATAACTAAATCAAGGAGAAAACAGTACTTAGACCCGCATTTGATGGAGCGAAACCTGACTAGCACCATATAGCAACGTTAATCGTCGTACGTCAGCGCTTTTTCTGCCGTCAAGCTAACATTATTGATAGATCCTAATAACAGACACAGCATTTGTTCTAGTGTTGCTGAAATTGGATTTATAAAAGATTGCCTTATGTTAGGATTTCTGCCCATCATCAATTGATGCTCCGACCTGGCAATTCATGCCTATATGTTGCGCCTTCGAATACATCGGAGTCAATGGCTATATATTCGTGGTATTGGGTTAAAGTAATCACATTGGTGTCCATACCGGATATAAGTGAAGATTATTTTTTGTTACCAACAGTTATTCATTCCATTTTCTAACGTCAGTTTTGAACAACGGGTCCTTATGCACGTGGGCTGCATGTTTATATTGATGACTGCAAATACTAAAGATTGTTCTTTAGTTTCAGCATCACGTTAAAAGATAACAGAGAAGGCAGGTTTTCTCGTTTAAAAATGTATGTATCTATAAAATTTTCTCTTATCAGTAACAGCACCTATCTAACTACATCCAAAACCGTTGCACATCTATCGGTATAAGTTGGAGAAATATTTTGGATGCCAGTTATATTAGACAATGCTTCATTGCAGAGCTAGCAGTATGAAATTATAAGTAGATGGCAGTCATTATGTGTATTTGTAATGTTATGATCAGTGCTTGGGGTTATTAACATTCAGTATATTGCGTGTATTGTTCATAGTAGGCATATATAATCAAGTTGTCTAGCACAATGTTCGTTTGTCTGCTACCTTTATCCAGATAGATGGGATAATTGCTTTCCAATTCTTATACAAATATCCCTGGCTACATGCAAATTTGTTACAAATTAATAATGCTGGAGCCCAATTTGTTTGGCTGGCATTCTTGTTGATTCTATTTATAGAAGCTTGGCTACTTTTGGATGATTGTAGCCGAAGTTGTCTTTAAGTAGCAAATAGGATTTGACAGTAGGAAGAATAAACGCGTACCAATGAAAGTGGGCGGTAGAGTAAATTAATAATGCTGCTCTTACGTTGAGGGGATTCTAATCCAGCAACTTTCTTGCGAGTGATAGGCTAGGAGAAGTTATGGCATCAACAAATGGTATGCAACTATCCATGATCCGACAAAAAATAAATGCCTCCATTTACATAATCTGATTCAGAACGCATTTTTATAAATGCCCAAATGTTGCATGTGCTTTGTTCAGTTCACGCTAATGTTGATTTACCAAGTATATAAAGAGTTTCTCGTCGCATACATTGTTTTGAACCCGCTGTTGTGTATCATCACAAATCATTCTCGTTATTGCAGAGCACTTCCATATTCAATATTAAGCATGCAATCGCCACCACATTCGAATATCTTGCGGCTACATCAAAATGCAACACGCTCTCGTATCACTCCTGCAATATCACCTATTACTGAGCAGAAATGAAGTAACTTCGCCCGCCGCCGTCAATGATTATTCAATTCTATTCATATTACATTCACAGACATAAATGCTAAATGTTAAAATGTAGTATATGTTTCGTGGTTTATATGTTATATTTAACACCTAGACTTGTTATATACAGTACGAACATATTGACAGACACAGTAGAGACAAAAGGTAATACTGTTGACTGATGTTGGAATGTACCCATCTACACAATATCCTGGACAAGCACATCATTATCCAAGAAGTGTCAAGCTCATAATCAACTAAGGCAATTATTTTTGAAGTCTTTGTTCTCTTTACATCCGTTTTTTTAATAATAAACGACTTATTGCACATTGACCATGAGATATTTGTGCTTTTGAATGGAATTGAACGCTCAATCGATTCTTCACTTTTAGGAACCTGGGGAGGTGCATAGTGCAGGCAATGTCATTCTCGCAATTGTTTGCAGGGCTGACTATTATTTTCAATAATTTGACATTTCGCAAATAGATCGATGGGCAATACTTTTCCGTCTGGTGGTGCATGCGACAAGAAACAAATGACCGAGCTAGTACATAATCTTATAAATAAAACATAATTTGAACACAATAAATATGCGACAGAAAAGCTATTTTAACAGATAGGTGTTCAAGTATTAAAAATTTGGTAATGCGTGATTAATTACTCTCAATCTAGAAGTCAATGTACGGTGAACTTAAGCAACCGCCAATCTTGTCAAGGACTCGCAATACGAAACTTTGTTGCATCGTATATATTTTGACCAATATGACCATGTGCTTTTACTCGACGTGTCCGATTCTTGTAGCTCACAACTACAGACGAACTGCCCAGGTCTAATTTGCAAGCTAGACTGTCACCACACTAGGGACCTGTTATCCAATGTAATTTTATTACGCATCACAAAGATATTTCCATAATTCGAAAAATCTTTCTCTTCTTCACCATTCACTGCTTTTGTGTATTGAGTCCCATATCTGTGCAGGCTTTCTGGCGATATAATAGTCGGGTTTTTTCTAGGGAAACTAGCAACACCTAGCTAAATGTAATTCTGCTCAAAATGACAAATAGTCTTAGTAACCTCTGTAGGGACAATGTCGCTGAATTGTTGAGCGTAATTGTTTGTCAATTTGTTGACCATGTATGTCTCGAGCGATGTGTATCGCTGCATCGTGATGAAATCCAGTGATGTGGTTCGATTAGTAATATATTGAGAGGTACATAATATATATTGGTCTAAGAGTGATCGCATGAAAAAATGGTATTGAGCCTACACATGAGATATTGCAAAAGGTGCGATGATTTCAAACATTGTGAAAAGTATATATACTTGCGTCACTATCTACCAATATATAATAGAACGATCAAGGTAGCGAGTATCACGCGAAAGTGCCATGGATTTATATATTCAAGTCTTCTTGACTCCCTGTCACTCACCGGTTGGGCATTGTAACGTATATTGTCTTCTACAGTTTTAGTCGATAAATAATGCGCACTATGTTTGCGCAAATCAAAACACCTGTGTCTGGCCGATATCATAGGACCAGCATATTCGTGCACATTCTTCTTTAGTATATAACAACCCACATTTTTTTCCCTTTACCCCTGTGTGGCTCTATATGCACTCCATACACTATGTCGCCTATTCTGATCCCGAATGGATACACTGGAATGACTTATAACATCGTAGAAAATCGCCGTCATTTACAAAGGCAATCCGTACAGTCTGCACAACAATGCAGAGTCCGACAACCCCATGACGGTAATCACACATGTCTCTATCACAGTAACGTTTTGACAAAGGATAATTGGGATGCTGAACCAGATGATATATCATCCACGATCGCATTATTTAATCATTGCCGTGTCAATCACAACATGGTGACATCGCATTAATCACACAGCCGCTAACTTCATCACGCGCTTCAATAAATATATTTTCCAATAACATTGATACTTTGCTATCCAACTAGCCTCCTCAGTGTTGCAATAATTGACGTTTAGTATGCCGGCTACGTAGATTAAAATTTGATGATACATAATTGATAAAAGATCTGCTCGTAAACGTGCTCGGGTGTTTGAAGCCATGCTGCGGAGTTTCTATGATCAGAATGGATCGGGATAAATGAATTGCATGTATATTAATAGCGTGAAATCTTTTTACGCTTGTTATAAACTATATCATACTTGATTGGGGTATTAATTTCATTTCCATGTTATCTGAATATATTAGTGGTTCATTTAAAAATAAGTCAAGTTGGCATATATGCCAGCATAATGTGCAAATATTTGGTCCATGCCCAAGGCGCACCTACCTAGTGCCACAATAGGCAAACAAGTCTACCAATTGGTAGTCCGCATCTGAAACGATTTATCAGCCTAACAAAAGCATCATCCAATTAAACAATCTGCCGTAATATGCAATGCCAACCCATCCAACTATGTGGAAAGTCGATGTTTTACAGTCTTACCAGGACATAAGGTGACCGCCCATGTTCATAATTAGCTATTAGCTTGGGAAGTATGAGTCACGTTTTACATGTAAATTGCAGCGAAAAAACCCAACAATTGTTCTTAAATAGCGTACTATGTAATTGGATAGGATCCAGAGAGAATCAGCCTTATATGGTTGCAATGTTAAGTTCAAAATTGAATGATTTGATGGCAGCCCTTGGGAACAAAATAACCATTAATAATAGTGTTTTATCCAAAACGATTTGACCTTTTAATTGATTATCTACAATTCATGCATGACTGCTTACACACAATATGTACATTGTGGTTTTTGATGACAATATTTGGACTATATTAAATAAAAGGGCAACAAACCGCGAATTAAGAATCGCTATATCATCTGTTGGCTCCACGAAGCCACATATTAATTCCGATATTGCTTTTCCCAAATACAACATGCTAAATTCATGCCTCAGACGTTCGCATATGAACGATCAGCTTTTAGCCGTCTACTTTAACCAGTCTACATGATATTCTTTCCTCTTGAAGCATCAATATTTTAAACATCCCGCAAGATTGCAAACAAAGACCTACTACGATGTTGCGCAGTTTTGTCGGGCGGCATGGTACGAAATAACAAAAACAGATCTATTATAAATAGTTCATCAAATGCCATGAGGTCTAGACTCCTAATGATGTAGCCACATAATAGAAGTCCAAACGCTTAAAGAAGGATATATATCGTTCTTTTTGTTAGCAATTTACCGTTAATGTTTACTGAAATGTACGGGTAAATTCATGCTTGACATCAAATTACAAATTATCAATGAGAATGAAATACTATCACAACATTGTGTGATACGAGGTATACATATTCTACGTAATTTCTGCATCACTGCTTTTCTCTGCTGTTAGTGGTGGTGCTCTATGTTTAGGGCTTACTATGAGTGGTTTACTTTTGCAATGGCAATGTAATTTTTCTTGATTATCAAGCCAAACCTTTAACAGTGAAACGTGCATAGCTGTTGGTAGCTCTAATTTCCATTATTTCTTTAATACAGCAGCTAAAACTCTGCACCTCCATCGTCTAAACGAACTCTGATGGGAGCCTCCGCATATTACGATCAATCACGGTGCTTATTTGCAACATGAAATATACAGTCATTGAAAGAAATAGGCAAATCACGTAATTACAAGCCCACGGGCCACTGCGAACATTATCTACTATGATACGCACAATACACATATACAGTGACGTTCTTCAGAATACATACATTGGCTGCATTCACTCCCCTTCGGCGACTTAAATGTCAACATGATGCACTGTTCGGTGAGCTGGCGTTGGAATCTAAATGAATAATTAGACGATGTGCTGATTTCCCTCGAGAGTTGTTTCTGTGAGTCAACGGAAAACCTCAATATACGAATAATGATAATAGACGGCACTGCTTCAATGCGCGTTCATACATTTAGGACAGTTAGATGTGCAAATTAGGCCAAGTATAAATATAGAAATATTCTGTGCAAACCTTGCTTGATTACATAGTAGATATATTTTGTGAATAAGTTTAGCAAAGAAACTGTCATGTCATGAAAGAAAAACAAGTGCGAATCCAGTTAAAAAGAATGTGCTTATTTCCAAAGTCAGCTATTCATGACGCATTACCAGTAAAAGAGCAACAGAATATAATAAATCCCACACCTTAAGGTGTTGGATATCGCTTGTTATAATAACCGAGAGATAGTGTCAACATCCAGGAACCAAGACAGGAACGAAATCTGAATCGAGCTGAATCATTTTGGGGGGAGAGGAGGGATACGGTTTGCGAAAAGCTTGATTGCACATTAGATTTTTACATTTGCGTCAATATATCATTGACACTGGTGTATATGCTGCTCTGATGATGTCTCTCTATTTTCACATATGTCATTATCCCAGCTCCTAATATATTGTTCAGATGTACTTTGGTTGCAAATATATTCGAATATCATACAAGTTTGTATGTGTGTGTGTGTGTGTGTGTGTGTGTGTGTGTGTGTGTGTGTGTGTGTGTGTGTGTGTGTGTGTGTGTGTGTGTGTGTGTGTGTGTGTGTGTGTGTGTGTGTGTGTGTGTGTGTGTGTGTGTGTGTTGTGTTACTGTGTGTTTAACGTGCAGCAAAAATGTAGGATTTTGGGGTTGGCAGCTTGCGTTCAAGGAATCATATATCACGCCAAAATTGCTTACTCAGTGACACAAAACAGACTTTGATTTAAGAAATTTAAATTCAATATTAGAAATAACATTGTCACTTTAAAGTACGTGGTAGAAACCTTTATGTGAATCCAGCATCAAGCTCAATCTGGCTTAATTTTCAGCAGACTTGACATCGAACATTTACATTAACTTATCAAAAATAAAGAAGCAATCATTATTATATAACGATTTACAATTACTTTCGCCAATGTACCACTCATATACAAGTGTTATCTAATTATCAAAATTGCTTAGCTTTAGGAAGCTACAGAATCTAAGTAATTGTGCGTCTTGGAATGTTTGCTCTGCGCCTATGATAAACGGTTGAACGTTGGACGATCTATTAGGCACAGTGATTCAAAGTTGAATACGTAAGTAAAGTAATAAGCCAGCTAAATATTTTGTTAAGCGGAAGTTCTGTCATAAGGGATTTTAAGCGTGTCGACTAGTTACCTCACCCTAGACATGGGCTTGGTCAGATGTGCGTCACAAGTCTTGCGGCATGACCCAACCAGGTGGCCAGAGCAAGCCCACTTTCCCACGAAGGAATTCATTGCTATTCCGACAGGGCTCTTACCCCGAATATATGTAAACACCTTATCTGTTGGCAGCAGGCTTATTGCCATTATGTCTTCTGTTGCCTCAGACCCTAGAATCACGCATGTTCGGTCCTGGTTATGTGAAGCAAGTCGATTCCGGGTAGATATATATGGAATACTGAGGGTTAGGATTGAACGAGTCATGTTGCACATTAATTAGATCATGGGTAGTTGTATACATTTAATTTTGCTCTCTAACCATTCTTATCATTCACTTGAGATGCGGTCGGTGCAGTAAAGCATTATGTGACTAGCACTGTCCTTGATGTAAATATTAATTTGAAATACGTACCACTACGCTTAGACACTAATAGTCCGTGCTTAACAAAAGTTACAATAAATACTGAACGATATATAAATTACATTAATCCCAGAATTATCTAATGTGGACTATTGTTCTTCACCCGAAAGGATGTCTTTTTATTTCCGCAATATTACATAAGAAATGAACTGCGTGCTATGTAGCTTTTAATACGATATTCCGCACAATGGTGGAATTCTTCGATCGTTTGTCCCATACTCATCAAATACGAGTAGTTACTTCGTAAGAACAAACTGAAACCGATTGCCAAACAATAATGTATATGTATGCAGTCTGCTCTGGCTGCGAACCCGCCATTCATAGGTGAAATAACTTTGTTGCATTGCGCTGTTTATCGGTCTGTTGTACTATGTCAATCTGCGCTATTTATATAACGAAGAGGTGACTTGGTGCTTTGGGGCTAAGTACGCAAGCTACGGTAATCCTAACATTAAGTTGAATTTGTTGGTTGTTGGAAGGCATGCCATTGCCGCTTGTCACAATCTTATATTTGTTGTGCTCAAATTGATTAATATTATTGTGATCATTTTAATGGATATTTCACCATATATGTTTCTCTATTTTAGTAAGGAGTAAGGAGTGTTATATTTACCTAGTGCCAAAGAAGATGGAGCATCTCTAGATGACGTTCCCTGAATTTGCAAATGTGCACAGTAAATAACATTTATCCTGGAATAGTAGAATCGTCAGTGTTTACATTTTACACCGATCGAAATGATAAGAAATGCATAGCAAATGTTCTCAACGTGTTGGCTCCCCGTTTTATTGAAGTATATTGCTTGCTTACTAACACAAATCCACAATATGACAATATATTAGGGTGATTATGTTTGAACTCCGATTGTACATATTGTTCTTGAAAGTGTGCAAACATATTCATTGCTACTGGGGTTAGATTATCACTGCCCAAAAAAGAGGATATATTTGTTAATTATGCATTCACCTCACTTTAACGATGGTTCTCTCGGTTGTTGCAGCAATACATCTAATAATGAAATAATAATAAACACAATTTATTCAGTTGCCTGATCCTCATAAATCTATAGGATCGCTACCATTCTGATGTTACTCCTTTAGGATCCTGCCATCATTGCTGACCATCTAATAGAATCGGGTCGATACGCCCAGTTTTTCCGAAGACATATTCCGCCAGATGTATGATGTTTCCCCGGTGAATACCAAATGATCTTGCTTGCCCCCTAGCTCTTCCTCGAGTCATCATAAATATAGGGTATATTTGTCCCATGATGATGGTGGAAATGGCGTTCGCGTCCGGTAACCCATATTGACGACGCGATCAGCAGTTTCAGTCTGCTGCACCAACGAACCTCTCAAATTCAAATGTTCACATATCCGCGAGGAGAGAGCATTATCCAGTTAGAAACGATTTATAGAAGTCTGTATAGAAAAAGTACCAAAGAATCTTTAGAGACCACAAGAAAATGTCAATCAGCTACAACCATTAACAGAGGTTTTGGTGTGAATGACTAAATTGCACAACAACGACATAGCTGTAACAGTTCTGTCGACTACAGTGAGCCATACTTGACTATGATACTTACATTATCACGCATCAGTATACACATAATTAATCCTAACCATAGTATCCCATGAATAAATTACTCATGTTTATATATTCTAGGTTTTGCTTGTTACATATATTGTACTACATCATCGTACTACATGATATATTTAACATGCAGTACATATGTGAACGCTTGTCCTCGCTGCATCGTGCAATTACTGGTGTCAGACAAGGATATGAGAAAATGTTTGAGCCACGCAGTTATTCATTCGATAGCGTGACTCGAGGCTGATGTCAAGAAGCACGGTTCCGTGCATTATAGTGGTCTGTCATGTAGGGATTGTTGATAATAGCGATCAAATATTTAGTTTCGATGGCATTCAGAAATTGGACTTTGTTTGAAACAATTATAACGTAACCACTTTGTCATATCGTAAATTTTATGAACATTTAGTCCATATTACGAGTGAAAACAAATTACTATTGTGTTAAAACGCTTGTGATGATTTGTAAATTATGTGAAATATAATTATTTGCCTAAAGTGCGAATATCAAAGAGAGACCCACTAGCAGACGCAGAATATTGGAGCCGTGGGACCATATGTTTATGCTTACACACCCTTAATATAACGCAATGCATTCCATCCTTAAATCAATTTTGGTAGGCATATAGCATGTATCAGTTTTGAACTGATATGACCATGGAACACATATTGTTTGTTGCTTCTGTTCTTTGCATAGAAATGAAATTTATCGATTTAAATTGAACTTATAGCTAATCCACGTTGTGGTATGATGAAATCAAATTGGGCAGTTGTGACAGCATCCGGTTGCAACCAAATACATTTTCATATTTTCAGCGAGATCGATGGGGTGAAATTCTACATCATGCAGTGGGATCGATTGAGAGGTGTACAATTGTATACTGTACGTAAACCGTCTCCTTGTGTGACATATTCTTATGCTTATGCTTACTTGAATGTGAGCACATAGGCTATTGTGAATATGCACAATTTTACAGGCCTCTTGCTGTAAAACAAAGCTCTAAGGGCGTACATAATGACGTGTTCTAATAAGCCAACATGTTTTATCAACGCAACTTTTATTACATTTCCAGCCTGACATGACGTTTTCATATCATATCCTATTCGTTACCGCTATCGCCCTGTTCTGTGTGAAAAAAACTTAACGGTATCCAATGCACCCATTTGGAATTTGCATTCCGAATTCCATTGGTTTAGTGTGGTCGCTCTGCTTAATTAGTTGACTGCATTTTGAATTGTCTCATTCGTTATACATTTCCCTTATCGCACTGTATTTACTGAAGTATGCATTATCCCGGCCTGGATGACTTATATACAAGTTTGAAGTAAGTGTCATGTGCACTCTCTCTGATTCAGAACTACTATTGCCCTTTCCCATTCCAACATACACCCTTTCCGGCCAACTACACATTATCTCCCAAACCACCAGTGTTAGTAGATGAAACACCCTGTGTGATAATGTTTTTCATCGACATAAACCAAGAAGTGATAACATCATTAGCAATAGCCTGGCTGAATTGCGCGCCAAGACGACAATAATACCTACTAACAGACAAAGAATCATTCATGGAACGAAATAAAAATATCACTGCATGGTTCGTAATCACTAGAGTTCCACTATAATCTTCATAGCACAACTCAACCAACTGAAGACCCATTCACGTAAAATAACCTGAGGAAACGATATTGTGGGCCCTATGAAGCGCTATGATTTTTACTCAATAACCTGACGATAGTGTCTGGAGTACTAATGAGTACTATTTGTGATTGCGTACCATAAAGTTAAATTCAAGGTTTGGATGCTGTCAATGTAACTTATTTCCCCAATGAGAACCGAATAGTATAATCCAATGTGAACCTCTACTTAGTTGTGCACTGTTATCTGTTATTAACGCATATTTTGTTCCCCAGCTATATTATTTGGGATAAAATACCTTACTAGCCATATCCATCAGCAATATTTATACGCTTTATGAAGAAAGACGGTGATTCAATTTCCCCTGTCTGCAGAATTTTAAAGATTTGCAGTCCGGCTGTCTAAGTGATGTAGCCATCCAAACATAACGGATGTTTTGTAGATTAATCGACATAATTCTTATACATCTAAGCTACGAGCAAAGCATTTACATTTGATGTATCCACAGCTTGCAGACCAAATGTTAAATAATCAACCGATGAATGTAATGCACGCAATCTTCTCAAGATGGTCTTAAAGCACAAACTTACTATTGGTTGTCTAACACATGTTTGGGCCGACATATTGTTATCGGTCAATACCGATACGTCTGTTGCGCGACTTTGGCGCTCCATATCACACAGCATACTTACTGGCTTGGTGTTGATTGTATGCAGCGCAGTCATATCAGAAGGAATCAGTGATTGGATGTAAGCTGATCACGCTTTGCGGAAAAACTGCATTCAACTAAAAAGACTTGCTTTGTACTTTTTTCCAAGAAAGTAATTGGAGCGGATTCCACAACGCTTGACATAGTATGCATGTTAATACGATGCAGCTTTTCACAATGCCACATGCAATTTATTGTTACGAACACGACAGAAAGTAGTAAACCGCAGCATAGTTGCGCTTTGGATGGAACTGTGAATTTTTACATGTCACCAAAAGTTGTATTATAATTCATTTTGATAGCCGTGACTCCCGTTTGGTCGTTTATTTATTTTGGATCTTGTCGTGAGCAGAATAAATCCTTGCAAATGAAAAATTGTGCCGATAAGGTAGCTGCTATATGTGGACATTAGTGTACTGATCATGAGTAACATACTGATTTTTTATACACCTTGACCGGCAATATTCCAGTTAATTGATGAATGAGTGATTCATTTTATATAATAACATCGCACAAAATGATATAAATGGTATCGCTTTCACAAAAACTGCAATATGATTTTATTGACATAAAGTGCCAGCTTGTTTTCGTCCTTTTGCTGAGACTGTGCATACTTATGCAAGTCTGAGGGAATAAGTTAATCACACTGGAAACATTGTGTGAAAAACACGGACGTCTCCATAATCATTTGCTCACTCAACAATGTGTAAACCAAGTGATTATGATAAAACGGAGACATCGAGACCACCAGACATTGGGAACCACCATGCATCAATTACCTTGCCTCCCATGCGGATAGTATGTCTATCATAGTCGATGCAGGCGGCCCGATTGGGTCTTTTTGGATCGTGAAATTTGTAGCATCGCCTAATTATACGGTCTCTCATCGTTACTCAGCCAACATGCGGTGTGTATGGAAAAGAGAATCAATTAACTTACACGCATGGCATGTCACAGCAATGATAGTATACGTTTCATGCGGTGAATGGTGTGCTGCAGTTATTTCTAGCATTTACTGTGCTCACTGTCAACTGTCGATTTCAATTGCTCCCTACAATAATAGAGATTGATAAACATTGCAATATGTGGTATTCAAGAGTACACAACGTCAGCCTATGACAACCTTGGCAATAAAAAAATACGGGTTGCGAAGGCTTCAACCTTTTTTGTACTCAATGGCAGGTGTACAAATTGAAAGTTCCCCTACGACTTGAATCATATGACATGTATTGATAAGATAATGGCTCTCGTTCATTATTGCCCGAAGCTTAGCTATCAAAGCATTCAATGAAGTAGACGTTTTACACGAAACGTTGTTATGCGAAATATTATTTTCCGTTCGTTAAATTGTTTCGCTAACATTTCCCTGGTATCCTCATTAAAACTTTACAATTCGAGAGATAAAAAAACGGAGAGTTCACCCTATCTATCCTATACTATTCTGATTACAACGTGACATCACATAGCATAATAAGTAGCGAAACGTCACTTGCGTCATATTTCACGCCAATATGAATTTATCCACAGTTAATCATATACAACTTATATTAGCTTTAAACCGCCGAGTTTTGGGTTCCGATATGATACAATTTTCTAGGTATAAAAGATGTCATGATCCTTTGATGTTAATAGCATCATAGATTCGTGTGGGCACCTATACTTTTGAACCTGAGGCCATAAACGGCTCGGCAATATAGCGGGAGTAATGGTTTAATATTCATGCTGAAGTCCACTAACAAT
The DNA here is from genome assembly GCA_034190875.2 of Urechis unicinctus. Classification (NCBI taxonomy): domain Eukaryota; kingdom Metazoa; phylum Annelida; class Polychaeta; order Xenopneusta; family Urechidae; genus Urechis; species Urechis unicinctus. The sequence goes on along the minus strand of CM067353.1, from coordinate 76,515,746 downwards.
TCCGTTTGCGTCATCAATGGATATAGCTGCATTTTCTTATATAACCGAAAGATGTCGATTAAAATTAATCCAGATAGTGTTGCGTTATATTTGAAGATATTGCTTTTAACAAGTATCAGAATAAACGACGCGCTTAATGTCTGTATGACTTTCCTCCCTTCCAAAATAAGTTCAAGATAAATCAAACAAACGGATCACCAAAACTTTATATAACGTCCTCACGATCCCCAAAATATCTAACATTCACCATTCTACCATTAAACCAATATTTAATTCAACATACAGCAACCGCTGTCCATCCATCAGGTTATCATGGTACACCTTTGTTCGAGTTTACAAGCTACTGTGACAGTTCAAGGTACTTTTAGACACCGGATGACAGCCTTTATATCACTCGCGCCTCCACCCGACAAAATCTGTGAACACGCCATCTGTCAGAGTAAGCCCTCATAACATAGCTATAAGCTATTGACCTTTGAAGCAGCGCCCGGTAAGCGAGTGCAGAGTACCAGCTGCTTGCAGAATAGACAGTATCTATATACTGGTGGACTAAACTTCTAGAAATGTCAATGACCTTCCGTAAAACCCACAGTCATAAAGGCACATGACTGTCTATTCGGGTTGAGTATTCACATTAGACGTAAAGAGGTACCCTCACCCTTTTTTGAAAGCCTTAAGGTATTCACCTTCTTATCGAATCAACCAGAGACTGTGCTATAATTTGTCACTCGAGTAGTATAGGTAACAGCGGTTCCAGCGCACTCGCTCAAATAGAGACCCACCCACCAACGATAAGGAATCCTCTCACGTCAGAGCATCATTTACCCACTTCGACTATTCTTTTCGGGTCCTAAGGTCTCAAGAGCTGCCAAGAGCTGAAGTCTCCGGACGGCGGACTAAGTGGCGGGGAGCCTCTCGGCAGGCCCTGAGTCGCAGGGCTTCTTGGCCCATGCTGCCAGAGCAGATTGAAGCTGCTCGATTGCCACATCTTGTCATTTACGTTCCGCGATCACTTGGCTGCTTCATAATTTAGAGAATAATAAGTTGCTCCAAGAGAATGCAAGGGCGTTAAAAAGAGCACCCCCAACAAGTAATGCGAGTGTGGCCATTACTTCAGTATAGCAACTGGTAAGATTCCTTGTTTAATTAACATATTCTTTGTTGCTATGGCTATTGATACATGGAAAACAGCCACAGCCAGGTCCCGTGGGGTGAAATCAAGATGTGCTGCCCCACCACCCAGAGCCATCTTGGCAAACTTGGCATATCCTACTGAAACACGGGAAACAACTGCACTGTGGTACAGAGCGTTGCAAGCATTTTTCCATCAGTAATTGGTGTTGTTATCTTATTCCATATAAAACGGATCATTTAAATGAGCGTCCAGAAGCTTTTGTACCACAACCTGTTTAGGGTGTGAGGCTAGTCTCTGCCTGTAGCAATACATCGTAGTCCCAAACACCCCAACGCCGCCGACAGCCAAAGACGCAGCCCATGTTGGCCACGCCTACCTTTTCAGAGGCTTGTTCGTTGATGTTGGCTAGACAGCTTCGTCTCTAACATCTGTAAGCGTGGCCTTAGCCTCTCGGAGCTCTCTCAGAAGCTTATTTTGACTGACTTTTCGAGCTGCAGCACCCTTTCGTCCTGCCGCAACCCTTTTATTGTTTGTTGTAGTGGTCACTGAAGTTATCTCCACTGGTGTTGTCTCCCCTTGATTCGTGTTCATTTCTTCCATGTTCACTTACTAAATTTATTTGTCCAATTGACAGCTCTTAGTAAGCACCTGTTATAGCGGAGTTAAGCACCTGTTATAGAGGAGTTAAGCACCGGTAATAGCGTAGTTAAGCACATGCTATAGCGGAGTTAAACACATATTATAGCGCGCAAGTGGTGTCTTCCTCTCCACTGGCCCCTGTTGATTCGGTGCTTGTTTTTCCAAATTAACAGTGCTTAACTGTTGTTAAAGCCGGGGTTATGGAGCTCAAAACATAACATAGCGATGATATAGCTCACAAGTGGCAGTGCTTAGGGCATGTCCAACAAACGGGTCAGTCTCCAGGTCTCTATTTAGCTTTGGCTGCTGTTCAGGTGGGATTGATAGAAACATACAAGCAATACCTAGTAAAGCTGTAGCACTGTTTGACCTAGAGTGCGTACATGCTAGCGCCTAGCCATACAGCTTCATCAGACATCGATTCAACCTGGTCAATTGTAAGGTACTGACGGGCCTGACGACAGCAAGCCTATCACTCTTAGAAGACATATCTACATTTCCGGTGCAACTAGGTTCCGCTCCCCCAGACTTTGTCTCCACTAAGCTAGTCGTGTCCTGTTCATCCATGAATATACGTATACGCCTTCGAGTTTCAAAATATTGCACCGCTACCCAGAAACCTAAATTGGTTACTGAGGCAGCGGCTGCTATCGACGTCATATGAAGTAGGTTGATCAGTCTTCAGCAGTAGTTCTGCGTGCTTGGTCTTTGCTAGTAGTTGGCGTACTGTGGCACTTCCTCTTTTGTTCGAATTACATCATTATCATGTAAGGTGTCTTCAAACAAGTCACGATCCTTGGTGAGAAAGAGCACCATCCAGCAAGTCTGCTCACGTAATTCCGTGAGCACAGAGTTGTACTTTTGGGTGAGGACCCAGACACTTTGCTGCGCATGGCAGCCGCTAAACGCCAGTTCGGATAACGTCTTTCTTCTTGGTTAGGGCCTTTGTTGCCGAACAGTCATCAATAATGTACAGGGTTGGCTCGCCCTTAAAACAACAGTTAAAAGCCCGCAAGTGGTCATGGAGCCGCTCCCCTGGATCAACGACGTAGACCTCTGAATCATCCCACACCCATGACCGCAGCTGATAGGCCTCCTTAAAACGTATGGTGGAACAGAGGATAACAATATGTTAGAAGGCGCCGAAGAAGGGCCTTTCAGGTAGGTCGAGGATGAATACGGTTCTCCCGCATCCTGTCTGCCTACGCGCAGTAGCCGAAACTTGGACCATCTGAAACTGACTGTGCGGCCGAACCTGCCATCTTTAATGTTAAGCTGTGCATCCATAACAATATACATATAGACGTTTAATGCACCAGCTGCCTGTGATCTGTATGGTTATACCCTCAGACGCATTCTCCACGGCCCTGCCACTACCGTGCAGCTGGTCGTCATCACTCGTCCTCAAGTCGAGCCACAGAGCATACTTACTGGTTAAGTACTCTCCTAGGGAGACGTCCGACAATGCCAAGTCTTTTGCAGCTATTGCTACAATAGGGTCTCATTAACTCGTTGCTGCAAAGGCCTTCTCCACTTCATCCCACTGCGGGTAGCCACGCATGCCCTGGGCATAGAGTTAGATGGCGATGCCCTCAATGGTCACCTCAACTTTTGTAATTTTTGGGTTGTAGAACGATTCTGTCTTGCTAGCGAATGAGGCGTTGGGTGGGTCTTCAAAGAGCCGTAGGATGCCCTTCATGCTGCTAGCAGGAACGTTCAGATAGATGTTCCACAGTGTATCTATTTTATTGTATACAAGCTTTCTGTGGCGATGTACACGGTCATACAGAATTGCTAGTCGACCTGTGTACTGGGTGCGTATCATGCCTGACAACTCTAGTTGGGTAACAATGTCATGCTCTAAGGAGATGCCGTAAATTTTTTTAGCTGGCAGCGGTGTCGCCTGTTGAGGGAATTATGTGGTTGTAGTCGTTGAACGTGAGCTCGTATTCTAGTATGTCATTAGGTGCGCTCTGGTAGAATGACACGTGACTCTTGAGGAGTTCAAAGTCAAGCGGAACATAAAACCTGTTACCATACACATCGGCTACGGCCTTGTCCTCTTCCTCGGTCTCATCCTTGTCTCCTGCCTCCATTCATATCTTATTGCGTTTCTGTCATCTGATATGTCAATGCTCTGATACTGGAGGCCCTGTCTACTCCTGTGCAGTCCGCCACAAATCGTGGTAGCAGTAGTACACATCGCTGTCATCAATAGACATGACCTCGTTGCCAGAAATCTTGATTGTCATTTTCTTAACCACGGCGTGGCCCAGGTTTGCACAACCCTGCGGTTAGGATCAACCGAGGTCAGCATGATTGTAAAGAGCAGCCGTGCTGTCCCTGGGACAATGACGTCATCTACGCCTTTGGGGAAGCGAACCAGCAGTTTCTGGTTCTGGTCAATAGTGCTTGGACTGTTTGTAATAACTACAGACTGTTGCACGCCCTTTACCCCTAGGTGTTCGCGTATCTGGCGATGTGTGTTTAGTGTGCGCCCGTAAGTACTCGACATGTTAAATGCTCAATTACAATTATATCTTTAACACAAAAGCATGGACTTTGATATTCCAACATTTAACGACGCAACGGAGGAGGATTGGCAAAACGCTGGAAGAGAGGATGAGGATTGGCCCGCTGTTGAATTAGAGGACGAGACACTCCCAATTCAGGGAGGGGGACTTCAGATGGATACGTCTATACCACAGGGAGGGTGATTAGTTATAGGCGCTGTCAATGATTATTACGATGCACTGGCTGAAAAAGGTTAGAGACCTCCCTGCGTCTACGATTATACAAAGTTTACACTCGTTGGAGGAGAGTTACGTTTGAAGGACTACCCTGACAAAAGTATTACAAATTCTCGTACTAAAACCCCACTTCAAACAATAGCTTGTAGAGGGGAGGGGGGGGGGGGTTAAGGTCGTCCGTGATGGTTTGGGGTTTACTGAGTGGTCCCAAAAGCTGTGTCACAAAAGAAAGCAAAAGCCCTCCAAGGCGTTGACGAAGCAGCTGCTAGTGCCGCAGAGAATTTAGAAATGAGCGGCTCTGAAGCTGTGACAGAGCAAGGTGGTGTGGAAGAAACAAGCTTCATAGAGGGCGTTCATAACGCCATAGAAGACCTAGGTACACAAAAAGACAACGAACTACCACTCAGAGAGCTTATAACGCTTGACAAGGCTATGCAGACCCAGAGGGGTGAGCTGGTCAACAACCTAGCTAGAATAACTGAGATAGAAAGGGATATAGACCGGCAAAAAGCTAAAATGGCAAGCCTGGAGGAGAACGTGAGGGGTGATAGTCGAGCATGGAAATTCAAAGCAAATGAGCTTGCAGAGCTGCCGGACCTGCGGAGCGTCTGTGTTGAGTTTGCCTCTGTAAATCGTTAACGTCTGCGAACCCAAGTTAACCACATGAGGGAAACGATCAACAGACTTCTTAACGAGGACAGAACGCTAGCTGAGCGCGCACGCACCCTGTTCCTGGAGCAGGGCATAACAATCGCCTCCATCCTCGCTGCGATTGGATTGGCAATCTCTACCCTGGTAGTTGCTTGGGACGGGTGGAGGGAGCACTAGTGCAACCCCAGCACCAACACCGACGCCAGCTGATAAGCCCGTGGTAAAGGAATGGATTAAAAAACAGCTGAACTCCTTGGCAAACGTCCTGAAGGGCCTGGCCGGTAAGGCAGCTATCGCCCTTCCAGGAATCAATTGGCTCCATCGTATCATGGCTGCTTAAGTCAGCTGCAAAGGTGGTTGGTTGGATGGTAGATCATGTGTGGGCCGCATCTGTGGCGGTAGAGGGAGTTATCATCCTGATACTCCATGACTTACTACGTAGCAAACCAAAGCACAGCTAAGCCTATAGCGATTCCACATAATAAGAGCGGTTTTCTCATCATCGAGCTAGGCCACACAGCTTGGAATGCCTGGAGAGGGGAATCCCATATCTGTATCCAGCATAAGGCCAAAGCTTCCTCTATCTGGAAGAGCAGCTACCGCGTTGACATCAGTATTGCTGCCGATCTGCTGTTCCACAGTCCCGATGGTAATCAGATTTTTGTACCCAACAACGTTTCCAATGGCGAGGCTCACATCCGACGGAGCCATGTAAAGGCCCGTTCCAAACACATAATCAGCCTTTGAGGAAGCCTTCAGGAGGTCGTTCTGATACCGGAGGATGGATGACGAAATGGTTACTGGGGAGTTGATGGCATCCTCAACGTCAGTTTGGAATTGCTTTGGGCATCAAAAGACGTTCGAACACCGAGTATCGCTGAGCGGGTCTGAGCCTGAGCACTAACAATGGCCCAGACATAGGTCCTGATGCTGTCGTTAATTCGCTCAACGCCAGTCTGTGTAAAGCCCTCAGACGTGTCCAGTATGAAGGTACTCCAGGCCTCGTCAGCTTCAGGTCCATGTGAAGATGTAGAACAGCCCTCATTTTCTCCTAACAAAGTTAGTGCAGAGTCTTTTGTTATATGGATTGTTATGGGGGTCATAGGCATGATCCTAACGTAGCGGCGCTTGTAGTTCTGCGAATAGGTTACGCACTGTGTAATAAAGGTGAAAGGTGTAGAGAGCTTTCACAAGTGGAATCCCAGGCTCGAGGTGATCGTGGGATGACACGCCACAGCCGGATGTTGCACACCACACTGCAAAGTTTAAATGGTTCTGGCAAAACTTGATTGGATTTGTATGTGTCTTGGGGCAAGTGGTGCAGGTGTAATGCATACAGTAGTTGCCATTCCTATTGCCACAGTGATGGGTGCTATTGGGGCCGCTTGTGGGCTACTTGTAATTGCTGGACATTTAATCAGTCGGCGGCTGACCATCAAAGTGAAAAAGCATGACGAGATCCGTATTCTCGCGCAGAGCAAATTGAATAGCATTGCTGACATTTTAGCGGCAGGGCTTAAAGATGGGTTTATCTCAGATGATGAGTTTAAGCTCGTTTCGGCCGAGATCACGAAATAAAGTCAAATGAAGAGTGACATTAAAGCAAAATGTTTGAAAGTGGCAGAATCGCGCCCTAGACCTGCTAAGGTATGTCCCCTCGGCAGTCCATTTAAAGAGCGGGGGTTGCTGGGTGTTATGGAGGTGGCCATAAAATCTTTCTGCAACGATCACTACGGAGTCAAACAAAATACGGACCAGTGGGAGACCACGAAAAAGGGTTGCGTTGGAGGAAGTGACTACTCCGCCATCATAGAGCAAAACTACTCCAGCAGCTTCAGAAAGAAGTTGACTGAAAAAATTAGCAACGAGGGTGTTAGTTTTAGCAAACCCTGCCTCTGGGGTAAGACTTTTGAGGAGGTTGCAATTGCAGTATTGGAGAAGGTGTACGACACCAAGGTCTACGGAAACAATATCTATTTTCAGGACAGCGCAGCGGCCTACTCTCCGGATGGCTTTTGTGTACTTCCGATCCGGCGGGCACAGGGGGTGACCGGGGTTGGAGTGGATGCTGTCTGTCGGGGGCATCCTGAGGAGGTTGTGCTGCTCGGGATAAAGTGCCCCTACACTCGGAGCCCTGGGAGAGTGATGTATAAGCCTCAGGTTCTGTTGGGGTTGCACCACAGTCCGGTGGCGACCATCGGGATGTTTGTTGACTGCGTTTTCAGGTTGTGCTCCTTTGAGGACCTGGGGAGGGCTGAGGCGTAAAATCCAGACATATCACAAGGATCGTAACGAGTGTATAAGGAGACGTAGGCTTGGGGGTGGGCGTCTATTGAGGGCCTCCAAGACGGTGACTATGGCGCGAACAGGAGGTTTAATAGTTGCCTGGACGTGGAACAGGAACAAAGCAGTCCTTGGCTGGGAAGACCGAGAAGGACCCCGGAGAGGTCGGCAGGCGCCTTCTACTGTTGGTAGCTCTTTAAGATGAGATTGATAACCGCTCGTCCTGATCCCGACTTATCGAGAACAACGACGCTAAGGTTGCCCAGTTCATGCAAGACCGCGTGGAAAATGGAACTTACACGGGTGGTCCCGGCCCCGGAATGTTTACGCTTAAGGACCTCAATGAATAAAGACCCTGGAGGTTGGTAGTATAGGTAATAGCGGTCTCCCCTACCCCTACCCCCTGCGACTCGTGGGCCTCCCTCTTCTATGCGACTCATGGCCTGCCGAGAGACTCCCCGCCACTTAGTCCGCCGTCCGCAGCTCTTGAGATCTTAGGACCCGAAAACATTAGTCTAAATGGGCAAATGACGCTCTGAAGTGGAGGGAATCCTTATCGTTGGTGGGTGGGTCTCTATTGGCGCGAGTGCGCTGGAACCGCAATTACCCATACTACTACTCGCGTTCATTCGTTGTTTGGTTGTCTGAACATTCCTGTCGTAGCCTACAACAACAAAGCAATCCATTCCAAATCTCGATTTTAATCCATCAAATGCAATTAATGAATAACACAACTTGACATTGTATTGTATGATTCAACAGAATGTCACAGAATACACTGAGCATCACAATAATGAATAAGAATGAAGCAGAATTAATGCGCTCGTCGTAGATAGAACCTATGCCGCCCAATCTTATCGCTCTATTAGGAGATTGTATTGTGGCAGTTACACGTGACATTTCATTACAAGACAAACAGTCAAAAGCGGCATTTCTAGGAAAACAGAAAGCTAATGCTTATCGTGTCTACCCATGCAGCGCAAGGCTAATCAACAAAAGCTATACAGACCGTCATCATATATCTAATTGGTAAAGTATGTCTGCTGTCTATTGTCAATTCATGGCTACCAATGCCTCGTCTAGATTAACAGACAACCGCATATGTGAATATGACGGTTAAGCAGATTGGTCTTCATTTGGTTATAATGTGGTTATGGCTGCTTTTAAAATGTAGGGTCGCTGTGAATATGAGTTCTCCGAATGAATGTGTGTGTGTTAGCATATATGTTTACACGTACGTATATATAAATATATATATTTCACTCTGTGTGTGTGTGTGTGTCTCTGTGTGTGTGTGTGTGTGTGTGTGTGTGTCTGTGTCTGTGTCTGTGTGTGTACTTGTCTATATTAAATTACATTTCTACATATGCAACCCTTTTGGGGCAATTTAGATACTGTTATTGAACGCATCCTGTGTCAAGAAAAAGTCTATACTTGATTCGAACTTGACACTTGCATACGATTTTGTTATCCCCGTTTAATTTTTTTCTAAATTTGACTCATGACGTCAATCGAACTTTATAATTCACAGCGACGGCTGCTAACTCATTCAAAACCAATCAGCCGTGGAAAAATGAAGACATGTAGTCATATCACCCCATGCTTTGCAACCATTAAGGATTTTTATCCATGTCATATTTGCTGATATTGCTTCATCATCGTTTAACCGTCATTGTTAAACTCATTGGCATAATTCTCCGGTGATCAAATTTCAGATAGAATGACTGGCAGCGGTAGGTCGACTACGGCGACAGCTTAATGTACATATATATATAAATATATATATATATATATATATATATATATATGTGTATATATATATATATATATATATGTATATATTGTCCCCCTTTAACTGCTTCGCACGCGCTGCCCTGTGCATTTTAATCTCAGAATATATTACACCCCGCGGGCTGGCTTGATATACTCGCAGAGGAGTCTGTGGTCCGCATACCTGAGCATCTACAATTTGTATCATTAAGTTGTTGGTAAAAACGTTTTGCCCAAGGTTATTAATTACATGCCAAACTTAACTAGCAGCTTCGTGATTGGTCACTCAATACTCACATAGAGTATGCGTAAACTCTGTACAACAATGGGGGTGGTGGTGACTTTGCGAGTGACACTAAACCTCATATATTCAATCAGCAGGAATGGTTTATCGGTAGAGTTGCAGCTGGACTACCGATCTTTGCAATTTGAGGAATTAATGTCAGTCCGACAAACTGTTGCCAAGTCTAATAGATCTACTGTTAGTGACGGATACACACTACAAGCCAGTTTTGAAAATGAAGACAGAAACAGGACATACTCTTGCAGCCTTCCCGATAAAACGCAAGCCATGGCAGGTATGTTAATTGTTTCTTTTGCTTAATCACTCTCGACACGTTGACGAAATACAGTTTGAACAAAGTTGTGTAATTATCCAATGTTGGGCTGTGTTAGATAATTTAACAATATCGCAGATAATTAAATAGTACATGATTATTACAAATAAGCAAAGGAATGGTTAGCTTCCAGATATAATTATCTAGACGTTATTCGATTTCAGATTCAAGTCTCACTGTCATAGGTGCTTTGGGACAATGCCAATTGCAAAATTTTAAACAAATATTTTTAGGCGTGACCTCTCTTTACGCGCGAGTTAATCGTGTGCCACGCACAGACTTCATAATAACCAATAATGAAATGAATCATAAAAAAAGTTTACTTAGTGATAAGATTGATAATGTTTTATTGTCCAATTTTTATTTACATATTTATCTAAGCATAGTTATTCCTATCACTAATCAAATGATATATTATGGTGATAAACATTAAAATGTGATAATCATTAAAATAACAGCATGTACCAGCATAGTAAATCATTATCTGATGAATACATGTTGCACATAATGGGGGTTTATTATGCATAAATCTTGATACTGACAGGAAGCAAATCATTATATTTTTGTTAATAGGTCATCAGGCCCTTATAGAAGCAGTCCTATATCGAATTTATCTATACAAATTGTTCATAAATGTGGAGATTGACAATGTTTAAAATGCCAAGTTTATGGAATAAGAAGTTGGTACTTTCTGCAAAAGCTACTTGGCTACTCTAGTCATTCCAAATACGCGCTTATGCTAAATACACAGCATATTTATGTAGCTTTTTACCGCACTGCCCCTTTATTGTATAACAATGATATATATATAGACGAATAAAAGTATAGTGCAAGGTCAATAATGTTTGTTCATATACTTTGTATTTTATTTGATTTAACTCATTTCATAGCGTCGAATATGGCTTTTCCATTGTAATGTTTTATCAACGAATCTAATGTTTACGTTATTCATGTTGTGACTTAATGCATAACTTATTCACTAATTGTGCTTCATTATTGTCATCCGCTAACATTTCAGTTTGTTAAACATGCGATACACTAGGAAGATCATTTACATTAACCAAAAGTAGCTGAAAATCGAACCTTAAGGTAAAACACAGGTTATTAACTGCTGATGAGGTTTTATACCGTTGTGTTCAATAAATTGTAGTCGATCTTCAGGATAATTACATGACGGGTTACATATAGATTTTCCATAAATCCACATAATTAAAGTTTGAAAATGGTATTGTGCGATTGACAAAATTAAAGGCCATTGATATAGTATTAACAATTCCAAGAAATTATTTCTTGTTGTACGTAGCTTTTGTTGTTCTGCTTTGTAACAAAATTATATGTCTCTGGAGCAACCAGCTCGACAACCAGGCTTGCAACGTTTTGGTATTCAGCACATGCCTGTGAAGAACGTTTCAAATATTTACTATAAATGAAGATTATATGTAAATAAAAAGCAAAATAAAACGTTTACTTTAGATGGAAAACCAAGTATTTTCACCACCATATGGCGGTTAGGTTCTACATGGTGTGTACGTATGTGTGTGTGTTAATCATGCGTGCATGTGTGTAAGTATGAATGTGGGTGCGGGCGTGTAAGTATATGTGTGTGTCAGAGAAGAGAATAACAACGAGGAGAAGCACCCGTGAGATAGCAGGTGCGTCCTGATGGGACTGAGTGCATTAAGTAACATAAGGTATTTTTAATGTACTTTCGTGGTTAACTATTTAACTGATATTTGGATTTAATATTCTCTTATTATATATTGAAGCCGATTGTGTAGATAGATATAAAGTTAGTGAACAATAATATCAAAGCTGTAATTGTCGCTGCCTTATGAAAAATAACCCAAAGCATACATTATGAAGTATGGGAATGTGATCACATGGCTCAACAAATGCTAGATACAAACGCTTTGTCAGGAATGTCTTCTTCGCTCTACGACCGTTGAGTCTTAAAACAACCACTAACTCTCTCGCTGTCACAGATACCCTGAATTGTGAGAAGCATGCTCACTACCCTTTCTCATTGTCAAACAATGCCATCTGTTTAATGGCAGACAAACAGATCCACACATACAATTATGATTATGCTTGTAATAATTGCAAACCTGGTCCGCGAGATATATTTTAATGATGATGATGGTAACGATGATGATGAAGATTGTCCATACGCTTTTAAGTAATTAATCTTCAGGTCGTCCAATTGTCTGTTATGATAAGGGAAAGATTGAGTGGATGCATCGATATTTGAGTTATCGAGTGGGTAATTACGAAGCGGGCCACGTAGGGGTTATGGAGATGTGGGTTGGAACATGAAGGAACAATACGTCAGGTGTGCGTTAACGAGCTAATCGATATATATATATATCACTCGTTTGCTTGAATGGGACCAAATGCCAAGTGGTGTAGGTCAGTGAGCGACTGTTTTTCATTATTAATGCAGAATCCATTTGATTCTCGCAGCTCGCCTAGACTTTCCCGTCATGGACATAATATAAAACCGGGTCCCAAAATGTGGAAGCAGCGCAATGTTGAGTGTCATATATAACCTGTCTAAAAGGAACCAATTCACATTTTAAAGATCTAAAACCATGACGGAGTTTCGAGGGACAATGGATCAGCAGGTGTGTTTTATTTCACTTGTACACAGGCACACTATAATATACAAGCACACTGTTAGCAATACTGGAACACATGATTAGCTATCTGTCTTTTCCTTGCTCATTGTTGCGTTCTATCGTAGCGAGGATTTAGCGAGTGAATATCGTCTCTCCCTGCCCCCGCCATGATTGAACGGTATTTCTCTTATGTCAACTGCTCTGCGTAAGTAATTAGTACTCCAAGTCGAGGTTGTTTTATAAGCGTCGCTGTCAGCTGTCACGAAACAATTTCATTGCAGTAACCAATGTAATGTATGTGTATGTTTAATTTTATAGCTATGAATGCCATAGCTAAACCACATAAACGGAATCATACTTGACAAGTGCATTCAAATGTTGATAGTCCGATATCTCTTAATGTATGCGCCAATAATGCCGAATGCCATTTACGTTTTTCAAACTAGGTTTTGTTGATATACAATATATAAACATCATCAGAGACCCAATAGAGCGAGTTTCATCTCTATTTTTGTTCTTAAAATATGGATTCTCCCATCAAACACTCCCTGCAAAAAACAGGACTATGATCCAAAGGGTAAAGAAGAAATATATTCGCAGGGGTTGTGCTGCGATCTCTTATATGCATACTATCGTAGCAATTAATTTTAATGACAAAAGAGACTAATCAAAAATCTGTGAAAACTAGTTAAGTCACACTCGTTACTTTTCGATGTATGTTGCAGATTTTCAGTGAAAGCGTCATGCTTCGCAAACCTTAATGTTTCATACCTAATAGACAATTAGCCTTTTCCTGTGGTCAGACCCCTCTATGTTGAAATGCGAGGTGAGACATAATTTTTTAAAGATGTGTTTCAGTGGTTGGATTTTTAATTTAGTCCGTTCAGGTTGACAAATAACACAACGGACCGCGGCCGAGTTGCAGCAAGCATTGGCAAGAGCAAAATATGCTGTCGAGAAATCTTACCTCGTTGTTGGAATAACGGAAAACTTGTCGACATTCTTGGCTGTAATCGAAAAAACTCATACCAAATTACTTTCAAACGGCTTCATCAAGATTTGAGAAACTGAGTATGTTAAAATACGAATCTGCGCTGCGCTGTTTTAATAACATCGTTAGATGAGACTTATTACCGCTTTACATACATCATTTAATTGTGGCCAGTGTGTTATGATTGAAGTAAATGATCAAAGCATATATTTCGCAGATAGCGAGCTCATTGCAAGTATTCTACCAAACAGAAAGATGACATTCCCGAAGCTGCTAACGGAATACTTCTGTGGGAATTACATTACGATTATGACTTCTACTACTTTGTGAAGCATAGGTTCTATGATTTGGCCATGCAATTATGGTTCTTAGGTAAGCAGGTAATGTAGCACTATCTGTTTTACGTTGTCTAATATTGGGTATATGATTTGGGCAACACTATAACAGTAAACTACATAAGAACCTTGAATGTATTGTTGAAGAGAATAAACACAACCTTACTGTTATACTCACAGTTTGAAGAAAAAACCAAAAGAGAGATATAGCCTCGGATTATTTTTCACGAACGTACGTATGAATTAATATCTTGACCATTCGTTGACGAGCTCTGGAGTGCAAAAAGTACATATTAAGAATAAAAAGTGACACAAATATTATATTTGCATTAAACTTTTTCATAACCTCAATAACAATATGCCAAATAATTAATTGATCATTGATGTCAGCAAACAATATGCCCACAAATGGTTGGAGTCTATATTACATTACTGGATATTAGTTTATATATATATATATATATATATATATATATAGATATATATATATATATATATATATATATATATATATATATATATATATATAGATATATATCTATATATATATATATCTATATATATATATATATATATATCTATATATATATATATATATATATATATATATATATATATATCTATATTTACATTATATATGTATATATATATTTATACATATATATATATATAAAGATATATATATATACGTGTGTTTTTATATATATGTATATTTTTGTATGTGTGAATATATATGTTGATATATATATAAATATATATAACTATATAAATGTATATATATATATATATACATATATATCTATATAGATCTATATATATATATATATATATATATATATTTGTATATGTATATATATATATATATATATATATATATATATATATATATATATATATATATATATATATATGCCGTTTGATGTTTACGTCTTGTTTCTGAATTGCATACTAGTTATACCTGTTTATGCTTTCATTTCCAATGCTCAGGAGCTCCTCGTTTCAATTCATAGCTTTTCCGCCGTGATACGTTAATATACTAAAAGGCTACATAACCAAAAGAGGTAGTATGCTACTGTGGGCGTGTGCAAATAAATTGGACTAAACACATGCAATTGCTTTATCCCTGTATTTGATATGCCAGGTATATCACATACGCAATCCCTACTGATAGATATAAAACGACATGATCTAAAGACAATATCCGACAGTATGACATTCGCATAAATATATTTGGTTGCCTCTCGACACAGTGCATTTCGATAACATCCTTATCGTGCAGATTGATTGCGAGTACTTGGTATCCATCACAATCACACTTAACTACATCGAGGTCACGTAATAATCTGGCTCGTGTAAGCAATAAAAAGCTATAACTTTTATTATTACAGGAAGGTCTCGGCCCTCATTCCACTTAATGTCAGGATTCAAAAACGGAATCTCATTCACGACAGCAATCAAAAGGTTCCGCTATTCAAAACGTAATGGGCTATGGTTACATCGAGACACAAATAAACATTCAATATAACTAAAGAAACTAGTCATACAGCGGTCAATATTGTTGAAATGCAAATTGGTGATCTTATATTTAAACTGTTTTAAAAGCACCTAAATCGATAAATTCATGGTGATTTTGAGATATCACAGCCATGCTATATTACAATCTAGCAATTTTACCAACTTCACATAAATTTAATAAATATTGTACAAATTCGCGACAAATGCATCTTTAATTGTTACGTTTGAAATTACCATGTATCGGCCGTAACAATTGCAACACAAATTAGATTTATCGGTAACGTCATATGCCCCCAAAACGGCGTTAATGCTCTATGAACCCAACAAGTATTATATCCTATGCAATGAATCATATCAATACACATGTGCTGATAAAAGCATCGGAACTTTTTTTACAGTGACTAGCCGCAGACTACATTCCACCAGAAATATGAATTTGTCCTGTATAATGATGCAATTTTGGAAACAATGTACATATTCTGAAAGTGTAATGTAACTGTTTTAAACAAATGTAATTGTAAATGATGTATTGTTGAAACAATTCTAGCAGGTAAAAATTTCTAGAATTAAAAATTTCTAAGCTTTTTAATTTCGCAATTTACTAACTAGTTATCAACCGATTATAAAAAATAACCTTTTCTGACAGCTGAATCAGTTAGAAACCCTTAATAATTGACATGTTCTATCAAAATATTTGTCGTTTTAAAAGCGCTTTGAGTTTAAATAATATTTTCAAATGAACATCTTTCGTAAAATTTTCGATCACTTCAAGAATGTCGATGACGTCACTTTCGTTAAAACGAGACTAAAATTTGAAGTTAACGTGTCGTTTCTCTTGTAGATGTCCCTATGGTCAACTGGTTTCCATTCAAAGGAAGCCCATTTAATTATCAATATATCAATAAAAACATTGTATTGTAAATCATCTATAGTTTTCTCAACAAGTAAGCTTGAAGAACAGCTGGTGTCACTTCTACCGCATTTTTACAGGTTTGTTAACATCAGCCTACACATCATGCTGCAAAAAGGTCGCCGCTGTTCTCTGCTCGCGTCACTGTCACCGCCATCTTTATAGTTTTCGCACAAACTAAGCTCAAAGAAAATTAGCGGTACAAAAATTCAAGATATTTTCGATATATTTGCACATTGACAGCAAGCTAAGATGAAGGTCATCTAAAAAATGAAACACTAGTATTTCGAATAACTTTGCCTACACATGTGACTGTACTAAGGTCGTCGCTACTCTCTACTCGCCTCACAGGCACGCCCTCAAGTATGGCACGCCGTGGTCATAGTTAATAAACAAAGCTTTTTATTGAGTAGGCCAAATCATTGTCAATCTATCATGAGCCCAGACAGCATAATATCTATAATAAATTTGATCGGTAATAAAATTATGTATATACGTGCGACGGTCATGAAAATTTGTTAAACTGTGGTTGCCAACAATTTAAAATCCGTAATAACATGGTCAATAGTGGGCTGATTTTGAAATACTCTACACCCTGATATAGTTCTGCCATGCATGGGCCTCTTTTCTAAATATTTGTCAAATCCTTTTTCCCCTCATTTATTCCACATCTAACAGTCTAATATACATAGTTATCATACAAAAAGCAACAATCCAGTTGAGAGCCTCGAACCAATGGCCTTTTATATGTTAGTGAGTAAGATCAACGTCGCTTATACCCACAAGAATATACTTCAGATTTGATGATTATGATCTTTACAATTTACTTTAACAATTCTGGTTACGGTAAACTAGAAACTAATAGCTATAATACCTATGAGATAATGTAAATGTAATACCACCCCTGTCCATGCCCAGTACTAACGTTCTTCCAAACTGGGATCGCTAGAAATAGATGTCGAAATGTTTGACATCTCAAAGATTAATCTTTTTTAGCAGACTTGAAATATGAAGGTTGTGTTAGCTGTGATAAATAGAAATTTCTATATTAATCCGAAAAGCAAACAAAGGTGAAACATGTAGTCTAATGCGACCGTCATCAGTTTTCAATTATATTTCACTGCAATAACCAACCAAATGCAAAAATAGGCTCAACAGATATGACGTACATCATAATGATCTATCAATGAACGCAATCACGCAGACAAATACAATGGTGAATTGCGTAAGCTGTGGAAGAAAGTTTTACAGCAATATTTACAGATTTAGCTCGATGAGTCCAATTTTTAGTTATTATGCAGTAAGGTAATTTATGACCCCTTTAATTTACTAACACAATATGTTGAATATATTTGTTGGCATAACGACGCACAAATAAAGACGCAAATAGGATTGCCTATAACCTGAAATAAATATTAGTTTTCTGCATCATAACAGGCTTTTGCATGCTTCACGACACGCAGTTGTTGTGCGTAACTTCGTTACGACCTCCTTCTTGATTAATCTTTAGCCTGTTTATAGATGTTTGTGACTGAAGAATCTTTACAACAGACCATCGCTATGTAACATGGGGGTCACGGCTCAACCGTCGTTTGTTACCTCAAATATACCACAGATATAAAATAAGGTGCCAGCTTTACTGATTAACCTCTTTAATGTTTTACGAAATAGTAATTGTTATTTCCAACCTCGCAAGTTATGGTCACACTTTTGCGTCTTTTAGCCTATGATTACTGATGGACAGTTCCGGCCAAGCGGTGTCATGTGGGCTAATTGTGCCACCTATTTGATGTCAGTGAAGGCGTCTGGTGATATCGGTGAAGGTGAGATAAAGGTAATGTTTGATATTGTACAAACCTTACTGTACATCTAGTGGATGTCTTGGTTGATGATTAACACAAATTTCTTTTTTTTCTTTTTCCTATCTAATTTCATGATTCAGTGTGATTACAAAAGCAGTACATGCCCCTAAAGAATCCAAGTAGTGCGCTGCAACATGACGCATTACGAGAAATCGACTATTTATGTAATATATTGTCACAATAGTTTACATGCAGTGATTTAAATGTTCTTTATGGCTGCTCTCATCATTATCTAAATGTAACCAATCTATTCATGCACATCCTTTTGTTATTAAATGTGTTATATTCGACTCCAAGAAGTAGTTGTTTCGTCGTCGAGACTTTGGACATAACAAACACATATTACATAGCGAACGTCGCATTTGCATCTACTTATCATCCCTGACAATTATTATATCAACTGTGTTTCAGAAATGTTGCTATGATATTTTGTTTATTGCAATTCCGAGTGTGGCGTCAGGAACATTTGCCATTCTGCGGTCATCATATCATTACGCGAGGTTAGAAGTGGAAGTTATATCAATAGAGTCTTTCTTAACTAATATCTCTGATTGTTCTGTTCACATCTGCAATAAATAAATAACGTACCTTTCCACAACTACGTCTGGTTAGAAATGAACAAATGTTGGAAATTAGAATGCGTTATCTTTGAAAACCTTTCGACATAGCCCTCAATACATCGCGCAGTGCTTATCGAGTGTGATACAATACATGACACAACACATCTGTTAATTATCTATGATGCAAAACCTAATGTTTAAAACTTATATTGGACGTCGTTACATAACGGGATTAAACATATGAAGCTCGTACGTTGTGTATCATTACACGTTTTATATCGTAATCTTTTGTTAGTTTATCCGAAGAAAGATGTGTTCTAATTGTTAATATAATACATTGAATAGTGACACTTAGAGAAGAAATATTCGTCATTTGTGGTCGTCAAAAGCATTGTCATTGTTAACATTATCTGATGAACAGTAAATGGCGATGTCATAGACACGCTTATCTAGAAAGGGCAGAGGCAGCTGAATTAGTGACTGGGTTGCATTATTTTGTTCCTATCAATAATAGAACAGACAAATTAGCAAATCATTCTACTGCAGACATGCACAACAAGTTCAATGAATGCAGAGCTTTCCATGTGACCAGAGGTAGGTTTGTCATTTTACTGCTCACGAAACATATATCGTCTTATATGGCTTTTCACGTAAATGAGCAGCAAACGACAGTACAATTAAAAACCTAGAACCCAATTAACAACCCAAACGGTATTTTTGCCACGAAAGCTGCACATGATACACACATTCCCGGTGAATTTTGTAAGTATACGAAGCATTGTTTTATACATATATATGTATTTTCCTAATCGTACTAAATTTATTTCGGGAAATAAACCTTTGACATATTCAACGTCATGTACATCCCTGCGTAAACAGCCGACGTAGGTGTAGCTACAGCAGTGCACTTAGCTGGCCGTCTGTGCTATTGTCGATCGAGGCGGTGCCAAATATTCTCTAATATCCAATTGATCTCATGTTCTTTCATTTATAAACTGCAATGTTATAAAGCAGAAAGATATTGACCTTAAACTATACGCTCATGTATCTTCTAAGCTGACAAAATGCAATACAATGGGAATCCATGTAACAGAGGAGCTTAATGATGAAACTAACTGTTACAATGACTGCGTCGACGCGTTCTGTTACCTGAGTATTTACATGCCAACGCAACGATGCAAGTAGACAATTGAAAATTTGCAGCCACTTGTCGGAATTATTCAGACCATTGGCAAAGGTGTAAATCACCTGATGAATATTTATACATCTATTATGCAGTAGATTTGTTGTTGTAACTTTATTGTCCCATCTACTCGTTCTTCAATAGCAGATTAGTCGGATAAAGACCAGATGCGCCATACAATCACCGTTGTATATTCAATTTATGACGAACTCAATGAAATTGAAATTGTCGATTTCAGTAAGCCTAAGTAATTGTTGGAGAATATCGGAACGTTTTGTGGCACAAACTTTGTGGACTGCGACGTCTGTATTTGACACAACTCCCTAAGCGGGCTATCATTGGACTCAAAAGGCATTATAGCCAAGGAATTTTCACAGACAGGAAAATATTATATTCTGATTAAGTCTAAATGGCTTTTGATGTAAAACGTAAAGTTAGGTACAAACATGAAATCAAATTAAACGAATATATATATAAATTTAGTTACTAGTCATATATATAATAATACACTGTTATTAAACCTGATTTTATGAAAGAAGTGAGAAACAACACAAAACCAAAATTTAAATAATGACAGAAATAAGTGATAAATTCATGAGGTGTACGGATTTTGCACATTATTCATAATAAATATTAAAGCCTACGACGAACTCTCATTTTCTTATGAACACTGCGACATGTGCAATCAATAAACATTACTATGAATAGTTATCAAGTTAGTGTATAGTCTTTTGCAACAATATATCCCAACAACGATAGCGAATTTCAAGAACTGAACTATCCAATCAATCAGAATCTACGAGACAAGGGACGAGGATCGAAATACTAGGTCTGCATGATATTTCAATCTGAATGCACTGTTTCGCTGGTTGCACGTAGCAGCCACATTAATGCAAGATGTATGTTACATTTATAAATTTGTAAACATGGATGGGCAACATTATGATGTTAATAAGCGATAATTACATTTTAGTCAGGAAGGAAATCAGCAAATCATCAACTGGTCGTATGGAATCCACAGTTAACAATAGTATTACCATGTATGACCAATTTGTCCGCTGTTCAGCCTTTTGAACGGCACATCCCTTGTTCAGCAGCGTGAACTTCCTCAGAAGTCAACTGGGGATGGACTAACGACTTAAGCCCACATACCCCCTACTCTCAAGTATCATTGGACAGAATGAGATACCTTCTGAAAAATCAAGTGCACATACATTATTTAGTCACTTACATGGTGGCATACATATTTCCGAAACAAATGAGAGACAAAGCCCCAAAACCGCTTTTATTGTTTTACTCCATTTCATATTTATTTCAAATTGCCATTCCTGACCACATGCAGTCAGCATTTTGATCTGCAAATTGAGCAATTTGCAAATGTTATCGACCTGGTTTAGTGATGTCTTTGTGTACGTTGTACAACTGGGCTATCATGCCACCACTATAAAATATGTCCTTTAATTAATTGTTCAACAGCAATGGTATAGGTCTTGCTACACAGAGTTATCGCACATATATGATGTGTAATACCATATCACACCTGCATTAGAGGTCATATCGCATGGGTCAATTCGTATAATCTCTTTTCTATCGGAACGATTACCAATTCTCAAATCGAGATTACATTTAAGCCATTTGAACTTTTTGTACATAATATAACAAATCATATGGAAATGCCTCTTCTCGCACGAATTAGTTTTTTGATTAGTTTACTGATTATATGCTAACTATTTATTCCTGCTAATGCAATGATCGAATCACATCCTGTCAGTTTGGATTATTATTACATATCTAACATACTGACAGGGGAAAGACAGGGGAGTTAAGAATATTTGAAAGGTGATATATTAAAAAAGACAAAGAAGTAAAATAACGTTGCGTGCATATGCAAATAGCGCAGATTGATTTATACGATCCACAAACAATGATATCGCATAAACACTGCGTACGATTGCTCCTATCTCCGGCAATGGACAGATAAAATGCGACAACATCGATACATCTTAACGACTATTTTGATTTCAATAAAATTGTCGTTCATGTGATTCAAAAAGAATGATAGGCAGCCATAGCAATCAGACTTAACCTCATTTTTGTCATGTAATATTCTGGCGATAGTACATTAACTGTGAGCACACATTGCAGTGACAAGAATTAATTGAAAATATTTTTCACATAAGTTGATGTCGCGAATCAGACATGCAAACTCCTTATGATAGAAATAAAGCAAGTGTGACTACTTATGGTTGTTTAGCTCTGTTTCCATGGAGACACAAACGGGGACACATTTAAAAGCTGAAGTGATTAGTAGACTTTTTGAACTCATACATGTGGATCATAATCACAATGAACATATTGCCAAACAATGTATCTCCTACGTTTATATAAAATGTTGGCTTTTCAATATGAATCAAAACTCACGTAACAATTCATAACTACGTCATTTGTAATTACCTTAAGACTTTGAACATTTGGTTACAATGTTAGATGACGTACGTGGCGCACATTCCACAAACCCAAAAGGTCACAAAATTATTTTGTAGTGCTGTCAAGTAATGTTATGACGCATATAACGTTCCCAGTTATTGGCCATATTTAAGCAATCAATTAAATTCGTAATGCGGTCGTTATGATTGATTAAGTACATTACACCCTTGGTGTGACTATCCAATGTTGCAATTTTATTGCAGCGAATTCGGCGGTGATTTTGGACCATCATTATCAATATATATACAATTTTGAAGCTGTTGTCTCTAATTCTAAGCAAGTCATAAGCAAAGTGACTTTATCATTGTCCATGATGATTGTGTACCATTGATAGTTTATTGCTTTATTGCTTGTCCGCACAATGTATGATTGTACGCACCATCGAGCACGCTTTATAGATAACATGATCACGATAGTGGCATTCTTTCATCAAAAGCAAGTATTAGATATTGACTGCATAAGGTAATCAAATAGGCTATTACCTTCTGCAGAACGCATATAATAACTGTAGCACTTAATGACCCTCGTGATCGTTAAAATCTTGAACAATAGAACGGACAACACAATACAGAATGGCAGGGGGGATCTATATGGCGGCAATGCTAGGGTCATTTCATATCCGTAACGAGATTGCGAGGAATAGTTCAACATGTTTTCTTTTGAGTGCCTGCCCTTCTTTATAACGTCTTAAGTAATCTTATGAGTCAACACGAATCGCTGTATCTGGCATTGATTGATTATAATTCGCTTGTTGGCCGACAATTTGAAGAACCTGTTGTTTGCTTTTCCTGCGAAAATGTCATCGTTGTCGTCCATACAACATACAACTGATAGTAAAATAATCAATTCAAATTAAAAAGGCTGAGTTCTGTAGCTTACAACGATGCCAATGGGTATATTATAAACTTAACGACAATAGCTTTCTCCTCTGTGATTAACACTGCATTGTCACAGATAAGACATAATGTTGGGGGCTATTTGTCAGCTGAGATGTAACATAAACTATATCGCGCTAAATTATGTTTATATTACATCGAAGGCCATAACAACATCTTACGGCAATGCAATGGCCTTAAGAATATTTAAGCGAAATGGAAGTCATTTTACACACATTTGTTTTACAATTGTACATGGGCTTTTTGTTCCTTAGACTGAACAGATATTTACAGGCGCGAATTGGCGTAATCTTTCCTCCTCCTCTATAGAATAATCATTTGTGTGAACACATTACAGACATTCACATAATTGTTTTCGCCAAAATTTACCATAACACACACTTTTTGGATATTGAATGATTCATATACAATCTTGTAAGAATAACCGACGATAAAAACACTAACTAACATATGAATACTTGTAACTCTCTTATAATTTAAAACGAAATACAAATACTAAGGTTACTTTTAATACGTGGCTCGACCCTCACCTAAATGGAAACAGGATATGGTGCGGTTATTTGAATGATCGACTTGTTGATCGTCATTTAATGCAGCCTTCGTTCACGATCCAGTCCAGCCATTGACACTCATTACCAGCAAATGACCTATCTCTGGAGAGTTCCACCATCATTATATTTGATTTATGTGAATCAATCGCCTTTTACCAATTTGTTGCTCTGCATTTACCACGACTGAATATCAATCAAGTTGAAAGTATCGCGTGGCCCATCTTGTATATATATATATATAAGGGCAGAGGATGGTGGTTTTCGGGACCTATATGAATCCCTTACATCCAATGGTTATGTCTTGAAGTAGAACTAAGGCTTCTTGTGCTGTTGAAGATAACATTACTGTCTTAGTTATGTTGATGTAAGTGGCGTGTTGGTGTCTAATTGGGGTGTGGGTTTTCGATAATACACAGCGGCTTCCATGATCTTCCATGTATGTTCCGCCTTGCTACATAACATCATCCTATTATCGCGCCATCACAGATTCACTGTCTCTGAGTTATGCTTTCATGTTGTATCGCAGGAATCCTTTACAGATGGGAGCGTGTAGTTGAATAAGTCAAGAAAAATTTTGCGTTGCAAACAAGATCGATAAAAAGTAGAGATAATCTGTTTTTGAAGTATCAAAAGCGCCTATGTGAGGCATCACATCTACGCTGTGGTGATGCTGAAACATATTCGACATAAATTGTAAAGATTATTGTAACATTTTTTCCCTGTCATTATTTTATTCTACTCAGCGAAAACATTTCTAGTATTTGGTCTATCGCATAAGCAGATATTTGTCAACCTGCATTGATAACAAGCAGACAAACGAAATATTGATTTTGCACGAATATACATAGATCCATGGCATATGCGGCATAACAAATGTTCAACATAATTGATGCATCTAGAGTAACAGGACATTATGGTGTGTGATAATAGCTCGATGGTCGCATTTCCCTTGACTCGCTGACAGGTGAGTTTGACATGCAAGAGAGACGACATTTTATTTATAAAAGAACTACCATAGATACCCTTACTGCCTAGAGGTCATGTGATGATCTGGTAATATGATGCTAAGTTGCGATTCTTGTACCAAAATCATTGCAATAACCGATGATATCCTACGCAGATCTAATACAAATCACTGAATGGCGCAAGCTGAAAAGTGTACGTCGGCTTTTTTGCTATGGTTCTATACAATGTCAACTCGCCACATATTACGACAGTAAATACAGTTTGTAGATAACCAGCCAGCATATTTGGAAGTGTAGCATGGTTATTACGTAAGTATGAGTAAATCCTATTCGCAATCGGCACATTGATAGAAAAACGTATTCCATTTGCATGAATGACAACAGAATATGAGCAAGAATATAACGTGGAGAGTGACATGAGGCGAGTCAATATGGAACACGATGACTGAAGGCAGGACATATGCACCATTATAATAAGATTACATCGTTCGATGAGTGTATTGGAATAAACAACGCTATATGCAAAGATTTTTAAGCGAAAACACACGTTATTGATTTTGAATAGTTAATGCAAAAACCTTCCAGCACTAGTTTATATATAGTTTGAGAAAATAATATAAGTAGAAATTTTATTATTAAAACGCTGCTTGGAACCAGTGGCTACAGGACATACAACGGTTACTGGAGGGATACTCCTGGCGTCCCAATAAATCTTAGCTAATGCCCAATGTGTGTCGCCAAAAGTAGTGAAATTGCACGTTCCACTTTTAATGATATAGAAATCCTGTCAATGAATGGCATTATGTTTTGTGTCGCAAATATATTCTCCTTCCTTTTGAACCTAAAAGTTAATCACAGTGTTGTTCATCTGCATGCGTGACCCACTTGCGGTTTTGCTCGATTTCTTAGATATTGAGTATAAAATATAGCTGTCTATAACTGTATATAGTCTGATGGCAGACAGCATCGGTTAGCATGGCATAGACTAAGCTTAGACACGACCCTCGTGTCAACAAGCAATGGTCTAGTGCAGCAGTAAATTTTACTGGCCAATCGCTACCCCCATTATCTGGAAATGGCCTCATCATTATCTAAGATTTATGTTCACCAAACTTCCCCGACATCTAAGTTTCTCTCCTTTACGCAAGACTGAAAATTAATCAGTTGTGGAGTCTTTGCTCGTCTGCTGCATATAAGTGGTAGGGGACGGTGGGTTGGGGTGTGTTTGAGGGAGGATGGGGGAGATGTAGGATACAACATGTCCAGTTACCGCTTCTGTCCAACTTTTACTCCATATAGCTCCATATTCTTTCTGCTTTCTGAGTCAAGCTAGGGGTACCCTTTGTCGAAATCGGATTATATCAGGGAGCTCAGAATGCCGAACACGGTATGAATAAGGTTCAAATTATTGCAAAAACTATGTATATTTTCCTTTATTGGGATATATTCTATGAAACGTAAAGCACTCAACTAATAATAGTACTTAATGGATGCTTATATATATTACAATTTTCGTAAATTGATTGAAACGTGTCTCATGTTCTTATATCTGTAAGCCAGATTGTCGAGATAGTATTAACCATTACTAAGTTGTTCAAGAAATGATGAGTTTACTTGGCTTAACCAAAAGCGAAACGTACCAGCCAAAGCTATGCATGATTATATTAGGTTACGAAAACCAACCTACTATGGAAATGTATTTCATCGTGTACTCGGATAACCTGTAATTACTTAAATACGGGAAAGCGAACTGGATTGTATCGTAAGTAAATGTGCGATAACACCCTTGTACTGATAAATGTTTGTAAGTTATTTGTTTGTTGGCGGAGATCGGATTTCTCTTAAAAATAATCGCCAAAAACACGCCGTCAAATGCGACGTACACTGAATGACATACATAAGTGACCGCAAAGTGCATACATATAACATTTTGTTCTCTCTTGTATATACAGCACAAGTGAGAGAAGCGTCTAGAACGTTATATATTATCCATTGCACTTTCATTTCCAAGTCCTATTTGTTTGTATGATTGATAAGCCATATTTGTGCAGTAACCATACAGAATGTGCAGTAACAGATATATACTAACACCGCATCATCTATACATTTGTTACTATAATGAATTTGCATAGGATTGCAACGTACTTGCAACTAATATTAGCTTTGTGTTAGATTACAAAGCACACATTTGATGTGTTTAAAAGACATAGGCCATCCCATTTGAGTGATCATTAGAGTGCTAATCGATAGTGACATGATAAAGATATATCATATAAGTAAACCGCTGTTGTGTGACCCGGGAGCTATGGTTCAAATGTCGTTTTTATCATAACAGCAGGCAAGCACAGTATATAAAATAGGCCGCAGCTTTGATGATTAACATTCTGCACGTTCTACATATTCTCTCCTTTGGAAATCTCTGTCAAATGACTGCGTGCACCGAATTGTACGCGCTGATAAAGTCGTCCTAACTTAATTAAACGAGCTGATGTCATGTGATGTTCGATGTGCCAGACAATATGTCAGTAAACGTGAACGGCGATACCTTTGAACGCGTCACGAGTGTCCATCTTGCTTTGCATCCATGAGAGGTTCAAACAAGTGTTGAATACATACCGGCGAGTTACCCGATGTAAATTATCGGTGATAAACCTGCAAACCTATAATGAAACATTGTGTGTGTTCACCTTTACGAATTATAAATTTGGCATATGATGCATTCGCATTCTTGCAAGATAGACATTGTCCAGTGACGGATTGGGAACTTAAGTGTTCCCTTGGACCACATCTTTGGATTAATAAACATGAACTCAGACTTCTCTGTTATTACAACTACCTCAGTACATGTATCATATATTTGAAGCAATGGAGCATCGAAAGCACTGTAAGCAGCCGTCGTGACCTTTCATGAACCTGTATTATAATGTGAAACGATTGATAGCATTTTTGCAACAGACGGTGAGGTTCGCCAACGAAAAAACACTTGAGAATAATTATATTGAATGTATAAACTCCTGGAGAACACAATCAAGTGGTCGATCAAAGTCCATTCCGAAGTATGCCGTTATTCAATAATTTAAGTTCATCATTTACCCCAAGTGTTTCCCCATTTAGTACCAGGTTTGCTAAAGCTGATAACACATTGACTGCACACATCATAGCGTCAATACAGCCGTTTCGAAGGTTCCATTTTGTAGTATTGTAGTAATGTAATCCACATGAAGAAGAATGCAACGAACGTTCATTAAGTTCGATATTCACATTCAAAGTGCAGTGGTAGATAAGATAACGGTTATGTGTCATCTCGTGAGCTACGTAAAGGCCCTGTCACATCTACATGGCCTCGTACGGCATTCTTGAGACGTTTTTGAAGTTTCTAATTTAAATAAAACGTCGTCGTTGCTAAGTCGTCGCAATCGGCCTGCCTGTCATCCGTTCGAAATCCTTGCATCTATGTAACGTACTAACCCGGTCAAGGACAGTCATTCCCGTTATACCACTGTCTCTGTGAGTTCATGTCATGGCATCCTCATGGGTGCCTACTTCTACATTCAAGCATACATGTGAAGCATGAGTCGGAAGCGCGACGTTTGTTTGTATCAGTCGAAGAACAAATGTCGTGGCTTGGTGACGAAGAAAGTTTGTATTCGTGCCAAAACGTACCCCTGAGTCCATCGCCGTACTCGGCGTACCCACAACGTTTTAATCGTTGTAATACGCACGCCATGCGAGGACACGTAAGTGTTGCAGGCCTTCAACAAACATAGAAGTGTACGTTTCTTGTAGGTTTGCTTGCATCCCTATTCAGTTCTCAAAAGTATGAATGAGTTATCGCGCTGTACTCGGTGTTCCCGTCACGTTTTAATCACTAAACCCGGTCGTGATACGCACGCCAAGAGAGGACGGGTAGATGTGACTGGGCAGTGTTAGTACTTGAGCTATCTGTCGACACATTGATTGCATATTCACAAATCCCACAATTGTTACACAACACAATGTTCATTGCTCGAAAGGACTGTCTTGTTTTTTTCAATAGATGCAACGTTGGCATTGTGCAACATTGGTGTGAATACCAAAGGTTAACGTTTTCCAAAGTCTGATCGTTTATTTGCTTTAACATCATAAACAATGACCTTATTGTATGCCGGATAGTCAAGTGCATAACATTAGTCAAAAAGGTGTATAGGACCATAGTACCATTCGGATGTAGGTTGGGCAACATAAACAACAAGATAAGAGTTGTCTTCATCTATTGTTCGGCAAAGCGATTTGCAAAAAAAGAAACTGTAGAGCTTTGCTAATTAACCAGCTGGAAACAGCCACACCTACTTAGGATCCAGTAGTAAATGTTTGGTGTGGGCAATGAACCAAACTTATGATACATACCCTAGGAGCTGGTTGCAAACAGCAAAGCAGAGACAGCGAATCACCTATGATGCCTAATTGGAATGGTTTTCCACAACGTATATATATATACATATATATATATATATATATAAAAAATATATATATATATATGTAAAATCACATGCGAATATATATATGTATATATATACACCGCTATATTGTTTTATGTATATATATATGCATATATATATATGTATATATATATATATATATTTATATATATGTGTATATATATGTATATATATATATATATCATATATATAGAGATTATACATATATATATATATATATATATATATATATATATATATATGTATAAATATATACATATATAGGTATAAATATGTATATATATATATATATATACTGATATATATATATACATATATAGATATATATATAATATATACATATATATATATATATATATAGATAGATATATTATATGTATATATATAGATATTATATATATATATATATATATATATAGATATATCAATATATATATATATATATATACCTATATCTATATATATATCATATATATATATATATATATATATATATATATATATATATATATATATATGTATATATATATATATATATATCCTATATATATATATATATATATATATATATATATATATATATATATCGAAAACTTGTCAAACGCAGCCGAACGTGTCTATGCAATGCATACGCATATATATATATATATATGGAAGATATATATATCATATATGCGGCGGCAATATGAAGTGATATAAATATATTGCACGTACAGCTATTAGGCGTTTATCGTCAGTCATGTCATATTTCCATTGTAAAGACCAACTGTATTGTATTCCGATACCCGAGGTCATTTCTCCACATGATGGTAGTTGAGATTGGAATGTACTTATTTAACTTCAACAAAGATACGATACGATGCAAAAAATGGTGTCTTGTGGGTGTATAGTCTGTTTTTGAAGATAGGCTCATTTGTGCACCATCGAAAACACTCAAACGCAGCCGAACGTTTCTATTGCGGTTCTGCTTGATTCCCTAGACATTGAACAGAAATATATATACTGTTGCAGGTGACCAACGCGCATGCGACTTGGTGACGTCATGGACGTTTGCATGGAAAAAGCCTATAGCCAACGATTACATAATGAATGCAACCGTCGCAATGGCTGACAGTCATGGTTACGAAGCAATTTAAGAAGAGGAATGATGCATATGATTCAATCCTACACTGATTGCTCTATTCGTATTCAAGTAACAAATTATGCTGCTTTGTCAAAATGAAGGCACTCAGCGTGAATGAGTAAAACAGAGGGGTTACTGCATAATAATGAGACAGTATCCAAATGAGTTACAAACGGATATAAGGACAAGGACCGTCATATTGCTTAATTTTAATAATATACACCTCTCTGTAAGTAAATGCGTCAGTGGGGAACACCATCCGATGGGAAAACACCATTTATTTGATGGTCTCCTCTCAAATAGATTCAACTTATCATTGAATTTCCTGCTATCAAATACAGTTTTCACGAGCGTCCCCCTCGATACAAAAACTGCCTAATGCGTCTACATGTGAATAACTGTCAGGCACTAGAAAACGGACCGCTATAAACGTGGTAGAAAACCATATCATTTAAGCAGCATCGGGGATGTGCTGTCTCTGCTGTGCGGTTTGCTCTACTCCAAGGTTCTAAGGTAGGTATCGTAGATTAGGTTCATTGCCTCAACCGAGCATTTACAACCGGATCTTAATCACCATATATTACCAAGCGTGGCTTTTTCAGGCAGATTTATTATCAAAGCTGTACTGTTGCGATTGTTAGCGAGCTGCATTGCCAACCAATTGATGTACAAAACTCTAATCAGGATGTGCGTGCTGCTTTTTCTATATCCTAAAAATACAATTGCCCCATAGACGTGTTTGCATAATGTTAGGCACGTTACTATCCTGTGTCCAATAAGGTCATTGTCTGTGGTGCCCATTCCTTAGCCCTGTCGAGTAATGCACAATGTTATGTGGAACTATTCTTGCATATGTGAATCTATCAGTTATGTGTATGCGACAGATCAATAACTCGTACTGTTTTAGGGCACTGTTAAGTGAATCAAACGTATATAGGAACACCGATTATTCATTGATACTTTTTGGGAGCTTAATAGGGACGCGAACGAACTTCCAAGAAAGCTAGGCAGCCATATTTGTTAACGACCTGTCAAACATTCGCGTCATATCATGGCATGCGTATTACTGCCGATAAAAACTTGTTGTGTACGGCTTGAGACTCATTGGCACGTGTTAAGGACGCAAACGAACCTCCTTAAACAACACACCGCGACGTATGTTTTAGAGTGTTTAAAACACACCTTGCTCTAGCCGCTACGTCATAAATAGGTTTTAAGGTAGTAAGAAGAATCTTTGAGGATGCTGAGGACGTCATGCGGACTCGTAGTTTGCATTGACTTGAACTCCTAGAGAGCGTGGTAATAACGGGAACGACTGGCCATCACGTCGACGCATCATGATCTAAGATGTATCTCGAACGGATCACAGGCAAGCCGATGGCGACATCCTGGCCTTGAAAAAGTTTTATTTTATTCAACAAACTGCAAGAACGTCCCATGAACGCCATGAGAAATGCATCGTTAACTTATTGTTCTTTGTATTTTTTTTAATGTATATATATATATATACTGCTTAGCCTTTTGGGTGTGGTCAATAGCTTATTATCACGTTGCAATTACTGATCAAACAAACCACTGAAAATATATGACAAATGTATAATCCCACACACCTAACAATGGTACGGCACCTTCTAATATATTAATGACTTGTTTCATCTGTTATCATTATCTGTGGTATGAGAGCCTCGTTTTGTAACTCATATTGTATAAACTGGGGATGAACCTAGTCGTATAAAGCAATAATTTTGTGGATTCATTCATGTGAATATCTTGATAAGACCACAAAATTACCTCTCGGTACAATAACATGATAAGGGACTGGAATGACTTTCTTAGAAAGGTGTCCGTTAAGGGAAAGGTAAGACCAGAAATCTTTTCGCTTTATTAAAATTGCTTATATCTTCAAAAAAGATCTGTCATTTCTAGAGACAAATATAGCCAATCTAATTATGCAATGTTTTATTTATTGTTCATCTGATGGTAAGTCAACTCCTCCTTAACTTTCAACTGTAACGTAATTATGACCCCCATGCAGATGGCCCGTATGACGAGTTTTGCAAACGATATGCATTTCAGTACATCAAAACTCTTGCTCCCAACAAGACAAAGTAGGGCACTAATAATAGTATAAGCAAATGGTCTATCTAACATAGCCCTTGAGATCGATTGTCAAAAAGAGCAACAAGTTGCTTCGTGTGTATTGTTCAGATGCTGGATCGCGATCTGTTTACCTCGATTAATCAGAGCACAACGTGGAGAGAGACGCACATGAGTCAATATGGAACATTATGGCTGACGGCAATCCTTCGTCTCGACCATTATGATAACATGACATTGTGCGCTGAGCAAGTGGGTATTTTGAGGATCATCAAGCTGCTATAACTCATCACATCTGAGATGGGTTCGATGATTGCAGTTTTCTTGCAAATTACAATGGATCGAATATACTACTAGACCATTTTCCTTATATCCCTAATATCATGTTAGGAAAATATGTCTTATCAATCATTTTATACGGCAACCTAACATTGGTTCAATAAGTTATTTTAAATCTGTTCCACAGATTTGTGAACTATTTTTTGCCTTTCCTATGCATAAACCTAACCAGGCAGATGTTTGCATTAGCGTCAAACGAGGAACACCTAGTAGCCTGTGTAAGTTTATGTGATGCTGTAAGGTTCCGAACTAATAGATTTTTTATGACTCCTTTACCATGCTCTTCAGGTTATCATAGGACATGCAGCAACCTGTGTCATACGGGCAAGACAGACGCGTGGCTTAGGTACGTGAGTGAACGTAGGTGGGGTTATGCAAAGAGGGGACATATTGGCGTGTAAAATTAGGCATTTGCATTAGAATAGAAAAGTGGACGACCACTTAGTGTCGTCTACGAAGATCGGCTGTAATGAGGATTGACTGCATAGGTCATGGATAAACGTCCCCACATAAACTAATGATGCTATCAAAATAATGGCCGACAAAATTAATACGGACCATCATGCAGCTTTAACGATTCATTCAAGCAAATGGCGACTTGGAATAATTTACTTTGACATAAAACCTTCTTAGGCTTACAAAATAGGGCGGCTTGCTGGCTTTGTATAAACCGTCGTTCAGATAATAATACATAGCCTTATACAACCTCATCTGCTTATCACCTTCGGTAAACGCCACTGTCTTTCGAGCTTGAGCCTTTACGTTATAAGGGAATATATATCTAGGATATCATCAGTTATTGCATTGTTTTTGCAACATGAATTGCATGCTAGCATCATATTGCCAGATTATCCCATAACCTCTGTGCAATAAGGGTATCTAGTATAGTCCTGTTATTAAAACTTACTCACAGGAATGAAGATGTTATTGAAATGAACTGTGACTCGAGGCGACGACGTGCACATAAACAAGAAAAGTATTGTCAGCAATGGGCTGGACATCGTGTCTTATGTGGGCACGAGGAAAGAGGCGATCTCAGTCAGTGCTTATACGCTATATCTGTTTGCAAATGAGCATAGAAAATAAAAAGCATAAGAGAGAGATAAATCATGACGATATTTCTGACGTTAAGCTACGATATGTAATACCCGTGATCAGTATCGTAATCTCTTTGCAACCATATTTATTTCGCCTTCGATGCGAACAATCAATTCAGATACACTGCACTATTGTACAGCTGCTTTGAAATAATGCATTAGATTAATCAGTGCCATCTTTATATAAACGTTAACAGCTTCAATATATAAGCTCTTAGTTGAGTGTATCTTGCGCATATGTTTCTGCAAATATGGCTGACAATAATGATGGAGAAACAACAGAATGGTTGATACAATAGTGGCGTCCTATGGCTTACGTTACATGACATTTGAACACGGCATTATTGAGTCCTATGAGATCATATGCAATATCTGGAAACTGGGCTCATTCATTGACGGAATCATCGAAAGATTGGATTTAGCAGGATCTTGCTATAAGCATAACACTGCATGATTGACAAATTGATCAATTCACAATTTTGTACTGCGTGTCGTAGTAACGTCGAATATTTGCTTGCCGGAATACGGAAATTACATCTCCGCGTCGCATAAAATGCAATGAGTACCTCACTAATTCGCTGCGTGGTGGGAAGATTGTTAATCAAGCAACCAATTGAAATAAAACACATATCCTATGAACACTGCACATTAGCGTATATCTGTTATTGGAAACATGTATGGTGGTGATATAAGCTATGCAAAGCTTCAAAGCTTGTTTCCCAGTGAACTTTTAACAGCACAAAGTGTAGGTGTATAAACCACACTACATGCACACGGCTGCACTATAGGCATGAGTGTGTTCAACTTCAGTTAAGAAATATTGCTACTATTCGCGGCTATAGCCGATGATGGAACCAAGGGTTGTTTTTGCATGAAAAGTTGTGACTCTATAGTACTATGGCTAAAACAACGAATTCACAACCTCACTTTCTTATTGCTAGCCTAAATAACGGCGTGTTTTACTCAGCGATGGGAGGATTGAGACTCCTCTTTGACGGTTATTGTATTATGTGTGCTACAGAGACCATGGACAGGCGTCATATCGCACGCTTATTACGTTGCCTCAGAGAAGTTGAGTTTGTCGTACCATTTTCTTATTTCTCTTAATTGATCACCAGGGAAAAACACGCGCATAAACCAAAAAACATCTGTGTCAGTAAATGTCTGTGCATTGCATCAAAGTCATGGTGCCATCTTATCTCGTTTTTACGGGATACAGTTTATTGTGATTATAAAAAGGCAAAGCTAAAATGACGTGAATGAACGCTCTCAAGTGTGGCGAATCATTTTTGGTTATTTGCTCAGAAACGGATATCGTATATTGGTCTTAACTCTCATGCAATGACGTTTTTCATACCTTTGTGATATTATCAGTCGACAGTTTGTCCCGTTAGTGGGCATGCGCAATCAGTAATGCAGATATATGGCAAGGGTTTATGACCAGCAGAGCTCACAGGGAATAAATATTTGTTTGAAATTGGTTCTACCTGCAATCGAATCACATACCTTTTGATTTTTGTGCAAATGCATGGTGATGAAGAATAAGCTTAAATGGGAGCGGAATATTTTTTAGGTATTAACACTGCAAGAAAAAATAAATATATTCATGCAATGATATTCGCGTGCCCGTTGTCTTATTGTATTGAATTTGCTTCTTACACAAAAGCATTGCCATGAACTTTCACTGCATTGGTTCTAACAATTGTTAGCCCAATATCAACACTGTTTCTAAAAATAACATCGTTCTGTACATATACATGTTTTCGAAACGTTGACTCGGTACGTGTGCAATGGAGTAATTACCTTTCGTTGACAACTTTCGCGAGAAAAAATTTTTCAGGGATTCAAAAGTGTAAAATGTATAGTTATGCTAATGTGTATGTGTGTGTTTGTATGATTGATTGTATATGCTGAATATATATATGCGTTGCGAGTCTGAGTGTACGTCTATGGGTCTGTGCATGCATTTATGATTATCATGTATGTATGTATGTATGTAGAGTGTTTGCTTTTGTCCGAAAGGTCGCTTAATTAGAACGGCGAACACATTAATGACCAACAGGCTGTTGAAGCAATTTACTAATGGGTTCAGCTCTATTAATTTATTCGAATTTTAAATGGAGCTTTGCCTTAATGTTGGAGAGAGATTTGTCGACCTCGGAGGTCAGGAGAGAACATATATTGAAATGATGGAAGAGACTCGCTCAATGACTACGGCACGCTATTCCGATTCTCATTGTCTGGTCAGTGACAGCTGAGAAGTTTCCCGGGCCTTCGGGTGTTGCCTAGGCAAGATGGGCGAGCGGCGATATGGTGTGGAATATGCGTCAGGAGAAAAGGAAGGTCAGTCTCTCAGCCAAACTACGCGTGTGTGATATGGTGTGGTGATCAGAGGAACACATAGAGGCGTATATGGGATGTGAACGATGGCAACAAACGCGTCATGTGTGAGTCAAGGATTATTTCTTTACCAAGCTCGGGGGTTAGATGAAATATTACATTGTCAAACAACTGCTTTGGCATCTACTGTAATATAACGGTATTCCATTAAAATGCGGTCGTGTTTGAACCAGTGACACCTAGATTAGGTCATTTAGTTAAATCATTGATAACATCAACATTAGTGACATTCTTCAGAATTGCAAAGTGGACAGCCACTTACTGTCTTGTGCGAGAAGCTTATGCAATAAAACTTATTGTATTGATTGTGCGCAAATATTGTCAGATATATCAATAAGGCTACCAATAACATTGCATTACAATATAAGGGCTGATACAATAGAAGAAGGCTACCGCACAACATTTAGGATGAAATACTGTTCTATCGATGTGCCGTATGCGACTATAATTCATTTATTTGGACACACTAGGGTTGCATTATATGCTTTCATACTGATTCTGCATGATAAAAAGTTTTTATTCTTAAAAGCCAGCGATCCGGATGTATGCAGGACCATCTAAAACAAAACAGGTGCACCTTCATCTTATAATCACACTCTATTGATGGCGATGAGAGGGATGAACCTCCGCTGAGAGGGATGAACCTTCGCTGAGACATCCTTAGTTGTTGTATTGTTTTGGCAACAGAAATCGCTCATAAGCTGCTGCTTGGAATTTGTAGGTGAACTTTGCACAATGTGCCAGTTAACCGGGAAGTGCTATTTGCAATTATAATCGTCAAAGATATATTATTGGATTATAGTTGCACCCCTGACGCGTGTGCAACTATGTTTGTATATATGCTGTGTCCAAATCCGGCCCAAACACTCACATTGTTTGGAAACATCTTATTGACGTTGATTTGATTCCTACATAATAAAGATTAACAATCAAGCCAACAAACTAGTTTCATCGTCACCAAGATGAGTGCATTAGAAGCGCGATGTTTTATATAAAGATTTACAAGGTACGTGACGTTAAACAATGCTGATGGTTAGAATGTGTCAGGGTTTACCATGCGGTTTAACACTGGGTAATTATGGTAGGAGGGCGCGCGTGTCGACTTCTACGCCTATGCCAGGTTACAGACGCCACGTGGCGGTCGCTGTAGGCAGATTAGGTAGGATTGTTTGCTTTGCGGAATGGACAATTATTCTCATGATCCTGAGACAGCCAGCAAGTGGTGGTTGACGAAGTTCGTTATAAGAAAAAAAACGTTGAGCTGATTACCACTCTCGATCTTTTTTGACCCACGATTGAGATACAGTCAAGAATCAAGGGCGAGGTTCACATTTGCCATCACGCCACTTTTATACAGTATCAGGGTAGATAATAATGAATTAACCAGTGCAGTGCAGCATTCCGAAGCTGCTTCCATCGCACAAATAGTGAATACATATTTAAGGAAATTTTCTGTTATGCAATATTGCATGGTAGCAATATTGCATGAAATATGTAAATTATAATTGTTGGTTATATATCAGCTGGCACAAGCTGCGCACTAAATGCTAGAATAAGCTCAGTCAGTCAAGAACAATCAAACGATATTGTCTAACAATTTGTACTACTCAACCTTGCGTTACTCTATGTCCGTGAAAGGATCCATGTAAAGTAATTTAAGATTTCTTAAACATTCAAGAGAAACAGTTGGTCATGTTGTGTTATATCCGGTTAAGTTAAGCATGTCATTTCAGCAAGCCCGCTGCAATGTCATTAGCATAGTCATTGGCGCGCAGATACTTCCAGGACACGAAAAAAGAACGTACAAATAATATTCTAGCAGTTCGTTTAGATAGTGCTGATTATAAACCCCTCTTATGCGTTTTTGTGTATTTGTGTGATGTTTCTTTTATTAATCATTAAGGATAGATGCATAAAGAATATCTATGCCGTATACATTGGGTGAATTTGTGGCTGGGTATATCTGCAATTCCAAGATATAGATATATCAGCATTCAAGAATTTCTATTAAAGCCAGTAATATCTCACAGCTACCCAATACTCATATATCTACACCGTTACTTACACTACACATATTTCAGACATATTTTCGGCAGTCGTTGTTAAGGAATATGATGGAAGAACTACAAAGCAAATTACCTTTGATATTTGGAATTTGCCATTCTCCTGGTAAATAATGGAGGAAATAGTTTTACGTATATATTGCACAGAGAACGAGTTGCGGAACATCCTGTGGGCAGCTGGAGAGCTTATAAACTAGTCATTGGAAGCATTGTAAATGTTACTGTACCACAGTATGTGCATGTTGTAAGCAATAGATGTATAGTTGCACGGCATCAAAGCGGAATACAACGGACGAAATGCATTTACAATAATGATGTGCAACCTTATCGTTTCCACTAATATAACGTAAAATAGATCTATTCCAGAACGACTCTCACTGTTCGTGAAACCATTTGTTAACTTGCACAGCCCACGTTTATTCATATGCGTCATAGCAGTTTTACGGAAGCAAATAATGATCATTGGGCTGGGCGGAATGTGTGTCATTAATTCCATTTCTTGTCATATTTACTTCGTTAGAGGTGAAGACCTCATTTGTGCTACCCGACATCTGCGTTATCATTCACATAGATAATAACCTTTAGATTATTTAAGAATATCGTAGTTTTTTTAATGGAAACATAGATAAGCAATCATATTGAGCTGAACTCATCATATATGCGTATAATATATCTCGTTTGTAACATTCAGTTGCGTGAAGGCTGTGAACGTTCTCGAATATTATCGGTAACGTCATGTTATTGCTACAAAGACCAAACGTAAGCACCATATCATAAAATTAATCGCCATCATGTAGACGTAAAAATACTACACGTTCGGTTTGGAGGTCTGAAACAGGGCCAAAATTATTTAACCAGCAAATCGCACGAGAAGTGCTAGATACTGCTTGACCGTCAATTTTATTGTACCAAAAGTTCTGGTTGTTTGATGGCGATTGCAGCATGCCGATGAAATAATCGACAGAAACGGTCACCTTCAAAAATTTATCAGCATATACTACACAGTAGTGCTTCTACACAGGATAATGAATTTCATCGAACATAATCGAATGTGTAAAGCATTGGTCGGTGCATTTGGTAACTATCATGGTGAACATCAATTAAAATCCCACTAAACATGTCCTTTATGACGGTACATACTATAATAACAATTAACCATACATGATTTACGCATTTCTTTGAAATTCATGCTTACAGAAAATTACAGACAGAAAACGAATTACTACATGCACCACAGTGCATATCATTAGTCTTAAGTTTGCTTATCAAAATACAAACTTCCGATTAAAATATTTGATCAAAGGTTAAGGAACGGCAGTCTTTTCGTCTGTGATAAAGGTACCAAGTAATTATACTACTCTTCTCATGAAAACATAACTCTTACGCGGCTTTGATGCCATTTGTATACTGCGTCTGTGTTTCGGAACAGAATACCATATTCCTTATGTACAAAGAGTGCCGAATGGTCACTAAACCCGATTGGAAAGTACTTGTAAAGTACCTATATCTTTGTATATATATATACACATAGATATATATATATATAGATATAGATATATATATATATAGAGAGAGATAGATATATATAGATATATAGAGATATATAGAGATAGAGAGATAGAGATATAGATAGATAGATAGATATATATATATATATATATAAGAATCTATATATATATAGATATATATAAACCTCTATATATATAGATATATATATAGATATATAAAATATATATATATGTATATATATATATATATATATAATATATATATATATATATATATATAAATATATATATATATATATATATCATATATATATATATATCTATATATATATATATATATATATATATATATATATATATATATATATATATATATATATGCGTTTGTGTGTATATATATATGGGAAAGTACTTGTAAAGTACGTTGTCTTTTGGCAGGAACAGACGGCTGCGATGAGGATAAAATAACCCACCTATATATGTCTATATGTATGAGTGTATGTTTTATATATATATAGATATATATATATATATATATATATATATATACGTATATATATATACTATATATATATATATATATATATATATATATAGTATGTATATATATATATATATATATATATCATAGATATATATGTATATATATATATATATATATATATATATATATATATATATATTATATAATATAAATTATATACGCAAGCTGTTAACATTGACCACGTGAGAGTATTAGACAATCTTGATATCAAGCAAACAGTAGGAACACCATATATAGATTTATATTAGCCTCTGCTTATCCCTTGAGATGAAAAGTTCATGAACAGTCTGGTCATTTCAAATACATATAACTAGGTATAGCTGAATTAAGCACAAGAGATTTGAAGCGTGTATGATGTGAAGCCTAATAGTGATTGTTTTGTTGTAGGTTTTTCAACTTATAGACGGCGTGAAGCATAGTCATTACACATGTCTCAGGCGCCAGATTGGCTTTACTTGACCGACAAGCAGATTAAGCAAGCAGGAGTGAAATAATCAGTAGTTTCCAGAAGCATATACATGAGTCTATTCGCAAGTGTCCTAGTGTCAAATCCTTACGTTTAGGCAAAGAAGAAACTTCTGCGTAGCGTGATGCATTGCATGCTTGAATTATCGTTTCAATTTATGTAGTCATATGGCATATATTATTTTTGAACGCATTGCATCACACTTAAATGAACACAGGTTTGTTAATTCTGTAATGTTAAGTTGTTCATTGCATCTAAATGAAATAGAGCGACTGAAATCACACATATTGTTAATCCACCGCTATATCAACTGAATTACAATGTTATGGCAAATTAAGCGGTTCTAGCAGATGTCAAACGAATACTGTCCCACATTGTTTTTGGAAATGATGGGCCATATGTAGACCAGTTGCAGTGCATTGATTCAGAAGTATAAAATCGTATTGGCTATATTAAACAGTCGACTAGTTTGGCACAAACATATGCCAATACTTCTATGCTGGTCGAAACAAAAGTTGGGGCTGACATATTGCTATCGGCCAATGCATAAATCTTTCTTGCGCGATTTATGTGCTTCATGTCACACTGCAGACTAAGTACCTTGGTGTGGATTGCAAGCAGCACAGTCATCACAGAAGAGCCCTGTCACCTTTTCACGTTTTTATTTTTCAGAAGAATTGCAATCATTTCAAAAGTCATGCCTTAGTGCTTTTGCTCAAGAGAGTAATTAGTGATTTCAATAAGTGGTAATGAGATGAACATAACAAGGAATCCCTAACACTCCACACCGCAATGTTATAATGCAATAAAGCTTCACGAAGATTATACGCATATCACTCACTGGCCATTCTTTCTTGTTGGAGGTATTTTGATTCTGACCTGTTGAAGAGCCAGTCGATAGAAAAGAGATTCGTTATTAGGTATCGCCCTCTTCGCGATTACGAGGAAGATATTCACAATAATGTTGGATGTAGAGTTTACAATCCGTCACTATTATAACATACTAATACATACATTGTACACAGACATATGTGCAATATGATGACATTCATGTACTTAGTGAGTTACATATGTATTTTTGATGCTATTAAGCCGGCATCATCGCACATTATTCCAGTTAATGGATGCGTGAATGATTCACTTGTTGTACTGACAACGAAAAAATCGATATCCATAATATCACATTCACCATAATTACCTTCCTTTTAATGAAAATGCGCATGCCTTTGCAAATAAACAAAATGGTTACTAGCCTTCTGCTAACCCTAGTGCTGTAAGCAATCACCAAAAACCCTATAGATATTTGCGACTCCCTATGGAGATAATTTGTCTATCATAGTCGGTGCGGACCGTCAGATTGGGCTTATCGTGAAATTAGTAGCATTATCAACTCAGCCAACACGTAGTGTGCATAGAAAAATAGAAACAAGGATCAGCTGACATACGCACATTGCATGTTTATTCATTCAACGTGCACCTCGACTCGAGCCATGTGACATGTATTAATGATATTATAACATAATATAACGGCTCTCGTGTCATTTACTGAAGGCTAGGCCATCAAATCATTCAATGAAGTACGGGTTTTAAACGAAACGTTGTTATATAA
The DNA here is from genome assembly GCA_034190875.2 of Urechis unicinctus. Taxonomy (NCBI): domain Eukaryota; kingdom Metazoa; phylum Annelida; class Polychaeta; order Xenopneusta; family Urechidae; genus Urechis; species Urechis unicinctus. The sequence goes on along the minus strand of CM067353.1, from coordinate 76,473,307 downwards.
TAAGGTTGTTTGCTAAAATATTTTCTGATAAGCAGTGCAAAAGCTATTTTTGCTGAAATATCGCAGGAACCGTCACTCAAACTTAACGATCGAATAGAGCTGGCCACGTATCCTATACCCCCTTTACCCTGATTGCAATGAAACACCTAATAGCATGATTAACAACAAAACGTCACTATCAACTTATCTAATGTTAAGATATACAGCTTATATTCGCTTTTAACCGCCGAAGTTTGGATAAGGATATGATATGCTAGGTAGAACGGAAGTCATTATCCTTTGATGTTTAATAGCTTCATTGGTTCGTGTCGGCATCTATCTCTTTGAACCGGATTCCATAAACGGCTCGGCAATATAGCGGGAGTAATGATTCAATATCCATTCAGATGGGTCATCACTGGATATAACTGTATTCTAACTTTATAACCAAAAACAATCGATTACAATAGATATATTTTGACCAATATGATCATGTCTAATGCCTGACGTATCGGATTCTTGTAGCGCACTGCTACAGACGAACTGGCTGGGTGTACTTTGCTGGCTAGACTATCACCACACTTAGGACCTGTTGTCCAGTGTAAGTTCATCACGCATCAGAAAGTCAATTCCATAAATCGAAAAAAAAACTTCTCTTCATAACATACACTGCTTTCGTGTATTGCGTCCCATATCTGTGCAGGCTTTCTGTCGACAAGATAGTCGTTTGTTTCTGGCGAAACCAGTAACATCTAACTTGATGCAAATCTGCTCAAACTTACAAATAGTCTTAAAAATCTTTGTAACGACAATGCGCGCTGTATCTTTGAGCGTAATTATTTAGTAATATGTTGACCATGTATGTCTCGGGCGTTGTGTGTTGCTGCATCATGATGAAATTCAGTGGTGCGGTTTGACGAATAATATACTGAGAGGAACATAATATATATTGGTCAAAAAGTAATCGCATGATACGGTTACTGACGTTTGTCATGTAAAATTATAACAAAAATATAATATTATAGCAACGCATTACCCATCGAGACGACCAATGGTAATTGAGCCTACACTCGGGATATCGGTATGTGTAAGTTTTGGTGCGATGAACATAATATTGGCGCCGTAACGCATGGTATAATTCTTAGGACATGAAGTGCTTTTTTGCAATGAAACACAAAAAAAACCTTTTTACTTTTAAATCGCTAATATATGCGCAGTTCGGAACCTTAATTAACAAAATATATCAAAATAAAATGAATAGAATATGTTATGATTTCAAACATTATGAAAAGCATGCCATCCTTCTGTTGGTTTATATATACTTGTTGCATGGGTAGAATGCACCCCGAAAGTTATGCTATAGCTACAGTTCATCGGAATATATATACTTGCGACACTATCTACCAATATATAATTTACATGTAGGACCATCATTTTCGTTCATATGTGTAAAGACAGGTAATGGTTAGCATACATATTTTATGGGATGTTATCGAATGTATTTATTAATGGGCGAAGCACTAACTGCATAGCAACTGATTGACTGTCATTAGCACGCATCCAATGATAGCGATGAAGTTTTGTGTTGGTGTTAATGAGTTAGCGATGCATGTAGCTCCCGTGATATGTACTATGAATAACATTTCCATGGGACGTTTTGATGTGTCGGTTCAATGTGACCACAGAGCGGTGCTTCATTTCAAACAGTGTCAATTAATTGCAACTACCGTATGTGGTTATGTATAGTGGCCAGGATTACCATCGTTTTGACAAAGCACATGTGGGTAATTGGGATGCTGAACCAGATGATATATCATCCACGATCGCATTATTTACTCATTGCAGTGTCAATAGCAACATGATGACATCGCATTAATCACACAGTCGCCAACTTTACCACGTGCATAAAAACATAAATTCTTCAATATAATTGATACTTTGCTATCCAACTAGCCACCGCAGTGTTGCAATAATTGACGTTTAGTATGCCAGGTACATTTGATGATACATAAATGATAAAAGATCTGCTCGTAAACGTGCACGGGTGTTCAAAGCCAAGCTGCGGAGTTTCGATGAATAGAATTGATCGGGATAAATGAATTGCATGTATATTGATAGTGTGAAATCTTTGTACGCTTGTTATAAACTATATCACACTTGATTGGACTATTAATTTGATTTAAATATTAACTGCATAAATTATTGGTTCATTTAATAACAAGGCAGCACGGCCAGTAATGTGGGCATATATGCTAGCATGATGTGCGAATATGTGGTCCTTGTCCAAAGTCTAAATTTATCAGAGACAATGTGTTCAAGTCTCCCGGGGTGCGAGCGCACCTACCCAGTGCCACAACAGGCAAACACGCCTATCAATTGGTTTTCTGCATGTGAAACGATTTATCAGTCTTGCAAAACCATCACCCAATTGAACAATCTGCCGTAATATCCAATGCCAACTCATCCAACTATGTAGGAAATCGAGATTAAATTTGCTTAACACTGCCACCTCTCCCACAGACCTTAGTCATTTAGTGAATCCAAAACAACATTAAAACGCAGGGATGCATTGCTCTAATGGTGACAATACAAGTGAGATTGAATGCAAAGTCCCCTACTGCAGGCAATCACCGAAAACCTTTACATGTTTATGAAGCGTTTGCAAACGATCATACATCTTGCATACGTATAACTGATAATATCTTAGTCAGTTGAGATTGACTGATGTAGCCAAAATTTGTAGTAAGGTGTGTAAAATACTATGACAATATGATATATCAGGGATACATCAACTAAATGTTGACGCTGTAATGTTCCAGTTTAGCATTCTATGCACGCAAAAATGTCGCATAAATATAATTAAGGAATTATAGAGCAAACATGTAATCATCTTTTTTGCCATCCTCTCCCTACATTTTATTCGCAGCACTGATTGCTTTTATTAAACGGTTGTTATAAGAGTATTTGTGTTAGTATGACAACTCGTATATATGTTTGACGATTGTACGGATGCATAACGGTAGCTTATGATACTGGAAAGATAGTTGGAACAATTAATATGCGTCATTACTAACCAATTAATTACATCAATAATGTACGCATGTTTTCCCTAAGCCATTCCGCCGGAGATTGGCTTAATGTTTATCGATGCATCTTTTGGCATTGTCAATATGTATAACTGGTTATACTTCATTCAATGCACATTAGTATTATGTAATCAGTAGTTATGTTCTACTCTATTGGAATGAGATTATAAAGTGTTAGGTAACTCTCATCTGACACCCTAATATTCAGTAAGTGGCGAGACGGTTTGTATGCTGTAGCGAACATAATTACCTATAACCAGCACGATTTGTAGTAACCGACAGTATGAAACAGACCATCCATCAATTAGATTCCCTTGTGATTAGTTACATATTTCGGATCTGGCTAAGCATAAATGATAAAGGCATGTGTTTTGTTAAGTAGCTCCTTACGGAAAAACAACATACGCTTTATTGGGGTTTCTCGTCAGCCAAATGGGCAGTTCTTGACCTTTTTGTTGGTGCAACTCGCTAATAACTTATCATCTGGAAGAAAAATGAAATCGCTTGGACAGACAGTTTGACGAAATAAATTGCATATAGTTAACACTAATTGATTGGATTGAATGATACTGCATAACATTTCGGCTGTAGATGTCAACAAAGGTCATTATTGTAATCATATCCAGTGCACAACCGTATCTCATTACGATCCTTGAAAGGTGGATCGTGTCATGTGACTCCCAAATGTACATGTCAAATTACATAATGCAGAATCCTTAGGAAATGTGTGCACGAACATTGTTATTTCGGCTAGGAGTTTTATTGCCTTCATACTGGATTTGACCTTAAACATCCAGTTATTTTGTCCTGACGTAATATCTGCAACTACATTTAATTTTAACTTAAACTACGTCATAGTAAATTAGCTAATAGTTTTGTTCTGCGAATACCTGAAATCGTACTGTAGTGTGTAATACAATGACCCGTATTGATAAATATATTTGGATTAAATCAACAGGCTCTGCCAAAGACTGGGATCAACATATTTTCCAAATAAATGTTAATCCATGGCATTAAAAAACAACGATGCACCGTGAGTGCCAAAACACACATTTAGTACCAAGCAGAGGAAATATTCGCTTTCCACTGCGAATCTCTGTTGTGGTAAGCGAAATGTCAGACCACAAGTGCAGCGTGCACAATAATATCACCCATGTACACCTCATTTACAATCCTGCGGTTCTCTAGTACATATTCTACTTTCAACGTCCGCAGATCGCTTAGAAGAAAATAATTCACTCTTTTTATGAGGCAGTGCTCTTCCATACTACCTAGATGCATTACCGTTGTACAAATTTGTCATAGTCTCTTCACTGATTACAAATATGTACATAGTTATGATAGATTTGCTATATGATATCAGGTTTGCGTATAATTGGACATGGTAAGCTACATGGCTTTGCTCATATGCTTGCACATTATCTGTTTTCTAATATTCTTTAGTGGATCTTCTATTCAACAACAATAAAAGACTCAATGTTTATTGGATCTAAAAAATATCAGACCAAATTCTTCATCAAACGCCTAAAACATATTGCTTATTATATTATTGAGTTTATTCATCAGATAAACACGCTTTCAAAAGTATCTGACTTGATGATAAAAATGTAATTTATTTGGATCAGTTTAGTCGGTATCATCAAAGATCTTGTTATAATAAGATACCCGACTCGGCAATTCGCCTGACAAATTCCGCCCCCTACTTTTGTGGAAGTTACTAGACGCGAAGCAGCCGACCGACGTCGTTATGACTTACGGGTATGTCTGACTAGAAGGCACACAAATGGGCATTCTGCAATTAATTGTTTGAATTGACGAAGGCCTTTCAAACCAGAAAGTGAATGTTCTAGCATATGTTTCTGGCTATATTGCCAGGAAATTAAGAGAAAAGTTGTGTGCAACATACAGATACTCAGTTTCTGAAATCAATAATATACAGGATCCTGCATATGATGTGGTTCACCACTGCAAAAGAAGGGCTCATTGTACCAAGCACATCAATAGTAGATGCATTATGCGGGCTTGAGGAACATTACTGCAAAATCATTGACACAGTATTATAATGTAAGCAAGTGAGAGCCAGGGTTGTAACCATTCTTGCTAAAGAGGTCCCATTACAGCAACTAAAATGTGAATCATGCAAGTGCCATGTTGCTGTAATATGTGTTATTGTGAACCTCAGGTTGCATCCTTCCCTGAGAGAGGCTAACCGTAAATTAAGAGACCATAAGGAGAGACGAAATCGCAAGACATTGAAATGTTCCCACACATAAAATCTGTGCTCTTACTTGTTTTGATTGCTGTTGTATGTGTATAATTCCGTAAAATCAAATATTGATGTTTATTTAGTTCCTTGAAAGCTCTATATGGAATATGTAAAAGGGTTATACCATCATAATTCCATACAAGTATATACCTTAGATTGTGGTGGTGGGGGGAGCTTGTTGAACAAAAGTGTACCTGGATATATTATTAAAATTGTTGGTTGCATGGTCCTCCAGTCAGATGTGTGTATAGAATGGGCTAGAGCTAAGTCTGGCTGAGTTGGTGTGTCTAATGGCATAAGACAGGGATGCATACTGTCAAACAATCTGTTGAATGTTTATATGGAAGAATTGAGCTCTGATTTAGATAATTGTAGTGTTAGCTGTAAGTTTAGTGTGCTTGTTGTTAATCTTCTAACGCATGCTGATGATCTCATTTCATTTGTGGTATATATATATATATATATATATATATATATATATATATATATATATATATATATATATATATATAGATATATATATATATATATATATATATATATATATATATATATATATATATATATATATATATATATATATATATATATATATATATCTCTATATATATATATATGCATATATATATATATATATATATATATATATATATATATGCATATATATATATATATATATATATATATATATATATATATATATATATATATATATATATATATATATATATATATATATATATATATATATATATGATATATATATGCTGCTGATATAAAGTATTATTATATCGTTATTAAAAATAGTACTACATAATACGTCTGCACAGGGCACCCCACCAACTGACAATGCAGCTTGTTGATTCGGTGGAAGTACGGTGACCATTCAAATATTATTCAATCGGAAAATCATTCAAGTTTCAAAATATGAGCATGTCTATAAATCAACTTCGTATATTCAACTAATGATGGAAGCAATAACATTCAGATTAATATTTAAGAATTAATTAGGGGTGGACTAGACGTCCGACTGGGGTTAAAACAGGGGTAGACATAGCCCTACAGGACGTCTGAGTTTATAAGTATATCACCGTCCGACCTATGGGCAGGGCCTAGGGTAGGCAATACTCTCGCCCCTGATGTTTTGATGATCTGATGCCACCTTTGCGCGGATGTGAGAGATCAAAAGTAGTAAATAGCGCGGCCCTGTCAGAGCCGGAGTTTTTTTGCCTAGGTCTAGGGTAGACACCGATATATGCGACTTCGTTCAGATGTACATAAATAATATTGTGGTGAATAAATCGCTACACAAATTGATTAAAAGGTGTTAATAGTAATAGGCTTTTTTTATTGATCGATCGTTTAGCATTGAGCCACGCGCTTTTGTTTACAGTTCAGCTTCCACGAAACCAGGTGGCGCGCTGGTCACGAGTTTCACAACGGAAACGTCCGAGTCGGGTATCTTATTATAACAAAATCATTGGCATTATGACCACATCCAACAAGTAATGCCATTGGGTTATGTCAATCATAACGCTATTCAGCAGCACCAACAACTGATTTAGTCCGGGCGTGATGATTTGATGCTGACAAAGACTGATCAGCAACAACTGAACCTAAATCTTTACTAACATGGTTCATACTGGATATTACACGATGCTCGTTATGCAATTCCATCACGCTATCCTGTTATACTGCTGGCAGGACGAAGCGGTACACCTGCGCTTAAGCTGCTCATAGTGCATACACCTTATGTTCACATCGCAAATGAAGGATAGTTGTACGAAGCGGTTATCACTCATACACATCTGTTGACTACTTGAAGATCATTTGTCATCGTCATATTTGCATTCATATCTGGTGTACGCTCCACCTATATTATTTAATGGTGGGTATACTATTATCTATACACAAAGACACCTCTAGGATGTTCTTTAACTGATCCTAATGTCCGTACCGGCTCGAACCAATTGTGGTGCCTACTCTTCATAACTACAAAACTCTACAAGGGATTGATTTAATGTTTGGGAACTTGTGGTTATCTACAATCGATAGCTAAATTAAGACAATGTCAGCAGCAAGCGAATCGCTGGTTTTGTAAAGTGTTCAGAATGTTTATAGATATACTTGTTATGATCTTTGTACAAATTGATACATTTTGTCGAATAACCCTTCGATCAAACAATACCTATCCACATGCGATTCACCAACTTGGGATTGCTGTATGCCTAATAAGTTGGGAACCATTGATTGGAAAACGGGGACAGAGTAGGGAGGAAGCATAGCAGTACGCTAAAGGCTAGTTAAATATTGAGATTTAGCCTTTTGTGCTATGTATAAACCATTACAGTCACTTCTAGATGCATAATGTGCCGGAGTTAAATTTTATTTTGACATCCTTGGCATGATTACTCCTCATTGTTATCCTCTTTATTAGCTAGCAGTGTTGTGGGTTGGCATTGAACGGGCCATATATGTGACAAAAGGTCATGAGCCCAGTCATCTTGCCTGGGGTATCACTGTTTTACTTCGATATACTACTGATAGCAAGAATGCTTTGTAGGGCAATGAGTATTTTAGTTTACAGGAATCGACCAATAAATGTGTCAGTCATATGGCTGTCATATAATTTTAAGTAACAAACTAAGCTAATCAGCTTAAAAATAGGTTTTGCTGACACTCATAGATCAAAGCACGTCATGTATCGTCATGATGTTAATCAGGTGGATAGTGCATCATGACATTGATGCTTTCCTACGATGCACAAAGATAACTTGAGGGTTTGATTAGGCCGTCGATGATAGAGTACTGACTTTGAATGCCACATTTATTATAAAGCTAACTTACATTATTGCCGTCAAAAAAAGTAATATGAGTAGTAATTCAAGCACGATAGCAAAGTTATTAAGTGTAATATATTATAACATTTTACTCAGAGTGTCAATATTTCCGACGGAGGCTCAACTTCATAGATATTGCTCTATTTCATTTACCCATAGACATTTAATCTGCTTAAGTATGCCTATTGACAAACAGAGTATTCGAACCATGCAGAAATCAATCCATAATTCCATGGCACACATTTAACGCATCGGAAACTGCTGGTGCTTTCGGTTTGAGATCAACATCAACAACTTTGGCCATAATTGTAAAAAACATGTGTGGTCGTTTGTCTCAACGATCATAACAGAAAACAACAAGTCAAAGTAGCCATATGTTTGTGAATTGTGCGAAAATCCTACAATGATTGACCGCACAAAGTATAATGTGCGGTCAATCCTTCCATATATCAATTGTGACACTGGCTGTTCAGAGTACGGTCTGGACCAATACTTAACACGCACTGTGAACTGGTAGTATCCAGGCGTTTTTCGGTGAAACGACAATCATAACGGTATCAGGCCTCAATCATGATCGATTCAGGACAGCCACAACGATTGAATTCATCACATTTGACTGAGCTTTTACGTTCCTACTCTCGGCCTGCAAACGCATTCCATTATTTATATGACAACGGATGTGGCAGTAAATGTGCTGTTTTATGGGGCATAGCAACATTCAATTGCGTTTATGGTGTTTATGGTGATACTTTTTTCGTTGCTGACCAACTTAATGTCACCGTGAGAAACAACTTGGTAACAGATTAAAATCATCAAGCAATGTTTACTTTGTGTAATGATACAAATATGTCTAATATAAAATTATGGCAGTATATCGTGAGTGTATTTTATATATTTTCATGAACTAAATATGCGCATGGAGTACGAAGACTAACTAAAGTTCGAACATCTATAAGATATCACTCTTTTTGACACATCTGAGCAAGCTCAAAAACTATACATGCTAACATTAATTCGTTCAAGTACCTAAATTAGGCAAGAAAAGGCTAGCATATCTCTCTCAATCTTATGCTAATAAAATCAGCATATTGCACGTCAGATCACGTAAACTGATAATAAATGATACTGACAGTAAAGCCGCAAGAAAGGTGCGGCAACTCTAATAATGGTAGCTATTCAATGCCCGATAAACATTAGCTTGAATGTATGGCAAAACGTTACAAGTATTTTAAATCGATTTGATTGTAGTGAATTGATCCTTTAAATAGTTAAAAAAAATCGATCGATGATGCTTAGTAAATTGCCATAAACATTATGGGACGACATCACTCGGCCTACCGTATAATGTCGATACTATTTTTTTATTACACTTATCAACTGGATATTTTATCTCAGTTAATATGTGCACGTATTTGTGACGCCACGTTGTCGGTTTATATGATTTGGTAATGTACGATTGTCACATGTTGTGACGCCGATTTTTTAGATGGTATCTATGGTTTGCATTTAATTGATTTTAAACGAACTTTTGCTGCTTCAGCTTACAGGCCTGAGGCCATACAAACTGATCCTGCTATGCATGATGGATTTGTAACACATATCCATGGCGCCGCTCCTTTCAGCATAAGACTTGGAAACAAATCTTGTCATTTATCTGCATAAAAGTAGCATGCATGAGAACAATGTGACCAGACAACGCGATGGAGCTATGTCTGCAAAGAACAATGGTCCCAATAAACTGAATGCAACAAGAGTCACTGGTTCCTCCCGGTTCTCCTTAATACCACTAAACACCAACACATAATTGAAATATTTCACAAATGCACGTTATGACTGTCAACGACGAGTATTTATCGTCCCTATCATTGCAATAATTTGTTTAACGTTCTAAATAATTGACAGCTTGAACCGACTTCTAACAGCAAAACGTGAAAGTTCCCAACACCGTTAAGATAATGTTATACTATTTCATTGACAGCTAATGTACGTTGAGTTGTCGAATGTTCTTCTATAAATCCAACTAGAGAATCTGAGCGCCAAAAACATTCCTATTAATATTTAACAGTACACGATCAAATAACTTTCCAAAACATCTGCTAGGAGCTATACGTCCATAATCGTCTGAGGCACTGAACAATTTGCGTCAGTATTTATCTGTATTACTGTACATAGGGCAAGAGCCTCGGGAAACAAAACAGCTGCAAGCATCATTGCAATAGATAATCAGACACCGTGATTTCGCCTAGACGAGAGACTGGAGTGGCCTGGTCCAGTCTATTGACTGGTGGAAACTTGCCCCGGGATAATCGTTTTCATTTTTATCTTTTCTATCTCTATTTTCATTTATCCTAGAAGGCGACTGCTTGATCAGATCAATCTGATCGAATAACCTTTCTTGTCATCATTTAACACATGAGTGATGGTGTGCCGTTAAACACATACTTACTTACTTGCTTACTCATGTTCATTCTATCCTAGCATACCATTACGCTTAACTCGCACAGCTGTAGATGGTATAGTGGACAGACTGGCCGATATTCTCTCTGTTCATTGTGAGCCTCGCATAAACCAACTCTTACAAGACATAGCATCAGTGAGCAATTCAGTCTCATTCAAACACATGTCCAATTGCAGTATGTAATTATTGATGTCGTCATTGGCACACATTGGTCAGGACAGCTTTTCCGCATAATCAGAAGCGTAACTATTTGTACAGCATAAACTTAAATCTTTCACTTTTAAACTTAAAGTTACATGGAGATGGACTAATGAATTATTTCTTTTTTTCACGACACTATATTCCACGAGTAAATCCACTATATTTCTACTAAGCGAAGAAATCAACAAGTTTTGATCCATTATCATTCAACTCTCGAAAGTGTATACAATAGGGTCCAGTACATATGCCTGAGAATTCAGGTAGCTCATGGTGAATGAGCATGCGTCTGCACAAAATCGGTATTTATGTCCGCACCTTTCACAGTATAATTTATATCTTCTGTAGTATATTTATCAATGTCATTACAGGGCAGAAATACCCCAATGAAAACACAATCAGCTTCGCTACTTTAAGTATTATGCATGCAAACGTGAAATTGAAATATCTCTTTGAGCATAGTTTCAGATTATATAGAATCATCTTTAGATAAAACAATACCTCAATTCAGCATTATTTTCAAATATGCTGCAACGCTAACTCGATAAACCGGGATAAATGGCTGGTGATTTAATACATAAGGCACATATATGTTCATGGTTGCAGCCATGTGGTCGTCAATGTATAATTACATAAACATCAAGCCACAAATCCGATATATTGCCTCGTAAATTATCTTGGCTGACAAGTTAGCATTATGTCGTCCGTAATTTGCAACGAGTCAATCCTTTCACCACTATCACCAAAGCTTGGGCCGATATCAGTTATGCAATCCTGACTGTTGATAATCCGATGTCAGCGATGGGATGTTTCGCAAGGTTTTGCCACTATACAAGCGACTTATGCTTTGCAGTATGACCAGGACATAAGGTGACCGCCCATGTTCATAATTAACTCTCACCGGATTGGGACGAACGAGCCACGTTTTACATGTAAATTGTAAGAAAAAAAACAACAATTGTTCTTAAATAACAAACTATGTAATTGGATAGGATCCTGAGAGAATCAGATTTATCTGGTTGCAATGTTAGGTTCACAATTGAATGATTTGATGGCAACCCTTGGGAACAATATAACTCTAGGGAGGTTACACTATTAATACTAGTGTATTACCCAAAACGAGTTGACCTTTTAATTGATTATCTACCATTCAGGCATGGCTTCGTACACACATAAGTTTCATGCATTTTGTGGTTTGGGATGACAATATTTGGACTATATTAAAATAAAAGGGCAACAAACCGCGCATTATGAATCTATATATCATCTGTTAGCTCTACGAAGCCACGTATTAAATCCGATATTGCTTTTCCCAAATAAAACATGCTTAATTTATGCCTCACTATAAGTAATCTACTACAGTACGCAGACGTTCGCGTATGAAACCGGCCGCCTGTGAGCGATCAGCTTTGCACCGTCTACTTAAACCAGTCTACACGGTATTCTTTCGTCTTGAAAAATCAACATTTTAAACATCCCGCAGGATTGTAGATATAGACCTACGACAATGTGGAACGTTTTTTTCAGGCGGCATGGTAGGAAATAACGAAAACCGATCCATTATAAATAGTTCATCAAATGCCATCAGGTCTAACCTCCTAATGATGTAGCCACATAATAGATGTCCAACCTCTTGAAGCTTTATCCCTTTTTTGTTAGCAGTTTACCGTTAATGTTTGCTGTAATGTACATGTAACTTAATGCGTGACATCAAATTACAAATTATCATTGCGAATTGTATTAAAACATTGTGTGATATAATATGCATACTTCATAAATGTACATTTGATTAAATAGCTTATATGGACATTATTAACCAATTAAGCTTTACATGACTTCCCTCATGTTTTATGTGGCCCATCTCCGCCTTCAATCTGATACACACGAGGTTGCTTCTATCTATATAGCACAGTATGGTTGTACAGCATCAACGTTGTTGCTTCTGTAATCGGCTAAAACGGTACTTCGCCAGTCTAGTCCTTTAGCTCGATATAAGGTAAACGTTTTGAGTGAATTTACCTAATGCTAGGCAGGTATATACCTCACGCCGTCTGACTGTATTTCCACTAAGAGATAACAATCAGACTATTGATAGCGCTGTATCCCTCGATACGAGGTATTTTCTCTGCTGATAGTGGTGGTGTTCTATTTTTCGGGCCCTATTAATTTTTTAAATGCCAATGTAATTATTCTTAATTATCAAGCAAAACCTTTAGCAGTGAAACGTGCATAGCTGTTGGTAGATCTAATTTACATTTTTTTCTTCAATACAGCAGCTGAATATCTCGCGCACCTAATGGAGGGTACAATTCCACTCTGATGGTAGCCCCCGCATATTAAGATAAATCATGGTGCTTACTTGCAATATGAACTATATAGTCATTGCTAGAAATAGGCACATCACTTAAATACAAGCCCACGGGCCACTGCGAACATATATCTACTATGATACGTACCATACACATATACCGTGACGTGCTCCAGAATACATACATTGGCTGCATTCACTCCCCTTCGGCGACTTAAATGTCAACATGATGCACTGTTCAGTGAGGTTGCGTTGGAATTTGGAATCGTAATGAAAAATAGACGATTGGCTGATTTCCCTCGAGAGTTGTTTCTGTGAGTCAACGGAAAACCCCAACATACGAATAATGATAATAGATGGCACGGCTTCAATACGCGTGCGTACATTTAGGGCAGTTAGATATGGACATTAGGCCAAGTGTAAATATAGTTATATTCCGTGCAAACTTTGATTGATTACATAGTTGATATATTTTGTCCTTGAATAGTTGAATCGTCAGTGTTTGCATTTTAGACCGATCGAATTGATATGAAATGCATAGCAAATATTCTCAACGTGTTGGCTCCCCGAGGTATATTGCTTACTTACTAACACAAATCCACAATATGACAAGATATTACGATGATTATGTTTAAACGCAGATTGTACATGTTATACATATTGTTATGTTCGTGAAAGTGTGAAAACATATTCAATGCTACTGGGGTTAGATTATCACTGCAGATAAAAGAGAATATATTTGTTAATAATGCATTCACCTCACTTTACCGATGGTTCTCTTGGTTGTAGAAACATATTTGCAGCAATACACCTAGTAATGAAGTAATAGGTTAAACACAATTTATTCAGCTGCCTGATCCTCATATATCTATGGGATCGCTACTCTCTCTGATGTTACTCCTTTAGGATTGACCATCTAATAGAACCAGGTCGTTACGCCCACTTTTCTCCGAAGACATATTGCGCCAGATGTATGATGTTGCCGTGGTGAATACCAAATTATCTTGCTTGCCTACGCCGCTAGCTTTTCCTCGAGTCAACATAAATATAGGGCATATTTGTCCCATGATGATGGTGGAAATAGCGTTCGCGTCCGGTAACACATATAGACGACGCCATCAGCAGTTTCAGTCTGCTTCACCACCGAACCAATCAAATTCAAATGTTCACATATCCGCGAGGAGAAAGTATTATCTAGTTTGAAACGACGGAGGCGTATTTGACTAGAAGGCCACCTGGCAGCGACGTTTCGATGCATTAACTATCAGCTGCCTGTTGTGTATCTAGATATTTACAATCAACTTACTCGAAGTTGTGGTGAGCACATCAGTCATTGGATCTGCTTAGAAAACATACCAAAGAATCTTTAGAGACCATAACAAAATATGTCATTCGGCTTCATCCATCAACAGAGTTTTGAGTGCGAATGCCTGAATTGCACAACAGCGACATAGCTGTACTAGCTCCGTAGACTAAAGTGAGCCATACTTGACTATAATACTTTTATTATCGCGCATCAGTACACACGTAATTAATCTTAACCATAGTATCCCATGAATAAATTACTCATCTTTATATATTCTGGGTTCTGCTTGTTACATATATTGTATTACATCATCGTACTACATGATATATTAAACATGCAGTACATATGTGAACGCTTGTCCTCGCTGCATCGTGTAATTGCTGGTGTTGGAGAAGGATATAAGAAAATGTTTGAGCCACGCATGTTATTTATTCGGACTCGAGAATGATGTCAACAATAACGGTTCCGTGCATTATAGTGGTCTGTCATGTAGGGATTGTTGATAATAGAGGTCACATATTTAGCCTCGATGGCCTTCAGATTCACAAAAGCCGTGGCAAGTAAGACTTTTAACTTTTCCGATGTTATTGCCTATCTGACCTGTCACACTATTCCCGACCGAATGTCTCCAAACAAGATCTACGCGCCACTTGAATAAGTTTTGATCAAGATAAATTTCATAATTGTGAATGTAAAACTTACTTTTTTGCCGTTTTCAAATATCCGACACGTAGTAATTGACAGGCGTATTGGTTACCGAACCCTCTAGTTTGGGAACATTCATACAACAAACTATAACCGCAAGTAAATATCCTGCACGTATAGATGCTGTAAATAATGCATTTACCCTATAACGCAAAGAGGATGAACCATTGAAACAAAATCTATTAATGTAAACTAATGTAAATTCCCTACAATAACGAATTCACTTTCCTGATAAAGGTCACAAATTGTTACCTGAAGCAAGCGTTATGCAATTGGTGGCGATATAACGGAGGTCTTTTGCTAACCCTAGTGTTGCAGGAAATCTCCGAAAACCTTTGAATGTTCATGCTTGGAACGACCATACTATGTTTCGCATACGGATAATGAGTATGATAAACAGTAGGCCCTGGACTGTCACGTACACTCAGCCTACATATTACGTGTGTATACTAACAAGTTGATTATTTGCGCATAGCTACAACGTATTGCAACCAGCAATGTTTCAAAGCAAGTCTCAATCTGTCACACGTAACCAGGGGATTTCCATTGAAGACGACTTGAATACAGATCTCAAAACAAAGTATCATACTACATTCTATCTAATTCGCTAGGATAATTTGCCATATCGTGTAGACCGTTGATTGCCCAAATAACAATGGCCCCCCGGAGTTGATTGAAACGTTTAAATAATAACACAATCACGAAGACGGCTCCAATTAAGTCGTACATATGTATCAGGCTATATTCATTGTATTACTAACAATCACCTAAGCTAGACATTGAGAGCTACGTACTAACATTACATTCTCTTGCGGATACATCCTTAGTATTTTTTGTAACAAATGGTAATGACGGCAACATGGAAAAGGGATGTGTCTTGAGTTTCTTGAAAAGCCCTTCAGAAGGCTTACTTACTGAATATTTGATACAAATATGGACATTCGATACCACGACGCCGAACTAATTTGTTAAGCAGTTATATGCTCTCATGACCTGTCTTAGCCACATAGCATAACATTCATAAGAAAAAGGCGACGTTCTGGATGACACGTGTTATTCATACAAATATATGCACAATTTACATTCATTTCTTGCACAGATCTGATTTAATTACATGGAATTTTAAATGTGAGTCATAATGATGGAGTTAACTAGCACAGATTGATTACCTTGAGATGCTATTTTAATACCATACAGTTCAATGTGATTTGATCAAATTGTATCAAGGAGTGCTATCCAAACCAGGATTTATATGTAGCACTGTTACCCTGTTTTGTATCAGACTTATAAGGTAGTCCATTTGACATAAAGCAGCACCTTATCAACTGCAAATAGTAATCAAGCGTTGGAGATAAAACAATAGCGCGTGTAAAACGATGATGCGAGAGATTTAATGACGCACGGAGAAGTCGGGAATGTGAAAACAAAATCTGAATAACACTCGTCACGCCCTGTGGCAACCGTCTGGCAATGTAAAACAATTTGTATCACCATGCATTGCGCTTACTCCTGTCCAAAGCACGTTGTACGCAAACTTGATATTGATCTATTTCGCCATCAGACTCAAATTTTCTCCATCAGTTATATAAGCAGTATCAGCTCAAGGCAGTATTTCAATCACTTAAAAAGTGCTTGCAGTCCAAGCTGATGGGCGATCATATGCAAACGGGTATATACTAATTTTCATCAACTGCAATGGATTGCTACATCCTACCTTGAAAAAACAGATAAAAGGTTTGTGTAAACTCCCTCCTCTCTGTATATGTGATATATATTTTGAGTTGGTGTGCTTATGTCTGTAGCTGATAATCAATTAGCAGCCATTCACATTGGTCCTTCTGGTAATTTGAATTCACTCAAGTCATCATTCGGCTGTCCTCACAAAACAAATCTACTCCATATGATACGTAACAAGTGCTGTCGTTTGGAGCGATCATAACGTAACCAATTTGTCATATCGTAAATTCTATGAACATTTGTTCCATATTACCAGCGAAAACAAATTACTATTGTGTGGAAACGCTCGTGATGATTTGTGAATTATGTGAAATATAATGATTTGCCTCAAGCGCGAATATCAAATGAGAGACCCATTAGCAGACGCAGAATATTGGTGCTAAATCAAATCTCGTATTAATCTATTAGAAATGTACATTTTGCTATTGTTTGCAAACGATACCTCAAAGACTTTTCTTTAAAAAAATTGTTGCACTTGCGTTGTGTAATAGCTATATATAGTCAATTACTTTGACGTTTGCAATTAGTGAAAAACCGATATCTCCCTCTCACAATTTTCTGTCTGAAGTCAAATATCATCTGATCATGGACAGCGTTTATTAAAGATGTATTAATTGAACGGGGATACAGGTTCAACGTTATGCATGCTCGACATAATATTGGCCGTATCAGCTAATTAGCGAACAGTTGTTGAATACGGTCTCAGGACAATGTTACTATCCTGTTATTTGTCAGGAAGATAAAAACGTTAGGGATTGTCTGCTTGTCAAGTGTGCATAAAACGCGCAGCGCACGCGAGCTTGCAGTAAATATATTCGAACGGGGCATAGCTAAATTAGGCACAAGAGAGAAAAAGAGTGCATTTTTGCTTGATGACCTCATTGTTGCTGTTGTATTGTGTTTTTGATCACCCAAATATGGCGTGCTTTGCAGTCATTTCACGTGCCTCTGGCGTCAAGGTGGCTGCACTTGACCGACACGCAGACCGTGTAATTATCAGTTGCATTACCCAGTGGAATATACGCGCTTCTGTGCGCTAGTATCGTAGGACCCAATCGTTCTATTTGCACAATTGGTGCTTTTGCATAACCAATTATTTTTTTTTAGCAGTAAGCGCTGGGTATTACCCCATATAATTCTAAAAATTCGAGTTTAAAGCATGTTATCCAAAATAGATGTGATGTTAATTGAGAGGTGTAGAATCCGTTATCTAAATGGAAACGAGTGTGCCACCATATCCGCCAAGTTCGGCCGCTGCAAGCGTTGCAATGCTAACCTGGAGAGCGTAACTTAGAAATAGTGCCAATAGTTTTTTATATAAAACGGACATTGGTTTTGAAGAACAGAGTCCGCGTCGTATAGAAATATGATATAGGTATATGTTAGATCAGATCAGAAGAACCAAAATAACAATCATGATGAAGACGACGCAAGTAGTTTAGATAATGTATATTGATCTACACATTAAAGTCCGAACCTAAGCAGAATTTAGGGTATGAATCATGCATTATATATGACGTCCTCAGAGGTGTAATGAAGCACTTGAATATTTTGGCATTTGCAATATAACAACAAAAGGTCACTAAGCGTTGTTATTGTCTCTGACAAGGTATTCAAGCAACATTTTGATCTGTTCATCAGCATACTGTAACACCTGCAGCCAGAAAACACGCGTTCATTGAATTGTGAATGATTTGATGTGTGGGATATGCAATTACGTAATACATTAATACCTCTGTTCATCTAATGCAACGCTTTATAAAACCCAGCCTTATTTTTGTGAAGCAGCCACCTATGTATTCAGGTGGTTTGCGGATGTGATGTCTATCATTCCGTAATACCTTGGTTGGACGTAGCAACGATTCGTGCAATGTAAATAAAACCGATCCTGCGCGAGAACTATCGACAAATGTAGCTTCATAGCAAATTTCGCATATGTTTGCATTGATTTAGGCTGCAATACACGTAATCCTTATCATAGCCTTTAACCCTGGTGTTTCACTTGAACATCTTTAACAGAATTCCTTTCTTTCGAATTCGTACTTGATTTTTAATATTCGTACAATTCGCTCCGCCTTCCACATGAGACTGCATTTGTACAACATCGTGACAGTCAAATATGCTTAATAGATATATAATTCAACGAAAGGGTTTGTGTGTTTTTTTTAATAACCGTTGCCTTAAAAAAACACACCGATTATTTTTGTATCTTCAATTTCAAATTCCGGCGTGGTGTGCTCCAGATTAAGCAGACCTAATCTTTCAGTCACTTGTGGTGGTATCAGTTTGTTAGTATCGTATTCTATGCAAACAGTTTTATGTGGTGATCATATATTCGCGTCTCGACTATCAGCGATTTTTTTTATTAACGCTTAACCTTATGTCTCCGCAGAGATACCAGTCCGAGCGAATCCATTATTCTATCGCTTTAGATAGCTTCCTTTTGAAAGGTTGCACACTTGTTTGTAGGTAAGATCTCCCAATCCGACCAAACTCGATCATTCGAGGTCCATCCAAAAATGCTTCTCTCAGTTACATATCAATATATAAAGCAATTTGGTTTATCTGTTAGCTATCACAAAAAAAACCCGGTCGATGTGTTAGATAATTGAGCAGAATTAGCCGTTAGGGACGACCGTAGATCGCGCAATTGACCATTGTTGGCGCACGGATAATTGGTCTATCACAGTTGGTGCAAGCCGCCAGAGGAGTGTTTTCTTGGACAAAATAATAGCAAGGATTAATATTATGGTCTCTGTTGGTATACTTTGGTACGCAAAAATCATATGATGCAATACGTGATGGGAAAATTTTACATATCCTGTTGTTTCATAGTAGCTCGAATCTAGTCTTATGCACGTGTCACAAGACAGGAAAGACTTTCCCGAATAGTTGATGGAAACGTATATAAACGATGACATAGGCACGAAGACGAATCCTAAGAAGTTGTCCTCAATTATCCGTTATCTCTGTTCTATTTGGTGTTTATTACATGGCAATTTTCAGCCAAGTGTAGGCATATATATACATATATAATTATATCTATACATAGATATACATATATATTGATATCTGTATATATATATATATATATATATATATATATATATATATATATATATATATATTGATATAGATATATGTATATATATATATATATATATATATATATATATATATATATATATATATATATCTATATATATACATATTTATTTGGTATATATGCATATATATAATACATAGGTATATATATAAATATATATGTATGTGTTTATATATTAATAATCCCCTATATATAAATATATCTCTGGTGTTATATATATATTAATATAAATATATATTTGTATATTTATCTCTACACATATCTATGTATATTTTAAATATATATATATAAACACACATCTCTCTATATATATATATATATATCTATATAGAGATATATATCTATATATATATATTTATATACCCTTTATATATATATGTATATGTATATGTATGTATATATATATATGTATATATATCATATATATATACAGATATATAAATATATATATATAGATATACATATATATGATGTATGTATAGAGTATATATATATTATATATATAGATAGATATCTATGTATATCTATATAGAGATCTAGATCTCTCTCTCTAGAGATCTCTATATCTATATATATATATCTCTCTCTCTCTATCTATCTCTCTCTATCTATCTCTCTCTCTCTCTCTATATCTATATATCTATCTCTCTCTCTCTCTATCTCTCTCTCTCTATATATATATATCTCTATCTAGATATATATCTCTATATATATATATATAAATAAACCTGTCAGAGAACTGACGGACTGACTGAATATTTCTAAGGAGTGCTCAGCTTGATTTCACTACACAGATGCCCATGTTTTGGGTTAGCACCAGTTGGTCATTCGTCGGTATCGAGCCAGTTGTATAACGACACGCCTCTCATGATTGATACTTAAGATCCATAGTAAGCTGATACCAGAGTGAGTATTCTTTTGTGAACGCCTGCAAGTGGCCGTTATCGTGGGTTTTTCCGAACTAAAGTTGGCTGGAATAGTAATTATACCTGTCTCAGCCCCCCCCCCCCCTCCACCAGTGATTTTTTATACACCATGACCGGCATGATCGCGCAATATTCCAGTTAATGGATGAATGAGTGATTCATTTTATGTAATAACATCGCACAAAATGATATAAATGGTATCGCTTTCACAAAAACTGCAATATGATTTTATTGACACAAGGTGCTAGCATATTTCGTCCTTTTGCTGAGACTGTGCATACCTATGCAAATTTGAAGGAATAAGTTAATAACACGGAAAACATTGTGTGAAAATCATTTCCTAACTCAACAATGTGTGAACCAAGTTATTACGATACCACGGAGGCATAGTGCCGTAAGCAATAACCAACAAAACACATCTGAATGCTTGCGAAACCGTTGTGAACCACCATACATCAAGAAAATTACCATGCCTCCCATGAGGATAGTATGTCTATCATAGTCGATGCAGGCCGCCTGATTGGGCCTTTTTAGTTCGTAAAATTAGTAGCATCGCCTAATCATACGATCTCTCATGGTTACTCAGCCATCATGCAGTGTGTATGGAACAGAGAATCAATTAACTTACGCGTATGTCATGTTACAGCTATGTTAGTATACGGTTTCATGCGGTAAATGGTGTGCTGCAGATATTTCTAGCATTTACTGTATTCACTGTCAGCCGTCACTGTCGATTCCAATTGCTCCAACTAATAGAGATTGATAAACATTGCCATATGTGTTCAAGAGTACATAACGTCAGCCTATGACAACCTTGGCAATAGTAAAAAACGGGTTGTGAAGCCTTCAAACTTTTTCGTTCTAAATTGCAGGTGTACCAATTGAAAGTTCCCCTACGACTTGAATCATATGACATGTATTAATAAGAAAATGGCTCTCGTTCATTATTACCCAAAGCTTAGCTCTCAAAGCATTCAAAGAAGTACACGTTTTACGCGAGAATGTTGGCTGCTGAAATATGTTCCGTCCGTTGAATTGTTTCGCTAAAATATCGCTGGTATCGTCACTCAAACTTTACGATCATATTTCACGCCAATATGAACTTATCTACAGTTAATCATACACAACTTACATTAGCTTTAAACCGCCAATGTTTGGGTTCCGATGTAATACGATTTTCTAGGTATAAAAGATGACATTATCCTTTGAAGTTAAAAGCATCATAGAATCGTGTGGGCACCTATCCTTTTGAACCTTAGGCCAAAAGCGGTTCTGCAATATAGCGGGAATAATGGTTAAATAACCATGGTGATGTCCACTAACAATTCCGTTTGCGTCATCACTGGTTAAAACTGCATTTGCTTATATATCTGTCGATTACATTTAACAAGGATCAGTATAAACGCCGCTCGTAATGTCTTCATGACTTCCCTCTCTTCCAAAATTAGTTAAAGATAAATAATTTAAAAAAACGGATCACGAAATCTTGATATTGCGTCCTCATTATTCCCGAAAGAACTTACATTCTACCATAGTTTCATTCATGATACAGCAACTGTTATGTTGTTACCCATTCTATCTATCAGGTTATCATGGTAGCAATCACCATGTCGGAAGCTGGTGGACCGATCAATACCTTATTTACACCTTTTATCGAATTTACAACCTACCGTGACAGTTCAAGTGACTTTTGGACACCGGATGAGAGCCTTTATATCACTCGCGCCTCCATCCGACAAAATCTGCGAACACGCCATCTGTCAGAGTGAGCCCTCATTGCATACCTATAAGCTCTTGACCCTTGAAATAACGCCCTGTAAGTGAATGCAGAGTACCGGCTGCCTGCAAAATAGACAGTATCTATATTCTCGCGGACTAAATCGTAGAAATGTCAATGACCTTTCGTAAACCCACAGTCATAAAGGCACATGACTGTCTATTCACATTAGACGTTAAAAGATACCCTAACCCTTCTTTGAAAGCCTTAAAGTATCCAGCTTCTCAATGAACGAGCCAGAAACTGTGCCATAATTTGTCACTCACATTCAACCGTTGTTTGGTTGTCTGAACATTCATGTCGTAGCCTACAACAACAACGAAATACATTCCAAATATTCTCGATTTTAATCCATCAAACGCCATTAAAGATTAACACCACTTCGACATGACTGACATTATCTTGAATGATTCAATCGCATGTCACAGAATACATTGAGCATCACAATAATGAATAAGAATAAAACAGTATTAATGCGCTCGTCGTAGATAGAACCTATGCCACACAATCGTATCGCTCCATAGGGAGATTGTATTGCGGCAGTTACACGTGACCAATCATTACAAGACAGAGAGTCAACAGAGGCGTTTATAGGAGAGCAGAAAAAGCTAATGTTTATCGCATCTACCCATGTACCCACAAGCTATACAGGCCGTCATCATATATCACATTGGTAGAGTCTATTTGCCGTCTATTCTCAATTCCTACTTATGCCTCGTGAAGATTAATAGACAACTGCCCTATGAATTTACGATTAAGCATATATATATATATATATATATATATATATATATATTATATATATATATATATATATATATATATATATATATTATATATAGAGATAGATATATATATATAATCTCTCTCTATATATATCTCTATATATATATATATATATATAATATATATACATATATATATGTATATATATATGCATATATATATATATGCATATACATATATATATATATATATATATATCAATATATAGATATATATATATAGATATATATATCATATATATATATAAAGATAGAGATATAGCATATATATCATATATATATATATATATATATATATATATATATATATATATATACATATATACATATATATATATATATATATATATATATATATCTATATATATATATATCTATATATATATATATATATATATATATATATATATATATATATATATATATATATATATATATCTATATATCCATATATAGATATATATATATATATATATATGTGTGTGTGTACATGTACATCCGTATATGCATATAAATATTGAACTATATAACTAATATAAATATATGTATCTTTCATAGATTAACATGTATATATATGTATATATATATATATATATAAATATATGTATAGATATATACATATATATAGATAGATATACATATCTATATATATATTTTTATATATATATATATACATATATATATATATATATTCATATATATATATATTTATATATGTAAATAAATACATACATACATATATATATACAAATATATACGTATATATATATATATGCATATACATAGATATATATATATATATATATATATACATATATATATATATATATATATATATATATATATATATATATATATATATATATATATATATATAGATATATATATATATATATGCATATATATATATATATAAATATATATATATATATATATATAAATATATATATATATATATATATATATATATATATATATAGATATATACACATATATATATATATATATATATATATATATATATATATATATATATATATATATATATATATATATATATATATATGTGTGTGTGTGTGTGTGTACATGTACATCCGTATATGCATACAAATATTGAACTATATAACTAATATAAATATATGTATAGATATTCTTTCATAGATTAACATGTATATATATGTATATATATATATATATATATATATATATATATATATATATATATATATATGTATAGATATATACATATATGTATAGATAGATACATATCTATATATATATTTTTATATATATATTGAGATATCAATATACATTTAATTATACATATATGTATTAACTATATCTATATTAATATGTGTGTTTTACTGAATATATTCATTTATATACAAAAATACAAGCACATATATATATAAATAAAATGAATTCACACAATTTATACAGTGGTATAGATGTTAGCGGTACTGGCACACCTATCTCATATGATTTTGGCACACCTACCTCATATGGGTGCAACCCAGAAAACACACATATACAGGGTGACTCACATGAGCCAGCGAACCGCTCGCACCTCCCCCCACCATATGGGCCCAGCCCTTCCAGCCCCTATGGTATAGGCCCACTAAAGAGGGCGACAGCAATGTCAACCATCTACAACAGGACTCTGAGGAATAAGCTCTTCTAAACGACTCACGCGCTCCAAAAGGTCCTCATACTTTGATTCCAATTCCCTCACCTTCTCCTCTACACCAGGACCCTGAGGAATAAGCTCTTCTAAACGACTCACGCGCTCCAAAAGGTCCTCATATTTTGATTCCAAATCCCTCACCTCATTCTCAAGGTCCACCTTCTCCTCCCATATATGTTCCACATCTGCTTGCAGCTCGGCCACCCCAATATGTTCATCGGTGCTCATTCTATACCTCAGATCTCATATGTTCAACATATCGACGCGTGCCCATAGGCCAGAGTGTCTACACCACCTGGAGCTATCCACGGCTTTGAGTCAAAGGGGGAGAGAGACACCTTGTTAACGTGGAGCCCATATATTTTATGGCAGTCACTCCTGAGCATGTTCATTCCGTGACGAAACTGCTTTTGGGCGAACAGTGACTCCACGTACTGAGCGTGTCGTAGATGCTTCTTCACCACCACCTTCTTCACACCCTTAGCTCTTTTTATCTCGCCCTCATCAGACATCAGGATAGAGTACATCTTAGGGCGCAAACCAACGTACTCCTTGATGGGCACGCCAGCGCACTCATCCTTCATCTTACCCAGAACCTTTTTGTTTTTGTCACTGTGCAGGGCATGAGAAGGGTCAAAGTTACTAGTGTCAAAGAGATGCCCATCCTCCCTCATATCAGCATAGACGTCAGTGGTACGGATCTCAAGCAGCAGCGAGTCTGTGTCTATGTAAAGCAGGTTAATATTACTGTCATATCTAGCCTTCATGGTATTGTAGTAAACGTCATACATCAAATGCTTGGAGAGGTCCAGAATGCACATGCCAACGTAGACGGGACGGTTCAGCACTAAGCGAGTCTTGTGCATATGCAGGGCAGCTAGATCATCGTCAAACACTTTTTGTCGAGCATAGTCGGGGCTGGCCACCAGCCTACGAATTTTTTCTTTTCCTGATGAGCGCACAATCTTGACGTCGACTCGCCTCCGGAGATTCTCCATCGTTTTACCAAAGACGGAGTTATTCATAAGTTTATAGAGATCCTTCTCAAAGTCGCTGTTGGCGGCCTTGCGCAGATCTGTATTCATCCTTATGTAAGGCTCCATCCATGGACTCTGTTCAAAGACAAGCGCACGATGAATCTTGGTGAGTCTCAACCCCAAAGACAGATATAGCTTGAGGTTCCTGTAGTGTACCACATACTTCTCCTTGTTCCGCAGGTTGGGCACCAGCTTTTCAACTCCATTTCCGGTGCTCCCCAATGCACCTAGGAGATCTTTCTGGTAGTCTGACAACCACTCATTTTGCACAAGAAGCCGCTCCGGCGCTAGGGGGTAATCGTTGTGTTCGTCATGAAGCGCAGCAGGATACTCCAAGTCAACCTCAAGTATATACCCCGTTTCAGCATCATCGGGATGGTCCTGGATCTCTAGGTTCTCAGGCCGTTCCACCCACTCAATACCCGAAGTAGGTAGGGCTTGGCTCATCGCCCACCCATATAGGTTGTTGGCATCGAGGTACTGGATATAGCTCGCTGGCTTATCCTGCTCAAAGCCCTCCACGTATGGGTTGTCCGCTTTGGCGTGGCGATGTGATACCATGCTTATCCCACCGCGCAGCCCCTTCTCAATAAACAGGTGCTTGTCATAATCGGTGAGAAGCTCGAGTTCCACCCCTGTGCTCTTAAGAAGCGCATCCCACGACAAACCGGGGCTGGTATAGTAGTGGGCCGGATCCAACCCGTATTGCTTAAGACAGGATTTGCGGAATGTTTCAAACACATCGGCCAGGAGCAGTACATCCGTGCGTAAGTAAAGTCATGGTAGTCCCCCATGTTTTTACAACCGAACGCGTTCCAGACTTTCTGGGCGTGTTCATAGTCTGCAGCAGATATACCCTGTTCAGAGAGCTTGCTGTAGAAATCATGGATCGGCGGCAGTGGAGCATCAAACTTATCCCAGCCATCCATGAACTCATAGGGATACTCTCCCTTACGCAGCAGCAAGCGCCGCTTCATCTGGTCTGGCTCGTATTCCGCCGTCACAGCAAAGGCATCTGAGTTGTTAGCAGACACAAGCTTGTCGAGCGAGGCTAGGAGGAACTGTGCACTGTCAATGAAGCGCAACTGTCCGACTGACAGGGAGATATACTTCTCCATGTTATTTGGGATGCAGTTGATATTGCCCTCCACTTTGCTTATACCCTGCATCAAGAGATGGGAGTCGTAGCCCCGCAGGTTATGGAACACCACAGGGATGGGTGTTGTCTTGGGACTCAGCCGAAGTTTCAGGTTACACACGTTATGGGCTGGCCCTCTGTACAAGCCTGTTATATGGCAGTGATCGCGAACAGAGTCACAGCCCAGTTTTTTCTTGCACACATGACAGTGAGTTGCAGCCTTAGGTGCCCTTCTATCCTCCCGAGTCATCCGCATAGGGACAGGCTTGGACAGAACTGCTTTGATCTTTTGCTCCTCTTGCTGCAGAGCCTGTAAGAACTTCTCCACAACATCGCTTCCTCTATAAACCACAGGAGGTTCTGTCTGCCCATCACATCGGACAACCACATAGCCGTAACCACATGGCTCATGCTCCTGCGTTCTCTGCGTGTTGCTCTTACCAGGATTAGGCGCAGGTCCCGGAAGCTTCACTGTGAGCGCCTCAAAGTCGGCATAGATAAGATTGGGGACAGCAAGCTGTTTCTGCCAGTTCTGGAAGGATAATATGTTCTTCCCTTCCTCAGGCATGTCAACTCGCACAGCAGTCTGCCCGATACCCATGCACTCAGGTTTGCGCGCCAGGAGCAGTTTCTCAGTGGTGTATCCATGCAAGCATCGCTCGCAGAAGAACTTGCGGTGCTCGTACTTACTCTGGTCATACAGCAGGCACGCACCCCAGCCTTTAATCTAGCGAAAATCTCCTTGTATGTACGGTCATATTCATTACGCACTTGGAGTGCTTTGAGTGCAGCCTTAGAGCGTGGATAAGGAGGCTGAAAACCGTGAATTGAAACATAATCGTTTTGGGCTTCACGTGCTCGCTGATTATGAGTCATGTTTACTATACAGTTCCATTAGTCTAAAAGGGAATTCGTTGATACACAAAAGGCAACAACAATACAGCGAGCGGACTTTGACCTATGCAGTAAACACCCGTCTCTGACAAGGTGCCAAGCTTCGTCGCACATAGCCGCCAAACCATGTTGTTGACAGCGCCACAAGATTTCTATTTTTATACAGTGGGGAATCCCCGTTCAGTGGCGCCGACTGGCGTGTCCCCAGCTATAGGCCGTTGTGAAACAATTTTTTGGGCAAGACGAAGACGACTGTGGTTGACTTTATCGAACCCACAATCCATGCACAATCCTACCTTATTATTTTTTATAGCCTTCTGACAACCCGTACAAAGACGATTAATGACACCATGTTTTATCTTATATCTGTGCAATCCACAAAACTCTTGCTCTTGCGTACAGGGCCTGTTACAGGGGACTTTCTTTCCGAGCAATATCCATGGGCACTTATTGTCAAATACTACCATTGTTATATATATAGATATCTATTAGTATAATTGATAATACCGTCTGGCGGCAACTGGGTATCGGACGGCACCACAAGCAACTCCTCCTTTACAAAGCCACGGAGAGGTCCATCCAGCAAATAGTATAGTACAGGCTCACCAGATTTAGTAACAGAGCTTCCAATCCGGTTAACATTGAGTGACCACACAGGGTCAGTGGCCCGCCGCCTGTGGTCTTGCTCTGCCTCACCAGGCTGGTAGAGGTAGCGAACGCCAACATCAGAGGGAAGCTTTTGCTCTTTGACCCCCAGAGGGCGCCCTGGTACGACTGCAGAGGGCTCTTGTGCAACTCGTTTTGCCTTTATAGCATCTTTAGGTTTTTTTCCAGTCAAGCGGGTCACCTCATTATTTATTGCAGAGACTACAGCCTGCAGTCGAGAAACCCACTCAGTCGATCGTTTTCCAG
This sequence comes from Urechis unicinctus, assembly GCA_034190875.2. Classification (NCBI taxonomy): domain Eukaryota; kingdom Metazoa; phylum Annelida; class Polychaeta; order Xenopneusta; family Urechidae; genus Urechis; species Urechis unicinctus. The sequence continues at coordinate 76,444,165 of CM067353.1, read as the reverse complement.
TATCCTTTAACTCTACGGCATACTGGTGACCAAAGAGTCGTTCAGCAAGGGTTCGGTTAAAGCGTTCCACTATACACTGGTCTCGATGGATATTCACACGGCCACGTCTGACTGATACTCCATGTTTTACTAACAGCTGATTTGCTGCACCCATAAACTCCCGTCCGGGGTCCACCTGAAGTAGTTTAGGCCAATGCAGCGGTCCTCGTTTGTATATCCTCTCAAGTGCACCTGCGACCTCCTTAGCCTCTTTTGTAGTCAATGGCTCAGCCGCTTTGTAGCGCGAGGCCACATCAACCAATGTTAGGGCATACTTGTAAGTCCGGCGCTTCACAACGTCATGAGGAAGAAATAAGAGATCGGCTTGGTGAACCTCATTGGGGACAGGGACATCAAACTTTGGCCTGGGAATGTGTTTTGGCACTGGCAGGTATATTTGCCATATAGCTTGCTTTGTTAGCCACCCCCTGGCAACTTCCTCAGAAACCCTCGCTTCTGTCGCAAGCTTCTTGATAGCAGTAATGCCTTTCCAGTATCCCTTAGGACTATAGTAGATCTCTTGCATGCGACGATCCATATACAGTAAACGTTCGAGTCTCCAAATGACCTACTTAGCAAGCCTGTATGCAACCAGCCCAGTCGCAGCCATACCCAGTATAATGAATGCCACCTCACGCCCCCTCAGAAGTCTGAAAGCTGCGGCTCAGAGCCCAGCGGGTCGACGGTTTTATTCGTAATTAAGGCGTACTCACGCATAGCCTCGTCCGCATCCTTAAAAGTATGCTCGGCGTGGCCCTGGCGGCGCAGTTGCTCATTGATGAAGTCTAAGCGCTCAGTTCTCTTCTTGGCCCATGCTGCCTGAGCAGATTGAAGCTGCTCGATTGCCATATCATGGCGTTTACGTTCCGCGTCCACTTGGCTGCCTCGTAATTTAGAGAATAAAAAGTTGCTCCCAGAGAATGCAAGGGCGTTAACAAGAGCACCCCCAACAAGTAGAGCAAGTGTGGCCATTACTTCAGTATATCAACTGGTTAGATTCCTTGTTTAATTAGCATATCCTTTGTGGCCATAGCTAGTGATACATCGGCAACAGCCATAGCCAGGTCCCGTGGGGTGAAATCAAGACGTGGCACCCCACCACCCAGAGCCATCTTAGCAAGCTTGGCATAGCCTATTGAAATACCGGAAACAACTACACCGTGGTACAGAGCGTTGACAAGCATTATTCCATCAGTAATTGGTGTTGTCATCTTATTCCATATAAAACGGATCCTTTAAATGAGCGTCTGGAGGCTTTTGTACCACAACCTGTTTAGGGTGTGAGGCTACCATCTGGTGCCTGTAGCAATACAATGCCAACACGCCAACAACTAAAGGCACAGCCCATGTTGACCACGTCCACCTTTCCATAGGTTTGCTCGTTGATATTGGCTCGACAGCTTCATCTCTACCATCTGTAAGCGCTGCCTTAGCCTCTCGGAGCTCTCTCAGAAGCTTATTTTGATTGGCTTTTCGAGCTGCAGCACCCTTTCGTCCTGCCGCAACCCTTTTAGCGTTTTTTGTCACTGACGTTATCTCCACCGGTGTTGTCTCCCCTTGATTCGTGTTCGTTTCTTCCATGTTTACTTACTAAATTTATTTGTCCAATTGACAGCTCTTAGTAAGCACCTGTTATAGCGGAGTTAAGCACATGCTATAGCGGAGTTAAGCACATGCTATATCAGAGTTAAACACATACTATAGCAAGGAAGTGGTGTCTTCCTCTCCACCGGCCCCTGTTGTTTTGGTGCTTGTTTTTCCAAATTGACATTGCTTAACTGTTGTTAAAGCCGCAGTTAAGGGAGCTAAAAAAAAACATACCATAGCGATGATATAGCTCACAAGTGGCAGTGCTTAGCGCGTGTCCAACAAACGGGTCCGTCTCGAGGTCTGTAATTAGCCTTGGCTGGTGTTCTGGTGGGATTGGTAGAAACATACAAGCAATACCTGAGTACAGCTGTAGCAGTGTTTGACCTAGAGTACGTGTCATGCTGGCACCTAGCTGAGCCTCGTATCTCACATACAGCTTTATGATCTCTTCATCAGACATTGATTCAACCTGGTCAATTGTAAGGCCCTTCAAACCAAGGTACTGACGGCCCTGACCTCCGGATATGACGGCAGCAAGCCTATCTCTCTTAGAAGACATATTTACACTAGGGGTGCAACTAGGTTCAGCTCCCCCAGACTTTGTCTCCACTAAGCCAGTCGAGTCCTGTTCAAGGAGTTTATCAATAATGGTATCAGGATCCATGAATATACGTATACACCTTCGAGATTCAAAATACTGCACCGCTACCCAGATGAAGAAACCTAAATTCATTACTGAGGCAGCGGCTGCTATCAAGGCCAATATCACTTCAATCGACGGCATATGCAGTAGGCTGATCAGTCTTCAGCAGCAGTTTTGCGTGCTTGGTCTTTGCTAGTAGTTGGCGTACTTTGGCACGTTCCTCCTTTGTTGTAATTACATCATTTTCACGTAAGGCGTCTTCAAACGAGTCACGGTCCTTGGTGTGAAAGAGCACCATCCAGCGAGTCTGCTCACGTAAGTCCGTCAGCACAGAGTTGTACTTTTGGGTGAGGACCCAGACACTTTGTTGCGCATGGCGGCCGCTAAAGGCCAGTTCAGATAACATGTCTTTCTTCTTGGTTAGGGCCTTTGTTGCCGAACAGTCATCAATAATGTACAGGGTTGGCTCGCCCTTAAAACAATGGTAGAAAGCCCTCAGGTGGTCATGGAGCCGCTCCCCTGGATCAACCACGTACACCTCTGAATCATCCCACACCCATGACCGCGTCCGATAGGCCTCGTTGAAACGTATGGTAGGGCAGAGGATTACAATATGCTCGAAGGCACCAAAGAAGGGCCCTTCAAGTAGGTCGAGGATGAATGCGGTTTTCCCACATCCTGTCTGCCCACAAACAATTGCCGAACAGGGACAATCTGGAAATGTAAACTTAGTAGACTGCGCTGACGAACCTGCCATCTTTAATGTTAAGCTGTGCATCCATTACAATATACATATAAATGTTCAATGCACCGGCCGCCTCTGCCTTTTTCGTGATCTGTATGGTGATGCCCTCAGACGCATTCTCCACAGCCCTGCCACTACCGTGCAGCTGGTCGTCATCACTCGTCCTTAAGTCGAGCCACAGAGCATACTTAGTGGTTAGGTACTCTCCTAGGGACACGTCTGACAATGCCAAGTCTTTTGCAGCTATTGCTACCCTGGGGTCTCGTTTACTCGTTGCTGCAAAGGCCTTCTTCACCTCGTCCCACTGCTGGTAGCCACGCATGCCCTGGGCATAGAGCTGATTGGGGATGCCCTCAATGGTCACCTCGACCTTCGTAATCTTTGGGTTGTAGAACGACTCTGTCTTCCTGGCGTATGAGACATTGGCTAAGTCTTCAAAGAGCAGTAGGATGCCCTTCATGCTGCGAGCTGGCACGTTCAGGTTGATGTTCCACAGTGTATCTCTTTTATTGTATACAAGCTTCCTGTGACGAAGCACACGGTCATACAGAATTGAGAGTCGACCTGCGTACTGGGTGCGTATCATACGGGCCAACTCTGGTTGGGTAACCATGTCATACTCCAGTGAGATGCCATCAATTTTGTAGCTGGAGTCGCTTGTTGCGTGAATCACGCGGTTGTAGTCGTTGAACGTGAGCTCGTATTCCAATCTGTCATTAAGCGCGCTCTGGTACAATGGCATGTGGCTCTCGAGGAGTTCAAAATCAAGCGGAACGTAGAACCTGTTACCATACACATCGGCTACGGCCTTGTCCTCTTCCTCGGTATCAACCTTGTCTCCTGCCCCCAGTCGTATCTTAGTTGCGTTTCTATCATCTGATGTGTCAATGCCCTGGTACTGAAGGCCCTGTCTCTCCTGTGCTGTCCGCCACAAGTCGTGGTAACAGTGGTACATATCGCTGTCATCAATAGACATGACCTCATTGCCAGAAATCTTGATTGTCATTTTCTTAACCACGGCGCGGCCCAGGTTTTGCACAATGCTGCGGTTAACATCAGTCGAGGTCAGCGTGATTGTAAAGGCCAGCCGTGCTGTCCCTGGAACAATGACGTCTTCTGCACTTAGATTGGGGAAGCGAACCAGCAGTTGTTGGTTCTGATCAATAGTGCTTGGATTGTTTGTAACGACTACAGATTGTCGCACACCCTTTACCCCAAGGGGTTCGCGTATCCGGCGGTGTGGGTTTAGTTTGCGTCCGTAAGTACTCGCCATGTTGAATGTTTTATTACACTTATATCTTTAACACACAGACATGGAGTTTGATAACCCAGCATTTGACGACCCAGAGGAGGATGGGGCTATGGGAAGGGATAGGAATGAGACTAACTTTGATGATGAGGAGACTAACATGATTGACAAAACTTTAGATACGTCGTACTCGACTATGCCACCATGGGCTATTACTGAAATGCCTGCTGGGTTAACAGAAGATCAGGTGGCTTCCAAAG
>CM067353.1:76185107-76439539 GCA_034190875.2 Urechis unicinctus | reverse complement strand
TTAAATAACCCCGGGGTACGTTTATCATATTTTTGGCGGGTCACACAGCACGGTTGAGGTACCCACGGGGTTCCGTTCGTTTACACTGTATAAAGTCTTTGTTGTGATCATCACACGCTACAGCTGGCAACCACTGAGGGTATTCTCTGTAAAATTGTTCTTTTTCATGTTGGGTTTGATGACATCTGTTAGATGACTACTACTAAGAGCGATATAACTACTATCAGTGTCCATCTGTACATAGGCAAAATCACATCTCGCGACATACTTATCAATAAAATCATAGTAAAATTCCAGCATCCTTAATTTGGCGTATTGATAAACAAAATAGCCTATTTGTTGGGGGTAAGTCGAGATCAATGGTGGTTTTGGCCATGTCGAATTCAAACAGGTTGGGGGTTAATTCGTTCAAGGCTCTGAATCTTTTGTCGTTGATCAATTTCTTACCCTCTCGGTAGTCGGCGTATTTGACATCACGGTGTTTAGTTTTATCCGTGACGCATTTACCTACAAACATAGACAAATTAGTATAAATCAACAGCACTTGACGGGTATTTTTTTTTTTAAATTTTTTTTTAAATCATAAATTTGAAATAAATTTGAAAGTAACAATTAAATCAATATATTTTACAATAATACATTTTAGTATATTTACCATAGGCCGAATTTCCAAGTAGCTTAAAAGTTTCGGCTATAACGGTCTGACTCGGGTCGACATCACCCCCACGTCTACACACAAACAAGAACATTATCAAAAATAAAATTCAACGCTTGAAAGAGTATATCACATAACTATAAGAGTATATCATATATATATTCGTACATACCTGGCGTCTGATACGGTCTCGGCAAATCGTTTGAAACAGGCTGTGGGTTCATACTCCAGTGTTTGGTATATCTTTGTGATCACCAGGCCATGTTCCAAGTACCATTTCAGTAGTGGGCTAGCAAGCAATATTTTCACACCTTTGTAGCTCCCTATCAACGTCCGCCATTCCGTCTATTTGAAAATAAATAATGAAAATCGTTATGACATCATAGTGATCGCAACAAAATACATTATGATCCCACGCCTCTTGTCACCTTGTGTACTTACTTTCATAATGTCCCGTTGTTCAGCATAGTCTCGCATAAAGGGTCCGATTTCATCTCGGGTCAGTTCAGTGTTTTTGAATATAGGGGTCATTTCACTGAAATAGTCTTTAAGGGTTTTTCTGGTACGTGTATATCTACTTCAGCCATTCCAAAAAAGGTTCCGTCACGTATATTGACTATGAGCTGTTTTTCAGTCAAAACCGGTTCGTAGTGGTTGCGGTCGACTGTACATGAACGCTTTGATCTGAGGGTCTGTTTTTCGTTTTTTTTTCGTCCATTCACATTCCCACACAGCTACGACATCATAACCTAATCCTCTCAAATACTGGGTATTTCTTTCTGTTTCGGCACATAAAAATCACTCATTAGTTTTCCACTGATGGGGCTATGGGTCAATTTCAGACACGGACAGCCATGCCATACACATCCGTGAAACTGATATACTGTTTGCGTTTCTTTACACCACCCGTCTACGGGTAATCGCCGGGCGCCAATTCTTTTTTCCCCTCTGTTTAGACGATGTTGTATTTGATTTTGTGAGCTGTGTGCTATCCAAGCCAACCATTCATCCGCTATTCCGCCTTTTCGGGTCTGAATTGGTTTAAAAAACTCAGGCGCGTGACGTCGGGTCGGAAAGTTGGCTGGCATGGGTTGAGCCAATGCCCATAGATAAAGCGCATTCGCATCATAACCTACGATTCCTTCACACAACTTCGATTCATTTCCGTTCTGTTCACGCCTGATGTAAGTTTTTCCTTTTTCGTGGTAACGATGAAAGATGATTGAGGGTCCGCCCACTATTCCATTTTTAATCAACCAATAGATGTCGTTGTTCTTTTCGTCGGGTAAGGTAAAATAATCTTCCAAGTCTTGAAATAAATATCGCATGGTTAATCCGGGCACTGATATTCCATCCTTCAACATATCTATACCTCTCTCACTGTAAAAACGACTCTGTTTCTCTATGGCTTCCAGAAACGGTTCGACATCTAAATTGTTGTAATATATCAAAAAGTCTTTAAAAGTCTGCATATGACCTGCTTCCCACGCTTCTTGACATTCAGCGTATTGGTCTGCTGTAATGTTTTCTTGTTTTAACACACTGTAAAAAGCTGCATGGGGTGGTAATTCTGTATTTTTCAAACGATCGAGTGTCACCCATTCATACGGGAAATATCCCTTTTTCTGTTCGCATTGAAAGGCTCGTAGGTATTTGTCGTATGTATATCCAGGTGCAATAAAGTTGGTGATATCCAAAAACCGTACATGGACCGTTTCAATGCACATGAATGAGTTATTTCGTTTGATGGTATACTTGATCGATGAATGTTCTTGCAGGTAAGTTGTCAACGGTATTTTCACAAGGTTGAGGTCATAATTCGATGAGTTGAATCCGACTAACGGTAATACATGTAAATAGTTGTCGAATTTTTTCTGTAATTTCTGCAATGGATGTTCTCCCTTGACGACCGGGTCCAGTTGATACGCTTCATCGATTTTCTCTTGTAACTGGGTTAGGGTAGCTTCGTATTGAGCAAGCATCAGTAAATAGGCGGCGTTTGATATCTCCTCTATATAAATCATCATCCTGTCAATCAATGTTTGTGCGTTTCCTTCCGTTACAAAGCATTTTGGTTCTGTATAATCAGGTACATTGCTGCATACACTCACTGATAACGGTACGTGTTTTTGGTCCCAGGTGACTTTGGGTGAATTGACGGGTAGGTTGTCTTCTCCAAAATAACTTTCAAAATCATAGGTGGCTCTGTAAGGGTAAATACCGTCTTCTATTTCGATTCCTTCGTCCCGTAACGCTTCAAAGATAGTGGGTGGTAGATGAAAAACACCGCCTGGGTACTTGTATTTCGTTTCCACAGTACATATGTTTTCGTGGCGATGTAGTTTTTTCTCACTTTTCCACAGCTTCTGACAGGTACCACAAATATATGATTTGCTATAAAGGTCAAAGTTTTTGATGTAACTAAAGTGATTTTCGTACAGGTTCAATTTCAAGGTCGCGGCGAATTTTGTGCGCGTTCGCTTGACCAAAGTAGCTACCTGAAACACATATAACAAATCGATCACATCTCATATTTCCATTTCGATATCAAATGATTACATCGTTTATGTTGTTACTTCTGTTTAATCACTACAAGACACACTTACTTGATTCTCGTCTAGCGTATACACGGTGATATTCACTTTGAATTGTTTTGCTAGTCTTTCGACGTCTTCAAGGGGTACACCTGCAAATGTTTTTTTTTCTTTTGTTTTGGGTAAGCAGTCTTTAACAATGTTTTTGCTGCATTCTCTAGACTCGTGATCTTCACTCCTCTATGTAAAGCCAGGGCCCTGAAAAAGCACAATCGGTCTTGATACGGTTTACCCGTTTGTTGACTTCGCTCTAACAAGTTGATGGCTCTGTTTGTTTTCAGGTGTTCCGGCATAACGGGTGGTGGGTAGCCGATCACGTGATCTTCGATTGGGTTCACAAAGATGGTCAAATTAGTCACTTCCTCTACACTCCATTTCGAATCCGGTCGTTGGTTCTGGGCGTAGGTTAAAATGTCTCTTTGTGTTATTTCACGCATAGCCCTCTCAAAATCATCGGCATTCCGTACGACTAGAGGGGTTGGTAACATTCGATGGTTGTTGACGGACGAGTGAAAGTACCGCAATTCATCTGTTTCTTTGTGACGTAATAAGAATCCATAACTCCCGTTGATTTTAAAGGCTGAATCGCATTCCTCAAATATATTCTGGTCGAGGTTGGGCACTTCTTCAGATAAATTATAGTTGTAAACAGTTTGTAGCCTTCCAAAGCGCGTATGAGTACGAATAGCTCTTTCATTAGCAGCCAACACAGCTTCTGTCAACATAATCATCGATAATCTGTCAATATAAATATTTCCTCAATTCTCAATTCTACCGGTAATAGACCTATCCTTTAATAGACCTACTCTTAGCGTTGTCGACTGTAGCGCCATTTCCAGTTTGTGTCGGGGGGCTGTGTTGAGCGTTGTTTAACAAATCCAATGCTGTATTCGCCTGTTCTATTTCATACTCGTCCATAGCGACATGTAAAATATCTTCGTCTCCCGTCAACACTAAAACACACACGCATAACAAAAATAAATAAATAAATGACGTATACCTGGTAATTCTATAATTCAGATATAGAAAATAAAATCATACTTACTGCTTTCCATCTCGATTTGTTCCACGGCTCTTAACAAATCTGCGTCGCTCATCGGTCTACTGCGTTTGCACGCATCGTTGAAAGCTTCTAGCTGTCTCTTCTCAGCCATGGTTATAACTGAACGCAGGACTGAGACACTCTCCCGTTTTATATACACCCTCTATCCCATCATTTAGCTTAGCTCAGCAAACTATGACGACATATCCGACGAAAATTGTGAAATCACTTTCCAAAAATAGAATGACCTCATCCAAAATAGCGCCCAGCTCAATGTATTGACATGAAGTCGCAAAACCAAGGTCGCAAAGCTCAGCAGTCGGAAACACTTTCCAAAAATAGAATGATGTCACCACCAAATATCTGAGGTGAATGCGAAATCGACTGACAGGGGGGGCAACTCACAATGACTAATTTATCAAATCGTTTGACATGAGTCGTTATTTAATTAAGATAGATGCGCATCGTGAATTCAACGATCGGTAAATCACATTACCAGCTTGTATAATTATACCACAGATTCATCGAGTCCGATTAATAACACAAACACCAGTATAACATTTATATATTTATATTTATTTAATTTTAAAAATATTTAAATTTTAACTATTTTCTTCTATCTTCATCCTACAAACAAAAACAAATTATTTTTGTTTTAATCTCTAAGAATAAAATAAAATTCCAGAGAATCTTAAACATTTGCGGTACTCACTGTTTTTTAATAAATGTTTGGGTTCCCTGCAAACAAAGAAATATAGACTTATAACAGATACAAAAGTCAACGAATCTATACTATGATATAGCGTGTTTTAAGCGAATACTCACAGTACGGGATAGCCTGTTACGAGAGACCCGCCCTTCTTGATGACTTTAACCCACTTGGTGGGGGCTGAAATATATCCGGGGTACTCCCCTGTCACCCCAACTATATTTTCGAATCGCTTATAACAAACGTTTTTAAATCCAAAATATTCCTCTATATCTGGTTTTGTCATTGTAATGGTCACTAATTCCGGATAGTTGGAATTATTGAATCTTGATTTAGATCGGTTCGATGTTAAATAGTGATTGGCGTGAATATGCTCCATCCTTGTTATTTTGAAATATTCCAGAGGAAAACTATTTTGAAGTAAAGTTACCATCCGCTATTTGTAACCCATAACTCCACCCCCATTTTGAGAAATATCCAATGGTCAACTTTTAATCCATCTGTCGTTATATTCTCAATGAGAGTTACAACACACTTAAAGACATCTGTCATTTTTTCCCTCCTATGTAAGACTCATATGCTAGTAAGATTCATTCACGTGAAAACTTCAATCGACCAACATATCTAACGAAAATTGACTTTTAATACCCATTTACAATCTCCTCAATAAAACTATCGAAAATGACCTCACCCAAATACCGCCCATTCATCACACCAGGTCGAAAGTCAACAACCTTCCTAAGGACATAGCCCCAAATGAACTCACTCGAATACCGTACATCGCGTTACCCTCCTAAGGTCACCAATTCAATATATCACCACATGTCATGGGATAAAAGGAAGTTAATACCAACAAATCACCTCGTAAACACCGTCTTCATATCTGAACAGATGGTGAATACTCCACTAACATTAACACTATCCTTCACTTCTCTTTCAACACCATTACCGCTAATTGACTTTTAATACCCATTTACAAACTCCTTCTCAATAAAACTCCCAAAAATGACCTCATCCAAAATAGCGCCCCTCCATGAGGTCACCAAGGGCGCAAAGATTTCAAGGGCCGAAAATAACGGAACAGATGGTGAAATCACTTTCCAAAAATAGAATTAGGTCAGCAAAATACCGCACCGAATCCGCATGCAATCGTCAGCGAAACATATATTGCGCAATACACGTCGTACAGTATTCGTACAGTATTCAATTTCCAAAACAAGGTGTGAAGGGGTACGTCTATCACTACTGTGGTCGGGCTGCGATAAAAGGAACCTATTTCAATTCAACTCATAAACAAGCAAGTGAAAATGTAATTCATGAACGCTGTTACGCGAAATAACATGGATATTAACTGTAGCTTGTTTACAGTACTAGTCTTGGCTATCAACGCCCCAATACATGGTAAGGCGTTCAACACACAAATGATCCGGCCATATTGAAAATATCGGCGTCATCGTCACGACCATAACCATATCATACAAATTTTCTTCTGTGTTCATGGCTTGGATCGCGTAGCGTGTTTGTTTGGAAGCTCGGAGGACTGCACGTTCCAATGTCACTGTGCCAGCAATGCCTTTTGTGACGTCACGACAGGACATTGCCCGGGACAGTGTGAAGAAGGTCTACCACAATCCTTTGACGACGTCACTCGGTTTGATTGGCGTGGGCCAGCATGCCAGATAGGTACTATAATATTACTTGTTAATACCTGACTCTATCACTGCTCTTTATATTCATCTTTATGTCCACGCGTGGGTTTCATATTTTTATTCACCTAGGTAACGTGGCTCTAAACAAGTCGGCTGATCAATCAGGTGCGTGGAAAGACTTCGTGGCTGGTAATGCGGTAGATGGCAGATTAGTTGGTGTTAGTGAAAATGAAAACTGCGCTCATCCTGATGCTGGGTCTGGTTCATCAGCCTGGTGGAGAGTTGATCTTGGCTCCATTCACGCTATCCACAACGTCACCGTCTACAACACGGCCGCTTATACAGGTAATTTGTCATTGTCACTGAAAATGATCTTCTATACTTATCAGCGTGTTAAATGCAGCTCACGGTATCCAGACGGAAAGGACATCAATAGCGATTGCAGCATAGTAAAACCAGATGTCATTTTAATATTTGGGTTACCATCTTGTCAACTACACTATATACAACATTGTTTGTTTAAATAAGTTTCTTTCCACTGTTATGCCTATATATAATGCTATGTTATAATGTGTTTGATTCTCCTCTACAATCTGTCTCCTATACTTTGAAATGCTGGTGCGCCAATGTAGCGATAGTAGATCAGTCATGTTCACAGATTAAACAACAAAAAAACATACCCGGCGAAGTCCTTGACCTGCTTGCATGGCTGAATGAATATTTCAACCCTACCGTATTTAGGTTTTCGCCGACTGGTAGAGTTTGTGATCGGCGTTGGTAACACGACGAAGATAGCATAACACACGCTATACGCTTCCTACGGCTCCTCTGCTGTAGAAGATGTAACGCTGACCTGCAGTTCTCCTCTCTACGGCCGCTTTGTCAGCTTTACTAGAACAGGAGGGTTCGAGCCTCATTTGGTGACAATCTGTGAATTCGTAGTAATGGGCTACAAGCAAACGTATGCAGGTAAGACATTGGTGATGAAATCATATATACGTGCGCTGCTCTTTTCATATATTGTTACCAGGTCGCGATTTATTGAACAATACCGACGCACTGAATTTCTCTCGTATTATTATAGATTGTGACAAGTGCACCGGCAGCTGTGATGATATCATGGCATGTAGAGAATGCTCACCTTCATATATCAATGCTCCCTTCTGTGATGAAGGTATATATTTCGTGCATGATATGTTTCGCATGTGTTCCAAATATGTATAGCCTCATTAGGGATAATGCGCATAATACATCATATCTGCCACGCACTCGAGTACTGTAATTAGCAGTTCTTCCACAGAAAGAAGCTCATCACCTCCACTAACGACGCAGAGCAATAATGTTGTACACAGCTCGCCATCACTGTCAATTAGCACAGAAACGGATTCTTCAATGACGTCACCTATGCCAACCGAATATCAAGTCGCTGCTGGTTTTAATTTGCCTCCACACATCAGTATCGCTCCAATGTACTTCAACATTCTATATTCATAACCTAAAAGCAATTGCAAATGTGACAAGTGTTTTTGTCCCTTTTATTATAGAAAAAAAATTAGTGATCATCGTGCTGGCAATCCTGTTCAGCGTTTCACTGCTTGTCAACGTGGTGCAGTTGGCTTATATTCTTAGAATTAGCATCATTAGAGGCCTGAGTGAAAAACACAAGACGCCTCATTCAGCAGTTGAGAATATGAATGACACATCAAAGGGACCGCCTTCAACAGGGGAATATGAGGGGCTTAAGGTTAGCACTTTTAATAGCATTGCGGCTTGACGAATTTTGCAAATATGGCTTATGCTCCTTCCCACTTCGTTACTGCAAGCTATGATCAATCTAACTGCAAAGATATTACTTCTCGACAAGCATTTAAGCATGTTTGCTGTGAACTTTTTCTGCTTGCAAGGAGGACACCCGACGCCAAGATGACCCGAATCAGTACGCAATGATGATGATTCAGAAAGAAGATGGTGCATATGAAAATGTCACAAAGGCTGGAAATGTTGATCGTGAATACGACGAACTCTAAAACTCGTTAAGCGTTTCTTTCCCGACGCCTGAAGCTTAGCACAATTAGCGTCAACCTCTATAAATACATAAATTCTAAGCAGCGTATTTGGCTACAAAGTTCAATTAAACAACAATTGTACACCTCCATTTCATATTCATATTACTTGTCCTGTAATTCTGTCTATTGTTCAAGCAAATATTGTAATGGAAACAAAAACATACATACATACATACATACATAACATACATACATACATACACACATACATACATACATACATACATACATACATACATACATACACAGACATACATACATACATACATACATACATACATACATACATACATACATACATACATACATACAGACAGACACATACATACATACATACATACATACATACATACATACATACATACATACATACATACATACATACATATATATACATACATACATACATACATACATACATACATACATACATACATACATACATACATACATACATACATACATGCATGCATGCATGCATGCATGCATACATACATACATACATACATACATACATACATACATACATACATACATACATACATACATACATACATACATACATACATACATACATACATACATACATACATACATACATACATACATACATACATACATACATACATACATACATACATACATACATACATACATACATACATACATACATACATACATACATACATACATACATACATACATACATACATACATACATACATACATACATACATACATACATACATACATACATACATACATGCATACAGTGAAGCTCGATCAAACTTCATATAAACGATCATACTGAATTATGATGAATCGAACTTTACTTTGAAGTATTCAAGTGACCAGCATAACTCAGCATAAACTTAACGAGTAGTCTGACATTCGTTGGAAGATACTACGATGAGACCTAAGCTTGGAAGGCCGTGTTGCTGACTGAAATATGCAGAATATTGACGCCTGAATGACATAACGAGAACTCGATTAGGCACACCGCGAGGCTAAATGCCACTCATAGTCTCGTGGTTACACTTTTGTTGCGTATCATTACTGAAAAGCTTGCCCTTGAGAACGACCGTTCATCGCGCTTATAAACATCCAATTGACTTATTGGACCTGCGCACATAGCTATTTTGGTTTAACAATAGCATGCTGTACAATATCATTGTAACATCATCAAGCACAGTCACTATATTCAAGATGCGCAATAATCGACTTGATTTGTCATATTTTCCACAAAAAAATCCACATTGCTAAAATGTAACCTCGAGTACAAGAAGTTGCAATCGTTAGGTCAGAGATAATGGAAGAAAAGGGATTATACGCTGCCCATGCGATCTGACATCTAACGCAGGTGTGATATGGTATTACACATCATATATGTACGCAAACTCTGTGAAGCAAGACCTATACCATTGCTGATGAATAATCAAGGAAAATACGTATTTGATAGTGGAGCAATGATAGCCCAGTTGTACAATGTACACAAAGTGATCACTAAACCATTACTAAATTTGATCATCAAAATTGTTTCATCTACTGTTTGTTGTCATGATTGAAACTTCTATTAGAGTTAAAATGGAGTGAAACATTAAGAGCATTTTTGGGCACTTGGCTCTGATTTATCTTGGAAATGCGTCTGCCATCATAATGACTTGATAATTAACATGGTCTTTAAATTTGATTTGTTGGAAGGTACTTTACTTTGACTATTTGTAATTATTTCGTTATAATGTTTTAATACCACTAGTCTGGACAAACAAGCGGTCTAATGATACTCGAGGGTAGGAGGTGGGGATGCGGGCCTAAGTTGTAAAGCTCCAGACCATCCCCAGTAGACATCAGAGGAAGTTCACTCGTACCAAGGGTGGGACATGCATAGGATTCGTAATGGCTAGACAGCAAACGAATTGGTAAACTATATAGAGGCTTGTGTCATTGTTTACATCGGACTCCATATGACCGGCTGATAATTTGCTGATTCCTTTCCTAACCTCTGATTAACAGCAACATTTAAAAAACATCTTGCATTAATTAGGCTGTTACATTGACACCAGCGAAACTTTCATCGTATGCAAACCTAGCCTTTTGAAACCTTGTATGTTGTTTGTTCGCTCCTTTTGATGTTTTTTATCGCTGGCAATATGTCTCTTTCAAAGAACGATCAACTGCTCGTTGACATACCGTGTATTTTATTTGATATATACCATGCATTAAATGCATACAAACTCAGATGTAAGTCCTTTACGTTTTGACAAGAAAATAAAGAACGTAACGACATATTATCTGGTCCGCATTATTACGTTTATTTATCATATAAAATTATATATTTAGTCATTACTGGTTCAATCACACGTCGAAAACCTGTACAAATCAGCAATGTTGCAACATTGGTACAATTAGTATTGACCTTCACGACAAAATGATTGTTGATTGTTGAGGCTGCCAGCACTTAGGGCCTCGCTAATATATCCGTAGCTATTATAACTATTTGTTTCTAGTGCCAAGCACAGAACAAGATTGATTTATAGTCTCAAAATGGTCAAACAAGCTATCTTACCCCAGCTATCAATTATCATATTTGCTCTTCATGGAGACATAGATAGACTGTTGACCTATTTGAAAAATATATCGATTGTTTGCATGGCACTTTCTATGGTGGTATCCACTGGTTTAATCTAAAAAATAAATAATGCATAAACACAGGCTCAACCTTCACATCTCTTGATGGCTCATGCTCAAAAGAGAATGGCGTTTACTGAAAATGATAAGATGATGAGAGTGAACATGGGTTCTATTAGCCATTGTTCTATAACGTTTCAAATCGCTCCACAATATGGCTGAAAATACGGGTCATGCAGAACCAGCAAGCCAGCAATACTTTCTAAGCCTAGTTACATTAGTCGCTATCGGCCCATTGATGAAAAAGGTACTCTATTTGTTTCAATGAATCGGATATGCTGCATGGAGGCCATTATATTGATAGCATTATTGACTTATGTGACGAGGTTCGCCAACAAATTTTGCAGTAAATAATTCCTATTAAAGGACCTTCTAGTATACCTTTCTTAGTGGTCGTCCTCTTTTCTATTCAGATGCAAGTTACTAATACTGAATGATTTTTTAACACAGCTTACTTCATTAGTAAGAAGTAATGTGAAATAATAGGTGATCAAAGCTATAATTTGATTATGTTGCCTCCCACAAACTTAACATAGTGGAGAAGTAATCCTGTCCGGCACACACATGACACCACTGTCTTAACCCACCCCTGTTCCAGATGTCCCCTTCGTTGTATCGCTACACCACCGCACACTCGTGTATCTATGGTCTGTCTTACAAGCACGACCCAGGTTGCTGCATACCCCATGATAATCTGGAAAGCATGGTAAAGGTGAACTCTTCATATTAACTCCGCCTAAGCAGAACAAATCAAGTATTGCATAAATATTCATAATCCGATAATATAAAACGAAAACGATTAATTGTATAACTTAGTTAGACTAGTCTGTCAAAATAAAGGTGCATTTCATCCAAAATCATAGGAATTCTGTTTTGAAAATAATACTCTTTTATCGATTTGCTGCTAGGTTAAGTAATGGAAGCCAAAACCTCGAGTTCAAGCAATGACCCCATTAAGGCATTCGACAGACCCTACAATATATCCCAAGCTGATAACGGTCGGAATTCAAGCTATAATATCAGTATAAGGTAAATATATGAATGCGACGTCAAGGTCGCTAACCATTTGAATATTTTTGTACGCTAAGTTTGAAGGCTGTTTCACTGCGCCTATATCGACTAATCATCGATGATTTGATGTTCCCAGTCACGTGAAGCGATTATAAACAAGTCTTTTAAACAATAGCATTTTTATTTTGCTCTTAATTATTCACCTTTATTGCGCTCGTTTCAGGCGGTGCCGCATAGTAACAGATATACAGTTGATTATATACTGTTCCATTAAAACACTGTAGGGCTTTGGGACTAAAACTGTTACCCCCCTGGTACGCAATCTACTAAAATTGCAATATCACGGAAATCCATCTAACCGAGAAACTCAAAGATTAACTGGTCACTCATCATGTATTGTCACAATGCAAGTGTGCTGTGTTAATAAACAATGCAAGGCAATGCAACGCATACTTCATATTAGGGATTAATACCTCGCATAAAGTTGACTGAGCATCATAACGGGATATGTGTCAGGACGTACCGATGAGAGTGACGCACAGCGAGTCAAAAAGGAACACCATGACTGAAGGCAGGCAATCTTTCATCTTCATCATCATCATTAAATTAAGTTTTGTGGTGAGTGTTTTCGATTGTCTTCTTGCGTCAATGTTAGTAAAGTGCTAAGTGGCAGTTGAAAAGGTCTAGACACCTGATAATATCAATACAATAAATATTCATATTAATGTTCTATGCGTTCTATCATGTTTTAACAAAATTCAAAATACCATGTATGAAAACATTACTGTCATATTTTAACTCAGAATCTCAACTACCATCTTGTAATGAAATGTACCTCAACTATTGTAATACAAGATATAAGGTTTTTAGATAAACACATTTGGACCCCAAAACAGTATTAGAACATGACTAACGATAAGCGCTTAATAGCTAGCTTTGCACAATATGTAGTGTTGCTACATATCTATAAGACAGCAAATGCTCATAATGAAATCTAACAATCAGAGGTTACGACTAACAGACGCTGGTAAAAGGTGAATTACGGCTATTTCTGTAATTATGACTATGCTATAAATAATATTTATTTTCTCAAATAAAACAAAATATATTGGTTTTCGGGCATTACTAAAAGTTATCGACAAATGACCTCTACCAGTTGTTAGCCCTGGAGTATGAAAGGATAAATCACATGTCATAGTTGTATCTGTGTAAACATAAACAAGCGGTCTCTATGAAGTGCATGAAAATAGCCTGTCGCCAGTTTGAAATCACGTGCTTATATAGATAACATTTCTCGGCGAAATTATTCCGATCTCTCTTTGTTATGCAGATATGAATATCCATATTGGCACCCTATTGCAGCATACTAATCGGTGATATCTAAACTAAAATGAGCAGTGAGTATCGTTCTATGGGAGTTGTTACATTATGTGCTAATCATTTACATAGCGACGTTGTGCTAGCGTTCACTATGTTTTAACTATCAGGTTGGTATATCTACATTCTCGTTTCGTCAGTTGAATCACTGCTGTTTTGCACACATTCTGCCATTGTTTACACCTTGCAAATATTGTGACAGAATAACATTTACAATGCTACTTAAAAAGCCTCCCAGAATGTTTCCCAGCTTATGTTCCTTGCGTCATCATATTTTCTCCAGTGTAAACTGCAAGAAAATTGGCACATTCCGTAAACCAAATGTTTGTTGCTTTATATTTGTTGTAGCGTGTCCATTCACAATTACTGATGTAAACATTCCTACAATTCAAAGAATTAACATTGTTGACCTAGGAATAATAGACAGCTGTGACATATGCTTGTTGATACCAATTGGAAGTATACAAGTCACTACCTGCATGTGGCACATTTCCTATTGACTGCTTAAATTACACGAAAAAGTATCCAAATGTTACATATGTGAGAAATGGCAATCGTTTCGTCTGCGAAAATTCGAAACGCTGATAACGAAAAATGTATCTTTATCGTTTCGCTGGTTTATCACCGATTATTAGTGTGTATCTAACACGAAACTTAAACCTCTCGTGGATGCAATGCAAGATACGCAATCTTGACTCAGTATATTAGATAGTGATAAACGTGTTTACCGATATCACCATTCACTTTTACTGATATGATTTTTGACGCATATAGCATCACGTGACTCCACGTGGTAAGAGGATTTCAAGTAAAACAGGATTTTAATCAGTAACTTTAACCCGGTGTATGCAATCATTTGAAAGTTATTCAAAAAGGAGGAAATAATATACTTTTTCGTATAACATGAAAGATGCTAACAAGCAAAGCTGCAACCTATTTGATAAACTTTGCTGCTCTGATTGCCGTAGGTTCCGATAGTAACATTTTAACCATAGCCCCCGTGTAACATAGCAGTAGTCTACTTATGTGAAATATCCATTAACTCTCTAAAGATCAATCAAATGGGATGTCGTCTCTCTTTTATGCACATTACATGCGTGCTTTGAAATGTCGTAAAAGTCGAGTATTTGTTGCAAGTGGTATCGTAGCACATCCCAGCTTCTCCGTGCCTGCTTCAGAGTGTACGATCCTGTGTAGTGTCAGGTATATTTTTTGTATTTTGAATGCTGAATAAAGAGCCGAGTTGTTTTATGTTCGCATTGCGTCATTTAATGTTAATTGTAGTTTTGTGTGAGGATTTAGTTCATATTCCTGTTTTAATTTCATATTCTTGTTTCATTTTATGTGTTTGTTATTCTGAATGATCAATTTGGTCATTTTTTTTAATGTTGAGTCCGAGAATTATCATGTTTGTGTGTCATATATGTTTTTTGAATATTGAATAAAGAGCCCGAGTTGAGGTATATAAATGGTTATTGTCTTTTATGCCTTTTATTATATGCTGATGCCATAGATTAAATATACCACACATTCTTCTTGTGTTCCTTTATGTAACGTGTTTTGCTCATGGGGCGTATCGTCCCGAAACGACGGCCCAGTCAAACGCCCTGACTTAACATACCTGCTCATGTCGGCACATTGTGTCCGTTTATAATATCAATAAATGAAAACGATTCCTACAAAAGGGCCATCATAATTCAATACGCTTATGAGCCCTTTTGATTGATACATATGGCTCATAATCAAAGGTAGTGTATTGTAAAACAAATGTACCTCATTGGCTTAAATAAAACGGTACACTTATGATGGCCCTTGTGTAGAAATATTGTTTCTATTGAACCATAGCAGACGCACTCTATTATTGCCATCATGAATGACATTCCGTTTCTGATTGGATGCATTAAGTCATATGAGGGATGATGCCGCGCTGGAATATTATCAGTTAGTTTTTGTTATTGCTACCGAGACGAACAGTAATCACCATATCACAAGATTTTTACATGACATCAACATGGTCACCTATGATTTATATGGCGGCTTATTATTCTCAGTCAATCATCAATGTTATTGAATTGTGTTAACAATGAAGTTTTAGTTATTGTCAATATATAGTGTCGCATGGACCCACACTAAAGACGGTAGGGAAATTGCAACCGCTGCTTCTGCTATGTATTTGTATTGAGATCATAAAATAGAAAATACAATGCAGATATAGACTGATGGCATGAAATGAATAAACGTTATGTGCGCAAGCAAGCAGTAAAATACTAATCATTCGGGTTACTTCCACATTGAAAATGATATTATAACATGTCACCATTGATTACATCCCCGTCAGTAAATCAGGCTTTTCTTGGTATTATAAACCGTATGAATGCGATCCGGATCAGCGGATTTGAATGACATGTAATATAATCAGTAAAATAGTGTAGTATAAAGTCAAGTGCTTTGGGGCTTCATCGCAGTAAGTGTTACGCTTTTTAACGGGCATTGTAAACAAAATGTCGATGAAATGATAGAATAAATTGTGCTCAGTCAGGGTATAAATGCAGATAAGAAAGTAATGATGTAACACAGGATATGGAATTTTGTTCAACCCTACCGAACGCATAGAGCATTATTTCACTTTTATTCTGCGTTGAGTTTATTAGATGGCTAGGTTACCCTGTCACATTACCATTAATGGTATTCTTAACACAATCAATACGTCAGGTTTTCGCGATAGCAGCAACCATTATTAAGTTGTCCAAGATATGAGACGGAGTGCCGCATCAGTTCTCACATCGTGAAACAATGTTGCATGAAACTTCCAATATTGACGCCTTTTGCTTACTTATCATCCAAAATCTGTACATTTGTTGTATAAAACAAATGACAACGATTTACATACGCTATTTAATCATACTAAGTTTAAATGCGGGCTCCAATCGATCATTTCCCAGGTTGCGGCGTTACAAAACAATTACAGTTTGCGGAAATCATTGTCGCTGAATACCAGTTAGGTTCGTGTTATTGCAGGATTGGTGACAAATATGGAACCGCGACAATCCAATAACCATTTAGTAGCAGGAAGAAACTTTTAAGCGGCGGCATAACATATATTCTCTTGGCGTATCCACGTACAAGCTAAAGCTAAACATATGATTGCATTATGCTACAAAAACTAACCTACTATGAAAACCAACCTGCCGTGAAAATGCATAAAATACCCTGCAAACCAAAGCGGATTGTGTCTTACATATACGTGTGACAACACTCTCATTTGACGACGAATGTTCGGAAATTGTTGGTTTTAAAGAATATAGCGGATGTCTCCGCAACCAAAATATGGTCCCTTTTGCCCAAGGTGACAACCGTAGTCTCTACAACGTCCATATACAGAATGCCAACACTGCATTATCTTTACTTTACTAATCATGCCATATTTATAAAGTGAACATGCCTTATGGTACTGTTACATATATATACTGACAAAGCATCATATATATATATATATATATATATATATATATATATATATATATATATATATATATATATATATATATATATATATATATATATATATATATATATATATATATATATATATATATATATTGTTGCTATGATGATGCATGTCTTAGGAATGACACGTACGTGCAACGAATACGGGTATGTGCGCCCCCTACGGCAGACAAAGCAGCAAAAAGTTTCAAAAAGGTCGCAGCTGTGCTAAATAACATCTTCCATGTTCTACGAAATAGTGTATTATGCCCACATTTTGGAAACACTGTCAAATGATTGCATGCACTCGGTCAAGCGTACTGATAAAAGCCGTCCTGATTTACTTGAAATCCTCTTACCAGGCAGTGTGACGTGATGCTTGATACGTCAAACATTATGTCAGTAAAAGTAAATAGCGATATGGGTATGCGCGTTAATTTTACAACATCTAATATTTGATTCAAGTTTGCTGATCTTGCTTTGAATCCACGAGAGGTTTAACTTACGTGTTCAATACATATCGTTGTGTTTCCCGATGTACATAATCGTTGAATAACCAGGGAGAGGGTATATATGAATTATAAATTTGGCCTAAGATGCATTCGCAGTCTTACAAGATAGCCGTTGTTATATGACGGATTGATAACTCAAGTAAACCTTTATGTCACTCATTTGGACTGATAAACATAAACGCATACAAAAAATGGTGCATCGATAACACTGTTAAGCAGCCGTAGACTTTCTTGAAGTACCTAAATTTAATTAAAGCTTGAAACATTCATACGGTGAATTGTTAAAACTACAATACATCAAAACCGAATGTGTTGTAGTTCGACTGCTACATGCGCGCGGATTGATCTCATATCATTGCAAAAGTTAACCACTCTATTTCATTTGCCTGTCTATCTGATGATCGATTGAAAAATAAAGGCAGAGATAACAATGCAACACCACTTTATTGAGGTCACGTAATAATCGGACGATATGGTGCTTACTGTTGGTTTCTGCAGCAATAACGAGAAATAACTGGTAATATTCCAAAGAGGTCTTAGCCCTCCCACCACTTACTGTCACAAATGAGAAATGGAATAGCATTGATGAAAGCAATAGGAAAGTTTGGCTGAGAATGGGCTTTTTATCTATGATTTCATAGAGACACAAATAGGCGGATCATAATCTCAACTACCATCTTATATATTATATATTTGGTGAAAGAATTTAAATTCCAGATTTTATATATATATGATGATGTCGCGTAAGGGTCAAAATGGTAAACCTTGCCAAAAAGATGGATTTCGGCGATTTTTATAATTCTGAATATGCCAAAAAAACAATGTTTAGTTGCTAAAACAAGACGAATTAAATGCTTTTGGGGCATTAGGAACACTCAGTGGTCAACAGATGATCGATAGCATTTTCCTGACAACAGCCTTCGCAATCGACTTTATAGAATTTTGAAATGAGTCGGGGACAAATCCAATGACTACGCATGCGCAATTCTATCAGTGTTCGGCATCTATAACGTATTATTGCCGTTTTATGTGTATAAAAGCTAGCAGACTTCATAAATGGCAGGAAAATAGCCGGTCACCAATTTGACTCGAAATCACTACCATGCATAGTGAACAACGCCGAAATTGTCACGAATTATTGTCGTTTATATGGCCGATGAATATGTGAACTGCCACATCATGGCATCATATTAATCAGTGATAACTAAAATGAAATAAGCAATGGGTATCACATTTTGAATCATGTGATTACCATTTCTAAAGCGGTAATATTCTAGCGTTCACTGCTTTTTAACTTTAAGGTTGATTGTTTACCTGCATGCGTGATTAGCTTGTTTTCACATTCATCACGCAGTGCGTAATTTTGTGACGACAAGTCTAATACCAACAGGTTATCATTTAAATATTTGTGCATTTATGATGCGTGAATAACGGTGGGCGTATAACTGCAGTTTATTTAAGCTATGTATCAGCCTTTTGGGTCGGAATCATCTTCGGCGTGTTTCATGGCACGCAGTTGATGCGCATAAGACATTAAGTACATCCGGTTTGAATAATCATTAACATGTTAATGGATGGTCACATCTGAATATGTTGAATAAGTAGACCGGACCCGAGTGACATTGGGGCCGTATATCGGATGTCGTTTGTTACCTAACCCTCGCCAAGTAGAAAGGCATATATTACCAAATAAGCGCCTACTTGTCTGACCAACATATTTCCTAAGTTGTACAAAATAGTACGTTTTTATCTCGTCCCGGAATAGCTGTCGAAAATTTGCGACTGAAGACTAATAATAACTGATGTAAGTCGTTCTCACTAGGCGGCGTCATGCGCTGCTTGCTGTACCCCTTATGCTTTGTCAGTTAAGAAGAATAGTGATTTCGGCAAAAGCGAAAGTTTGAATTATGATGAATGTTTGAATTCAAGATTGCATATGGTATTCATAATTGCATATGAATGTTTTGGTCAGATTTAATCACAATTCAAAAGTATGCAGTTATCTGTAACTGTGCTGAATAATCAATGATTAAACCTCATCATCAACTTCAGGCGTCACAAACATATACTGTAGCAAGTGACCAACGCGCATGCGACTTGGTGACGTCATGGACGTTTGCATGGAAAATGCCTATAGCAAAAGATTACATTATGAATGCAACCGTCACAATGGCTGACAGTCATGGTTACGAGGCAATTTAAGAGGAGGAAAGATGAATATGATTCAAACCCACACTGATTGCGCTGTTCGTATTCAAATAACTAATTATGCTGTTTTGTCAAAAATAAAAGACACTCAGCGTGAATGAGTACAACTGCGAGGCTACTGCATAATAATGAGACGGGATCCAAATGGGTTAGAGTTAATGCTCCATTAGGGGATATTATCCGATGAAAAAAAAACACCATTGATTTGATAGTCTCTCAAATGAATTCAACTTTCCATTGAATTTTCTGCTGTCATTTACAGTTTTCACGAGCGTCGCCCTCGATACAAAAACTGCCTAATACGTCTAAACGTGAATTACTGTCAGGCATTAGAAAACGGACCGCCATAAACGTGGAGGAAAACTATTTCAGTTAGGCAGCATCGGGGATTTGTCTCTGCTTTGCGGATTGCTCCACTCCAAGGTCCTAAGGTATGTATCGTAGGTCAGGTTCATTTTCCCAACCAAGCATTTACAACCAGATCTTGATCACAATATATAAGCAAGGGTGGCTTTTCCAGGCAGGTGCATTAACAAAGCTGTACTGTTGCGATTGTTAGCGAGCTCGTTGCCGAACAATTGATGTAGAAAACTCTATTAAGGCTTGGCCTGCTACTTTTTCTATATCCTAAAAATGCAATTGCCCTATGGACGTATTTGCATAATGTTAGGCACGTTACTATCCTGCGTCCAATAAGGTCATTGTCTGTGGTGCCCATTTAATCCATAGCCCTGTCGAGCAATGCACAATGTTATGTGGAACTATTCTTGCATATGTGAATCTATCAGTAATATGTTTACGACAGATCAATCACTCGCACTGTTTTAGGACACTGTTAAGTGAATCAAACGTTTATAGGAACACCGATTATTCATTGATACTTTTTGGGAACTTGATAGGGACGCGAGCGAACTTCCAAGAAAGCTAGGCAGCCATATTTGTCAACGACCTGTCAAACCTACGCGTCCTAGCACGGCATTCGTATCACTGCCGATAAAAACTTGTTGTGTACGCCGAGTACGGCTTGAGACTCATTGGCACGTGTTAAGGACGCAAACGAGCCTCATTAAACAACAAGCCGCGACGTATGTTGTGGACTGTTCAAAACACATCTAGCTCTTGCTGCTACGTCATAAATATGTTTTAAGATAGTAAGAAGAAACTGTGAGGATGCTGAGTACGTCATGCGGACTCGTAGTTTGCATTGACTTGAACTCATAGAGAGCGTGGTAATAACGGGAAGGACTGGCCGTCACGTAGACGCATCATAATCTAAGATGTATCTCGAACGGATGACAGGCAAGCCGATAGCGACGAGGTTTTATTTGATTTAACGAAATTCAAGAATGTTCCATGAACGCCATGCGAAATGCATCGTTAACTTGTTGTTGTTTGTATTTTTTTTAATGCATATATATTTCTTAGCCATTTGTGTGTGGTCAATAGCTTATTTTCATGTTTCAATTATTGATCAAACAAACAACTGAAAACTTTATGAAAAAAGTATAATCCCACACACCTTAGAATGGTACTGCACCACCATATATATTAATGACTTGTTTCATCCGTTATCATTGTCTGTGGTATGAGAGCCTCGCTTTGTATATCAAATTTTTCTCCAAATTACTCCCGAAAGAGCTCATTCATTGTTAATGTCATAATGTATAAAATGGGGATGAACCTCTTAGCATAAAGCAATAATGTTGTGGATTAATTCATGTGAATATCTTGATAAGACCAAAGAGTTTATAGCTTCGCTAAGAGGGCCCACTTCGAGTGGCTCTGCGGTGAACGCTTCTCTGATCATAATACATTGCAATCGTAAGGTGGCGCTACCGTGACACAAACAAAAGCGCATCGGAATACCGGGCTGACGTCATTGCAATTGTTGAGAGCGGGAAAAATGTCTTTTTACAGAGCCTTGCCTTGGACAAAACACGTCATACAATATGCTTATGAATTGCGAAAATAGCAAGTGCTGTACTAAATAAATGTCAACTTGATAAATTATGGAAAACAGTTCACCTCTTACAGCGTCCGTGCAGTTTACGCCCCTTGATCTTTCATGTACGCGCTGTGGATGGTAGTTTTAAATTGTCCATAAATATTTGAAGCGAGGGAACTGGCCTACATAAACATTTGTGGCATGTCTGGGGGATGTGAAGGTCTCGAGCGAAGAGTTTATAGCTACGTTGAGCTGCGTGACGATTATGAAATTACTCAAAAGACAGCCCCGATATCAGGCGACGATGCCATGAAATCAACAAAAGCACATAGGTAGAACCAACGTCTCGGGGCTTGGTGGCTGTTAAAGATATGGAGTCATCTGATTGGTCGAGGCGACTACAGCTCCGACGTAAGCAGAGCATTCAACGTGGTTTTAATAGACGCTATGACTAGACGCTATGACAATAACACTTCGGCTAACAGGTGGCGTCTTCACATATTTCCTCGGGCGGAAGCCTCGAGTGGGCTCTCTTAGCGAAGCTATAAACTCTTTGATAAGACCACGAAATTACCACTCGGTACAATAACATGATAAGGGACTGGAATGACTTTCTTAGAAAGGTGTCCGTTAAGGGAAAGGTAAGACCAGAAATTGTTTCGCTTTATTATAATTGCTTATATATTGAAAAATGAACTGTCATTTGTATTTTTAGAGACAAACATAGCCATTTTGTGCTTCGGATGAGAACGCATTGGTTGCATGTCTATTCATTCAATGTGTTATCTATTGTTCATCCGCTGGTAAGTCAACCACTCCTTAACTTTCAACTGTAACGTAATTATGACCCCCATGCAGATGGCCCGTATGGACGAGTTTTGAAAACTTGTGAACTATTTTTTGCCTTTCCTATACATAAACCTAACCAGGCAGATGTTTGTCTTAACAATCATTTTATTCGGCAACCTATTTATTATTCGGTTATTTTAAATCCGTTCCACAGATTTGTGAACTATTTTTTACCTTTCTATGCGTAAAACTAACCGGCGTTAGAAGTATTTACAATATGCAAAAATCATCGTTGCTTTCGGTTCATTAACAATCATGCTACCGTGTAGACCAAGTCGGGCAATTACGGTCTATCTCAAAGAGATCGATTGTCGAAATAAAATGTTGAGGTAGTGAAAAATCGATGATGGCTTAAATTTATGGATCCCTACTCATACGTATTAGTGAAAATGGCACATTTGTGTTTATAAGGTAATAAGTACAAAATAGGCGATTAAATACGTGCATTTTTGTATTCTTGGCGTTGGCGTAAACAATAAATCTTTTTCCATTGTACAGAATGTGAATGATTATTATACAGTGACTAGAGACTGATATTCGCAGCATCGAATGATTAAGAAAATGTCTCGATGGTTAAGCTAGTAATTATCACGGTAAATGAAATATGCTGACATATCTTTGTTGCTCGCGAATTCCTTTTCACTTTCATCCTCAACAAGATTAAATGCTAGTTATATATGAATGATACTATCGGAATCGGTATGGTTATGTTTTAATACCAAGTCACGCGTGTATTTCATACCCACGCTGTAGGCATACAATGCATGTAATGACATTCATCGGTTTGATTTACCTGAATGTTGGTAATTATTGATGACAGGTAAAGACAATAAAAAGGATTGATCAGGTCAGTGTCATAATAAAAAGAAAATTGCAATTGTTGCTATCATAAATAATGCAGTCACAAGTTATTATAAAACAGCCACGCTTGACATCATTTGTGGTCAGGTCATATACGCATACACACATACACACACATGCACACATATAGACGTAATGCAATTAGTAAAGAAATCAGGGTTAAACGGCATCAGCGGATACGATATATATATACACACACACACACACACATATATATATATATATATATATATATATATATATATATATATATATATATATATATATATATATATATATATATATATATATATATATTTATATGTATAGATATAAATGTATATACATGTATATATTTAAGTATTGATATATATGTATATATATGTAATCATACATGTATATATATGTGTATATTTATGCATATACATATATAAATATATTGTATATATTTATATAAATACATATATATATATATACATATGTATTTATATATATATATATATATATATATATATATATATATATATATATATATATATATATATATATCTATATATATATATATATATATATATATATATATATACGACTATTATTGGCAGTTAATTGTTTTCCAACTTTTAAGTAGGGAACGTCCCATTGAGAGCTGTGACGTAAAAACTTCTTTCTTCCCTGAAACAATCAACATGCACACGTATTAAGCAAATTTCTTGGATCCACTAATCCAGAGATAACAGTTCTATCATTGAACAAAAAACTGGAGGCGAGAGATGCGAGAGATGCATCAGCGGATACGATATATACACACACACACACACACACATATATATATATATATATATATATATATATATATAGATATATATATATATATATATATATAGAGATATATATATATATATATATATATATATATATATATATATATATATATATATATATATATATATATATATATATATATATATATATATATATATATATATATATATATACTGACGATTACAACCATTCGTTGACTCCAACCATTCGTGGACAAATCTTTATAGTTTTTTTTTGCTATCATTAATTATCAATTATTTATTCGGCATCTTTTAATTGATAAAATTAAATAGTTTAAAGTCAATTAAAATCTTTTTATCACTTTTTATTGCTGGTATATACTTTTTGTCCTCGAAACGTCGTCCACGAAAGGTTAAGACGTATGAATCCAACCTTTCGTGCCCATATATATTTTTGTATATTTGCGGAATACCGAAATATTTTAATCATTTTCAGTCATCATGGATTAGAAACATAATATTTGTTGTAGATGTGATCATTATGAACCATTGGTAGAATTTCGCGATCTAATTCAATGTTGTAGATTAATGAAAAAGGAGAATTAGAGTTTTTTGGTAAAGAAATTTAAGAATAAGTCAAATATTTGAATTTTTCAAATAAATATATCCAATACATATGATTAAGCATTATTTCGGAAATTTTGATCGAAGTATATACGGTTATATGGAAGATATTGAGGTGTGCGTGTTATGTCATCGAATGGTTAGTTGTTAAAACTTTATTTCGCTATTAAATTCAAAATCCAAAAAAATCACGCGTGAAAGATTATTTGTGTACGTTACTAAGATTAGACTATCACATTCGAATGGTAAAACCAAAATATTTTCAATTATTTTGGACGAAAATGAGCGTTGACTTTATGTGGACATACTGGTATATCCTTTCGTGGACCAAAGTCTACGAAAGGTTGGCGGTTAGTCCACTAAAGGTCGCGTTCGTGCTAATATATATATATATATATATATATATATATATATATATATATATATATATATATATATATATATATATATATATATATATATATATATATATATATATATATATATATTATATGTATAGATATAAATGTATATACATGTATATATTTAAGTATTGATATATATGTATATATATGTAATCATACATGTATATATATGTGTATATTTATGCATATATATATATATATATATATATATATATATATATATATATACGACTATTATTGGCAGTTACGCTTCTCATTAATAATTGTTTTCCAACTTTTAAGTAGGGAACGTCCCATTGAGAGCTGTGACATAAAAACTTCTTTCTTCCCTGAAACAATCAACATGCACACGTATTAAGCACATTTCTTGGATCCACTAATCCAGAGATAACAGTTCTATCATTGAACAAAAAACAGGAGGCGAGAGATGCGAGGTTCAGATTGATGCATCATCCCACAGAATGTTAGATAGTGTTCCTTGCTGGTACGGCTATAACCTAACATTTGTCTTATTGAATGGTGTAGAACAACTCCCGGTGTCATTGTGAGGCTCGGTGTGAGGGTAGTGTCATATGAATAGTGTCACATGCATTATGTATAAGATGGTGACTATAAATGTTTTACAGACTAAATTGCTGTTGAACACAAGATTGCAGCACCTCAGCAGGTTTTAGATTGACCAGGACATCTTCAGAAAGATGCACAGAACAATAAAAGTGATTATTTTAGTGCTACACAGGTTGTACATTTAGTCAGTTTAGCTAAAACTTTTGTAATAATCTGTCTCCAGGACAATGCTGAGAATAGGAGAAATAACTTACGGATAAAGCATCAGATAAAGTTACTTTATCATGAAACATCACATGGCAGCACATGACTAATCTACAAGCGTTAATAACAATTCAGCCTACACCACAATTGTGCATCAATTGTATATAATATATGACAGCTACAAAATAAGAGATACTAGGAATAATGATCTTTCGGTCAAATTTTCTCCTGATTAATTCAATATATTCTGAAATATATATACCGTAGCAACGTCCAATCATTGCTTGGAGGAATACGGAAAGAACATCTCAGCGTCGCATAAAGTGCAGTGAGTAGCTCATTAATTTGGGGCTTGACGAGAAGATTGTTGATCAAGTAAACTATTGAAATGAAACATTTATCTATCAGCACTGCACATAAGCGAATATCTTTGACCGAAAACATTTATGATGGTGATATAAAACTATGCAAAGCTTCGAAGCTTGCTTCTTAGTTATCTATTAACCGCAATCAGTGTAGGTGGATAAACAAAACTACAGGCATTAACGGTTTCACTATAGACATGGAGGGTTGCTCTTTTTAAGTGAAATATTGCTACTATTCGCGGCAATAGAAGATGATGGAACCAAACGTTGTTTTTGCATGACGATTTCTCAGTCATAATATGTGAATAATTTTGTCTCTATAGTTCAATGACTGAAACAATGCATTCGCAACCTCACTTTATTACCTTATTCAGTGATGTGAGGATTGAGACCTCTCTTTGACGGTTATTGTAATATTTTTGCTACATACACCATGGATAGGAATCATATCGTATGCATATTACGTTGCCTAAGTAAATTTGAATTTGCTTGTACTGTCATCTTATTACTTTCAATTGATCACCAGATTCGCTATGCCAAGGAAATGAACTTAGACGGAAGGAACGACGTGAAAACAGAGAATAGTTGTCAGTAAATGGCTATATATTGCATCTAAGCACACGCCATGGTGCAATTTGTTCCCGTATTGTTCGTGATCATAAACAAAGACGTTCTCAAGTTCAGTGAATCGTTTTGGGTTATCTGCTTCAAAACGCAAATATAAGATATTTGTCCTAACTCGTATTCAATCAAGTCTTCTCATGTGTTTTCATTCCGTTATTATATTATAAGTCGACAGTTTGTCCCGTTGTTGATTGAATTGTTAAGACGATAGTGAGCATGAACAAGAAATAATTCAGATATATGGCAAATGATTATGACCAGCAGAGCTCACAGGGTATCAAGATTTGTTTGAAATTTATAAAACTTCCAATTCGGCCACATACCGTGCAACGCACGTTTTTGTGATAAAAGGTTAAGTGTTTTGAGGGCATTGTAAAATATGCGTTCTGATGACAATATATTTTACTACAATGGGTTTGGAAGAGTTTTAAGATATTCTCACAGCTAGAAAATATATGTTAAGCTCAGCAATGTTATTGGCATGCCCGTGAAACTGCGTGGAATAGCGTATGCAACTCCTGACCATTACAACTGTTATTAAAAGTTCTAAATGTGAAGTAAATGTAGCTTCACCGACCGCGATGTATATTTCCACCTTACCTGCATCAACACTGGCGGTGGAATTTTCATGATTAATTAACGATTGGCAGATTTCCCCTGTAAAAATGTATCTGTAGCCTGACATAAGGTTGTGTCTGATTACATTATATCTAAGTAAATGATAAATATAGCAGCATATTTTATGAACCTTAAATACCTGCATGATAAATATGGTTCAGTAATATACGTGCCACAAGCTCTGACAATTTTCAATTAGATAATTACACAACGCAATTGGCTTAGCACTTGTGATTGTTCCGAATGTCAAGTCTCTCAAATTTATAACCACTTCCATCATGTCGAGAAAAATCATTAAATCTATACATCTCAGATGATTTGATATCCACGCATAAAATACAGGATTACACATGATATCAGTCTGTCATTTTTGTTCTGGCTCTCTGCTTATAACGATAATTTGCTCAGAGTGGGTTTATTGCCTGCGGATTGGCTGCATATTCTCTAGATGGTATCGTAAGCATTTTAACAAACAGTCAAAATTAAACCCAATTGTTTCTGAGTGGAGGTCCAATTTACATGTAATAAAAAGAAATATTAGCATCTAGCTAATTTTGTTTACTCATTAAGATGCTTCAGCTCTGTGTTGACCCCACAATGATAATTATCCATAAAGGTTACAAAGACATGTCATCCAGCTTCCGGCCAAGTTTAGTATGCCGATTAGCGGTTAACGGCAATCAATGTTTGCATATAATTAGTGTGGACAGATGTTTGAGCTCGGTCATTATATCAGAATGCGTGATTGCATCAGAGATGTGGTCTGGTTAACAGACCAGTGTTTCGTTTGACAGTAAGTCTCACCTGCCTGAGCAGTTGGATCATTGATGGAGCTCAATAGCCATAGCTTTTCGTCATGCCCCATCTCCTGAACTATGTAGTGGATCATCGAATCGGATCGCCTACATATATTACAACTAGAACAATAAGCAAACTTAAGCAGCCTCCTATGACAGTGATTATATGCATGCCCGTACCCGTCAGGGGAACGACGCGATTGTGTGATAACTCATTTACAGAGAAGCAGGTTAATAATGTGCACCAAAATATTCTCTAATGTCTTCAAAGGTTCGTCTTTGCTGCATCGCATTAGCGTATTATTTGGCTTTTAATCGATTGAAACAGCTTCATATGTATTCAAATATCTAGCATCAATAAGCTCTCTATTTGGTGTAAATTGTAACCTCATCTAAGACAAGCAGGAGTTCACGATTGATGGCCAACCGGCGATATTATAGGCATGGTGTATAAGATTTATTACATGGTCGGTGAGGAATTACATTTGGTGAGATCAGAATGGTAAGGATATTCGACCGCCAAGCAACTTCCCAGCTGCTACTCGTGATAACCCAGTTTAGCCATTGCGTTTCTCCTTGTTGCGACATTATGCTTCACAACCAATGTTATATCAAAAGATTTAGTGCCATTTATAGAATAGCAGTGGACCGGAATGTTTGTCACAGTGTTATCAATTTTTTCATGGTATTTATTAAAAGCGTATATGAAAACATTTTCTAACATGACTGGACCAAAGATTCGGTTTGATATCGCCGCGCGTTCATTGTTCTAAAAGCAATTTCGGTAATAACCATTCATACCACTAAATATAACCTTAAACACAATCATCACGATCGCAATTTTGATATTGAATGGTACTAGTCGAATAATCCCATGTCACGAAAGTGCTGGTCCATGGTCGTTGAGTCGATAGTAGTCATACCATGTTCGGGCCGTGGTACTGAAGATGTATATCGATTTTTAGATAGTTTAATTATATGGATGCTTATGGCACAAATGAAAACAGTCAGCAAGTTATTGAAATAGTATCAAATAGCTATCTGCGGCATGATGTTGAAGTTTTCTGGTACTCAATACAGGGATTGAATATTGCATTCTAATAATCCTCATAATTGCTTTAGTTTCAAATTGAAATGGCACATTATTGGCTGCCCCGATTATGTTACCATATCATCTATCGCATTGACATACGTCATTAGGTCATTCAATTCAATTCGCAGCATTTATGACAATTGATCACCACAAGTCATCTATCAAAGAACGTTATCATAAGGTTATTATTGATATTATAGCATATTGGTTATTTTGTTTATATTAAAGGTAGCATGGGTGATGTGCTTTGTTGGTACTATACACGTGAGGGGAATATTGAATCGAATAAGTTTGTGCAGCAACGTAGCTTTTTAGTTGCAAGCAAAAATGCAGCATATATTTTGAGGAGTTAAACCAATGTGTATCATACTGTAAAAGCTTCTACACATATAATATGCATCTGTAACTCACATTGCTGAATATCATCGATTGATTATTGCAAGCACTCCACCAATCACTGCCATTGTAACTAGCTATAGATGATTGCCTTGTCTGATTAGAGACAGACATTAATTTCCTGCTTAGTTTAACTAAAGACAATATTCATATGTGCCGTATGCTTATAGTAATATATGAAGAAGAACCTTTGCCTTATATTCAGCGAGGTTGTGCAAAACATATAAATATTATAGACATTGAGATGATCTCTTTGATGTTATAAGGGGCCATAAAGCAAGGTGGGGTGCCTTTTCATCGGTTGCAAATAGGCCCATTTATTACAGCGTGTGTGGCATTTGTATTCATCGTTTTGTCAAAATTACAAAGGAAATCCTCAGCAAACCAACAGTGCTTCATCAACAATATTCAAGAATCAAGTCAACTATTGACATGCCGATATCCACTGATGCTGTCGTTACATAATCTTGTGTTGTGGGCACAAGATGGTTGCTGTGGCTACACAACAGAGCATATCACAGCCATTCGGTCAACAAAACGTTCGACTTGCTTGACAATTTACCTCCATTCAAGTTCACACGTGATAGCTGGGCTGTTCTCTCTCATGTTGCAGTGCAGCCCTGCTTATTAGAGTAACGTTTTGGTCAGCATCACTACACGTGTCACTGTCACACGGTTTGGGTCGTATGATCGATTAAATGGGTATGTAAATATCACTCATGCAAAAGACCACCTGATGTTTATTGCATAAAAGCACGTAGTGCAATAATGCATGTATAATGCTTTTTCTAGTGATATGACATGACAAGTCACTGGTGCAATGTATCAAGCTAAATAAGTTTGTTAGTACCCACGATCAGTTAAGACGTGCCGAAGATTACATATAAAGCGTTCGTACGTGGGAATTGTGTGCAATTGGTTGCGCTCTTCAAGCAGAAAGGACGCTGCCCAACAATATGTAAATAACTAACTAATATGTACACAAGTCAGAATCTGAAAGTCCAATGGAATGCTTCTGGTCCTGATTCGCTTATTTACACGAATGTTTTCAGGCAAGGGACCGTGTTTTCGCCATAATTATTTTGTGTATATATCGATGAATTACTAAGGCGCCTACGTGAAGCTAATGTAACATTGGCCATCATTATACGGGTGTTTTGAGTTTTTTTTGTACTGTATTTACCATCCATCTCGGGAAAATTGCCCATTAGAAATCAAATGATATTGCGCTTCTTCTTCAATTTGTTTCATAAGTGTATGAACAGTCCGCAATCTATGTGAGTCGATGTTATTTTCACAGTAGAACAATTGTTAGCCATAATGTTCGAATAATGATGTATGCCCTGTACATCAATAATTGTCCTTTATTACCGCATATTGAATGCCTAAAGACTCCAGCTATAAGGTTACGCCACCATGTAATTCTGAATATGAGAATATTGCCATATTCATAAGGAAGCTTATTTCAATTATATATGGGGATGCATTATCGGTGTTTAGCCAAAATGAAGCTGCAGCTGTGTTAAATGAAATTTGTTTATTGTTACTGTTTTATTGGTTTCATTTTCGTTCTCGTGTCTGTTTTTGCGTTGTTGCAGCAATTGATAGTGTTTCTGTACATGTGCTGTACCAAATGAAGATAATTATTATTATATATATGCCTCAGCGTATTTATGTTAAAGCGTTACTTTCAATGCCAATTAATACATGGGTTTTGTTAACAACGTACGATAAAACCGCCACATTATTGGCAAAAAAATTGTGAAGAAGATTTGAACGGTGAGGCGGGCGCAGACACAATAAACATAATTCTATGACGCGTCTGCACTTTATTGTGTCTGCGACATACGTATCGGTACATCAGCAGCAACGTTTTTGCAGGTATGGTATCAAGTGTACTGCACTGGTAAGCGAGTTTTATAAATGCTGTCTATTGTTGATTAAGATATCATTAAGTTTTATTCAGTTACATCACTTTTGGACCGACGTCAGGTGATTCAATTGTTAAATGTCTAGATACCGCTTCTAACGCGTTTATTACCTATTTCTGATGTTATGCTGCGATATGTAATACCCGTTAACAGTATTGAAATCTCTTTGCAGCCATCTTTATTTCGCCTTTGATGCGAGCAAATTCATATCACTATTGTACAGCTGCTTTGCATTTGGTTATTCCGTGCCATCCATTTATATTCTTCAACAGCTTTAATATATAAGCTCTTAGGTGAGTGCATATTGCGCATATGTACAGTTCAGGAAATACACACGCCATATGCATTTGACTATATGCTCTCACCAGCGCAGAAACTGTGTTGCCAGTGTTCATTCAGAGAAGCATTCGTGCATCGGTCATTCAAGTAAGTTACATTGAATCACGACATCTGCTCTCCATATAGCCCCTGAACGATTTCAATCAGGAAGAGGAACATTGCAATAGGTACCAATAGCTTCAGTATAATACCCCATTCCATCTTGCGCGGGACAGTTGACTAACATTTACTACAAAATACATTATGTTTTATCGGCGGTGACCAGTAGTTGATGTCTAGATTTATTTGTGAGCTAGCAATGATTGTCGTCCTCAAATGGAATAGATAAAGAAGCTTGAAATTGTCACCATTATCTACCTATCCATATATGCCTATAAATTAACCACATGTAATCAACAAGGATATTCACGACAATCATTCCATACATTAACGACGCGTATTCCCAATTTGATCCAAAGAACGCCATTTACATCTCCCTATGCATGTCCCTTGCATACACGACGTGAAAACAAATAAGTATATACTTCATCATTGCTCGTTGTCGTTTTGTTGCCTATTCGCATGGCATTGCTTAAGGAAGAGAAATATTGTATACAGGTTTCTGCAGATGAATGCACTGCATTGGAGAAATTCGTTTGTTCATTGAAGCCTTAAATATGATTAGTACATTATTCTATCCATTCGTCAAACTCTGAACGTGTCAATCACTTCGGTAATGTAAGCGATTTGGCTACATCCTGCATTACGTGATTCTATGGGAATGGATGCAACTGAATCACAAGTGGTAGGTAGCCTAGTCTCGTTCAACCATCGTCCTGTCGATACTATTACAATGCCGTAGCATCACAAACCACCATCTAATGCTGCGTTAGTCCTTCAAGATGCCGTGGTTGCTTAAATGAAATATAACGCCAATCAGAAATTGTCGATGTACAAAAAAAAAAACCGTAAAATATGGGGTTGCAGAAGTTCTGTCATCACTGTGCCTAAAAACTTTGCACCATTATATGGTGTCGTTTATATCTATCAACATAGGTACCTCAAAGGTTGAAAGCGCTAATATAACAACCAGGCCATTCAGCATTGCTTAGTAATATATTATACATGTGTCTACGAAGCAAAACGCCGACGTCATTTGGCTCCATCGCCCTATTAGCAATCCAATTAGTGAGTGGCGAGTCTGTCCGGGATCATCTTAATTACATTCGATTAGAGCAATTCTGAAAGTAGGATAATGAAGATCCATTACACACGGCTGACAATAATGATGGAGAACCAACAGAATGGTTGATACAATAGTGGCGTCCTGTAGCTTATGTTACATAGCATTTGTACACGGTATTATTGAGTCCTTTGAATTACCCCAATGCGATAATATGCATCGAAATAATACATAGATTAAGCAAAAACGAATGTAACTGCATCGTTAACAAAAATCTGACAACTTGGCTAATTCATTGAAACAAAGGAGGAATCATCGAAAGATTGGATTTAGCTCGAGCTTGGTGTAAGCATAAAACTGCATGATTGACAAATTGATAAATACTCAAATTTGTACTGCATGTCGTATCTTTGCTTGCCGGAATACGGAAATTACATCTCAGCGTCGCATAAAATGCAATGTGTAGCTCACTAATTCGCTGCGTGGTGGGAATGTTGATCGAGTAACCAATTGAAATAAACGCATATCCTATAAACACTGCACATTAGCGTATATTTCTTATCTGAAACATGTATGGTGATGATATACGCTATGCAAAGCTTCAAAGCTTACTTCCAAGTGAACTATGAACCTTACACAGTGTAGGTGTATAATCCACACTACATGCACTATAGACATGAGTGTACTCAATTTAAGCTAAGAAATATTGCTACTATTTGCGGCTATAGCCAATGATGCTAAAACAATAAATGCGCAACCTCACTTTCTTATTTAATTCGGTGATGTAAGGATATAGACTCCTTTTTGACAGTTATTGTATCATGTTTTCTACAGAGACCATAGAGAGGCATCATATCGTACGCTTATTACAATGCCTCAGTAAAGTTGATTTTGCTCGTACTATCTTCTTATTTCTCTGAATTGATCACCTGATTAACTATGCTAATGAACTTAACTTGGCCGCAACGAAAAGACACGCTCATAAAGCAAAAAAATATGTGTCAGTAAATGTCTATGCATTGCATCTAAGCACACGCCACGGTGCCACTTTATCCCGTATTAACGGGGTTTAGTTGATTATGATTACAAAAAGGCAAAGCCAAATCGACGAGCATGAACGTTCTCAAGTATAGTGAATCATTTTTAGTTATTTGCTCAGAAACTGATATCGTATATTGGTCTTTACTTTTATTTAACTAAGTTTTTCATAGCTTCGTAATATTATTGGTCGACAGATTGTCCCGCTGTTCATTGAATTGTCAAGACAATGATGGGCATGATCAGTCAGTAATACAGATATATGGCAAGGGTTTATGATCAGTCAAGCTCACAGGGAATAAAGATTTTTTTTGAAACTGGTAAAACCTGCCATCGAATCACTCACTAAGCAACGCGCATATCTTTTGATTTTTGGGAAAACGCATAGTGATCTTTCACGGATTGACTTACATGGGTGTGGAATAGCTTTTAGGTATTAAGACAGTATGAAAAATTAAATATATTCATGCAATGATATAGGCATGCCCGTTGCTTTATTGTATTGAATTTGATCCTTACATTGCTATGAAGTTTCGCGAATGTTGGATATAGCGCCTTGGGTGGAAACATGGGTTATAATGCAACGGCAAGGAACAGACGACTAAACATGAAAGTCGACAGAATGCTATAGATGGTCAACTGTCTTGCTCGTTATCGACTCATATGCAATACACTCAGATTCAATTCACACTGTAACATGTACTGATTAAATGACAAAAGTTCAAGTACCAAATATTAGAACGTGAACGTTATTCAAGATCGTGAACGATTACTCAGCACGTTTCCCAAATAATATTGTTCTGTACCTTTACATTTGTTCAAAACGTTGAATCAGTACGTGTACAATTGAATATTAACCTGTCGTTGACAACTTACGAGAGATAAAATATATTTGCTGAAATTCAAAATGTGTGTGTGTTTGTATGATTGATTGAATGTGCTGAGGAGATATATGCGGTACTAGTCTGAATGTCTAAGTACGCAATGTGTCTGTCTGTATCCATATATGACTATCATATATGTATGTATATAGTCGAGTGTTTGCTTTGGTCGGAAAGGTTGCTGAATTTCGATGGCGTACACATCAATGACCAACAGGCTGTGGAAGCAATTTACCAATGGGCGCAGCTTTATTAATTAATTTGAATTTTGAATGGAGCTGTGCTTACATATTTGCGAGAGATGTGTCGACCTCAACATATGTTGAAATGATTGAAGGGACTCGCTCAACGACTACGGCACGCTATCCTGATATCAGGTTTTCCATTAATAGACGGTCGTGATTTAACTCGAAACTCCTGGAGTAGGCTATTTAGTTGAATCATGGATTGCATCAACATTAGAATTAAAATGTGGGCAGCGACTTACTGTCTTGTGCGAGAGGCTTATGCAATAAAAGAGATTGATTTTATTGAATGTGCGGATAGTTTGTCCGATATATAATAATGTTATCAAAACCATTGCATTACGAGGATTTATACAACAGATGTAGGGTTGCAATATATGCTTTTATGCTTGTTCTGCATGATAACAAGTTTTCAGTCGTAATAGGTAGCGATCCGAATGTATATAGGACCATAGCTAAAACAACACAAGTGCGCCCTCACATCCTTATTGCTCTCTGTTGATAGCACTCTCATGAGCATAAGCCATTTAGCGATGTGAGGGGTGAACCTCAGCTGAGACATCTTTAGTTGTTGTATTGTTTTGGCAACAGGAACCGTTAATAAGCGTTTGCTTGGAATTATTAGGTAAACTTTGCACAATGTGCCAGTACTATTTGCAAATATTAACGTCAAAGGTACATTATTGTATCACAGTTGCACCACTGACGCGTGTGATGCAACTATGTTTGTATATATGTTGTGTCCAAATACTGCCTAAATACTTACATCGTTCGGTAACATTTAATTGACTTTGATTTTATTCTTACATAATACAGATCAACAATCAAGCCAACAAACTTGTTTCATCGTCAACAAGATGAGTGCATTAGAAGCGCGATATTTATGTCCGGATTGAGCATGCGGTTTAACATTGGGTAATTATGATAGGAGGGTGCGCGTGTCGACTTCTACGGCTATGTCATGTTACAGACGCTGCAATGTGGCGCTCCCACGTGGCAGTCGCTGTAGGCAGCTCAGGTAGGATTGTTTGCTTTACGGAACGGAAAATCATTCTCTAGATCACATAACAAAGCCAGCCACTGTACCCTATATTGAGCGGTCCATATCAACCCTTCATTCCACCCCCCCCCCCCTTTAATGATCAACATCTAGACTGCCCGTGACATGATATTTAACATGAAGGTTTCTGAGTCGGCAAGTGGTGGTTGACGAAGCTCGTTATGATAAGAAAATAAAAGTTGCACTAATTACTAGTCTCGATCTTTTGGACCTATGATTGAGATACAGTCAAGATTCAAGGGTGAGTTACACATTTGCCATCACGCCACTTTTATGCGGTATCAAGGTAAAATAATAATGCATTAACCCGTGCAGTGCAGCATTCCGAAACTGCTTTCGTCGCCAAAAAACTGAATGCATATTTTAGGCCGGTTTCCGTTATGCAGGTAGCAATATTGCATGAAATATGTTAATTATCCGATGTTGTCAATATATTAGCTGGCACAAACTGCGTAACAAATGCTAGAACAAGCTCAGTCATTCAAGAACAATTAAATGATATTGTCTAACAATTTGTACGACTCAACCTTGCGTTACTCTATGTCTGTGGAAGGATCCATGTAAGGTATTCAAACATTTCTTAAACATTCAAGAGAAACTTTTGGTCATATTGTATTATATCCGGTTACGTAAAGCATGTAATATTAGCAGGCCCGCTACAATGTCATTAGCTTAATCAATGGCGTCAACGCCTGGCATAGCATAGATATTTCCAAGGACGCAAAAAAAAGAACGTACAAATAATATTCTAGCAGTTCATTTAGATATTGCTGATTATAAACACCTCTTAGTTGTATTTGTGCATTAGTGTGATATTTCTGTTATTAATTATAAGGGATATATGTATAAAGGATATCTATGTTTTAT
Organism: Urechis unicinctus; assembly: GCA_034190875.2. Lineage (NCBI taxonomy): Eukaryota > Metazoa > Annelida > Polychaeta > Xenopneusta > Urechidae > Urechis > Urechis unicinctus. The sequence continues at coordinate 76,401,911 of CM067353.1, read as the reverse complement.
ACATTGGGTAAATTTTTGGCTGTGTGTAACTGCAAATTCCATGATAAAGATATATCAGCATTTAAACAATTTCTATTAAAGCCAGTATTATGTCACAGCTACCCAATACTCATATATCCTCACGTTACTTACACTACACGTATTTCAGACATATTTTCGGCAGTCAATGTTAAGGAATATGATGTAGGAACTACAAAGCAAATTACCTTTGACATTTGGAATTTGACATTCTCCTGGTAAATATTGCACAGAGAAAGAGTTGCGGAACATCCTGCGAGCAGCTGGAGAGCTTTTAAAACAGTCATTGGAAGCATTGTAAATGTTACTGCATCACCGTATGTGCATGTAGTAAGCTATAGAGGAACAGTTGCGCGGCATCAAAGTGGAATACAACTGACGAAATGTATTTAAAGCAATGAAGTGCAATCTTATCGTTTACACTAATATAACGTCTTTTAGATCTATTCACGAAGGCCTCTCACTCATCGTAAAACCATTTGTTAACTCACACAGCACACGTGTATTCATATGCGTCATGGCAGTTTTACGGAAGCAAATAATGATCAGTGTGCTTTTGTGACTATAGCGCGCCATGTTAGTTAATAAAGACTTCACAATCATTTTTGGTTTATAAGATGAAAAGTAAAATGTGTTCAACCGAAACTGAAATCGTTCAGCTTGCTGTCGACCTTATGGCGATGTACTTAATGTCACAATGCTATGTCAGTCTATTCGTAACAGTCATTCGTAAGTAAGAAGTGCATATTCAATAAAGCACACTGGCATTGTAAGAATACGTGACCATTCACGGGTTAAGCCTCGTGCTTCTGTAGAAGATGGATTCCCGTAATACTACAACTTGTGAGCATGGCGGGAACATGATGGGTTAACACAATGAAAACTGTTCATCGGATTATTACGCGGCACTCCCTTTAACTACCATGATAAAGATCAAGATCCATGTACACTGCAGGAGCACCAGTTACATCAGAGTTTCATTATTTTGCCGTATATCCGTATATCCGTCCGATAACACAGTTTTTTGTCGTCTGTGCCTAGAAAATATTTCTAATTGAGTGACCAAAATAAAATATGATGTACTACACAACACCTATTGCCATCTCTTGGATGCCAAAACTAATTTTTCTGTGTTGTCGGATCAGCTTGTCTCGGAATGAATACAAGATACATGATATAAACTCCGCTTTTGTCATAACAGATGGGGCAAAGTGGTGATCCTGAACAATTATAGAACAGAGACTTAGACACAGAAAAAGTGCGCACAAATGAAACACTATGCATCAAATGTTCATAAACAGCACTGTTGCCGAGGCAATTCGATTAAGATTTTATGGAAAATCACATTTTGCAGCATGATTAAGACATTGAGTTACTACAGCCGTTACTTGATCATTGGCTCATGGGTTTTATTAGGGCTATCCAGTGATTTGACACATAACACGCTGACAATGCATGATTAGCACAACAATGAGTACTGCGATTTGTGGGCTAGTGGGAAATGGTGAGCAGGTCCATTATTTCAGATATCACCAATTGACTGTAAGCTTCGGTGTGAGCGGTCTTGCAACATCTTGTGACTGTTGATCGTAGAGGGATGTTTTGTATATAGTGACGACGGCACTGTTGGTTTGTTGATCACTCTTGTCAGTGATTGTCTGTGTTATGTCAGTTTGGCGAATATCATAACCCAGTGACTCACTGGTAGAGATTTTGAGACACTGGTTAATTAGGTTATGGGCTATTTGTCCGATTCATGTAATCTGCAGACTACTGGCCATGACCAGCCTATGACATCTTATATAATGGTAACGTATTGCGATAGCCTAAACGAAGCAGGTTATGGCAAAAGATTCTTTATAAATTGAAACATTATCCAAATGTTCGTCAAGCAATGTCAGCAAGGTTAATACGTGTGAAGACGTGTGGGAATATTCCGAATGGAAGCCAAAAAGTGGGGTTATTAATGATTTTCATTCCGATCAAGATGATCAGTGAAATGCTCCTCCTCTACGACCCCTAATGATTGTCTGTGATGACAACATATTGTCGTTTGTCGATTGATCGAACTTAATTTTCTTTCTTTGTCGCGTATTGCATGATCGTGCCAGAGTCCAACGATAATGCGTATTGTAGTATTGCTTGGAAACAGATAATCATTAAATTCGCAACTAATTGTACTTACTCGACCCCATAAACCATGTTCACATGTACTCTTATTTATATATATATATATATATATATATATATATATATATATTCATAGATATATATATACAGATGTATATATACATATATATATAACTATATATATATATATATATATATATATATATAAATATATATATACATATATGCATATTTATATATATATAGATCTCCTCTCTCTATCTATATATATCTATAGATAGATATATCTCTCTATCTATATATATCTCCTAGAGATCTATCTATCTCTATATATCTCTCTCTCCTATCTATATATCTCTCTCTATATCTATATCTATATCTATATCTATATATCTCTCTCTCTCTAATCTATATATCTCTATATCTCTATATATATATCTCTCTATATATATGCCGGTTGTTAACATTGACCACGTGAGAGTATTAGACAATGTTTGATGTTGAGCAAACAGTAGGAACACCATACTATACTTGCATATATGCCTCTGCTTATCCCATGAAATAAAAGTTTATGAACAGCGAAGTCCGTTAAAAAACATCTAACTTGGATATAGCTGAATTAAGCGCAAGAGATTTGCAATGTGTATGATGGCGTGTCCGCCTAATAGTGATTTTTATCTTGCAGGTTTTTCCACCTATAGATGGCGTTACACATGCCTCAGGCGCCAGAGTGGCTTAACTTGACCGACAAGCAGATTAAGCAAGCAGGCATGAAATAATCAGTAGTGAGTGAGTCTATTTGCAAGTATCCTAGTGTCAAATCTTTATGTTAAGCAAAGAAGAATCCTCAGTGTAGTGTGATGCATTACATGCTTGAATTACTGTTTCAATTTATGCAGTCATGCGGCATATATTAATTTTGAACGCATTGAATCACACCTTAAATGAACACAGGTTTGTTGAAATCAAACATATTGTTAATCCACCGCTATATCACATGCATTACAATGTAATGATGTAATCAAATATAGCTGTTCCAGCCAATGACAAACAAATACTATCCCACATAGTTCTGTGAAATGATGGACCAATTGCAGTGCTTTGATTTAGAGGTATAAAATCGTATTGGCTATATTAAACAGTCGACTAGTTTGGCATAAACATATGCCAATACTTCTCTGCATGTAAGTTTAATAGCAATCATGGATATGCACTATTATACAGGCCTCCTGCTGTGATACCACGCTTTAGGGACGGGCATAATACCCTTAATTGACTTCAATATTGTGAAAATACCAAAACGTCCTTTCTACGGCCACTTTGTATGCACTACTGGTATTTTGTACCCATCGTTGCGCGTGTGTGGTAGTCTGAACCTACATGCATATCTCTTGCCTGCATACTACCGAATACTCCCTATTATAATCTGGTGAACAGCTAAGTTCCAATGCCACCGGACATAAAACCTGTTGGCTAAAGGCAGGCACCTCGGATGAATGGTGGGGGATGCTGACATGGCAATGTGTTAAACGCGATAGACATGGGTAAACCAGGTGGTCTGGAATCAATGCAAATGTTCACTATTGTCCTTGTGGGAGTGCATATAATTAGAAAATACGATAGTCGCTGGGGATCGTAAGATGGAAAAGATTAGGATAATGCACATGTTTCACTCTTCTCTCTCAGAAGGAGAGCAGAATATTACAATGCTTGATCATCCTGGAATTTGCCCTACTCATATATTAAGTATCTTCTAACCAATTGTGTTTGCGTGGGGTTCACTTTTTGACCAAAATATCCATAGGTAAGTGTAAATACGGCAAAATAATCTACGGACGTAAGCTTGACCTGACGTCTCCATTTCTAATCAAATTCTCTAATGATATTGCCCCGATCCGTGATGCAAAACTCCTTTAGGGCCGCCAATGTGATACATTACTTCTTAATTACCTGGGATTTGTATTCATGATTGTATCGATCTGTTTTTCCTATAAAGACCTTATCACAGTAAGAAAACTGTACTGAACCAATGGCATATAGAAACATCTACTCTATAGTTTCCAAACCAACGTTCAGAAAACTTGATAAATCTTCATTTGACAGTGGCTTTGAGCAAGTTAAGTGATACATTGTGTGGTATGCTACGTATTGGACTTATTGTCTAACATTTAAGCATCGTAACGGCAAGTTACTTGTACAGATCGTAGATTGTAGTACTCATTTGATTTTGTGCATGTATTTTAGCAGAACAATACATGTATTTTTGTCTCGGAAAACTGCTTTAAGATGTTTTGCTATTTCTCCCACTCATACCTAGCTGTGTAATGACATAAACGCATATTTTGTTTCCCACTCATGACACCATTTTAATTGGTAAACTATCAGCTAATTTAGATATAAGACATATTAGCGATCGCGTTAAGCAGCATGCAATTTATACTATTTGTGCACTATGACTTGCCTTGATTTTCCCTGTCTATGGAATCACTTGATTTACAAGTTGCCCTAGCGCTGTACACAAACTTTCCCAACGGAGGGTTTTGGAGATTATCCAACATAATTTATACATGCAGAAGCTTTGAGCATAATTTTACATATAATGCATTATAGTTTGAGTGCCGACCAAATGTTAATTTAGCAACTGATAAAGATATATGTAGTTGTTATCATAGGTGATACATGCAATTTTTGAAAGACACTTGCTACCTTAGTAAGTAATGCTGATCGAAACAAAAGTTGTGGCTGACATTTTGTTATCGGTCAATGCAGAAATCTTTCGTGTGCGATTTGTGTGCTCTATGTCACACTGCAGACTAACTGCCTAGGTGTTGATTGCAAGCAGCACAGTCATCACCGAGGAACCCAGTGATTAGACGTCAGATTTACACGTTTTTTTTCAAAAGTATTGCAATCAATTAAAAAGTCATGGCTTTGTGCTTTTGCTCAAGAGAGTAATTAGTGAAATAAATAAGTGGTGGTGCGTTGAACATAACAAGGAATCCCCAACACTCCACACCGCAATGTTGTAATGCGATGACGCTTTAGGCGCAAAATACGCAAAACATTATGCACGTCTCATAGCAATGCTCTGAAAATATTGACTTATCGTGTATTTACTCTGCTTCGTTTCGTGAGCATCCAATCGAAGGAGCAATCGTTTTGTAATATGCTGCATGCTTTTTTGCTTTCCTTGCCTTGTAAATATGATGTTACTGTCTCGGAAATAACGGATCGGACGCAAATCCTCTCTAAGTTATTCAACTGCTGGTGTCGAAAATGGATTTGAGAGATACGATCTGCAAATGTCTGCGTCGCATGGCTTACATTTTGTAAGTCTTAAGATTTAGCTTTGAGTTTTGATTAAGACGCAGATGCTTAATATCAATGACCCACTATATATCGGAAAGTGTAGCGCAAGAGAAGTCCCACAGTCATAACAAACGAATATAATGCACATATCACTCACTGGCTATTCTTCCTTGCAGGAGGTATTTTGATTCTGACCTGTTGAAGAGCCAGTAGACAGAAAAGCGATTCGTTAATAGGTATCGCCCTCAACGCGATTTCGAGGAAGATATCCACAATACTGTTGGATGTGGAGTTTACAATCTGTCACTATTATAACATAATAATACATATATTGTGCAGTGATCTATGTACAATATAATGAGATTCATGTACTTATAGTGAGTGATATATATTTTTGTGATGCTACTAAGCCGGCGTGATCGCACAGTATTCCAGTTAATGGATGCATGCGTGATTCACTTGTTCTAATGACAACGAATAAATCGATATCCATGTTATCACATTCACCATAATAACCTTCCTTTGTTATGAAACTGCGCATGTCAATGCAAATAAACAAAATGGTTACTAGCCTTGGGCTAACCCTAATGCCGTAAGCGATCACCAAAAACACATTTTAATATTTGCGAATCCGCAAGGAACCACCACACATCAAGCATATAGCCACGCCTCCCATGCATATAATTTATCTATCATAGTCGGTGCAGGCCGCCAGATTGGGCGTGGAATTAGAAGCATCGTCAACTCAGTCCACACGTAGTGTGTATAGGTAGAAAAAATAGAAACAAGGATCAGCTGACATACTCGCATTGCATATTTATCAATTGATTGTGCACCTCGACATGTGATAATGATATTATAGCATAATTTAATGGTTTTCGTGTTTCATTGACCGAAGGCTAGGCAATCAACTCATTCAATGTAGTACGCGTTTTAAGCGAAACGTGGTTACGTGATACGGTTGTTTGCTACATTATATTATTGTACGTTATCTTGGAGCTGTATTGCTGGAATATCGTTGCTATCGTCCCTCAAACTTCACGATTCAATAGAGCTTGATAAAGGACTGACCACTTATCCTATATCCCCTTTACCCTGATTGTAATGAGACACCCAATAGCATGATTAATAGCAAACGTCACTATTAACTGAACTAATGTTAAAATATATACATCCGATATTTGCTTTTAACCGCCGAAGTTTGGGTTACGATTTAATGTGATATTCTAGGTAGAACGAAAGTGATTATAATTTGATGTTAATAGCATCATGGGTTCGTGTTGGCATCTATACATTCGAGTCCATAAACGGCACGGCAATATAGCGGGAGTAATAGTTCAATATCTATTCTTATGTATTCTAACTTTGTAACCGAAAACCATCGATTACAATAAGTCATGGTAGTGTCGCAATATATTTGAAGATATTGCATGAAGGATTTGTGTTGACGTCTCGATTAATGCCTATATGAGTTCGGTCACTTCCAAAATAAGTTAAAGATTAAGCAGGAACACGGATTACTAAACTTACTGTATACTACACCTTAATGATTCCCGAAACCCACTCATTCACCATTCCATCGTTAAATTGGTATTTTGCACTGCAGAATGCGGTCGACCGTCTAATATCCCATATCGAAATAACTTACTCATATCCCATAACATTAAATATTTTTTTGCTTTGATCTACCATTGGTCATGACATTCAAAATTTGATTTTGCAAGCTTGTATCATATAGGTGGACTTAACAGGTACTAAGTGGCCTGCATAACACATCATTATGAAGTCAAATACAACCAAACACACCATTAACTTCTAGATTACCCAACTGTGCCAAATAAACCCCAAATTGCGTAAAAAGTATTTTTCGGTAGAGGCCGTTGATACGCTCCTGGATTTACTTGAGAGGAGTTATAAAGTTAGCTTATCTGGGCCTCTCTCAGCGAGGCCGTGGACGAAATTGCAGGGAATAAATGAATAACCCACACTGACCACTACATAATCGGCTTTGCTACTCTCTACTCATCTTTACATCATTATCTGGTCTGCTACAATTGCGTGTTTAATGCAGCCAAACTATTCGAAAATCGTGATTTAGCTTACCAAATCGTAAAATAGCTGCTCTTAGAGCAACATCGTGTCTGAACATGAGAGTTCATCGAATAATCCGACTGGTGTCTCGTTTCGGTACGTAATGTCCAATATATATTTTCATCTAGAGCAATGGGTAATATAAAATCTACAATTACTACGTATCTATTTTTACAATCGAATCTCACATAACCACAATATATTTTCACCGAAAGTAAATCTGAACAATGTATCACGAGTTTTGCAAAAGGTATACATGAAAATACAGAGAAACCAGCTGTTTAATGTCAAAGTCGTTGGTCATATATTTATATATAACATTTCAAACGGCGATTACAAATTACTATGTGATGTAGTTGTCATAAGTTAGCACCAATTGCTCAAGCAGAGATACTACTGATTATCAGAAACAAATGCAAGCGCATAAGCAGCGTGTGAGTATGTGCGTGTGTGTGTGCGTATGTGTCTGTGTCAGGTTATGTGTGTGTGCGCCCGTGTATGAGTGTGTGCGTGTGTGTGTTTAGTATGTGTGTGAGTGGGTTAGCGTGTCTGTGCGTGTGTGTATGCATGTGTATGTCTGTGTGACATGGCGTATAAACGATATGGTGAACGAAAAGATTGATATCAGTAACTCTATTCTTAGACCTTATAATGCCAAAGCGATTGTCGATACGACGACCCAAGTAATGATAGCCTATCTCACAAGTTGATATAGTCAAATATTTGTCAAACAGCGACCGGAGTAATAATTCCATAAACACAGCCAACTTTTGGAAGTGATTTACGTCGGTATTTAATTCTGCTCCCATGTATTCCAAAATCTACAAATCGATAAATTTTAGGACGCGTACCATACAACAAAATATTGTGGGAATATGCATCTAACTGGATTATGAAGCGTACCATGCCGTGAAGTTTGAGCAAATGTTAGATTTTTAATTTTACGACCCCATATGTGTTCCTATAATATATTGTATCATAGCGTTTCAAACAAACCGACATTGGAACAAGATTAATCTAGTTCGAATCGATTGCCTTAACGGTTTTTAGTTTAATACTTAAAGGGTATTTATGCGATCCGTTGATAGTTGAATCAGGGAGGCAAACTACTTACATTCGCATTTGATAGAGCGGAACCTCACTAAATCCATATATCGACGCTGATCGTCGTACGTCAGCGCCTTTTCTGCCGTCAAGCTTCTTTATTGATATTCCCTTGTAACAGGCACTGTATTGGTTCCAGGGGTGCTGAAATTGGATTTTTAAAAGATTGCATAATGTCAGGATGTCTGCCTATCATCAGTTAATGCTGCGGCCTGGCTACTCATGTCAATATGTTGCGCTTTGGAATACATTGGAGCCATGGCTATATATTCGTGTTATTGGGTTAAAATAATCACGTTGGTGTCCATGCCGGATAGAAGTGAAGATTATTATTCTCGTTACCAAAAGTTATTCATTTAATTTTCTAAAGTCAGTGTTGCAGCCCAGTAACAAATATAGCGGCCTTATGATATAGTTTTCTAATGGTTACGCGAATGGAAGACACTTTTCATATCTGTCGAGGATAAAAGAATAATCTGACCAATGCGACATTCAACTATTAACCACGGACATCCGGACTCAGAATATCATCCACTTACCGACCTACACTGGTATATTTCTGTCCATCGATGTAGGAAACACAATAAGTGACACCAATCATCATTCTATTCTCCTGACAGTATTTAGGAAAAAAATTTTGAGCTCAGTTTCGCATACACATAATTACCCCTTTTTGTATGATTGCTGGCGACAACAGCTGCTGTCTAACTTAAGCACCACACATGGTACTTAAAGTACAAAGATTATGATGAATGACTTAACGTAAAATGCACCGACTTCAATTCGCAATTTAAGTCAATTGCAAATATCAGAGAAAATACCAGGTCAATAACAGGCAAATCAGCCTACGACGAAATTGTCGATGGAAGAAGAACACTATGCCTTTTAATGTGTTACGTTCTCATCAGATTGTTCTTTGGATCAGCATCACGTTTGAGGAGGATACATAGGCAGGTTTTCTCTTCATACATTCAGAGACAATGTGTTCAAGTCACCCGGGCTGCGAGCGCACCAACCCAGTGCTACAACGGGCAAACAAGCCTACCAATTTATTTTCCGCAGCTGAAACGATTTATCATCTTGCACAAAACATCACCCATTGGAACAATCTGCCGTAATATCCAATGCCAACACTTCCAACTATGTTGGAAATCAAGATTAAATTTGCTTAACAATACCGCCTATCCCACAGACCCTAGACAGTTAGTGAATAAAAAAAACCAATTAAAACACAGGGATGCATTACTCTTATGGTGACGACAAATGAGACTGAATGCAATGCCCCCTACCGCAGGCAATCAACGACCATACATCGCGCAAATTACTATGTCTTGCATACGTATTACTGATGGAATCAAAGTCAGTTGAGACCGACTGATGTGGCCAAAATGTATAGTACGGTGTGTAAAATCCGGATGTGTCGATGACAATATGATATATCAGGGATACATTAACCAAATGGTGACGCTGTAATGTTCCAGAATAGCACTCTATGCACACAATAAACTAATTAGTTCGCATAAATATAATTAAGGTATTGTACAGCAAACATGTTATCATTCTTTTTGGCATTCCCACTTTAAATTGTATTCGCAGCATTGATTGCTTTTGTCAATCGGTTGTAATTATAGGTCTGAGTATTTTTGTTAGTATGACAACTCGTATATATGTTTGACGATTGTACGGACGCATAACGGTAGCTGTGAGACAATGTTACGGCAAGATAGCTGGAACGATAAATATGCGTCATTACTAACCAATTAATTACTTCGATAATGTACGCATGCATTCCTTAACGCCATTCCGCCGGAGATGGGCTCAAAGTTAATCGATGCATCTTATGGCATTGTCAATACGTATAACCGGCTATACATCGTTCAATGCACATTAAACATGCATAATTAGTAGTTATGTTCTTATCTATTGGAATGAGATTATAACGTTTAAGGTTACTCTCATCTGAGACCCTAATATTCAGTAAGTAGAGAGGTGGCTTGTGTGCTGTAGCGAACATAGTCACCTATAACCATCACGATTTGTAGCAAGAAATAATCCATCAATTACATTTTCTTGTGATTAATTACATATTTCGGATCTTGCATAGCATGAATGATAAAAGGCATGTGTTTTGTTAAGTAGCTCATAACGGATAAACAATATACGATTTATTGGTTATTTTCGGCAGCCAAGATGCATTCAAATGGGCAGTTCTTCACCGTTTTGCGGGTGCAACTGGCTGATAACGTAACATCGTAAAGAAAAATGAAATAGCTCGAACAGACAGTTTGACGTACAAAATTGTATATAGTTACCACTAATTAATTGCATAGAATTTTAGCTGTACATGTCAACAAAGGTCATTGTTGTAATCATATCCAGTGTACAACCGTACCTTATTTAGTTCCTTGAAAGGTGGACCGTGTAATGTGACTCCCAAATGTAAATGTCAAATTACATATTGCAGCATCCTGAGGAAATGTGGGCACGAACATTGATATTTCGGCTAGGAGTTATGTTGCCTTCATACTAGATTTGAGCTTTATCATCAGACTATTTTGTCCTGGCGTAATATCTGCAAGTACATTTAATTTTTACTTAAAGTACGTCATAGTAAATTAGCTGGTACTTTTGTGCTGCAAATACCGGAAATCGTACTGTAGTGTGTAATGCAATGACCTGTATTGATAAATATATTTGGATTAAATCACCAGGCTCTCCAAATACTGGGATTAACATGTTTCCCCAATAAATGTTAATCAATGGCATTCAAACAACATTTAGTACCAAACAGAGGGAATATTCGCTTGGAAAACGGGCGCAGAGTAGGGAGAAAGCATAGCGATACGCTAAAGGCTAGTGAAATATTGAGATGTAAGCCTTTTGTGCTATGTATAATAACAGTCACTTCTATCTGTACAATGTGCCGGAGTTAAATGTTATTTCGACATCCTTGGCATGATTACTCCTCATTGTTATCCTCTTTATTAGCTAGCAGTGTTGTGGGTTGGTACTGAACGGGCCATATATGTGACAAAAGGTCTTAAGCCCATTCATCTTCACTTACGTATCACTGTTTTACTTCGATATACTACTGATAGTAAGAAGGCTCTGCTTGAACTAATTTGGTTGGGCAATGAGTATTTTTGTTCACAGGAGTTGACTAATAAATGTGTCAGTCAAATGACTGCAATTATATTTTAAATAACAAACTCAGCCAATCAGCGTAGCAATGGGTTTTGCTGACACTCTCATAGATCAAAGCAAGTCACGTATCAACATGATGTAAATCAGGTGGATAGTGCACCTTGAAATTGATGCTTGCCTACGATGCACAGAGATAACTTGAGGGATTGCGTGGGCTGTCGACGATAGGGTACTCAAAGATCAAAGCACGTCACGTATCGTCATGATGTAAATCAGGTGGATAGTGCACCTTGAAATTGATGCTTGCCTACGATGCACAGAGATAACTTGAGAGATTGCGTGGGCTGTCGTCGATAGGGTACTGACTTTGAATGTCACATTTACTAGAAACCTAACTTACATCATGGCTGTCAAATAAAAAGGAAGATAAAGTATGAGTAGTAATTCAAGCACGATAACGAAGTTATATATATGTAATACATTATAACTCTTTATTCATAGATACTGCGCTATTTAATTTAACCATAGACATTTAATCTGCTAAAGTATGCCTATTGACAAACAAACACTTCGAATCAATCAATCCATAATTCCATGGCACACATTTAACGCATCGAAAACTGCTTGTGCTTTCGGTTTGAGATCAACAACTTCGGCCCAAATTGTAAAAAAACATGTATGGGCGTTTGTCTCAAAGATCATAGCAGAAAACAACAAGTCAAAGTTGCCATATTTTTGTGAATTGTGCGAAAACCTTACAATGATTGCCCGCACAAAGTAAAATATGTCACATGTTGTGACGCCCATTTGTTAGATGGCATCTATGGTTTGCATTTAATTGATTTTGAACGAAATTTTGCTGCTTCAGCTAACAGAACTGGAGGTCATACAAACAGGTCCTCCTATGCATGATGGATTTGTAACAAATATCCATGGCGCCGTTCCTTTCTGCATAAGAATGGGAAACAAATCATTTCATTTATCTGCATAAAAGTAGCATGCATGAGAACAATGTGACCAGACAACGCGATGGAGCTATGTCTGCAAAGAACAATGCTCCAAATAAACTGAATGCAACAAGAGTCACTGGTTCCGCCCGGTGCTCCTTAATACCACTTAACACCAACACATAATTGCAATATATTCCCAAATGCACGTAATGATTGTCAACGACAAGTATTTATCGTCCCTATCATTGCAATGATTTGTTTAACGTTTCTTAATAATTGACGGCTTTACTGGCTTCTAACAGCAAAACGTGAAATCTCCCGACATCCTTAAAATATTACTATACTATTTCATTTACAGCTAATGTACGTTGGGTTGTCGAATGTTCTTCTATAAATCCAACTTGAGAATCTGAGCGCCTAAAAACATTCCTATTAATATTTAACAGTACAAGATCAAAGAGCTTTCCAAAACATCTGATGCATTGAACAATTTGCGTCTATATTTACCTGTATTACTGTGCATAGGGCAAGAGCCTCAGTAAACAAAACAGCTGCAAGCATCATTGCAATATGTATTCTCACCATAGGTTTTCTATTGATTAGATGATCAGACACCTTGATTTCGCCTACACGAGAGACTGGAGTGGCCTGGTCCAGTCAATCGACTGGTGGCACTTGTCCTGGGATAATCGTTTCAATTTTTATCTTTTCTATCTCTATTTTCAATTATCCTAGAAGGCGGCTGCTTAATCAGATCAATCTGATCGAAAAAACCTTTCTTGTCATAACACATGAGTGTTGGTGTGCCGTTAAACACATACTTACTTACTTGCTTACTTATGTTCATTCATTCTATCCTAGCATACCATTACGCTTAACTCGCAGAGATGAAGACGGTATAGTAGACAGACTGACCGATGTTCCTAATGTTCATTGTGAACCTCGCATAAACAAAATCCTACAAGACATAGCATCAGTTGGCAATTCAATCTCATTCAAACACTTGTCCAATTGCAGTCTGTAATTATTGATGTCGTCAATGGCAGACATCGGTCAGGACATATGCCTGAAAATTCACCTCGTGGTGAATGCGCTTCCTCGACGCTTCGGTATGCGAGGACTCTGACCGCACATGATCAGTATTCATGCCAGCACCTATCACAGTATAATTTATATCTTCTGTAGTATATTCATCAATGTCAGTACAGGGCAAAAATACACTAATAAAAATACAATCAGCTTCGCTTATACAATGGGCAGTGTTATGCATGCAAACGTAAGATTGAAATGTCTCTTTGAGCATAGTTTCAATATAATGGAATGATCTTTAGAGAAAACAAAACCTCAATGCACTATCATTTTAAAATATGCGGCAACACTAACTTGACAAACCGGAATAAATGCCTGGTGATTACATACATAAGACATAGATATGTTCAGGGAGGCAACCAAGTGACCGTCAATGTAGACATACATAACATCCAACCACAAATCCGATATACTCCTGGTAAATTATCCTTGCTGATAGGTTAGCATTATGTCGTCCGTAATTTGCAACAAGTTAATCCTTTCACCGCTATCACCAAAGCTTGGGCCGATGGAGGACATTAGAAGTTATACAATCCTGACTGTAGATAATCCGATGTCGGCGATGGGATGTTGCGCAAGGTTTTGCCACGAACTATACAAGCGACTGATGTTTTGCAGTATGACCAGGACATAACGTGACCGGCCATATTCATAATTAGCTCCCAAGGGATTGGAAAGTACTAGCCACGTTTTACATGTAAATTGCAACAAAAACCCCCACAATTGTTCCTAAATAACGTACTATGAAATTAGATAGTATCCAGAGAGAATCATCCTTATATGGCTGCAATGTTATGTTCAACAGTGAATGATTTGATGGCAGCCCTTGGGAACAATATAACTCTGGGGAGGTTACACTAATGATAATAGTGTATTACCCAAAACGAGTTGACCTTTAAATTGATTATCTACCATTCAGGCATTGCTTCTTACAAACATAATTTTTATGCATATGGTAGTTTGGGATGACAATATTTGGACTATATTAAAATAAATGGGCAACAAACCGCGCATTGCGAATCGCTATATCATCTGTTGGCTCCACGAGGCCACGTATTAATTTGCTTTTCCCAAATAAAACATGCTTAATTCATGCCTCACTATAAGCTATCTACTATAGTCCGCAAACGTTAACGTATGAAACCAGCCACCTGTGAGCGATCAGCTTTGCACCGTCTACTTTAACCACTCTACACGGTATTCACTCCTCTTGAAAAATCAATATTTTAAACATCCCGCAGGATTGTAGATATAGACCTTCTACCATGTTGTTGCACGGTTTTTTTATTGCAGCATAGTACGAAATAACGAAAACCGATCCATTATAAATAGTTCATAAAATGCCATGAGGTCTTGACTCCTAATGATGTAGCCACATAATAGAAGTCCAATCTCTTGAAGAAGGATATTTATCCTCGTTTTGTTAGCAGTTTACCGTTAATGTACACTGTAATGTGCAGGTAACTTGATGCGTGACATCAAATTACAAATTGTCATTGTGAATTAAAACATTGTGTGATATAATCTGCATACTTTATAAAATGTACATTTGATTGATGGCGTATATGGACATTATTAACCAATAGAGCTTTAACTGACTTACCTCATGTTTTATGTGGCCTCCGCCTTTAACTGAAACACACGAGGTTGATTTCTACCTATATAGCACAGTATGGTTGTAGTGCATAATCGGAGTTTCTCTTTATTGTTGCTTCTGTCATCGGCTGAAACGTTAGCTCGATATAAGGCAAATGTTTTGAGCAAATGTACTTAATGCTAGGCAGGTATATAGCTCACGCCGTCTGACTGTACTTCCACTAGGGGATAACAATCTGACTATTGATCGATACGAGGTATACATATTCTACGTAATTTCTGCATCACTGCTTTTCTCTGCTGACAGTGGTGGTGTTCTATTTTTCGGGTCAAACTATGAGATGTTTACTTTTACAATGGCAATGTAATTATTCTTGATCATCAAGCAAAACCTTTATCTGTGAAACGTGCATGGCTGTCGGTAGCTCTAATTTCCATTTATTCTTCAATACAGCAGCTGAATATCTCGCCGACCCAATGGAGGGTACAATTGCACTGTTATAAGAGTCTCCGCATATTACGATCAATAATGGTGCTTACTTGCAATATGAAATATACAGTCATTGCTAGAAATAGGCAAATCACTTAAATACAAGCCCACGGGACACTGAGAAAATTATCTACTATGATACGTACCATACACATATACCGTGACGTTCTTCAGAATACATACATTGGCTGCATTCACTCCCCTTCGGCGACTTAAATGACAACATGATGCACTGTTCAGTGAGGTTGCGTTGGAATTTGGAATCTTAATGAATAATAGACGATTGACTGATTTCCCTCGAGAATTGTTTCTGTGAGTCAACAGAAAACCCCAACATACGAATAATGATAATAGATGGCAATTCTTCAATGCGCGTTCATACAGTAAAATATGGAAATTAGGCCAAATGTAAATATAGTAATATTCTGTGAAAACCTTGCTTGATTACATAGTAGATATATTTTGTGAATAAGTTAAGCGCAGAAACTGTAATGTCATGACAGAAAAACAACATCATGACTAGGGCAAAAACTGGTGCTGCTACGCATATAGCTAGGGTCATTTCTATCCCAGGGTCGGGTTAATCATTCAATTCAAGTGTTAATCCAGTTAAAAAGAATGTGCTTATGCCCAAAGTCAGCTATTTATGACGCATTACCAGTAAAAGAGCAACAGAATATAATAAATCCCATACCTTCATGTGTTGGGTATCGCTTGCTATAATAACCGAGAGATAGTGTCAACATCCAGGAACCAAGACAGGAACAAAATCGATAAAGTTGTCCCTGCTTGGAAATGGATTAAAGGCTTTAATGTGTCAGTTCATGACGACTAGGTGAGTGTATTTCACATACAGGTCACCACGATATTCTTTTCATAATCAATTTGCTATTCAGTATAAGACATATCAAGCACCCACGCGCATCAGCGATAGAATGAGTACCATCTGTCAACTGAGGTACGTGGTTATGCAGACGATTCAGGAGGCTTGTTGTCTGAATACAAACCATCTTTCGCTATTGAATCCTGCAAAACGCCTGACTTAGATTTCTGCTGGGATAATGGCGCATCAGGGAGGAATATCATGTCATGCTGGGCATGCTGAGTGTATGTCAAGCAAACCTACACTTGAATGCATTTCTACACATGTATATCTAGTATGGCATTGTCTAGCCAAAAGCTTTAGATGTTTGCTTTATATTTTCATTGGCATGGCTATAATACCAGACGAGGATGAGCTGAATCATTTTGGGGGGGAGAGGAGGCATACTGTTTGAGAGAAGGTGGATTGTACATAAGATTTTTAAATTTGCGTCAATATATCATTGACACTGGTATATATGCTGCTCTGATGATGTCTCTCTATTTCCACATGTCATTGTCCCAGCTCCTTATACATTGTTCAGTTGCAAATGTATTCCATTATTACACTGTGTGTGAGTGCGTGTGTGTGTGAGTGTTTGTGTGTGTGTGTGTGTGTATGTGTGTGTGTGTGTGTGTGTATGTGTGTGTGTGTGTGTGTGTGTGTATGTGTGTGTGTGTGTGTGTGAGTGTTTGTGTGTGTGTGTGTATGTGTGTGTATGTGTGTGTGTGTGTGTGTGTGTGTGTGTGTGTGTGTGTGTGTGTGTGTGTGTGTGTGTGTGTGTGTGTGTGTGTGTGTGTGTGTGTGTGTGTGTGTGTGTGTGTGTGTGTGTGTGAGAGTCTGTGTGTGCGTGTGTGTGTTTAATGTGCCGTGAAAATTACCGGAGTTGGTAGCTAGGGTTCAAGGAAACATATGTCACGCTTACTCAGTGTCACAAACCGTCGTGATTCCAGCAATTTAAAATCAATATAACAAATTACAATGCCAATGCAAAGTACCTGGCAGAAACATTTGTGTGAATACAGCTTCAAGCTCAATCTGGCTTTAATTGCAGCAGACTTGACATCGAACATTTACACTTATCAAAACTAAGAAGCAATCGTCATAATATAACGATATAACAATTGCCTTCCATAATATACAGCTCAAAAGGTGTTATCATAATATCTAAATTGCTTAGCTTTAGGTTAAACAAAATTTATTCAGCTGCCTGATCCTCATATATCTATGGGATCGCTACTATCTCTGATGTTACTCCTTTAAGATTGACCAACTAATAGAACCGGGTCAATACGCCCAGTTCCCTCCGAAGACATATTCCGCCAGATGCATGATGTTGCCGCGGTGAATACCGAATTATCTTGCTTGCCTCCGCCCCTAGCTCCACCTTGAGTCAAAATAAATAAAGGGTATATTTGTCCCATGGTGATGGTGGAAATAGCGTTCGCGTCTGGTAACACATATAGACGACGCGATCAGCGGTTTCAGTCTGCTGCACCACCGAACCACTCAAATTCAAATGTTCACATATCCGCGAGGAGAGCGCACCATCCAATTAGTAACAAGGAGGGCGTTTATGACCGGAAGGCCACCTGGCAGCGAGGTTTCGGTGCATTAACTATCAGCTGCCTGATGTGTATCTAGATAATTACAATCAACTTACGTGAAGTTGTGTTGAGTACATCTGCTTATGTCATAGAAGTCTGTTTAGAATACGCACCAAAGTATCTTTAGAGACCAGACACTAAATGACAATCAGTTTCAACAATTAACGTGGGAACTTCGGTAACTGCTTATACGGCTGGATGGGTAGGACTTCTATGCATACAGTGACGATATTTATGTATTTTCTAAAATATATTGCTGTCTTATGTTATATCATCATTAGGTTGCTGCGTGTCGAATAATTGTCAGAGAGGTTAATCGAGCAAACGGGGTGGGACTTTCAGCAGCAAAAGCAGTTTCTAATCCTTCAAGGTCCGTCCGTTTCTTTTAACGCCAATGACTGCATCATGCTTACTACTGCATCTTCAACGTACCGTTTGAACGAAACGAATAATTAATTTATCTAACAGAAGTTACATTGTTTTCTGTCTTTGAGCCGCAGGTTGTACGATGCACGCAGTTATGAATCCTGCGGCCACTTTTTAAATCACGCATGCGCCTGTATCACAATCATATATACGACATACTAGAATTATCATGATCAAATATTAAGCTTCGATGGCCTTCAGATTCACTAAAGCTGTGGCAAGTTAAAGAACTTTACGTGCCACTCATCGGACTTTTAACTTAACTGATGCTATTGCCTATCTGACCTGTCACACTATTCCAAAAAACCTAATGCATCCCGAATGAAAATCTCTTTTAAGTGCAGCCTACTACGAGTAACTTGAATCGGTTGTGATAAAGATAATTATCATGATTTTAAATGTAACACTTTCTCTTTGTCAATTATTCGACACGTAGGAATCGGCAGGCTGATTGGTTACCAAACACTCTAGATGGGGAACATTCATGTAACAAACAATAACCTCAAGCACTTATCTAGTAATGTAAACTTATTCCGCACAATAACCATATACCTTTACTGATAAAGGACACAAACCGTTACCTGAAGCGAGCATTAAGCAAATGGTGGAGATATAATGGAGGCCTTATGCTAACTCTAGTGATGCAGGCTATCACCGAAGATCTTTGAATATTCATGCAACCGCTTGGAGAGACCATACATTGTCGAATAACAATGCTTCGCGTACGAATCATAGGGATATTACAGTAGGCCCTGGACTGTCACGTACACTCTCTCCATATTACGTGAGTGTACAGACAAATTGATTATTTGCGCTTAGCTACAACATATTGCCACCAGCAATACTAAAAGTCTCAAACTGTCACACCTAACCAAGGGATTTCTATTGATGACGACTTGAAGACAGATCGCCGAACAAATTTCAATATATCATACTACAAGATGCTGTCAAATGCATTGGGATAATTTGCCATATCGTGTAGACCGTTGATTGCCCAAATAACAATGGCCCCCCAGAGTTGATTGAAACGTTTACGTAATAACACAATCACGAAGACGGCTCCAATCAAGTCGATCATATGTATCAGACTATATACATTGTATTACTAACAATCACATTGAGAGCTACGTACTGACATGACATTCCCTTGCGGATACACCCTTAGTATTTTTTTTGTAACATATTATAGCGACGAGAGCATGGAAAAGGGATGCGTCTAGAGTTTCTTGAAAGCCCATTAGAGGGCTGACTTACTGAATATTTGATGAAAATATGGCCACTCGATACCACAACGCCGAATGTTAAGCAGTTGCATGTTCTCATTCCCTGCCTTAGCCACATAGCATAACACTCGTTGGACAAAGGTGACGTTCTGGATGACACGTGTTATTCATATAAATATATGCATAAATGACATTCATTTCTTGCACAGATCTGACTTAATTACATGGAGTTAACTAGCTGCTATTTTAATATCATGCCGTTAAATGTGATTTGATCAATTTTTTTGGAGGAGTGCTATCTAAACTAGGTTTTCTATGCAGCACTGTTTCCCTGTTTTGTAGCAACTCCAAATAATAATGAAGCGTTGGAGATGAAATAACAGCACGCGTAACACGATGATGCGAGAGATTTAATGACGCGGGAATGTGAAAACAAAATCTGGATAACACTCTTCACTCACTGGGGCAACCGTCTGACAATGCAAAACAATCGTTGTTATTGTTTCACAATGCGTTGCGCTAACTCTGTCTAAAGCACGTTGTACGCAAACTTGATATTGATTTATCTCGCCAGCTATATAAGCAGTATGAACTCACTGCAGCATTTCACTCACTTATCCAGCGTTTGATGGAAATATAAGAAAGTGCTTGCAGTCAAAGCTGATGCACGATCATATCCAAACGGGTACATAGTAATTGTAATCAACTGTAAGGGATTGCTACATCCTACCTTGACAAAAACGATAACGATTTTGTGTAAACTCCTTTCTAACAATCACCAGTATGTAGATACACGCATCGGGTATATCTAGATAGGCAAAGCCTTTGCTCTATATGTGATGTTAATTTTGAATTATGTGCTTATGTTTGTAATTATGTGAAACATAATCGTTTGCCTAAAGCGCGAATATCAATGGAGAGACGCACTAGCAAACGCAGAATATTTGTGTTCAATCAAATCTCGAAATTATGTATTACCCTATTAGAAATGAAAATTTCGCTATAGTTTGCAAACAATAATTTAAATGCGGTTTTTTTTAAAAATATATTGCACCTGCGTTGAGTAATAGCTGTTTATAGTAAATTATTTAGACGTTTACAACAAGTGAAAAACTAATATCTCCCTTAAAAGATTTTCGGTCTGACGTAAAATATCATCTGATCGTGACCAGCGTGCGTTAGAGAGATGTATTGATTGAACAAGGATACAGGTTCAACGTTATGCATGCTCGACATAACACTGGCCGTATCAGGTAATTATCGAACTGTTTTTGGATACGGCCTCAGGACATTGTTACTATCCTGTTATTAGTCATCAAGATGCAGAAAAAACGTTAGGGACTGTCTGCAATTACATGTGCCCCGCTTGTTAAATGTGCATAAAACGCACAGCTTGCAGAAAATATATCCGAACGAGGCATAGTTAAATTAGACACAAGGGAGGAAAAGTGTGCGTTTTTGCTTGATCATCTCATTGTTGCTGTTGTATTCTGTTTTTGTTTACCAAGAGATAGCATGCATTGCAATCATAACACGCATCTCTGGCGTCAGGGTGACTGCACTTGACCCACACGCAGACCGTGTAATTATCAACTGCATTACCCAGTTAAATATACGCGCTTCTGCGCGCTAGTTTTGTATTACCCAATCGTTCTATTTGCACAATTGATGCTTTTGCATAACCAATTATTTTCATGTAGCTGTAAGCGCTGCATATTACCCTATAAAAACTGTGTCAATAATTCTGACAGCCAATCAGATCATTAAGTTAACCTTAAATATTTAGAGCATGTAATGGAAAATAGAGGTGATGTTGACCGAGAGGTGTAGAACCTCTTATGTAAATGGAAGGAGTAAGTATGCGATATACATTAGCTGATGTCCCTTTAAATGGAAGGAGAGACGCTATTATGGCTTTGCGCAATCACACTGATCTCGCGAGGGTAAAAAACACAGCATAGTCGCGCTTATATTTTAGGACTTGCGTACTTCAAAATTAAAACGATTGTGCCTCCATATCCGCCAAGTCCGGCCGCTGCAAGCGTGGCAATGCTAACCTGGAGAGCCTAACTTGGGAATAGTGCCAATATTATTTTATATAAAACGGACATTGGTCTTAATGACATTGTCCGCATGGTATGAAAATATGATGTAGTTATATGTTAGATCAGCTCAAAAGACCTAAAATAATAATCATTTTGAAGACCACGCAAAGAGTTTAAATAATGTATATTGATCTACACATAAAAGTCAGAAGTTAGAGTGTGAATCAAGCAATATATAAGACGTCCTCCGAGGTCTAATGAAGAATTGAAATATTTTGCCAGTTGGTCAGTCAGTATTGTTATTGTCCGTAACAAGGTAATCAACAGCATTTTGATTCGTTCATCAGAATACTGTAATACCTGCAGCCAGTAATCACGCGATCATTGAATTTTGAATGATGTGATGTGTTGGATATGCAGTTACGTCATGCATTAACACCTCTGTTTATCTAATGCAACGCTTTGTAAAACCCAGCAGTATCTTTGTGAAGCAGCCCGACATGCAATCAGGCGATTGGCGGAAGCGACGTCTATTATTCCGTAATACCTTGGTAAAACGTAGCAACGACAGTTGTGCAATTTAAAAACACCTATCCTGCACCAGAACGAACGACAATTTTAGCTTCATAGTAAATTGCGTATATGTTTGCCATGACTTAGACAGCAATACACGCAATCCTTGTCATAGCCTTTAACCCTGGTGTTTCGCTTGAACATCTTTAACACATTTCCTTTCCTTCGAATTCGAACTTGAAGTTTATTATTCATGCAATTCTCTCCACCTTCCACATGAGACTGCATTTGTACAAAATTGCGACTGTCATAAATGCTTAATAGATGAATAATTCAACGAAAGGGTTAGTTTGTTTTTTTTAAACTAAGCGATGCTTTAGAAAACACGCAGCAATTATTTTTGTATCCGTCAACGTGAACTTCAATTTCAAGTTCCGCGTGTTGTGCTTCAGAATTAGCAGACAGAATCTTTCAGTCACTTGGGGTGTAGCTTAACAGTTTGTAAATATCGTATTCTATGCAAACGGTTTCATGTAGTGATTATAAAATCGAATCATGGCTTCTTCTTGCGACGCGACTATCAGCAATGATAGTTTACAAATAACACCTTTTTTACGACGCTTAACCTAATGTCTCAGCAGAGATACCAGTCCAAATCCATTATTCAATCGCTTTAAATAGCTTCCGCTATAAAGTTTGTACACTTGTTTGTAGGTCAAATTTCCCCGTTCGGCAGTACTCTATCATTCGAAGTGTATAAAAATATGCTTCTCTCGGTAACATATCAATTTAAAAAGCAATTACTAATTAAGATGTGTCTTATCTGGTTTACATGTTAGCTATCACAAACAACGGTCGATGTTTTAGATACTTGTGCAGAATTTGCTCCAACCATCATCCGGATGCTAATAAAGCAGACAAGCCCACAGAGAAGATGAAGATAAGCACTTTTGTCCTCACAAAACAAATTTACGCCTTGTGATATGTAACAAGTGCTGTCGTTGGGAACGATCATAACGTAACCAATTTGTCATATTTTTTGACCATTAAGTGAGTAGCAGTGCGATTGAGTATACTACTTCCCAGGCATTGACAATACCAAGTAAATAAAACCTAGAGGCTTTTTGATAACCCTTCTGATGCCTTTGTGACATATTCATATGCTTATGCTTTTATGAATGCAAGCACATAAGCTATTGTGAATATGCACAATTGACCAGGCCGGTAAAAAGGCGCTATAAGGGCGTACATAATGCCGTATTCTAACAAGCCACCATGTCCTATCAACGGCAACTTTGATTACATTACCAGCCTGGAATGAAGTTTTGATATCATATCCTATTCATTACTGCCATCGCCCTGTTCTGTGTGAAAAAGCCTTAACGGTCGCCAATGTAAAACTCTTTCGAACCCATTTTAAATGTGCATTCCGGATACCATTAGTTTAGTGTAGTCGCTCTACTTAATTAGTTGAATGCATTTTAATTTGTCCAATTCGTTAAAATTACATTTATCGCACTGTATCTACTGCAGAAATGCATTATCCTGACCTGTATGACTTATATACAATTTTGAAGTAAGTGTTATGTGCACTCTTTCTGAATCAGAAAGAGTGCACATAACAGTAAACCAAGTGATTACGATACCACGGAGGCATTGTGCCGTAAGCAATAACCAACAAAACACCTCTGAATGTTTGTGAACCGTTGGTAACCACCATACATCAAGCAAATTACCATGCCTCCCATGCGGATAGTATGTCTATCATAGTCGATGCAGGCCGCCCGATTGGGCCTTTTTTTATCGTGAAATAAGTAGCATCGCCTAATCATACGGTCTCTCATGGTTACTCAGCCATCATGCAGTGTGTATGGAACAGAGAATCAATTAACTTACGCGTATGGCATATCACAGCAATGAATGGTGTGCTGCAGATATTTCTAGCATTTACTGTGTTCACTGTCAGCCGTCAACTGTCGATTCCAATTGCTCGCGAAAATAATAGAGATTTATAAACATTGCCATATGTGTTCAAGAGTACGTGAGCCTATGACAACCTTGGCAATTGTAAAAAACGCTTGTGAAGCCTTCAAACGTTTTCGTTCTAAATTGCAGGTGTACCAATTGAAAGTTGCCCTACGACTTAAATCATATGACATGTATTATTAAGATAATGGCTCTCGTTCATTATTGCCCGAAGCTTAGCTATCAAAGCATTCAAAGAAGTACACGGTTTAAACGAAACGTTATTACGCGAGAATGTTGGCTGCTGAAATATTTTCCGTTCGTTGAATTGTTTCGCTAAAATATCGCTGGTATCGTCACTCAAACGTTGCGAGCATATTTCACGCCAATATGAATTTATCTACAGTTAATCATACACAACTTACATTAGCTATAAACCGCCGAGGTTTGGGTTCCGATGCAATACGATTTTCTAGGTCTAAAAGATGACATTATCCTTTGAAGTTAAAAGCATCATAGAATCGTGTGGGTATCTATCCGTTTGAACCTAAGGCCATAAACTTTCGTAAACCCACAGTCATAAAGGCACATGACTGTCTATTCACGTTAGACGTTAAAAGATACCCTGACCCTTCTTTGAAAGCCTTAAAGTATCCAGCTTCTCAATGAACGAGCCAGAGACTGTGCCATAATTTGTAACTCACGTTCATCCGTTGTTTGGTTGTCAGAACATTCCTTTGGTAGCCTACAACAACAACGAAATACATTCCAAATATTCTCGATTTTAATCCATCAAACGCCATTAAATATTAAAACCACTTCGACATGAATAACATTACCTTAAATGATTCAATAGAATGTCACAGAATACATTGAGCATCACAATAATGAACTAGAATAAAACAGCATTAATGCGCTCGTCGTAGATAGAACCTATGCCACACAATCGTATCGCTCCATAGGGAGATTGTATTGCGACAGTTACACGTGACCAATCATTACAACACAGAGTGACAAAACCGGCGTTTATAGGAGAGCAGAAAAAGCTAATGTTAATCGCATCTACCCATGTCCTCGGCTAATCAACACAAGCAATACAGGCCGTCCTCATATATCACACTGGTAGAGCGTATTTTCCGTCTATTCTGAATTCATACTTATGCCTCGTGAAGATTAATAGACAACTGCCCAGATGAATATTACGATTTAGCATATGTATATATATATATATATATATATATATATATATATATATATATATATATATATATATATATATATACATATACATATACACATATATATTTACAAGTACATATGTATATGCATATAAATATTGACATATATAACTATACATAAATATATAAAGAGATATTCTTTCATAGATTAACATGTATATATATGTATATATATATACATATATACATATATATATATATGTATAGATGTACACATACCTATATATATATATATATAAATATATATATATATATATATATATATTGAGATATCAGTATACATTTAATTATACATATATGTATCAACTAAATCTATATTAATATATGTGTGTGTTTTTACTGAATATATTTATTTATATACAAAAATACAAGTACATATATATATAAATAAAATAAAATTCACACAATTTATACGTATATGTATATATAGATATATGTCTGCGTATATATATATATATATATATATATATATATATATATATATATATATATATGTATACACATAAATATATATGTTTATATATATATATGTATATATATATACATATATATATATACACATATAAATATACCTATAGATAAATATATATATGATTGTGTGTGTGTGTTTGTGTGCGTATATCGACATACATTTCTACATATAACACTTATTTGGAACACTTTAGCGACGGCTATTGAACGAATCCTGTGTCGAGAATAAGTTAATACTTTATTCGAACATAACACTCGCATACATTATTCCCGTTTTAATTTTTTTTACATTTGTCTGATGACCTCTGTCGAACTTTATAATTCACAGCGACGGCTGCGAACTAATTCAAAACCAATCAGCCGTGGCAAAATTTAGACATGTAGACATATCACCAAATGCTTCGCACCCATTAAGAGCTTTTTATCCATGTCATATTTGCTGATATTGCTTCATCATCGTTCTACCGTCATTGTTAAACTCATTGACATTATTCTCCGGTGATCAAATTACAAAAGAATGACTGGCAGCGGTAGGTCGACTACGGCAACAGCTTTATGTACGCGACGCGCAATTAATTAATTTGCCAAGCGACATGGAGCACAGCTGGCAGTGGCGAGTGTAGCTGTGGTGCTGGCCGGACACGGTTAGGGCGAAAGACTGGTAACGGTTAGGACTACATATGCCCAAGTTCAGATCTCTAAGACGACATTAACAATGATGGGATATACATCTAACCCCCATTAGCTGGGTGACGTATCATGAAAAGGGATGTAACTATAGAATTCAAATATCCGAGTATTCCCTTAAAGTTATGAAAAAACCCTAGTCCCTAACGAAAAATCCCTATTGCGAAACTGATATATTAAAACGATTTACATTAGGCTACTGGATTGATTGGCTCACATTATAGATGAGCGCTACTGAAAGAACCAGTCATTCACAGACTTAAATTCACATCCACTCTAGACTTTATAGTAAATCAAATCCCCACTCTACATAATGACTTCTATGTGATAAAGTATATCATAGTCTAAAAAATCAAATGTTATTTAAGAAATATTTAGGAATAAACTCTTAAACACTGGTACCTTCTGCAGTGTGTCAACACCGTTGTGTCAGCAACGCTTGTCCCCCTTAAACTGCTGCGCACGCGCTGCCCTGTGCTTTTTTGATCTCAGAATATATTACACACCGCGGGCTTGATATACAAGCAGAGGAGTCTGTGGTCCGCATACCTGAGCATCTACATCATTAGCGGCAATTTGTATCATTAAGTTGGTAAAAACGTGTGGCTCAAGGTTATTAATTACATGTCAAACGTAATTAGTAGCTTCTTGACTGGACACTCAATAATCACCTGGACTATGCGTAAACTCTGTACAACAATTGGGGTGGGGGTGACTTTGTGTGTGACACTAAACCTCATATATTCAATCAGCAGGAATGGCTTATCTGTAGAGTCGGAGCTGGAAATAATGTCAGTCCGACCAAATGTGGCCAAAGTCTAATAGATCTACTGTTAGTGAAGGATACACACTACAAGCCATTTTTGAAAATGATGACAGATACAAGACATACTCTAGCAGCCTTCCCGATGTAACGCGAGCCAGGGCAGGTATGTAATTGTTTCTTTTGGTTTATCACGCTCTACATGCTCACGAAAGTCGCACATGCGTGAATCTAGTTGTGGAATTATCCATTCTTGGGCTGTTTTAGATAATTAAACTATATCGCAGATATCTAAATAGTTCATAGTAAGTACAAACAGCCAAAAGAATGGTTAGCTTCCAGATCCAAATATCGAGACGTTATTCGATTTTATATTCAAGTCGCACTTTCATAGGTGCTTCGAAACAATGCCGATTGCAAACTTTTGAACAAATATTTTAGGCGTGACACCATATGGCGGTTAAGTTATACATGGCGTGTACGTATATGTGTGTTAATCATGCCTGCATGTGTTAGTATGATTGTGGGTGTGGGCGTGTTAGTATATGTGTGCGTCTGAGAAGAGTAAAACAACGTGGCGAAACACCCGTGAAATAGTAGATGCGTCCTAATGGGTATTTGTCATGCACTTCCGCGGTTAATTATAAAACTGATATATTCTAGCCAGTGGTGTAGATAAATAAAAAGTTAGCGAACAATGATATCAAAGCGGAAATTGTAGTTACGTTGTGAAAACTAACTCAAAGCATACATCAGCATGGGAATATGATCACATGGCTTAACAAATGCGAATACCATAGCGTTATAGTTACATGTTCTGTGAAATTATGACATGTGTTCTACGTATATGTGTGTTAATCATGCGTGCATGTGTTTTCACCACCATATAGTATGTGTGTTAATCATGGTGGTTAAGTAATGTGTGTGGGTGCGGGCGTGTTAGTATATGTGTGCGTCTGAGAAGAGTAAAACAACGTGGAGAAACACCCGTGAGATAGCAGGTGCGTCCTAATGGGTATTTGTCATGCACTTCCACGGTTAATTATAAAACTTTTTCAGGAATGTCTTCTTGAGGAGATGGCCGCTCTATGACCGTTCAGCCTTAAAACAACCACACACTCTCTCTCTCTCTATCACAGACATCCCGAATTGAGAGAAGCATGCTCACCATCCCTACTGATTGTCAAACACTACCATCTGTTTAATGGAAGACAAACAGTACCACATATATGATTATGATTATATTAAAATGATGATGAGGATGATGATGGTAATGATGATGATGAAGATTGTCCATAAGCGATTGAATAATTAATCTTCAGCCCGTCCAATTGTCTGTTACGATAAGGGGAACGATTGAGTGGAGGAATTCGATATGTGAGTTATGGAGTGGGTGATTACGAAGCGGGCCACGTAGGGGTTATGGAGATGTGGGTGAGAACATAAAGAAGCAATACGTTTATGTGTGCGTTAACCAGCTAATCGATATATATCGCTCGTGTGCTTGAATGGGACCAAAGGTCAAGTGGTGTAGGTCAGAGAGCAGCACATTGTGACTGTTTTTCATTATTAATGCAGAATCCATTTGATTATTTCAGCTCGCCAAGACTCTCCCGTCATTCGAATAATATACAATCGGGTCCCTAAATGTGGAAGCAGCGCAATGTTGAGTGTTATAAATGACCTGTCTAAAAGGAACCAATTCACATTTCAAAGATCTAAAATCATGACGGAGTTTCGAGGGACAATGGATCAGCAGGTGTGTTTTATTTCACTTATACACAAGCAAACTATAATATACTTAAGTAATACTGTAACACATGTTTGGCTATCTGTTGTTTCGCTGCTCATTGTTGCGTGCTATTGTAGCGAGGATTTTGCGAGTGGATATCGTCTCTCCCTGCCCCCGCCATGATTGAAAGGCATTTCTCTTTTGTCAACTGCTCTGAGTAAGTAACTAATACTCAAAGTTTTATGAGCGTCGCTGTCAGATGCCACGAAACATTTTCATTGCAGTAACCAATGTAGGGTATGTGTATGTCTAATTTTATAGATGCGGGATACTTAAACCATTTTCGTTTTTCAGATTCGGTTTTGCTGATATACGATATATAAACATCATCAGAGACCCAATAGAGCGAGTCTCGTCTCTTTTTTCGTACCTAAAATATGGCTTCTCCCATCAAACACTCCCTGCAAAGAACAGGACTATCTTCCAAAGGGTAAAGAAGAAATATATTCGTAGGGGTTGTGCTGCTATGTTTCATATGCATACTATCGAAGTAACTAATTTTAATGACAAAAGAGACTAATCAAAAGTATGTGTACACTAATTGAATCATAATCGCTACATTTCGACGTATGTTGCAGACTTTCAGTGAAAGTGTCATGCTTCGCAGACCTGAATATATCATATCAAATAGACAATTAGCCTTTTTCTGTGGTCATACCCGTCGGTGTTGGAATGCGAGGTGAGACATTTGCTTTTCAGTTGTGTTTTACTGGTTGGATTATCAATGTAGTCCGTTCGGGTCGACAAATAACACAACAGAATAAATACAGTGTGCTGAGGAGGTTAATTTCTAGTTAAAATAATAATAGATGTATGTTACTATTTTGTAGGACCGCGGCCGAGTTGCAGCAAGCATTGGCAAGAGCAAAATATGCTGCTGAAAAATCTTACCTCGTTGTTGGAATAACGGAAAACTTGTCGACATTTTTTGATGTAATCGAAAAACTCATACCAAATTACTTTCAAACGGCTTCATCACGATTCGAGAAACTAAGTATGTTAAAATACGTGTCTGTGATGCGCTGTCTTAATAACATCGTTAGATAATACTTATTACTGCTTTACAAACATTATTTAATTGTGGCCAAATTGTTATGATTGAAGTAAATGATCAAAGCATATATTTTCCAGATAGCAAGCTCATTGCCAAGTATTCTACCAAACAGAAAGATGACATTTCTGAAGCTGCTTACAGAATACTTATGTGGGAACTACAATACGATTATGATTTCTACTACTTTGTGAAGCAGAGGTTCTATGATCTGGCTATGCAATTAGGGTTGTGAGGTAAGCAGGTAATGTAGCACTATCTGTTTTACGTTGTCCAATATTGGGTACATGATTTGGGCAACACTATAACAGTACACTACATAAGAACCTTGAATGTCTTGTGGAATTGAATAAGCAAAACATTACTGATATACTCGTACAGAAAACGTTTGTATGAACAAAATCATAAGGAGAGATTAAACATCAGATTATTATTCATTTTGTGGGTTATTCCTTGGATTTATGTTATCATGTTCACATACTATGTTGTTTTGCTTTAAGTGCAGAATAAGTTCACGATCGCCGAATGACAGGAACGAATTCTGCGGTGAAACGACAAAAGCTTATTTGAAAACGTTTGGGATAACGCCATTGATGAATAAAGTATGCTTTTGTGACATGATCGCATGCTTCCTTAAACTGGCTGTTTTGTTATAATTCCAAATTTGAATATATTAAAGAACGATTGTGTTAGCAATTGCTATAAAAGACATAGGTCATGGGAGCAACAGAGTACGTCAAGTACCTCCCATTTAGCCTGAGGTCATCTGTAAAGCAAATAGCATTTACTGTTTGCGGTGTATTTCTGGGAACAAAATCTAGTAAACTGATACTTATTTAATTGTTTGCAACAAATGTACTTGGTAAAGTTTGTCAGATAAATGAATATATATGCAGTTTATGAACACATTCAGAGTTTGATACAGGTTTGTAATTATTTTCAATTGCACTGCCAAAATTGATAGCGACCTGCTGTGGTAAGCCACTACTTGGACGCTTGGGCTCTTTCTAAACCATACACTGTGTTTAATACATATATACACCCACAAGAGATCTACATACTTACCACGAATATTATTCATCCTTTGAAAATACATTCATAAATTCCTCATTTCAAAAACTCGGTTAAGGTTGGATTAAAGAGTTCAGCTTCGGACGACAAGTATGGAATTCCGCGGTGTTCTGATTGATTTAGTAGCAACTTTGACAAATAGTTATTGTCTGCTGTTCCGTTATAACACTATACGAGTGATGGCAAAATTGCGATATCTGCTGTGGTTCGCCCACGAACTATGACATTGAGCATCTTATTCAACCGACTCCTTTCAGGTGTCTTCCTTTCAGACATTTATATTACCTGGGGTACGTAATCAATAAGTTAGCTTTATTGGCTTCCCAATGCGTCACATATATGTATCTAACAACACAAGTAAATAAAATGTGACAGGAGAGGTCAGCGACATATTTCCCTAGAAAGGGCGGACGAAGCCTGATTCATCACTTGTCAAATATTTTGTTCAATCAATTTAAGATATAATTAATTCACAAACAGGGCCAAACATCATAAGTACAGGTCGAATACGGCTGCTATGATCATTTTAACCAATGAGTAAACTTGATTAGCGATCACTAGAACGGTGTATATATATATACAGTTTTCCCAAGCGAACATGGTCGAAAAATCGTGATATCGGTGAAATTAGATTTCATTTTGATGATGTCACTTCCGGTCACGAAAGCATCAAAGTTTTAAAAAAATGACACAAGCTCAATGCTTAATAGCTATGTGTATGATGATGCGATTTTAAAACAGTGTACAAATTCTGAAAGTGCAATGTAATTGTGAACCTTTTGTTAAATATATGTTAATGTAAATAATGTATTGTTGAAACAATTCTCGCAGGTCAAAAGTTCTGGTAGTAAAAATCTCTAAGCTTTTTAATTTGGTAATTAATCAACTAGTTAACGCCTGATTGTAAAAGAAAAATTGACATTTTCTATCAAAATATTCGTTTTTTTCAAAGCGCTCTGAGACTTTTTTTCGTAAAATTTGGTTCATCTTTATAGTTTTAGCATGAACGGATCTCACAGAGAATAAGCGGCGCGAAAATTAAAAATAAATTGGACACTATTTGTGCAGGATTTGAACACTTGCCTTTGCAAGAGTCGAATACTATAAAACTGCGCCTCTAGGTCATATGATTTCTAAGGTAACGTATGTTGTATATGAGAAAAGGAACACCATGTGCCTGCAAGGGTTGAACCCTTCATGCATCTTAACTTGGAGCTCTTCACAATGATGATCTTCAGGATTACTCCAATACACTGCATTTTGCACTACCTCCTCGCTGGTGGTAAAATAAATTCGCATTGCATATCACATGATACAAAAACATTCAAAATATTAAGAAAAAATAATATGGTCAATATTAGCTTATGAACTTGTTAATCAATAGAATAACAGTCACTTTATTTGCGTTTAGCGTTGTTCAGCTTCAAAATAAAATTTTTGACTTCTTAAGCCTCACAAACAAATCGCAATTTTCGAGATATTTTCTATATATTTGAGCATTGACTGCAAGCTAAGGTCATAGTCATCTAAAAAGTGAAAAACTAGTATTTCGAATAACTTCGCTTACACATGATTCTGTACTAAGGTCGCCGCTACTCACGACGTGGAAATAGTTAACAAACAAAGCTTTTCCTTGAATAGGCCAAATCATTGTCAATCTATCATGGCCCCGGACAGCATAATGTCTTCAATAAATTTGATCGGTAATTAGATAATGTATATACGTGCGACGGTCATGAAAATTTGTAGAAACTGTGGTTGCAAAACATTTAAAATCCGTTATAACATGGTCAGTAAAGGGCTGATTTTGAAATTCTTTTACACCCTAATATAGTTCTCCCGTGCACCCATGGGCCTCTTTTCCAAATATTAGTCAGATTGTTCTTATCCCTCAGTTATTCCACATTTAGTATTTCCAAACTGGGAGCGTTGGAAATGGATATCAAAATATTTTACATCTCAATATTGTTTTTAGCAGATCTGAAACATGACGGTTGTGTTAGGTGTGATAAATTGTAAGTACTATATTAATCCGAAAAGCAAACACGTCATCGGTTTTTAATTACATTTCACTGCAATAACCAACCAAAAGCAAAATTAGCCTGACCAGACATGACGTACCTCACAATGATCCATCATTGAACGCAATCATGCAGACAAATGCAACGCTGAATCGCGTAAGTTGTGGAAGAAGGTTTTACAGTATTATTAACAGATAAACTCGATGAGTCCTATTTTTAAAGTTAATATGCAGTAAGGTAATTTATGACCCCATATGTAATTTATGACACATTATGTTGAATATATTTGTTGCCGTAACGACGCACAAATAAAGACCCACATAGGATTGCCTATAACCTTAAATAAATAATCGTTTTTGTGCAACATAAGAGGCTTTTGCATGCTTCACGACACGCAGTTGTTGTGCATAACTTAGTGACGACCGCCTTCTATATTAGTCCTTAGCGTGTTTACTGATGTTTGCGACTGGCAAATCTTGACAGCAGACCATGGCTGTGTAACATGGGGGCCACGGCTCAACCGTCGTTTGTAACCTCATATACGGAAAACAGAGAAGCACAGATATAAAACTAGGTGCCAGTTTTCCTGACTGACCTCTTTGATGTTTTACGTAATAGAAATTATTATTTCCTACCTCGCAAGTACCTGTCACATTTTTGCGTCTTTCCACACCCATTACTGATGGACAGTTCCAGCCAAGCGCTGCCATGTGGGGCTTATTGTGCCACCTATTCGGTGTCAGTAAAGGCGTCTGATGATGTCGTTGAAGGTGAGAGAAAGGTAATGTGTTAAAGTTATCATACCTTACCATGTATCTAGTGGATGGCTCGGTTGGTGATTAATACAAATTTAACTTTTCTTTCTTTTTCCGATGTGATTGCATGGTTCAGTGGGAATACACAAGCAGCACATCTGCCCTTTATGAAAGAAGTGATCAATTCATGAGGTGCAGGTTTTGAACACCAACTACGAACACTCATTTTCTTATGATTACTGTGACATGTGCAATCAACAAACATATAATTATTATGAAATGTTATCAAAGTAGTGCACTGTAACCTGAAGCATCACGCGACGACAAGTTCTGTAATATATTGTCACAATAATTTATATGCAGAGACTTAGATGTTCTTTATGGCCGCTATCATAATTATCTAAATGTAACCCATCTATTTATGCGTATCCTTAGTACATTAATCTGTTACATTAGACTTCAAGGAGTTGTTATTTTGTCGTCGAGTCTTTGGACATAACAAGCACATATTACATAGCGAACGCCACATTTGCATCTACTGATCATTCATGACTTTCATTATATTAAATGTGTTTCAGAAATGTTCCGATGATATTTTGTTTATTTCAATCCCGAGTGTAGCGTCATGAACATTTGGCCACTTGCGGTCGTCATATCATCTTGAAGTACGCAAGGTTAGAAATGGAAGTTATATCATTATAGTCTTAACTTATTTCGAGATAAGTCGTCAAGCGAAACAATGTTGTAGGCAAAATTGCATTTATTTGAAAGCATCAAGTTAGAAGGATGATTATAATCTGATTCCTGTTGATTATACACCAAACATGTCATGACAAATATCTCTGATTTTTCTGTTTACATTTGCAATAAAAAAAAAACTTACGTTACATCTGGTTATTAATGAACAAATGTTGGCAATTATGTGGCATTATCTTCGAAACATTTTAGACATAGCCCTTAATACATTGCGCAGTGCTTATCGAGTGTAATACAATACATGACGCAACACATCTGTTCAGTAGTTGTGGCGGATCAACAATGATTCTCATTGGAATGCACTGCAGTGTCAGTTAGCATCGTTATCGCAAGACTATTTTGTGCCGGGCCTACTGAGAGACAATGGGAAGACAGCCCCTGGCTACATTGTCCCTACTTGCAGAATTGATTTTTTTTTGTATGTGTTTGTTTCCAGTAAGTATCGATGTGTTGCTGCAAGTGAATAAATTCTATACTATTCTATTCTATATTATTCTATTCTGTTAATTATCTATGATGCAAAACCTAATGTTTAAAACTTATATTGGATGTCGTTACTGGCCCGCAGATCGGGATTAATCAAATGAAGCTTGTACGTTGTGTATCATTACACGTTTTATGTCATTATCTTTTGTTAGCTTATCCAAAGAAAGATGTGTTCTATTCAATTGTTTATATAATATATTGAATAGTGACACTTTGAGAAAAAATATTCGTCATTCGTGGACGTCCAAAGCATTGTCATTGATAACATAACCAGATGAACAGTAAATGGCGACGTCATAGCCAAGCTTATCTTAATAGGGCAGAGGCAGCTGCATTAGTGACTGGGTTGCATTATTTTGTCAATCATAGAAAAGACAAATAAGCAAATCATTCTACTGCAGACATGCACTACAAGCGCAATGAATGCATAACTTTCAATGTAACCAGAGGTAGTTATTTTCATTTTACTGCTTACGAAACATATATCGTCTTATGTGGCTTTTCACGTAAATGAGCGGCAAAAGACAGTAAAAACAAAGACCTAGAACTCAATTTACAACCAAAACGGCATTGTTGCCAAGAAAGCTGCACACGATATACATGTTATTGAACCCCGTAAATTTTGTAAGAATAAGAAGCATTGTTTTGCACATATAGATATATATTTTCCTAATCGTACTAATTTCATTTCGGGAAATAAACTTTTCACCTATTCAACGTAATGTAATACATCCCGTCGTGAACAGCCGACGTGACTGTCGCTACAGCAGTGCAGGTGTGAATTAGAAAGAACTATCACTACAGGGACACGACTACCCTTTAAGCAGTACTTCTGCACAAATTGAGCCCCCTGTCCCGTTATTCAGATCAAAACCACATAAGCTGAAATCCAATGAGGGAAGTTTTGTCAGTTATGGGGAGATTGATGCTGGTGTGGATGAACGAGATTCCGGTGTGTCTGATGGTGAAGGGTTGGTCGGATTTGAAAATGGTGGGGGAAAA
Organism: Urechis unicinctus; assembly: GCA_034190875.2. NCBI lineage: Eukaryota > Metazoa > Annelida > Polychaeta > Xenopneusta > Urechidae > Urechis > Urechis unicinctus. The sequence continues at coordinate 76,365,256 of CM067353.1, read as the reverse complement.
GGAACTGTACTTGTTCTTCTACAGCCCAACCATTTTGTGTTTGATAACAACTTGGAAGAACTTTTCAGAAGATGTCTGACTTGTGGCAGTCAGATCCGAACTGCAAAGGGAACAATGCTGTCAGTGACATACACTTATTCAGGCGGTTGTTCGAGCACTTGGCAATCACTGCCACTTGTAAGAAAAAAGGCCTGTAGGAAATCTGCTTGTTGCTGGGGGTATTCTGCTCACAGGTAAAAAAAAATTTGCTAAATTAAATGACTTTGTTTAAAAATACAATTTTTATCAGAATCTACTTTCTACAATTTGCAAGAAAACTGTTTCCAGTTGTGGAGGCACAGTACAACATGGAGCAAGATGCCCTGCCTACCAGACCGTATGGCTATTAGGGGATGGGCAATGTTATTCTACCGGTCATAATGCCCAATATCTGGCGCACACCGTCATGGAGGACGACACTGGTGTTATTCTTACAAAAAAAAGTGTTTGTTTTGGGGAGGTTGCAAATTCCAATGCCATGGAGTTAGATTTCTAGCGGTGTTTATGAGTGACAGAGTGGGCATGTTGTTATTATTTTCTTTTACAGCATGTTAAGTTATTTCTATTATTGTGTTAAATTGTTATTTATGTGACTTGGAAGAGCAATTAAGTCACAACACGTGTATATATTATTTATCAGTGACTGAAAGAGTGTGTATGTGAGTTGATTATCTTCAAGTTTGCTAAGTTTTGGCATAGTTATGTCTGTGTGACATGATTTAATAGAATTACTTGTCTCTTACCCTTGACTAAATGCATAGAAACAAATAAGCAAAGTTGCTTTGATTACAAAACATTATCTTCTTAAAGTCATAAGTCCATGTATTGGGCGTGATAAATAATTGGTAAAACAACCATATTGCAGTGATATCTAAGCGTTACGATGTCTAACACTATGACTGAATCACATAACGAGCTGTTCTGAGAAGTTGCCTCACCTTCACATCTGAATGTCAACCGGCGGTTGAAATAAAAGCTTAATTTACTATTCAAATGATCCCATATCATTGAACAATTTTGTTTTTTCGAACCAATCGTCTTCTTTTTGGTTCAAATTGATAAACCTGGAGTTGTCTACTTTCAAACCACGACATAATGCATAAGAAGAGTCTGTGACAAGCCAAATTCTTGCCGCTTTCACAACTAGCGACTAATCGACGTTGCACTGATAGTAAACAACGTTACTTCTCGCTGGATATGTTGTCCCCACTGACGTCACACAACCAAAATGTCGGCGACCATTAATGACCGCATTCAGTACATAGAACACACATTTTGATCAGCAAATTGAGTAATTAGCAATTGCTGTCAACCGGGTTTAGTGATCTCTTTGTGTACGTTGTACAACTGGGCTATCATTGTACCACTATAAAATATGTCTTGTGATTATTTGTTCACCCGCAATGGCATAGGTCTTGCTACACAGAGGTTTCGAACATATATGATGTGTATTACCATATCACACCTGCGTTAGAGGTCCGATCGCATGGGTATATTCGATTAATCCCATTTTAGCAATGTGAACTTTTGTGGGTAATGTAACAAATCAGGACAATTATTACGCATTATGACGCATACGCCATGTAGGGATTTGTGCCTTTTGTATAGCTATTGCCAACCAAGTGACGGGAACACCGTTTACGGTCAATTACCCTCCCATTATACACTGTCATGTAGAAATGTTTCGTCTGAAACGAAATAATGTTTTTGATTAGTTTACTGATTATATGCTGACTATTTATTCCTGCATGGGCAATAATCGAAGCACATCCTGTAAGTTTGAATTATCATTAAAACTGTCATTTATTTGATTCATTATGAATGACAGGCAGCCATAATAATCAGACTCAACCTTATTTTTGTCATGTAATATTCTGGCGGTAGTACGCTTTTTGTTTGCACCTAATACAGCTACAAGATATAATTGAAAATATTTGTCACATAAACTTGATATCGCGGATCAGACATGCAAACTAATTTATGACAGCAATATAACAAGTTTGACTACATATGTTTGTTTAGCTTTGCTTCCATTGAGACACAAACGAGAACATATTTAATAGCTGAAGTGATTAGTCGACTTTGTGGACTCATACATGTGGATGACAGTCACAATTCACATATTGCACTTCTACGGTCATATGCAATGTTGGCTTTAATTCTATTGATATAAACCAAAACTCACATAAAAATTTAAACGTCATAACTAGGTCATTTGTAATTGCCTCATGGCTTTGAACAATCGTTTACAATGTTAGATCACTTTCCACAAACCCAAAGGTCTCAAAATTATCTTATAGTGCTGTCAAGTAATGCGATGAAGCATATCAAAGGAGACATGCGGATAAATGGCTAACGGTGCCAATTATTGAGCATATTTTGTGTATTGGGTCAAAGTTAAAAAACAGGATTATACTGTAAATGCATTGACAATAATGATGCCGGGTAACCGATTAGGTTTGACGTCTATTTCAAAGTAAGCAATTATTAAATTCTAAACGCGGTTGTTATGATTGATTTAGTACAATACACCTTATGTGTGAATATCCCATGTTGAAATTTCATTGAAGCGAATCTGGCGATGATATCGGAACTCCAATCACAATATAAATAAAACTGTAAAGCTGTTGTCTCTAATTCTATGCAAGCCATATGCAGAGTGACTTAAGGGCGGTTTATCTGGAGCAATACGATTGACGCATTATCATTCGCATTTTATCATTGTCCATGATCATTGTGTACAATTGATAGTTGATTGCTTCTTTGTTCGTCCACACAATATACGATTGTACACACTATTGCGTACGCCTTATCGATAATATGATAGTGACATTCTCTCATCGAAAGCATGTATTAAATATTAACTGCATAAGGTAATCAAGTAGGCAATTACATTCTGCAGAACGCATATAATCACTGTACCACTTAATGACCCTCGCGATCGTAAACATCGAAAGCGATGGAATGGACACCACAATACAGAATGTGAGGTCCACGTTCAGACATGTGTGATGCTTTCATTCTGATTAAATAAATCAGGTTGAAAGGTTAGTTGTTATAATCCGTGACATAAGTTATTATCTAAGACATATTAGACTTAACAAATTATCATCGAACGAATCGTTACATGCTAGATAGTGATTTATTTATAAACTCACGTGTGCCTAGGATTATCAATGGTCAATGTTTACAAAACTATCCAAATTGCTTGCAAACAAATCCAGTGTGTATTTGAGTTGATTGTATTGTGGCGCTATTCAATAGTGGACTCCCTGGAAATTTCCACTCCACAGCCAGCAAGGTTTAACAATCTTACACGTTGGATATTGAGTAGGCGAGGCTATATTCAGAAATGTTTGAACGAAAACACACCTTAAGGATTGTGAATGTGTAATATGTAAACGTTTAAGTAAGCGCAAGTTGTGTCCATGATTGCGTGAGATAACGTATGCATGTTTGGTAGATACCATTTACTGAAATATATAGTTAAACAGTAGCAAAATTGCACGTTCCACTTTTAATGATATAGAAATCCTGTCAATGGACGGCTTTATGTTTTGTGTCGCAACTATATTCTCCTTCCTTTGAACCTAAAAGTTAATCACAGCGGTGTTCATCTGCATGCGTGACCTGCTTACTGTTCTGCTCGATTCCCTAGATATTGAGTATAAAATACAGCTATTACTGTGGATATTCCGATGGTGGACAGCATCGGTTAGCATGGCGTAGACTTTACACGTCCCTTGTGTCAGCAACCAAAGGTCTAGTGCAGAAGTTTATCTTACTGGCCAATCGTTAACCCTAATTATCTGAATATGGCCTCATCATTATCTTAGATTAATGTTCACCAAACTTCCCCGACATCTAAGTTGCTTTCCTTCACGCAAAACTGAAAATGAATCAGTTTGGATGTTTTGCTCGTCTGCTGCATGTAAGTGGTAGGGGATGGTGGTTTGGTGTGTGGATGAGGTGTAGGCTCATGTTCAGTTAACGCTTCTGTACATTTTGTGCTTCATATGGCAATCTCTCTGCTTTGTGAGTCACGCTAGGAGTGCCACCCAAAGCTATGCATGATAACATTATGTTACAAAAACCAGCCTACTATGGGAATGCAGTTCATCGTGTACTCTGATAACCAGTAATTATTTAAAAACAGGAAAGTGATCTGGATTGTATATTAAGGATATGTGCGACAACTCCCTCGTAGTGATATGTTCAGAGGTTATTTATTTGTTGGCGGGGAACGGATTTCTGTTTAAATAAAAGTTGACCCTTTTTGCCAAAAACAATAGATGTTGTCTCCACAAAAGCACGCCGTAAAAAATGCGACATACACTGAATGGCATGCATACGTGACCGCAACGTGCATACAAATCCCAACACTGCACGTAACTTTTCTGTTTCTTCTTGTATATACAGCACAAGTGAGAAAAGTGTTTAGAATGTTATATATTATTCATTGCACTTTCCTGTCAAGTCCTATGTGTTGGTATGATTGATAGGCCATATTTGCACAGTAATCCTGCAGAATGTTGCAGTAGCAGGTATATATTAAATTCGCATCATCTATACATTTGTTCCTATAATGAATTTGCGCAGGATTGCAACGTTCCTGCAACTCATGTTCGCTTGTTGCGACATTACACGCAAGTGCTTAAATGACGGAGAACATCCCATACGATTGATCTTTAGAGTGTTAATGGATACTCGTGACAGGATATATATCATATAAGTAGACCGCTGCTGGTTGATCTGGGGGCCATGGTTCAACTGTCGTTTCTATCGTATCAGCAGGCAAGCAAAGTTAATCACGTAGGCCTCAGCTTTGCTGATTAACATATTGCATGTTCTACATTTTCTCTCCTTCTTGAGTCTCTGTCAAATGATTGCGTGCTCCGGATCAAACGCACTGACAAAAGTTGTCCTGACTTAATTGAAATCCTCTTACAAGGCAATATCATGTGATGTTTGATGTGCCATACATTATGTCAGTAAAAGTGAGTGGCGATATCTGTGAACGCGTCCATTGGGCGATATTTTATATTTGCTTTTAACAGTGCCTATCTTGCTTTGCTTCCATGAAAGGTTCAAAAAATTGTGTGAATACATTCCGGCGAGTTACCCGATGTAAATTATCGATGAAAAACCTGCAAAACTATAACGAAACTTTGTTCGTGTAGTTTGGCATATGATGCATTCACAATCTTGCATGACAGACATTGTCAGGTGACGGATAGGGAACTTAAGTGTTCCATTGGACCATTCCTTTGGACTGATAAACATGAACTCAGTGTTCTCTGTTAATACAACTACCTCAGTACATTTATCATATATTCGAAGTTATGGCGCATCGAAAGCACTGTAAGCAGCCATCGCAACGTTTCATGAGCCTGTACTAAAATGTGAAAAAATATATAGTATTTTGCAACAGACGGTGAGGTTTGCCAACGCACAAACTCGTGAGAGTAATTATATTGATTGCATAAGCTCCAGGAGAACAAAACCAAGTGGTCGATCAAAGTCCATTCCGAAGTATTCCGTTATTCAATAATTTAAGTTCATCAAATACCCCCAATGTTTCCCCAGTTAGTACCAACATTTTTTGAAGCTGATTACGTATTGACTGCATACATCATAGCATCAATTTAGCCGGGTTGGAAGGCTCCATTGTGTAACTAAGTAACAATATTATAATAATGTAATTAACATCAGGAAGAATACATCAAACGTTTATCAAGTTCGATAATAATATTCAAAGTGCAGTTGTGGATAAGATAATGTCTATGTGACATCTCGAACTACGTTAAGGCCCTGTCACATCTACACGTAACGTACTGCATTCATGAGACGTTCTTGTAGTTCCTACAATTAAATAAAACGTCGTCGTTGCCCGGACGTCACCATCGACTTGCCTATCATCTGTCAGAGATGCTTCATAGATCATGATGCGTCTTTGTGACGTACTATGCCAAACAAGGGCAGTCATTTTACAAACATTGCAGCTTACGTATCTGGGAAGTTCGTTTGTGTTCCTATTAAGTTCTCATACAGGATCAATGAGTTCTCGCGCTGTACTCACTTAACCCGGTCGTGGTACGAATCCTTGATATTATTATGCATTTATCTTTCATTGATTTGAGTTTATTGGTTGGTGGCGCTTTGATCTATGCGTTTGAACTAATACAAGCTCAAAACATATCTACGTGCCAATAAATAATGTGATAACAAATATCCACATATAATGTTATCATCATATGTTGCATTAATGCTTGTTGATACCAACTGGAAGTATACAAGTCACTACCTGCATGTGGCACATTTCCTATTGACTGCTTAAATTACACGGAAAAGTATCCAAATGTTACATATGTGAGAAATGGCAATCGTTTCGTCTGCGAAAATTCGAAACGCTGATAACGAAAAAACTATCATTATCGTTTCGCTGGTTTATCACCGATTATTAGTGTGTATCTAACACGAAACTTAAACCTCTCGTGGATGCAATGCAAGATACGCAATCTTGAATCAGCATATTAGATATTGATAAACGTGTTTACCGATATCACCATTCACTTTTACTGATATGATTTTTGACGCATCTAGCATCACGTGACTTCACGTGGTAAGGGGATTTCAAGTAAAACAGGATTTTAATCAGTAACTTTGACCGGTGTATGCAATCATTGAAAGTTATTCCAAAAGGAGGAAATAATATACTTTTTCGTAGAACATGAAAGATGCTAACAAGCAAAGCTGCAACCTATTTGATAAACTTAGCTGCTCTGATTGTCGTAGGTTCCGATAATACCATTTTAACCATAGCCCCCGTGTAACATAGCAGTAGTCTACTTATGTGAAATATCCATTAACTCTCTAAAGATCAATCAAATGGAATGTCGTCTCTCTTTTATGCATCAAATTACCTGCATACCAAACCGGATGGTATCTTACATAGACGTGCGACAACACCCTACTTTTTGACGACGAATGTATGGATATTGTTTGTTTGATAGAATAGAACGTATGTCTCTGCAACCAAAATATGATATTTATATTTATAAAGTGATCATGCCGTATGGTACTGTTACATATACATACTGACAAAGCATCATATATATATATATATATATATATATATATATATATATATATATATATATATATATATATATATATAGATATATATATATATATATATATAGAGATATATATATATATATATATATATATATATATATATATATATATATATATATATATATATATATATATATATATATATATATATATATATCTATATATATATATATATATATATATATATATATATATATATATATATATATATATATATATATATATATATATGTTGCTATAATAATGCATGTCTTAAGGGTCGGTGCGCCCCCAAGACGATCCGTAACCTACGGCAGTCAAAGCACAAAAAGTTTCAAATAGGTCGCAGCCGTGCTAATTAACATTTTCTATGTTCTACGAAATAGTGTATTATGCCCACCTTTTGGAATCACTGTGAAATGATTGCATGCACTCGGTCAAACGTTCTGATAAAAGTCGTCCTGATTTACTTGAAATCCTCTTACCAGGCAATGTCACGTGATGCTTGATACGTCAAACATTATGTCAGTAAAAGTGAATAGCGATATGGGTATGCGCGTTAATTTACAATATATAATATTTGATTCAAGTTTGCTGATCTTGCTTTGAATCCACGAGGTTTAACTTACGTGTTAAATACATATCGTTGTGTTTCCCGATGTACATAATCGGTGAATAACCAGGGAGAGGGTATATATATACAAAGTTCGTTGTCAGCGTTATGAATTATAAATTTGGCGTATGATGCATTCGCAGTCTTACAAGAGAGCCGTTGTTATATGACGGATTGATAACTCAGGTAAACCTTTATGTCACTCATTTGGACTGATAAACATAAACGCATGCAATAAATGGTGCATCGATAACACTATAAGCAGCCGTAGTAACGATTCAGCCATGCCAATTTCTACCGAATCTAACATTCTGCTATATTATAATGTGATACTATTGATAGCATGTTTTGGCTCATGCGGTAATGTTTTACGGTAAATCATCTCCGTAGAGTAATCATATTGAATTAGCTCCTGGAGCACACAATCAAGATCGCAATCATTTAATTCATCATCTCCTGCCACTTTTCCACAATTTATTTCGTTAAAGCTGATATCGGATGCACATATCATAGCGAACATACACCCGGTTTGTAGGCTCATTTGTGTATTATATTGACGCTTGTTCAGTCTGGTATCGATAATCAAAGCGCAGTAGTAGATAATTATATGGTTATGTGACCTTTTACATATCTTGAGCTACGTTAGAGCCCTTTGACACCTACACGCCCCCTTCTTCGCATGGCGTTCTTGAGACTTTCTTGAAGTTCCTAAAAATAATTAAAGCTTGAAACATTCATATGGTGACTTGTTAAAACTACAATACAACAAAACCTAACGTGTTGTATTTCGACTGCTGCTTGTCGCGGATTGATCTCATATCATTGCAAAAGTTAACCACTCTATTTCATTTGCCTGTCGATCTGATGGTCGATTGAGAAATAAAGGCAGGGATAACAATACAACACCACTTTATTGAGGTCACGTAATAATCGGACGATTTGGTGCTTACTGTTGGTTTCTGCAGCAATAACAAGAAATAACTGGTAATATTCCAAAGAGGTCTTAGCCCTCACACCACTTACTGTCAAAAATGAGAAATGGAATAGCATTGATGAAAGCAATAGGAAAGTTTGGCTGCGAATGGGCTTTTATATATGATTTTATAGAGACACGAATAGGCGGATAATAATCTCAACTACCATCTTGTAGCGAAATTTTCTTCAACTATTGGAATAAAAACGTTAGGTTTGGAGATAAAAACACGGAGTCTTTGGTCTTTCGAACTGAAGCAGATTGATATACTGACAGAAAATGGCATTAATCGTTCGCATTCTGAAAAAGCCATTGATCATCAAATTCTCCGTGGGCACTGACGATAAGACATTTGACGAATAAGTCTATATACTGCAAATACACTAGATAACGACGGAATCGTTCATGGCTAACCATACGCAATGGGAACCGGTGCGATGTCAATTAGATTGTAAATTGTATAAGATTGATAGATATTGCGACAACAAAAAATCTTATGATGAATCAGACGCTTCCAAAATTGATCTGGACGATATATTATATATTTGGTGAAAGAATTTTAATTCCAGATTTTATATTTATCATAAAGTTGCGTAAGGGTCAAAATAATCATCCTTGCCAAAAAGAGACATTTGCAATAGTGTGACCAGTTAAAGATGGTTTTCGGCGATTTTTATCATTCTGAATATGCCAGAAATAATGTTAATTTGCTAAAACAAGACGAATGTAATGCTTTTGGGGCATTAGGAACACTCAATGGTCAACAGATGATCGATAGCATTTTCCTGACAGCAGCCTTCCCAATCGACATATCATTGCTGTTTTATGTGTATAAAAATACGCAAGCGGAATTCATAAATGGCAGGAAAATAGCCGGTCACCAATTTTGACTCGAAATCACTACCATGCATAGTGAACAACGCCGAAATTTTCACGAATTATTGTCGTTTATATGGCCGATGAATATGTGAACTGCCACATCATGGCATCACATTAATCAGTGATAACTAAAATGAAATAAGCAATGGGTATCACATTTTGAATCATGTGATTACCATTTCTATAGCGGTAATATTCTAGCGTTCACTGCTTTTTAACTTTAAGATTGATTGTTTACCGGCATGCGTGGTTAGCTTGTTTTCACATTCATCACGCAGTGCGTTATTTTGTGACGACAAGGTTACTGCATAATAATGAGACGGGATCCAAATGGGTTAGAGTTAATGGTTCATTAGGGGATACCATCCGATGAAAAAAACACCATTGATTTGATAGTCTCTCAAATGAATTCAACTTATCACTGAATTTCCTGCTGTCAATTACAGTTTTCACGAGCGTCGCCCTCGATACTAAAACTGCCTAATACGTCTAAACGTGAATTACTGTCAGGCATTAGAAAACGGACCGCTTTAAACGTGGAGGAAAACTATTTCAGTTAGGCAGCATCGGGGATTTGTTGTCTCTGCTTTGCGGATTGCTCCACTCCAAGGTTTTAAGGTATGTATCGTAGGTCAGGTTCATTTTCCCAACCAAGCATTTACAACCGGATCTTAATCACAATATATAAGCAAGCGCGGCTTTTTCAGGCAGGTGCATTAGCAAAGCTCTACTGTTGCGATTGTTAGCGAGCTCGTTGCCGAACAATTGATGTAGAAAACTCTATTAAGGCTGGGCCTGCTGCTTTTTCTATATCCTAAAAATACAATTGCCCCATGGACGTGTTTGCATAATGTTAGGCACGTTGCTATCCTGTGTCCAATAAGGTCATTGTCTGTGGGGCCAATTTATTCATTACCCATGTCGAGCAATGAACAATGCTATGTGGAACTATTCTTGCATATGTGAATCTATCAGTAATATGTTTACGACAGATCATTTACTCGCACTGTTTTTGGGCTCTGTTAAGTGAATAGAACGTTTATGGGAACACCGAGTACAGCGCGATAACGCATTGAAACTTTCTGGGAACTTAACCGGGACGCGAGTGAACTTCCAAGAAAGCTATTCAGCCATATTTGTTAAAGACCTTTCAAACCTGCGCGTCCTATCACGGCATGCGTATCGCTGCCGATAAAACCTTGCTGAGTACGCCGAGCGCGGCTTAAGACTCATTGGCACGTGTTAAGGAACGCAAACGAACCTCCTTAAACACCAAGGCGCGACGTATGTTTTGGACTGTTCAAAACACACCTCGCTCTTGCGGCTGCGTTATAGATATACTCTCAGGTAGTAAGAAGAAACTGTGAGGATGTTGAGAACGCCTTGTGGACTCGATGTTTGCGTTGACTTGAACGCATAGAGAGCGTGGTAATAGCGGGAACGACTGGCCGTCACGTAGACGCATCACGATCTATGATGGATCTCGGACGGTTGACAGGCAAGCCCATGGCGACATCCTGGCCATGACAAAGTTTTATTGGATTTAAGGAACTTCAAGAACGTCTTAAAATGCATCGTTAACTTGTTGTTGCTTATATTTGTCCTGCAACCTTATTATAACGACACAGAATACATAAATTTCCGCATAAGTATCGCCGGTCATAATTGGTTATGGTCTTGATATGCTACAAATCATATCTTTACATTATTTGAATGTATGTATACTTCTTAGCCTTTTGTGTGTAGTCAATAGCTTATTATCATGCTGCAATTGTTGGTCAACAAACCACCGAAAATTACGGAAAATTTATATATGAAAAAAGTATAATCTCACACACCTCAGTATGGGACTGCACCACCTAATATATTAATCACTTTCTGCGGTATGAGAGCCTTGCTTTGAAACTCAAATTTCTCTCTACTTTTATCCCGAAAGAACTCATTCACTGTTAGTGTCATATTGTATAAAATAGAGATGAACCTGGTCGTATAAAGCAATAATTGTGTGGATTTATTCATGTGAATATCTTGTTAAGACCACGAAATTACCACTCTGTACAATACCATGCTACGCACATATTTAATGGCCTGAAACGACGTACTTTCTTAGAAAGGTGTCCATTAAGGGAACTGTAGGACCAGACATTGTTTCGCTTTATTATAATTGCTTATATCTTGTCACAATGCACTGTCATTCATATTTCTAGAGACAAACATAGATATTTTATGCTTCTGATGAGAACTATTTTATTGATGCAAGTCTATTTAAGCTATGTTTTATTTATTGTTCATCTGGTGGTAATTCAACTCCTCCTTACGTTTCAACTGTGACCTAATCATGACCTCTATGCAGATGGCCCGTATTGACGCGTTTTGCAACAGATATTCACTTCAGTACATCAAAACTCCTGCCCCCGACCAGACAAGGTCGGGCGCTAACAATAGGATGAGCAAATGGTCTATCTAACATAACCCTTGAGATCAACTGTCAAAAAGAGCAACAAGTTGTTTCGTGTGCATTGCTCAGATGCTCTAACGCTATCCATGTACGTCGATTAACCAGAACATAACGTGGAGAGTGACACACATGAGTCAATATGGATCATTATGACTGACGGCAATTCTTCATGTCCACCATTATGATTACATTACATTGTGCGCTGAGCATGTTAGTATATTGAAGATCACCGTGCTGCTATTTTTCTTAAACTCATCACATCTGATATGGGTTTGATGATTTATGTTTTCTTGCAAATTACAATTAATCTGATATACTCCCAGAACATTTTTCTAATATACCTAAACTGTCAATCTTCTGTAGAGAGCACATATGCGTGGTATCAAATAATCCCCCAACATCAACCATGCATCGCATTGGGTTGCTTCTTTTTTGTTAATCAGAGCAGACAGACATTGTAACAAGACGTGACGAGTGATTCACGTGATATTACAATTTCAGTGGATTGCGTAAAAAGGAAATAGTCTGGCCGTATTTTATTGGACAAGAATAACATCAACTGTATATCTCTAACTAAGCGGCACTGCCTTAAAGCACAATAAAGATGAATAATAAAGATCATCATTAGTGCAATGTTGTTGTTAAAATAATGTAGGCTACCGATGATCTTTGCTGAATTTGCATAAATAATGTCCTGCGTTTGTAGCGTTGGACGAGATACATTGAGGTGATTGTTGTGTGCCATTCCCATGGCAACACGACCATTTCCAGTGCAAATGTCGAATTGTCTTCCTGTTTTTACTTTCACATGAGGATCCTTGAAAGGTGTGAACATATTCTTTGGAATGTTGCATGGTCATTTACCAGTTGGTTCAATGTTGTTTTAGTTGTAGGGTACGAGGTAAAGCCTCTTTTTGGAGATAAAAGTAAGCTCAAACATTGACCATTGTTTAGTTGGGGGTCGTAAAACGACTGCTCTCTTACACTCTATATGACAGCAGAATGTATGATGGTGTGGATCGAGCATTGTTAGCCTCATATGCGTCGGCATTTCGGAGGTTATGGAGTGTAAGCAACAAGGCTTAGTAGAAATAGGTCCTCGTAAGCAAGTTGATAATTGATGAACAGGCTCATGCAATGTGAATTCATCCTATCAACAACTGAAAGAACTGGTCATCCGTATGTGGCGTCGTCCATCTCTTTTCATATATTTGTGTTGTTGCAATACACATTTGTGACGCATTAGTTTTATATTATTATGAACATTAACATGATCTCAGTAACTTCATCTTTCCTATATATACCCAAATGATAGAAGCAACGATTAATCTGATGCATTGACAATTTTCAAATTTTTTTTTTAATGATTTGGTGAATTCCTCATTTATTCATCCAGAAATGTACGTTTATACATATCTTAACCAATGTTCGCCATCGAGTGATGGCAGCAAACGCGCTTAATTATCCTTTACCATCAAATTTATGCACTAAATTGTTTGGAAAAATATGGCTTAACAATCATTTTATTCTGCAACTTAACATTGGTTCAGAAGGTTATTTTAAATCTGTTCGACAGATTTGTGAACCATTTTTGCCTTTCCTATGCATAAACCTACGCAGGCTGATGTTTGCATTATCAACAAATGAGAAACACCCAGTAGCCTGTGTTTGTTTATGTGATGTTGTCATGGGGCATGCAGCAACCTGTGACATGCGGGTATGACAGACGCGTGGCTTAGCTATGTGAGTGTGCGGAGGTCGAGTAATGCACAGAGGGGACATATTGGTGTTCAATATTAGTCATTTGCATCTGAATAGAAACGTGGACAACCACTTAGTGTCGTCTACGAGGAGCAGCTTTAATGAGTATTTACTGCATAGGTCGTTGGTAAACGTCCTCCCATAAACCTATAATGCTATCAAAATAATGGGCGACAACATTAATATAGACCTTTATGCACCTTTAACGATCCATTCAAACAAATGGAACGCGTTATTTTATCAATGTCTCGATGGCGACTTGGAATAATTTATTTTTACATATGGCTGCTTGCTGGTTCTGTATAAACCGTTGTTTCATTCATAATACGTAGCCAGATGCAACCTCTTCTCCTTATTACTGTCTGTAAACGCCACTCTCTTTTGAGCTTGAGCCATTACGTTATAAGGAGGATATATATCTAGGATATCATCAGTTATTGCATTGTTTTTGCAACAAGAATTGTATGATAGTATCATATTGCAAGGTATCCCCATGGCCTCTGTGCAGTAAGGGTTTCTGTCCTGTTATTAAAAATTAATCACAGGAATGAATTTATTAAAATGAACTGTGACTCGAGGCGACGACGTGCGCATAAACCAGAAAAGTATTGTCACCAATGGGCTACACATCGTGTCATATCTAGGCACGAGCGAAGAGGCGACCTCAGTCCGTGTTTATGCGCTATCTCTGTTTTGCAAATGAGCATAGACGATAAAACACATAAGAGAGAGATAAATCATGGATTTGGCTAACGAGTTAGCCACAGCCACAGGATAAAATTGCCCCACCGACTATTGTTACATATTATGCGACACTTTATATTGATAATTACTGACACTATCTTGTTCTGGATTGAGCCCATTGCGTTGCCTCCAGGCGCATCTCTTCGCATTAACAACGTCACTCTGATTATTGATTGCCAAATATAGGCCACCACAACAATCAAAGTGAACCTCATAATCTAGTAGAAAATTAATTTAGAAAATATGGTTTTGTTGGTTAAAGGAATGACATTTTATGGTAAAGTTCAGCGTTTGAGAATGATGTGACCAATATGTATTTACTACAACGATATACAATAATAATGAAATAGTGTTTAGCTATAAGGGTTTGTTTGTTTGAATACCATTGTAGGCTGTGGGAGATCATATTTTCTTCATATATTTTCCTGAGATCTGCGATGATCGTTCTGATCAGCATTTGCAACGCGATAATACGCTATACATTACATATCAAAGGCAGAAATTCCAAAGGTCTAATGCTGTGATTTGCAGTACAAAATATTTTAATGGTACTCAAAGTCAATATGACCACACTGGCAATACTATTGGTCTACTTCAGATAAAGCTTCTGTGAAATCTGTCGTTATGCTGGCAGCAGTGCATTGGCAGCAGTGGATCATGGACCAATGATCGATATAAGCGCCTTGAAAACAACCGTCGTATAATAGCCGTATATTATTATGTTATAAAGTCCTGTGTGTGCTTTAGTTGATTGTATGGTGGCGCAACATTACTGTAGGCTACCGATGATCTTTTCTGAATTATCATACATGTTCTGTAAATTTGTTGTACAAAAAAAGATATAGATATCCAATATTTTAACTGTTTTTATTTAATGATAATGATTAAAGAGGTACCACTTAGTATCATTGCTACCTTAAAATGCACCGCTGCCCACTTTGCGGCGTTAGAAGTTATTACAATAAGCAAAAATCAGCGTTGCGTTCAGTTCATTAAAATTCCTACTCCCTTCCAGACCAAGTAGGGCACTTACAGTCTATCTTACAGAGGTTGGGGTACTGAGAAATCGAAGACGGCTTAAATTGCGACCTTTATGGATCCATACTCATGGAAAATGCCACATGTATGTTTATAAGGTAATATGTACAAAATAGGCGATTAAATACGTGCATTCTATTGGGTGCTTGGCGTAAACAATAAACCTTGATTAATTGTACAGAATGTGAATGATTATCATACAGCGACTAGAGACTGTTATTCTCAGCAACGAATGATTAAGAAAATGTATCGATGGTTATGCCAGTAACTTTCACGGTGAATGACATATCTTTGTTGTACTTGACCATCCTTTTACTTTCATCCCCAACAAGATTAAATGATAGTAATATAGGAATCGGTATAGTTATGCTTTAATACCAAGTCACACTGTAGGCATACAATGCTTTGAATGCCACTCATCGGTTTGATGGAAAGTAAAAACATTACAAACGGATTGATCAGGTCAGTGTCATAATAAAGAGGAAATTGCAGTTGTTGCTATCATAAATAAGGCAGTCCCCAGTTATCATAAAAACAGCCACGCTTGACATTATTTGTGATTTTGAGCCGCCTCTATGTCTGTATGCTATCACATCACTTATAGCATCTTTAATATCAACAAAATAATAGAGCTGCTAGAATATCAGCAATTCCTAATGAAAACGTCAGTGATGGATGACTTACTTGCCATAAACGGTGCAAATTTAAATAAGTGATGGATGTATATCAGTGCATTTGTGGTCGGGTCATATAGGTGATATCATAGAATAATCAGGTATGCAAGTTTTGTGCGGGATGCGCCGTTTTAATTTGACATGAAAGAAATTCATTACGATTAATAGGCATGCATATTGTCAATAATGTAAAATGTGCAATATAGGAAACGTCAAATTCCACGCTGCAAATAACTTATCGATCATATTACAATAACTTACTGAAATTTTAGAATATTCTGTAATCCACTTTAGACACCTCGACCCGATTAGGGTAAGATTTTAATCGGCTCTACGACCAAAGCCATAAAACATTCATGATATTGGAAGATTCGATCCGTCACTTAAATATCGAAGTTATTATCAGCGCGCCACAATATTACACCCATTTTATGGTCATGTCATGTAACATCATGTTTTTATATACGCTTTTAGTAAATCTCATGAAGAAACGGTAGCACTGTGACAAATATTCCCGTCGATTGCCAATCTATGAAACGCACTAAAACTATGGATACAGCATTGTTTAAAGTATGAAAGAACAATGGCTAAACTTGGTTATTATCATTAGCACGTGGAAAGGTTCTTGGCGGACGACTAATCTTATTACTCTGGTCTCATGAAATGTCATTCTCCACTGACGATGTAATAAATCCCATGCACAATGCCAATAACAAATGGCTAAACGCTGGAAACTGCTCAACTGACAGTCTCTTATTACCTCAATATACAGGACTTGTCAATACCAAGCAGAGGCAAGTGGTCAGCGAATGACAATCAATACCTAGCAACTGAACTGTGCTGTTATTTACCAATGCAAATATAGTGAAATGGATATATACTCATGCCAGTCATTATATGCCATTGATACAGTTTTTGTCACATAATGGCAGGAGTTGTGATTCAAAGGATTTTAAACGATTTAATGAGACCAAAAACCATTTTGCGATTCGTGGCTAGGGCAATTAAACAACTTGGGCCACGCAACTACAAATCCTAATCCATTAGAAAATGAGCCTGTGCTATATGCTACCCTCATGTTGTTATTATTGGATGCATGCGTAATATTTGCAGTTGCTGGCCATTGGCTCGTTGAGCACCTCGTAAAATAGTTGCTCTCTTATTGTAGGTATGATAGATGGTAGAAAAAGAGTAATATTAGTTGCACCTACATATATACACATGGAACAATTCTAATTGACCTGATGCCCATATGCTACTAGCGACTAGACATGCCAGACAATGGATGTTTCCATTAGCCAAGACACGACAAATAATAATTGTCCTTGCACTACAATAAAATAGCAAAGCGATTCATAACAATGCAGGTACATATTTCAAAACACAGCAAATTTTATTATAGCCATTGACTGTAGGCCGCCATCCACTTGCCTGCTTT
Organism: Urechis unicinctus; assembly: GCA_034190875.2. NCBI lineage: Eukaryota > Metazoa > Annelida > Polychaeta > Xenopneusta > Urechidae > Urechis > Urechis unicinctus. Next base: position 76,347,523 of record CM067353.1, on the reverse strand, counting down.
TTATTTAATCGTGCCGAACAATGCTAGGGATCATGATAAGGATACTATTTTGATAAGCCACAAACCCAAAAACAGTATATACTATGGACTACTGCATAACTCGGTATAAGATAAAAATGCATATAAGTCAACGTGGATATTATTTAGATAACTATGGTTCTATGGTCAGAGGTTTATCCATTGCCATTCATGAAAGTGTACCCAACATGCCAATCAAATAGTGAGAGTCTCCTTAGAGAATCAAACTATCCGGGTTTGTACCAAACAATTGAGGTACAATGGTGAATGGGGGAACGATATGTTTGCAGGTTGAATGCAATGCTGGCTACATCAAGCTACCCGTTTGCCATTAATAGGTCGTTACAATTGAGCAGAATAAAACTGAAGGTCAATAACATGACTGGAAAATAGTCATACCATTATATGTACTCACAAGTACTTATTGCGTTCATGATGAGAAGACCAACGCGATTGTAATCAATGGTGTAGCCTTTTATGAGCCAATATATTGGAATTACCTACCGTCATGGAAACGGTTTTGTGAGTACGTAGCATAACAAATAATAGAAAAGGTCTGTGCCCGTTCTCCTATTCGTAATTAGCATGTCCTGAATCATCAATAAGTTAGACATTGCAGCTTGTCATCTAATGTAATTATACTGGGTCTCTCTCGACCAGTCATATGTCCACGAACACAGGACTGGAACAGGCCTACGAACCCAGAATGAATATTTGGAATGTAGTCAAAGTTTGATAGCCACATGTTTAACACCAGCTGTCCGTTTCCAGGGGGGCTTGGCAGTAGATTCCAATACAAGTGGTTTACAATGCTTGGTATCAACGCTTGAATATCCACAAAATCTCCGGCCACTATGCAGCAACTCGAGTGAAGTCATTGTATTGCAGTACATTGCCATTTGACCAAAATATAGAATTTGAAATATTTACCTTTAGCAACTTATATTAGAATAAGGCCATTGAGCATCATATATTTCCAAGCATAAATGTGAGAGAAGTCAGACGACAGATTCCACTGAAGACACATGCGACCATGGATCTTGATTGTGTTAGGGTGCCCACTGTCCGGCAAGCGTGACTTATACTTGCAGAGGGGCATCATAAAGAATCATAATCTTAACTGATAACGACATGTTGCTATTCACAGAAATGATATGTATATATCAAGTATCCAAATGGAGGATGTTTAAGGATCACCAGAGCAGGACCACAGAGGCGTGTCAAACAACAATGTGAATGTCTCCAGAACGTGACAATCAGACCAAAGTGCTAGTTTATAGAACAAAATCATGGAAAAAAGTAAACTTCTAACTTAAACGTGTTAATCAAAGCAGCTATCCACGTTAAGGGATTATGGATACCATGATGCACTTTTTAATTAGAGGATTAACTAAATTCAATTTGTTCTGCTGATGGTTTAAAAAAAGAATGGATTACTAAGTATATATTTAAACACCATTTATTTTTACTGCTTGAGTTAGTTGGTGGACCATATCCGAGGGCATCTCTCACTGTGTATGCCTGGAAAAAACATTCAGGTACAAAATGCTTGCGAAATACGAGCAGGTTGTTGGACCCAGCCCATCTGCCGTTGTTTGCCGCACATGAGATAAACATTGCCTATGCAATTCCTCCATCCGAAGAAGACTGTATAATCGAAAGGCTTCCTGAAGATACGTTCGAACAATAAGCGACCAAGCAGCGCTTCGGCATAGCTGATGCAGACTAAACAAGTTGTTAACGCACGATTGACAACGTCGCTTCTGTGGAAGCTGATTTTGGCGGCTGAACTTGGGTTCATTCACACTTCCGTTGACCTTTGTTCACATAAGCAATACCGCTTCGCACCAAAGAGCCTAAAATATCACTTTTATAATTCATCGTAGGCCAAACATCCCAACACCATTTGATTCGCATAGATTCGTTCAGCTTATACACAAATATCATATTTTAGGTGTCATAGACACTTGAACAAGTTATCGCTACCCCCTCTGGACACTCAAGACGGTATTACCACACCCGCCTATAGCGGCCACAAGGCTCTCAGCGGTTGAGAACACCATTTGGCTGTACGACCTTGTACCATGTACCTATAGCAGGTGCGCTTTATGGTAAAAAGAGAACCTCAATTAAAGGTAAGGCTTTAATAGCATACACTCAAAACTATTTGAATTGAACGCACCTGTTTGGCTACCACACCACCTGATATCAGCTATAGGGCGGATTTGTCCTTATACATTGCGCGGTATGGGGCTGGTCCAAACCCATTTCCACAGCATATGGTTATAGAAAGAGTATACCAATAGCGCTGTACATACAAACACACAGGAGATTTCCCAGACCGCCCAGTGGTCCAGGAGAGCTGGTCTAGCCCCGTCAGTCCTTACACGACCTTATTGAGGTTTTCGCTCTTTTCGACGGTCGCTATGTCAGCTTTGCTAGAATGGGTAGTCACAAGGCTAATTCGATGACGATGTGTGAACCTATCATTATGGGCAACCAGCAAACGTATGCACTTAACAATTCAAAGTAGCCACTGGTGAAGGAATCATATATATGTGCGCTGCTCTTTTCTTATATTGTTACCAGGCCGAGACTTATTGAACAATATCGACGCACTGAATTTCTCTCGTATTTAATAGATTGTGACAAGTGCACCAGCAGCTGTGAAGATGTTATCCAACGCATTGATTTTTGCTTTAGAAAGAAAAGCTCTCTCACCGACATCCAATCCAAGAGTGGGAAATGTCATTAGTATCTCGTCAGTTGAAACAAAGTGGAGGTCAGTATCGGGTATTCCTGATAGTCTTGTGTCTTACTATAGCCTGAGTGTCTCTAACGGGTGGACAACTAGTGCGGAAGTACCTCATCAAGCCAACCAAGCATTCCACTCTATAACAATTGGTGGACTACAACCTGGAGAAGGTTATGCATTTCAGGTGTTCATTTACAGAAAGCAAAATGCACTGAGGGAAGTCAGTGATTGGGGCAGTAATACAGTAACACTATCAATGCCAGGTAAGCTTTAGAAGTGAACGAATTGTGATGAAGTAAGTTATATGTTATCGTACGTTATTATGATTGCGTTTACTCTCGCTGTTTAAGGTGCGATGTATTTTATTTTAATGCACCTATTCAAATTGATTGCGGCCTCATATTTTATGTTTCAATTACCAACGTAGCTGAAACATACTCATCGATTTCTATCACCGTCCCTCCACGACATCCACAATCTCCTCTGTGTATCCCACATCAACAACGTGTACTGTAACCAGCGCTGCCATGCTGTCATCAGAACCAACCAAATGTCAAGTCGCTGGTGGTTTGATTTGCATTCTCACAGCAGTTTCATTTAGTCGTAACTCAACTTTGTGTATTTGTTACCTGAAATCACATTGTGTTAAGGGGTTGTTATTTTCACCTCAGGAACAGTGAACATCGTGTTGGCCATTCTGTGGAGTGCTTCACTGCTTGTCATCGTGGTGTTGGTGGCATATATCCTCAGAATCAGGATCCATAAAGGCAAGAGTGGAAAACACAAGACGCCATTATCAGCAGTTGATAAGAGTATGGACAGGTTTCCTTCAACAGTAGAATATGAGGGACTTGAGGTTAGTACTTCTTATAGCATTACGGTTTGCTATATAGCAAATATGGCTTGTTGTCATAACGCTTTGTGACTGAAAGATACGATCAAGTTTAGTGCAAACGTGCTAGCTTTCGACAAGCATTTAAATATGTTTACTGTTAAATTTCTACTTGCAAGGAGAACACCCGACGCCAAGACGACCAGAATCAATACGCCATGATGATGATACAGAGAGAAGATGGAAGATATTAAAATGTCACTGAGGCTCGGAACCCTGATCCTGAATACGAGGAACTCTAAATTGACCATATGAAACTATTGTAGCCGTGACGCCTGTCAAACGTAATGCATGGCATAATAAGCTACAACCTATACATGTTTCATTTCCTAACAGCGTGCTTGGCTTTTTTGACTCCTCTAAAGAGATTAAATAAACAATTATTGCACAGTTATCATTTTATTGCTCTGATTAGTTTTGTAATTCGCTTATTTTTTAAGCAAATATTGTAACGAGAATAAATCACATGCTTTCATTTGTCAATGGTGAATCATGGTGAACAAAGCTTAATTTTGTTTTCAGTCATCTCCTTCATTATTGCCGCCATCATGTTTGTCACCATAATTATTGTCGTCATCATTATTGTCACCATCATTATTCTCATCATTAATTTCACCATCATTATTCTCATCATCGTTATTGTCATCGTCATAATTGTCGTCATAATAACCATAATCACAGACACTTATGCCGAGCCATCAAGAAGGTTTCAATCACAGAGGTGATGTTCTATACATTACAGTAAAGTAATACTTAACATTATCATAATGAAAGAGTCAATGTTATGATGCTTAAACCGTTCAATTCTTGTAATGGATTTATTGAAGTTTTTGTGAGTGGCCTTAAGAATGCCAACTAGGTTTTTTCTGACACATCGAAACATTTTCCCCGTGATTATAGTGATGAGCATTTCATTTGCAGCCCTGTTTGGAGTGAATGTGCACATGCACCTGATTGACATGATATGGGCATGGCTTTATAACGATAGGCGATATATTTTACCAATCACACATCGAAACAACTACAGCACTCTAAGCAGCTACACCTGACATCGAGCCACACTTGATATGGCTGGTTTTGTATTTGCCACCATTTACGTTACCCCGAACCATGAAGATCTGATGAAAATAAGCATTAGATTTCCCTTTTGACCCTTTAATCTTAGAACTGAAATAACCACACAAGTGACAAAAAAGAAGGAAGCGGGTACATAAGACTCATTGCAGACGATGATATGTCATAGTTTATAACATGTATAACGTAGACGTATGCAATGCTGTTTTCTGAATATGTACACCCACTATAAACGACTGGTCAAATATCTTATCATTGCACCAGACCTCAAAGCTTTTGTATTTTGAACAGTTAACTAGACGTTTTAATTATATGCCTTAAGTTTAATGCATCTGATGTAACACGTCACATTTGTCATTTGAAGCCAACCATATCTACTCCTTCATTTTTCATTTTATTGACAATAACACTTTAAAATAACCGCACGTCTTTGCAGCAAACGACATTACGTAAACGTATATGTGACCTCTTTATCATTCTTCTAGATTTTTCTACGGTCCTCCCTTAACCAGTAAGTAACTCAAACCCATCTATGAATAAAAGCATCCAGTATTGCAAGGGTTCTATGTCGTTATGTATGAATACTATGAGTCTTATTTGTCGAGGGCGATAGCAAATTCATCAGAAAATTCAACGCGGTTTTAGGAAATGCTACGAAAACGCACCACGTTAGTCAAAGATGGTAGGTTCACATTTGTCTCGGGTGAGGTCTCTTAGCAACGCTAAAAATTGGAGAATATTCTTGGCGGAGGTTATCAAAGTGAGCCGCGATATGGCCCATGGTGTGTTTTAACCGTGATTCGTCATGCGTCGCATCGATGAGTACTGCCAACTTGTCAATATATGATGAACACAGAACGTCGCACGAGGGACACTAACTGATTTTGTAAACTAGAACAGTAATTATTCTGCGATTGTTAAGTTATATATTTGTGAATCAGGAGAACAACTCCAACTGTTATTTAAGGCTGACGAAGGATATGCCGATGCTTGCACGCACATATGCGCTCGTGGCAATACACCCTATATGACGTCTCACATAATATTGTCAGGTTCACTATGTAATTTCGCCTGATTTTTGTGGAGAGCATCTAAACTATACATTTGTAGAAACTTTATTGTATACGCAATCAGAAAAATAATGTTTCCACTTGTTCTAATACCTATATGTAGGCCATCATAGATGTTACAAAAGGGCTGCCATGAAAAAGGTTTTCGTCAATACTCAAGTTTCTAAAAAACCTAGAGCTTTTATATAACTAAACCACCATTTTCAGTACCAAGAAATCCAATGGTATCAAAATAAACAGGCTAGATGCGACCAGCATCTTAATTGACTGAAACTTTCCGTTTAATTGAATGTTTTATATGTGATCAGACATGAACGTTCAACTAAGTTAATGTCCATTAAGAACAAACTTGTTCCAAATGACAGAAATGTGTTGAATCTTTAAGGCAATCAAGGAGTCTTTACATATCATCACCATCATCGTTATCATCAGTATCATATTTGTTCTGTGTGTTCTTATTATTCTGACACATTGGCAAAGATCGGTGCAGGATAAGTTCTTTGGGGGTTTTTTTGCATTAACAGCTAACCATCTCTATGATGGTCTCAGGAGCTGGAAGTGCATCTGTCATGGTTGGTTTCAGCTGGTCATCGAACTCCTTGTGGTAGCCATTCTGCAGGGAATCCATCTGCGAATCTTGCAGAGCAATGCTGGCCTGTCCCCTGTCATTGGCTAAGATATTGACTCTCAAAACATATTGTCTCAGAGCTACAAGGGTAGGAGGTATCTTGTCACTTTCTTCCATATGCTTGCAGAAGAGGTGCCATCGCAGTTCGGAGATGGTCTTGGAGGAGTAGGCTGCACAGAGCCCTCCCAGTCGTGGGGCAACTGTGCGTTACAGATCTGGTCTGCATCTATCAGTTGTACCATCTTCGCTTATGTCAAATGAAATGACAGTGGGGTGATCTTTCTGAGTTGACTTACTTGCATGATCAAAGTCAGCGGGATTGACCACTCGTGTGCCACCTCTGGGAAAATTTATAGGGCTCCGACATGGGTCGGTGGCTTGCTTTCAGGCAACAGTGAGTTGTATCTTGCCCAGCCTGGAATATTGCGCGGTGCATCCCCTCCTTCCATTTGAGATAAAGCAGTAGCAACAATCCATTCTAGTTGTTTCAGCTGGTAGGATCCTTTAGTAACCCTTGCGGGAGACAAAGTGGTCTGTTTTCTTGGCAAATTGTGATTTTGGCTTGTCACAGTGCAGCATATCTACATGGTATGTAGTGATATATAGACTCTGGGCATCGCCTATCTTCAAGGGTGGTGCAACTGGTTCTCCGGGAACCTCTGCCTTCTGGTATGAAGCAGTAACCGTTCTATGAGTGGTTCCTTTTCTGTCAGCAGTTCTCTACTGCACAGAAGCACCGTTCTTCAAGAATAGTGGTACATACAGACTTGGAAACTCTCGGGTGTTTATACAACAGCATTGGCCAAAGCTGTTTCCATTAGTGGGGTACGGACTGAATGATGCTCTTCTTGTAGTTGACCTGTCGGTTGGATTTGAATCCATACATGATGTTCTGGCTCACCGTGAGCGGTGCTCTGTCAACAACTGTTGTCCTCCTTTGAGTTTCCAGACCCTATCATGATCCAGCAGATCGTGGTATACAGTTCAACTGGAATGTCATGGATGTCACTGGTGACCTCTATGGTGTTTGTATCCCTGGCTGTCTTGGTAACGTTTTTCCTTATCACCTGTGCTGCTCTGTAGATTGTCTGCATGTAGTCCCCTTCATCATCATGACTTCATCGCAAAATTAACATGATTTTCTTGCATGCCTCTGGGGAATAGAGTACAGCTCACATCCTTCAATTTTTTTGAAGACAGGACTTTAGATGTGGGAAGGCATTAAGGATCTTTTGTATTCAGTCACTTTCTATTGAATGAATGTACGTGATATTCCAAGCCTTGTGTGCCAATCATAAGGACATATGTAGTTTCGATATCTTCCATAGGTAGGTATGCTTGGTTCGGTGTTTGGACAACAATAAAGTTGATCACTTGTGCTGGCTTTTCGCTGTCCATGGACGACAAGCTTTGTCCAGCAGGATTTGTGGTATCGAACATCATTTGAATGCGCATCTCCTTGTGCAATAAATGTGTTCAGTCTTGTTTTCAGTGCGTCATTATTTGATCGTTAAACATCTTCGTTAACAGATTTCCCAGCATTGACTGTCCTCACCTGATAGAGCTGCTCATCATCGTCTTTCTGACAGAAGACACATCGTTCCTTATCCAGTGGATAATGAATGGTGTTGAAGAGCCAGATATTGATGGACCTGATTTGTCCATTTCAGTGCTTCCTCATTTCTGTCCACATTTCTTGGCAGTGTGGCGGCCAGTAGCTAATGCATGTGCATGGCGGTCTCGGGCACGTTTGATTCGGTCTTTGTTAGTTGCATTTGCATAGCAACTACGATGATAGACTGCCTGATGTGTACGGAATGTGTTATTTGTACAGCTTTGCAGTCGTCGTTGGAGCTGAACATCATGCAACCTGACCCTCCCTTCTACTGTATCCAGCAAACGCTGGTAGGAGGCCATCCGAGGATGTTGGACTAACTCGGCATCAGACTGGCACAGCATGCACTGCTTCCAGTTGGTAGACTCCTGACCTGTACAAGTAGCCCCTTTAGCAGCTTGTAGTTTGTCACGCGTAATTAGAGCCTGCAAAAAAGGAAAAAAACACCACAATAATGCAACCACCGCCAACTTACATGTAAGGTACAGTCAACTATTCAACATACATAATATAGGCCAACTACAATAATCAGACCACTAGATAAAAATGTCCTTGTGGTTGGTGCCAAGTATACCAAGACCAATTTGTCTTATGAAATTAGTAAGTATTTGCACCAGCTGCTGTAATAAATGTCCCAAGACATCTGCAATTAGGAACATTTGATTCCATGGCCCTTAAGGTGGTAGTTGAGATGCTCTAGGTTATTGAGAAGCTGAGATATTGACAAAAACCTTTTTAACGGCAACTATTTTGTAAAATCTAAGATGGCAGCCATGATTGTTCTTGGCAAATGGAAACATCGTTTCTCCCATTGCTTATTCTATAAAGTTTTCAAAAAATTAATTAGTTTGTATACTCTCCACAAACGTCCAACGAAAGCTAAAATCGGAACATAGGGAACCTGACTAAAATATCAAACGACCAGATGTCCTCTGTACGTGCCCTTTTAATATTGATGTAATGGTTCGGACATAATATAAACGACGTCAAACGGATAGCAATTCAAGGTCAATGGGTTACACATAATGAACAGTCTAGCAATCACAGTCTAGCAATCACACGCCAAGTAATGGCGAAAGTTTGGAAGATATTTTAAACAGTTTCTTATAGTAATATGCCTCCCGCAGAACAAGGGTCCTTATGCATATGTATATTATATATATACAAAGTATATATATATATATATATATATATATATATATATATATATATATATATATATATATATATATATAGATATAGATAGAGAGATATATATATATATATATATATATATATATAGATAGGTATAGAGAGAGAGATCTATATATATATCTATAGAGATATATATATATTTATATATATCTCTGTATATATCTAAAATATATATATATAGATATATCTCTCTATATATATCTATTCTCTCTATCTATATATCTCTATATATATATATATCTCTATATATATCTATATCTATCTATATATCTCTATATATGTGTGTGTGTGTGTGTGTGTGTGTGTGTGTGTGTGTGTGTGTGTGTGTGTGTGTGTGTGTGTGTGTGTGTGTGTGTGTGTGTGTGTGTGTGTGTGTCTGTATTTATATATGAATATATATATTTATATACCTATGTTAAGGCATCGGCGTTTTCCCAATGAAATGTTGAATGTAGAAGGCTAAAAATCGTTATAGACATGGTGCTGGGTGTCAGATATGTCATAAGGGTGGGCAAGGTGTATGTTTCAAAAGGACCTCAAATTAGCTGGTTGTCTTCCGGAAGCTTACTTAACAGGAAATTGAGACTTTAACCTATATCTGTAATGTAAGTATTTATCTGTAAGTCTCTTAAACCAGCTGTTCACCCGATAGATTCTGGGGTTTATCAATGAGGTATAATGATCTTGCTTTGTTGTTCCTGTTGCTAGTGTTTTAGAATTCTATTTAGAGGACATTGGCATAAATGAGCCACATGACAATCTTAGCTCAAGATGCTAATGATTGCTTAGCTAAGTGCCAGCTTTTTATATGTGCCCTTCAACCTCAGGTTCATGGGGTCACACGCAACAAACATGGTGGTCATATTGTCTATCATCACTCGAACATTACCCTTGCTTCTATCAGGATATGTTTCGATTGCTACAAATTGCCTAAATTGGTTGTACAGCGAGATTTACAAATTAAGCCGCCATTAGGGTGCAGGGCGGAACTGTATGTATGTAGGGGAGACGGGGGACAGAAGAATAGTCAAACATTATCCTCAAGAATATATCTACGTCAGCATTCCGACACCGCCACCTGTTAGTTTGTTGGCAAACCAGCGTCACCATAGGCCAAGGAGTCTACACTGTTTGTGGCTTTCCACAAACACGTCGGCTGTGCGGATCTTCACAAGCAGCGAGTCCGTGTCTGCTTATAGCAGGCCAAGGTCGCTATCATATCTGGACTTCATTGTGTTATAAAAGAAGTCGTACATCAGGTGCTTGCAGAGGCCGAGTAATCACATGCCTACATACACCGGCCGGTTTAGCACTAAGTGGGATTTGTGCATATGTAGGGCAGCCAGGTCATCACTGAATACTGTATGTCGAGCATATGCGGCTGGCCACAAGCTTGCGTATTTTTATCTATTCTACCGAGCACACATTCTTGACGTCGACTCATTTTCAGAGATCCTCCATTGTTTTCTCAGACACAGAGTTGTTCATCAGCTTGTACAGGTTCTTCTGAAAGTCGCTGGTGGCAACCTTACGCTGGTCTGTGTTCATGCAAATGTAGGGCTCATCAAGAGGCTCTGATTGAATACAAGCGCACGGTGTGTCTTGGTAAGCTACATTCCCAGCAATAGGTAGAGCTTGAGTTTCCTATAGTGGACCACATACTTTTCTTTATTGCGCAGGATGAGTATCAGCTTCTCAACTTCATTTTCGGTGCTCCCCCAATGCACCTAGGAGTTTCTGCTGATATTCTGACAACAATTCATTCTGCAGAGACATTCGCTCTGGCGCTAGTGGATAATCATTGTGATCAGCTTGCACATCGCCCATCCATACAGGTTGTTAGTGTCAAGGTACTGAGGCTGGCTTATCCTACTCAAAGCCCTCCACGTATGGGTTATAAGCTTTATCGTGGCAACTTGATAACATGCTTATCCCACGGCGCAGGCCCTTCTCAGTGAATAGGTGTTTGTCAATTCCACCCCAGCACTCTTAAGAAGCGCATCCCATGAAATGCTAGGACTGGTATAGAAGTGAGCTTGATCTAAGCTATACCGTTTAAGGTTTTGCAGCATATATCAAATACATCAGCTTATAGTAATAAATCTGTGCGCAGGTACAGGTCATGACAGTCCCCCATGTTTCTACGCCCAAACACGTTCCAGACCTTCTGTGCATGTTCATAGTCTGCAGCAAATATGTATTGCTCAGAGAGCTTGCTGTAGAACTCTTGGATTTGCGGCAGCGAGGCATCAAACTTATCCCAGCCATCAATTAACTCATAGCGCTACACTCCCTTGCACCGTAGTAGCCGGCATTTCGTTTCATCAAGCTCATATTTAGCCGTCACTGCAAGAGAAATATGGGTGGTTTGCAGACACCAGCTTGTTCTGCGAGGCCAAGTGGAACTGTACACTGTCAATAAAGCGTAACTGTCATATCAATAGGGATTTATACTTCTCCATATTGTTTGGGATACAATTGATCTTCCCTTCCGGCCTGCATCAAGAGGTGGGAGTCATAGCCCCGTAGGCTGTGGAACACTACAGGCACGGCCGTTTCCTTAGGATTCAACCAAAGCTTTAGGTTGCATCCATTGTGGGCTGCCCCCCTGTACTTACCTATTATATGAGTCCCTGCCCAGTTCTTCGTTACACATACGACAATGGGTTGTTGCCTTGCGCACTCTTTCATCCTCTCGCGTCATGTGCATTGGAATATGTTGCAGGGATTGCAGGAATTTCTCCACAGTTTTGCCTTCGCTATCCACCACAGGGGGTTTGGTCTCACCATCACGGCGTCGGTGTAAATAACAAACAGAGATGCCAGCTGCTTCTGCCAGTTCTAGACGGATAATATGTTATTTCCTTCCTCAGGCATGTCCGCTCGCACAGCGGTTTCCCCTATTCCTATGCGCTCATAGAGCAGTGTTACAGTAGTATAACCATGTAGGCATTGCTCACAGAAGAATTTGCGGTGTTCTTGTTTACTCTGATTATACTGCAATCAGTCCAGATCTATGATTAGCGTGTAATGAAACTTGCCATCCTTCTAAATCAACATGAGGTTTCGGCGTTGACCAGGTTGTTTACTGATGTGGTGTATGATAGTGTCCCAACCAAAGACGTTCAAGGCTAGGTTAGGCATATGCTTTTCTACCTTCTACACCTTTACCTCCAAGCAGGGTTAACAGCCAATGAATCTTATATTTAGATGGTTGCTATGGGTCCTTGACAACCAGGCGCACTCCAGATTCAGTAGTAGTCTTCCGTGTTTTTTACGTTTATACTCGCCTTCTAAGCTGCCAGCGCACTCGTAGCGGTGAGTGGGAGCCACATTGTAACGTCTGGTAGTGGGTAATATCAATCCATCGGGTTGTGACTGACTAAAACTCCCAGCAAGAACCTTTATTGGTCAACATCTCCAACCGCTCTTGAATATTAGCATTGCTCTGGTGTAGTGCATCGTTTATATCCTCTGAGGAGAGAACCGTCTGATGCTTATTAAGCAATACAGGCTTATCATATTCTGTGCCGCCATCATCGGTGTGTTTCATAAGTCTTACTTTAAGGGCAAATTGACACTTGATTCCGTTCATCTCCTTGAGCTCATCTGTTTATGTACGCCTCTTAAGAACATTAGAGCGTCCATGCCGAGGGGGTGAGACTCAGGAACGTTCATCACCCATCCACGTAAATAGTTTTTAGAAGCCCACTTAGTATTCTAGAACTCAAGGCGTGGTGTAGGAACCATGGTGATTTGCGTGGTGTGGGAACTGGGGGTGATTTGCGTGGCACTGGGACTGGGCCTGCCTTGCATGGCTCAAGGACTGGGGGCTACAATCTTGCTGCCACCCCAGCCGTTATTCTAGCAAATGTATCATTGTCTATGTGGTCTAGTTCAATACGCTCTTTGGGCGCTTGGAGTGCAACCTTAGAGCATTAGTAGGGTGGTTTTAACCCGTGTACTGTAACATAATCGTTTTGGTCTTTACGTACTGGTGTATGGTGAGCCATGTTTCGTATATAGACTCATATCTCTGAATGGAAATTTGTTGCTAGTAAGAGGGCAACAGAACGCAAAGGTTCTCTTTTTAGACAGCGGGAAATCCCAGTTCTACTGGAAGGGGCAACCACAGCGTGAGTTCAATATTTTAACAGTGGGAAATCCCAGTTCTACTTTTAGCACTAGCTTTAACAGGGTTGTTAGTAAACAAGTGAGCCGCGCTTTCGTCTACACAGGGCTGTTGTGTTTTGCCTTTATAGCATCTTCAGGTTTTTTCCCAGTCATGCAGGTCACCTCATTGTGTATGGCAGAGACAACAGCCGGCAGTCAAGAAACCCTCTCAGTCCATCTTTTCCCAGATGGAATTTGTTAGCTCCACGGCAAACCAGTGGCCAAAAAGCGGCTCAGCAAGACTGTGGCTAAAGCGTTCCACTATAGCCAGGTTGCGAAGGACATCCACAGGGCCACGTCTGACGGAGACTCCATGTTTTGCTAGCAGCTGATTTACTGCTCCCATGAACTCCCGTCTGGGTCGACCTGAAGTAATGTAGTCCAATGGAGTGGTCCTCGCTTGTATATTCTTTTGAGTGCACCTACAAACCCTTTAGTATTCAATGGCTCAGCCGCTTTATAGCGTGAGGCCAGGTTCACTACTGTTAGGGTATACTTATAAGACATGCGTTTCATGACGTCATGAGGATGAAACAACAGATTGGCTTGGTGATCCCCATTAGGCCCAGAAACTTTTGGTCTGAGAATGTGTTTCAGCATTGGCAGGTAGATTTGCTTGCTTTGTTAGCCACTCCCTGGAAACTTTGTCAGAAACCCTGGCAAATGCTGCAAGCTTCTTGATAGCTGTAATGCCTTTCGAATAGCCCTCAGGACAATAGCAGATACTTTGCATGCAACGGTGGTCTATTGTCATATTGTCACTGTAACAAGCCTGTACGCGACCAGTCCAGTCGCAGCCATACCCACGATAATGAACAACACCTCACGTCCTTTTTGACCATCGGAGGGCATGATCAAGTCTGAAAGCTGAGGACCAGAGTCCAGTGGTCAACGGATTCACCTGTAATCAGGTAGTACTCACGCATAGCTTCATCAACATTCCTGGAAGTATGCTTGGCATGATCTTTGCGTCGGAGCTGCTCATTGATGAAGTCTAACTGCTAAGTTGGCTTCTTAGCCCACACTGCCTGAGCAGATTGTAGCTACTCAATTGCCACATCATGGCGTTTACGTTTCCCTCCCACTTGGCTGCTTCGTAACTTAGAGAATAAGAAGTTGCTCCCTGAGAATGCAAGGGCGTTGACAATAAGTAGCACAATCGAGGCCATTACTTAAGTATATCACCTGGTATGATCCCTTGTTTAATAAGCATATCCTTGGTGGCCATGGGCAGAGCTACATCGGCAATAGCCAGAGCTAGGTCGCATGGCGTCAAGTCAAGTTTGGGGATTGCCCCACCAAGAGCCATCTTACCGTGCTTGACATAACCTATTGATGTATCGAAAATAACTGCAGCACCTTGACGAGCATTTTTCCATCAGCAGTTGGTATTGTCATGTTGTGATTTTATTCCACATAAAATGGATCCTTTAAATGGACGTCCTGTCGTTCGGAGACATTTTTACCACAACCTGACTGTGCCTGTGCAAATGGCTAGTCCAAACAACCCAACGCCGCCGACAACCATGGAGCCCAAGTTGGCCAAGCTCGGCGTATTGACGTGGACTCCACAGCCTCGTCTCTAGCGTGTATAAGCATAGCCTAAGCCTCACGGAGCGCTCTCAGTAGCTTTTCCTGATTGGCTTTTTGAGCTTCACCACCCTTCCGCCCTGCAGCAACCCTTTCAGAGATTTGTGTGGGTCGTTCCGACTGGTCTCCCTCTCCACTGCCTCTGCATGAGTTGTCTCCACCTGATCAGTGTTTGTTTCCTACTAAGTCATGTTTATTTACAATTTTGTTTTGTCCAATTCACAGCTGTTGCTTAGCACATGCTATAGCTGAGTTAAGCACATGCTATAGCTTAGTTAAGCATATGTTATAGTATATTTAAGCACGTACTCTAGCGGAATTAAGTACATGTTATAGCACGCACGTAACAGCGTTTACCTCGTCTTCTTTTCCGCTGGCTCCGGTTGATTCGGTGCTTACTGAATTTGTTTGTCCAAATTGACAGTGCTTAGCTGTTGTTAAAGCCGCGGTTAGAGGAACTAAGAACATACCATAACGACGATATAGCTCGCAAGTAGCAGTGCTTAGCGCGTGCCTAACAAACGGGTCGACGTTAAGTTGTTCTGGTGGGATTGGTAGAAACATACAAGCTATACCTGAGTATAACTGTTGCACTGCCTGACCTAGAGCGCGTCATGCTAGCGCCTATCCGAGCCTCGTATCTCACCTACAGTTTGGTGATCTCTTTGTCAGACATTAATTTAACCTGGTCAATTGTTAGATGCTGCTCACCGAGGTTGTGACGCGTCTGACCCAAGCTATGACAGCAGCAACCCTGTCTTTCTTTTTAGTAGTTTATAAGGCTACTCTGGGTTCAGACACATAAGGTTCTCTTGGGGTGGGTCCGCGGGTCCAATTATGTACAGGGTAGCTTTGCCCTTAAAACAATTGTACAAAATCCTTAACCAGTCATGGAGCCACTCCCCTGGATCAACCACGTACACCTCTGAATCACCACACAACCATAGCCGCGACTGATAGGCATCGTTGGAATGAATTGTAGGACAGAGGATCACAATATGCTCAAAGGCACCAAAGAAGAGCCCTTCAAGTAGGTTGAGCATGAAGACGGTTTTTCCGCATCCTGTGTGCCCACAAACAATAGCCGAACAGGGGCCATCTGAAAATGTAAACTTAGACGACTGCGTTGACGTATCTGCCATCCTTAATGTTAAGCTGTGCATCCATAACAACATACATATAGACGTTCAATGCACCAGCCACCTGTCCTTGTTTTGAGATCTGGATGGCGATACCATCAAATGCATTATCCAGGCGCCTGCCACTACCATGGAGCTGGTCGTCATCACTCGTCCTTAAGGTGAACCAAAAGGCGTACTTACTGGTCAGGTACTCTCTTAGGGACACGTCCGCCAATACCAAGTCTCTTGCAACTATTGCCACACTTGGGTCTCGTTTACTCATTGCCACAAATGCCTTCCTCACCTCATCCCACTGCTCGTTGTAACACATGCCCTCGGCATAGAGTTGGTTGGGAATGCCCTTAATGTTTACCTCGACCTTTGTAATCTCTGGCATGTAGAATGACTCAGTTAACAAATGAGGCATTAGCTGGGTCTTCAAAGAGCAGTAGGATGCTGCGAGCCGTCACGTTCAGGTTGATTATCCACCGTTTGTCACTTTTATTGTCAGGAATCCTGTGGTGGAGCACATTCTCATACATAATTAGGAACAGACCTGAGTACTAGGTGTGGATTATGCAGGTCAACTCTTGTTGGGTAACCATGTCATACTCTAAGGAGATTAATTCTGTAGCTGGCGTCAGTGTTGCCCACTGCGTGAATCCCATGTCTGTAGTCGTTGAATTTGAGCACGTATTCCATTCTGTAAGCATGCCCACTCTGATACATGTGGAGAGTTCAAATCCAAGCAAAATGTAGAACATGTTGCCGTAGGCAACGGCTATTGCCTTGTCCTCATCCTTGTCTCCTCTGCCCCGGCACAGGCTGGATTTACCCCACCTGCTTTATATTAAGCTTTTCTATTGAATCTAAAGGCTTGTGTATTCATGTTTACCACCACGTACCATACTCTGTCTAATCTTCAACGCGGTGAAGCCAAGTCCCGGCAAAATCCTATTGACAAAACTACAGGCGATCTATGTGTTGGCCTAGGTCCAAAACTTGTAAATGGGGTTATTACCCTCGAGGTTCCAGATGGGACTTTACGTTTCGACGATGTTGTGTTGACTATAGTTGGGTCTTGATGACGGTCTCGGGAGGCAATGGATTTACACGACTTACATGTTAACGTTGGTCCTGAATTTACAAGGTGTCAATAAAAACGAGTATTTACGGACCTAAGCAAAAACTGCTGAGTACTGTTCAGGGCGCCGACCTCTCGGAATTTGCAACAAAAACCTATGTATCTATAGGTAACTCACAAAAAATAGATAAGAATGGAGGTATTATCACTTAAGACCTTGAACTGAGAAATAATAAAATCCGACGGACGGCACCATTATATCCTGAGCTGTCCCCCACTGATGAGAATCCAGGGCATTATCGGTTGAATGAGATCAGTCTCAAAGAGCAATACCATATGAAAGAGTTTGAAAAATGTTGTAAAAATATAAAAGACATATAGGCGTGCAGTGAACTCAGTGGATGCAGTAGACACTGCTTTAGTTTCTGTTGGTATGTGTCTTAGCACAAGTGGTGTAGGTGTAATGTGTACAGTGGTTGCCATTTCTACTGCCACAGTGTTGGGTGCTACTGGAGCCGCATGTGGGCCACTTGGAATCGCTGGAAAATTTATCAGTAGGCGACTGACCATCAAGGTGATAAAACATGATCAGATCCGCATTCTAGCGCAGAGCTGATTGAATACCATTGCTGGCATTGTATCGACATCAATTGAAGATGGTAATATCTCGTATCATGAGTTTAAACTCGTTTTAGCTGAGTTCACAAAATATACCCAAATGAAGGGGGAATTAAGGCTAGATCGGTAAAAGCATACCCGACTCTTTATTCTATGAAAAAAACGAGCAAATCCAACGTGGAAAAGGCGAAGCATTGGAAGGTATCAGAAAAAAAATTGGGTATTTCTTAACATTCCAACGGACTGTGAATGACCTTATTGACCCACGTCAATGCACAGAATAATTTTTTAATTGCGAGAACATTTACGCACTGTATATACCGACCTACTGAATAAACGAGGGCATAAGGTATTAAAATGAACACCGAAGAGCATATTGCTGAATTTGCAGGTCATCTAAAAGAGTTTAAATTAGATCTAGATTATCTGAGAGACGAGAAAATAGATCTGGAGGACAAGCTGGGAGCTGTTTTGGGTGATATGGAGGACTTGAAGGATATTGTGAGAGATCTTGTGGACCTGAAGAATATTGTGAGAGAATCGGAGTTTAAGAACAATGATCTTATGGAACGCCTAGTGGAGCTTGTTAGCAAGTGTCACACAAGCTTGTGATTTCTGATAAGGTTAAAAGGGAGTGAAGAAGGTTGTGGTTAAGAAACACCTATGCCATGCACACTACATGGCGTCTCTGTTCACAAATAAGTAGTTCCGCCATGGAATGAACATGCTACGCAGTGAAGTTCACAAGATATATGGGTTACATGTCAACAAGGTGTCACTCTTTCCATTTGGCTCAATGCGCCAGATAGCCGCGAACGGTGTAGACACCTTCGCCTATGGTCACGCTGGTTTACTAGCAAACTTACAGTAGACGGAGTCGGACCCGTGTGGTGGTCGGGGTCGACCGCATTGCTCTTCAGTGAAGCTCCCTTAGGATGAACAGGGAGCATAAAATCGAAACCTTGTATAAGCGGTGGTGTAGTATAGATGAGGGGGGTGCGCCAGTACCGCACTATCCATACTACTGCTCACGGTATCCAGACGGAAAGGACAGCAAGGGCGATTGTCATTTCAATATTTGGGTTACATAGCATGTTTTTTTCCACTGCTATGCCTATATATAATGCGATGTTATAATGCGTTTGATTCTCCCCTACAACCTGTATCCTATATTTTGAAATGCCGGTGCGCCAAGGTAGCGATAGCAGATCAGTCATGTTCACATATTTAACACCAAAAAACATAAATCGCCTTGGGAAAGCATTTAACCTGCTTGCATTGCTGAGGAATATTTCAACACGACCGCATTTAGGTTTTCGCCGACTGGAAGAGTTCGTGATCGGCGTGGGTAAGACGACGACGCTAGCAGAACACACACGGTGTGCTTCCCACGGCTCCCCTGCTGTACCACCAGCAGGAGATGTAACGCTGACCTGCAGTTCTCCTGTCTACGGTCGCTATGTCAGCATTATTAGAACAGGGGGGTTCGAGCCTCATTTGGTGACAATCTGTGAATTCGTAGTAATGGGCTACAAACAAACGTATGCAGGTAAGGGTCCAACGTAGACACTGGTAAGGGAATCATATGTATGTGCGCTGCTCTTTTCTTATATTGATACCAGGCCGAGACTTATTGAACAATATCGACGCACTGAATTTCCCTCGTATTATATATAGATTGTGACAAGTGCACCGGTAGCTGTGATGATATCTTGGGATGTAGAGAATGCTCACCTTCATTTACCAATGCTCCCTTCTGTGATAAAGGTATATATTTCGCGCATGATATGTTTTGCATGTGTATCAAATATTTATAGCCTTAATAGGGCTAATGCGCATCATACATCATATCTGCTAGGCACTCGAGTACTGAAATAAGCAGTTTTTCCACAGAAAGAAGCTCGTCACCTCCACTAACGACGCAGAGCTATACTGTTGTACACAGCTCGCCATCGCTGTCAAATAGCACAGCAACGGACTCTACAATGACGTCACAATTACCAACCGAATATCAAGTCGCTGCTGGTTTGATTTGCCTTCACACATCAGTATTGCTCCAATGTACTTCAACCTGAAGGCAATTGCTAATATAACAAGTGTTTTTGTCCCTCTCTTTATAGAAAAGAAATCAGTGATAATCGTGCTGGCAATCCTGTTCAGCGTTTCACTGCTTGTCAATCTGGTGCTGTTGGCTTATATTCTTAGAATCAGCACCATTAAAGGCCTGAGTGAAACACACACGACGCCACTATCAGCAGTTGAGAATATGAATAACACCCCGAATGGACCGCCTTCTACAGGGGAATATGAGGGGCTTAAGGTTAGCACTTTTAATAGCATTGCGGCTTGAAGTATGGCAAATATGACTTATGCTCCTTCCCATTCGTTACTGCAAGCTATGATCAACATATTACTTATCGATAAGCATTATGTTTTCGGTTGAAATTTCTGCTTGCAAGGAGGACACCCGACGCCAAGATGACCCGAATCAGTACGAAATGGTGATGATTCAGAGAGAAGATGGAGGATATGAAAATGTCACAGTGGCTGGAAACGTTCATCCTGAATACGACGAACTCTAAACCTCGTTAAGCGTTTCTATCCCGCCGCCCTAAGCTTAGCTCAATAGGCCCCAACCTCTTTAAATATATATTTTTTTTAACAGCGTATTTGACTAAAAAGTTCAAATAAACAACAATTGCACACCTCCATTTTCTATTCATTTAACTAGTCTTGTAATTCTGTCTATTGTTCAAGCAAATATTGTAATGGAAACAAAAAGCAAAAATAAAAATTTGGCACACTAGGTAAATCGTTTCTGGAAAATAATATGAAAATGAAATAGAACCTGTATCGGAAAACATACAAACGTACATACATGCAAGCATGCATACACACTCACATACATGAATACATACTTGTATGTATGCATACCTGTATGCAAGCGTACTTGCAAACGTTCGTGAAAACATACATACATTCATACATACATACAAATGAACATAAGTGAACCTCGAATTATGATGAATCGAACTTTACTTTGAAGTATTCAAGTGACCAGCATAACTCAGCATAAACTTAACGAGTAGTCTGACATTCGTTGGAAGATACTACGATAAGACCTAAGCTTGGAAGGCCGTGTTGCTGACTGAAGTATGCAGAATATTGACGCCTGAATGACATAACGAGAACTCGATCAAGCACACAGTAAATACCAATGACGACCTTGAGAATAACCATCCAATAAACGTATTGTACCTGCCCACATAGCGTGGGTCTATCACAGCCGGCTGAAACCTATAGATTGGTCTTTGTGTTAATTAAATTAGTAGCATGGACTAAATGAGAGTCTTTGCCTACGGCTCTGCGTACTCCTCACATAGATGGTGGTTTAGCAGTATGTAGACAAACATTAATGCATAGCTGGCCGTTGCAGAGGATGGTTTCCTTATGAGGCATAGTATATTACAATCTGGTACATTTTGGTTGATTAATACCATGCTGTACGATATCATTGTAACATCATCAAGCACAGTCACTATATTCATGATGCGCAATAATCGACTTGATTTGTCATATTATCCACAAAAAAAGTCCACATTGCTAAAATATAACCTTGAGTACAAGAAGTTGCAACCATTAGGTCAGAGATACAGGAAAAAAAGGGATTATAAGCTGCCCATGCGATCTGACATCTAACGCAGGTGTGATATGGTATTACTTATCATATATGTACGCAAACTCTGTGAAGCAAGACCTATACCATTGCTGATGAACAATCAAGGAAAAGACGTATTTGATAGTGGTGCAATGATAGCCCAGTTGTACAATATACACAAAGTGATCACTAAACCATTACTAAATTTGCTCATCCAAATGTGTTTCATCTACTGCTTGTTGTCAGGATTGAAACTTCTATTAGAGTTAAAATGGAGTGAAACATTAAGAGCAGTTTTGGGCACTTGGCTCTGATTTATTTTGGAAATGTGTCTGCCATCTTCATCAAAGTAACTTGATAATTAACATGGTCTTTAAATTTGATTAGTTGGAAGGTACTATACTTCGACTATTTGTAATTATTTCGTTATAATGTTTTTAATACCACTAGTCTGGACCAATCAGCGCGGTCTAATGATACTCGAGGGTAGGAGGTGGGGATGCGGGCCTAAGTTGTAAAACTCCAGACCATCCCCAATAGACATCAGAGAAAGTTCACTCGTACCAAGGATGGGACATGCATAGGATTCGTAATGGTTAGACAGCAAACGAATTGGTAAACTATATAGAGGCTAGTGTCATTGTTTACATCGGACTCCATATGACCGGCTGATAATTTGCTGATTCCCTTCCTAACCTCTGATTAACAGCAACATTTAAAAAAAACATCTTGCATTAATTTGGCTGTTACATTGACACCAGCGAAACTTTCATCGTATGCAAACCTAGCCTTTTGAACCCTTGTCTGTTGTTTGTTCGCTTCTTTTGATGTTTTTTATCAAGAACGATCAACTGCACGTTGACATACCGTGTATGTTATATGATATATACCATGCATTAAATGCATACAAACTCAGATGTAAGTCTTTTGCGTTTTGACTAGAAAATAAAAGAACGTTACGACAAATTTATCTGGTCCGCATTATCACGTTTATTCATCATATAAAATTGTATATTAAGTCATTACAGGGTCAATCACACATCAACCTGTACAAATCAGCAATGTTGCAACAATGATACAATTAGTATTGACCTTCACGAAAAAATGATTGTTGATTGTTGAGGTTGCCAGCACTTAGGGCCTCGCTAATATCTCCGTAGCTATTATAACTATTAGTTTCTAGTGTCAAGCACAGAGCAAGATCGATTTAAAGTCTCAAAATGGTCAAACAAGCTATCATACCCCTGCTATCAATTATCATATTTGCTCTTCATGGAGACTGTTGACCTATTTTAAAAATATATCGAGGGTTTGCATGACACTTTCGATAGTGGCATCCACTGGTTTAAAAATCTTATAAACATGAGCTATGCCCAATATGGGTGTTCAATGTTACATAATTGCAAACGGCCATTTATAATGATGATTAAATTATATTGATGAATTGTATTATGCCTTATGTTGCGAATGTGTCCTAATTTCAGAATTAACCTGAGGTATAATTACAATTTTGTAAGGGTTCGTGAGTGCTGTGTCTGCGGCAGGCTTCATTCCAACAACAACGTGTAGCATATATTCATATTAGACGAAATGTTGACATTGATATAACATCCAGCAATAGTTAGCATGTTATAGATACTTTCCCTGTGGCACTTTGCAGTGGTTTAGAGGCAACAGCCAATGATAATATCATTGTCTATTTATTGCGTGTTCAAAGGAAACTGAGATTGCCAGCCGTGGTCATTGTTGCAGAATTATGGGGACATAAGTGAGTTCGGAATAACATGTGTGAGGGAGCTGGGTTTACTCCAAACAATCTGAAAGCGACAATTATCAAATCTTTTGTCAAGGGGACGAAAGCATGCAACTGCGAGGAAGAAAGGAAAAAATATGCAAAGTTCGCGTACAATACGACACTTAATGGTGTGATAGGTCTGTTTGCTATACTGATTAGAGTATTCACTTGTGAACCAAAACAAAAATATATCTCCCTCTTATATCTTTTATTGTCTGTGCTCAATCTAAAACAAATATATCATGCATTAACACAGGCTCAGGTCGACTCTTGGCTCGTGTCTAGATATGACACGGTGTCGTCGCCTCTAGTCAAATTGCTTTTCAATTTAATCTTTTCTTTACTTCTGTGATTATTTTTTTTATAATAAGACTACCCTACACACCTTAACTGTAGAGAGATAATGTAATAGTTTAACAATATGATGCTTACAAGCGATTCTTGTAGCAAACACAATGCAATAACTGATGATATCCTACGTAAATGTCAACCTTCACATCTCATGATGGCTCATACTGAAAATGATAAGATGATGAGAGTGAACATGGGTTCTATTAGCCATGGTTCTATAGCGTTTCAAATCGCTCCACAATATGACTAACAATACGGGTCATGCAGAACCAGAAAGCCAGCATACATTTTAAGCCTAGTATGGTTTTTATGTCAAAATACATTAGTCGCTATCGGCTAAGTATACCTTTCTTAATGGTCGTCAACTTTTATATTCAGATGCAAGTGACTAATATTGAATGATTTTTTAACACAGCTTACTCCATTAGTAATGATATATATTGTGTTGTACCTAGTAGTCCCTACAGATGGATGTTACGAGTAGAAACACGATTTTCTCGTAATAAAGAAGTAATGTGTAATGATAGGTGATCAAAGCTATCATTTGATAATGTTGCCTCCCACAAACTAAACAGAGTCCGACACACTCATGCCACCACTGTGTTAACCCATCCATGTTCCAGAAGTCCCCTCTTTGCATCGCCACACCACCGCACACTCGCGTAGCTGAGCCATGGTCTGTCTTACACGCACGACCCAGGTTGCTGCATACCCCATGATAATCTGGAGAGCATGGTAAAGGAGTCATAAGAACTCTTCATATTAACTCCGCCTAAGCATAACAAATCAAGTATTGCATAAATATTCATAATCCGATAATATTATTCGTGAACGATTACTTATATAACTTAGTAAGACTAGTCTGTCAAAATAAAGGTTCATTTCATCCAAAATCATAGGAATTCTGTTTTGAAAATAAATACTCTTTCATCGATTTGCTGCTAGGTTTAGTAATGGTAAGATTATGGCATACGACATACACTACAATACACCCCCAGCTGAAAACGGGCGGAATTCAAGCGATAATACCATTATAAGGTAAAGTTGTGCATGCGTAGTCCAGGTATTCATTTGAATATTTTTGTACGCAAAGTTCGAAGGCTGATTCACTGCGCCTATATCGACTAATCATCGATGATTTGATGTTCCCAGTCACATAAAGCGATTATGAACAAGTCTTTTAAACAACAGCATTTTTATTTTGCTCCTAATTATTCACCTTTATTGCGCTCGTTTCAGGCGGTGCCGCGTAGTAACAGATATACAGTTAATTGTATACTGTTCCGTTAAAACACTGTAGGGCTATGAGACTAAAACTATTACCCCCCTGGTACGCAATCTACTGAAATTGCAATATCACGGAAACCCATCGAACCGTGAAACGCAATGCAACGTATGCTTTATGTGAGGGTTTAATACCACGCATAAAGATGACTGAGCATCATAACAGGATATGTGTCAGGGCGTACCGAGGAAAGTGACGACAGCGAGTCAAAATGGAACACCATGACTGAAGGCAGGCAATCTTTCATCTACATCATTGTCATTACATTAAACTTTGCGGTGAGTGTGTTCGATTGTCTACGAGCGTCAATGTAAGTACAGTGCTAAATAGCAGTAGAAATGGTGGCCCGTCTAGACATCTGATAATATCCATGCAGAAGTATTCATATTAATGTTCTTTGCGTTCTATCAGGTTTAACGAAATTTAATACCATGTATGAAAACATTACTGTCATATCTTAACTCAGAGCTATCCCTGGCTTTGAGCCCGACTGATTGTATCATTTCATCAGCACGTCTTTTACAGTACCCAGTCGAAAATCTAAACATATTTACTGACTCAACATGCCTGCCCATGCCTCCACAATCCGCTGATCCGGAGCATATCCGGTTGATTGATTACATCAATAAAGGCCTGATACACTGACAGGGATATAATCAAAGGTGACTTGTTATAAGCATTAGTCTTTTATTCGCAAGTAACCCGTAAAATACATTTTTACTTCTTGCATGCGCAAATAACGCATATTAATTGTGCCTTTTGTTTCCTTTTTTATGACTTAAAAACAAATATATTCCACAAT
This sequence comes from Urechis unicinctus, assembly GCA_034190875.2. Taxonomy (NCBI): domain Eukaryota; kingdom Metazoa; phylum Annelida; class Polychaeta; order Xenopneusta; family Urechidae; genus Urechis; species Urechis unicinctus. The sequence goes on along the minus strand of CM067353.1, from coordinate 76,321,800 downwards.
CACAGGAGGATATGATGTGACACTTTTTATTGGCAATTACTGACACTAACTTGTTCTGGATTAAACCCATTTCGTTGTCTCCAGGCGCATCTCTTTTCAATAACAATGTCACTCGCCTTAACAATCAAACTTAACCTCAGATTCCAGTAGACAATTACGTTCGGTAAAACGGTTTTGCTGTTAAAAGGAATGACATTGTATTGGAAGTTTATAACGCATGAGAATGCCGTAGAAGATATTTATGCACATGGCTTGCTGCTAGCATATCATGAATTAGTGTAAGAAGCTAAGAATACTGAGTACAAATAATGCTAGCTACGTTGGATACTGCTGCTCTGTTGCTGACAATGTTATTGCATCAAACAGAAATCATGTTGTTGTATAATGAATTGAGTGACGTTTTATTACAAATTTTAAATCAAATACTTACTAAAATTATATACAATACAATGTGCTAAAAATATACATATATATTTAGCATATCATGGTAAGTTATACAATTCATACAATATAATACAAGAGTTGGCAGCAAGGTGGGGGCCAGAATACGGCCACAAGGCAAAGCAAGCTTGCCTTCCCCACCCAAAGTATCCAATGTAATAGACTTATAGAAATGACAAAAATGTTATAATCCAATAGTGCAAAGATGTAAAATATCAATGAAATACAATTCCAAACACAACCCTTGATTGTAGGATTACTGTGTATACCAGTCTACGTCGTGTGAGATTATATTTTCTTCACACATGTGTCTGAGATCTGCGATGATCTGTTTGATCAGTATATGATAATACGCTATAAATCATACACCAAAGGCTAAGAAATTTGCAGTAATTCCAAAAATATAAAGCTATGATTGGCCGGACAACTTGTATTTATAGTACACCACGCAATAATGACCATATTGACAATAATTCCGCTGCAGATATAGCAGCTATGGAATCTATGCCGTAATACTGAAAATGATGCATTTCGGTTATAAGTGGCTATTCTGAATATCTTTTAATAGACGAGTATGAGTTATAATGACTCAAATGTAATCTTTTATTGACATATTTGGTCGATAACCAGGGTGTGTCCTCATATGAATTTTAAGTTTGTATATTTGTAACAATACCAGACACCAGCGCCTTGAAAACAGCTTCGTATTATATTTACAGAACTTTCCAAAATAGTCACAAACAAGCCTAGTGTGTGCTTTAGTTGATTGTACTGAGGCGTCACCTAACAGTGGGTCTGCCAGAAGTTTTCCCTGCACAATCAGTTAGGTTGATCAATCATACCCTTTAGGTATTTAGCAAGCGACGCTATATTCATTAACGTGTTAACGAAAACGCACCTTATGAATTATTGATATTTCATATATAAGTAAGCACTCCCCGATTGAAAGTTTCAAGTATGCTTAAATAATGCCCCATGTGTGTCGCCAACAGTACAGTATTTGCACGTACCTCTTATAGTGACAAGAAATAATGGAATAAATTACACTATGCTTGGTGTCGCTAATATATCCTTTTTCATTATGAACATAAAGATTAGGCATGCATGACCTGCTTGTGATTCTGCTTGGTTCCCTAGACATTGAATTGCAAATATAGATATTACAGTGGATATTCCGATGGCATACAGCATCGGTTAGCATGTCATAGACAAAGTTTATCCACGTCCCTCGTGATAACAAGCAGTGGTCTGTTGCAGCAGTATATCTTAATGGCCCAATCATTTGCCCTCATTGTCTACAAATGGCCTATCTTTGGAGATCCGTAACATCATTATCTTAAATCTATGTTCAGCAATCTTCCCCGCAAGCTCTGTTGCCCTCCATAATATGAGACTGAAAATCAACCAGGTTTGAGTCTTTGCTCGTATGTTATGTGTAAGTGGTATGAGATGGTGGTTGGGTGTGGGGGTTGGGGTGGAGATGAAAGCTACAACCTGGCCCTATTCGTGCTTCACGTAGCATTCTCATGATTTTGTCGGTTTGGCTTGGGGTACCCATTGTCCGCATTGAATTATATCCTTGTCCAAAACATATTGATGCCCGAATAAGGTTCAAATAATTGCATTAACTTTATATATTTTTCATCATTGAGTCAAGCCTTCAACTACTAAAAATGCATGTAAATTACCAAACGTCAACGTTGCTCGAAATCTGGTGGCAGATTTGGTCAAACGTGAGGTCCTCTAAGGAATAAATTGGCATCGTATACAATGACCTGATGGGATGCAGGATAGTTACGTGCTTATCATTATGCTGAGAAGAGTAAAGGACAATTGTATTGATAGTTTTGGGAAGGGCATCATGATAAGAGTCTGTTAATTTATCATTGAAGAATACATTTATTAAATTAACGCTCAGAATTTAAAATAATGTTTAACTATGCGATATGAGACTACAAGACTTATATTGTTTCGTTTTCGCGATCCGAACGGTTCAAACGCAACATAGCCTTAAAAGACCGCAGTCTCTAGATGAATTACATAAAGTCAATAGTTAATCGTTCTGCCTTCAAGTATTACCTTACGTTACATTTGTGGAACACGTTTGATGCAAAAGATACTAGTCTTTAGCTCGCTTAACATGTAGGATTTAACATTTATTCATTGTCATATGTATGTTGCTTGAAAAATTATAGATAGTATTCATATTATGAAATATATTTGAATGTGTATGTGTGAAGCGATTGCACCGACTATGATTGTGTGTAATAAGTAAAACAGGGCATAGATTTATTTCGGTGTAAATGTTTTCTCATTAATAATAACGTTTGCCCTACTGAATCTTCATCGCTACTAATAAATTCAATAATCAAGAGCTCAACCTGTTGGGGTTCAATATCACTCATGACAGGATGATAGAGGAGCTAAAAATATTTCAAAGGTGACTTGTTATAAGGGTTAAAACTAACAAACATCAAAATCGAATGTGTTGTAGTTCTTCTGCTGTGCGGATTGATCTCATGTCATTACAAAAGTCAATCGCCGTATTTCATTTTCCTGTCGCTCTGATGATCAATTGAGAAATAAAGGCAGTGATAAAAATAAAATCTCTCTTTATTGAGGTCAAGTATAAATCGGATATAACTGCTAATATTGCAAAGATCTTAGCCCTCACGCCACTTACTGTCCCAAATGAGGAATAGAATCGTATTGATGATAGCAATCGGAAAGTTCGGTTGTGCATGGGTGTTCATCTTTGATTTCATAGAGGCACAAATGAGCTTATATTCAAAAACAGGCTATACACCCACAAGGGCAATATATGTTGCACTGCATCGGATCCGTGTTTGTGTCAGATAGGCACCTCATAATCTCATCTACCATCTTGTAGAGAAATGTACCTAAACTATTGTAATACAAAACTTAAGGTTTTTAGATAAACACATTTGGACCTCACAAGAGAAGTAGGACAATCAGAGATTACGACTAACAAACACTGGTAAAAGGTGATTTACGGCTATTTCTGTAATTCTGCCTAAGCTATAAATACTATTTATGTTCTCAAATAAAACAAAATATAGCGGTTTTCGGGCATTAGTAACACTCAGTTATTGGCAAATGATCGATATCGGCGGTCTTCGAATTTGTCTTTATAAACTATCCAAATGAGTTTGGGACAAGTCTATTGACTACGCATGCGCAATGCTATCAGTGTTTGGTATCATCGCTCAAACTCGACCAGTTGTTAGCCTTGGTCTATAAAATGATGAATCACGTGTCATTGCTGTTGTATCTGTATACAAATAAACAAACGAACTCTATAAAGTGCATAAAAATAGCCTGTCGCGAACATGGCTACAATTCGAATAAGAAACATTGCTGACAGAGGATTAACGGACAGCTGTGACATTTGGATTGCTTTAAGAAACTTTGAATATCTTGACTGCTGAGGTATCTATACAGAGGTAACATTGCTGCACCAATACCGAATTTAAAAGAAGAGCACTATCATGCTTATATACATAATAGGGGTCTTAAAGTTACAAATTGCTACAATAAATCACATGCACATTCTGTTTTGTGCAAGGCATGGGTGTCATTGACTGATGGTCAGACAATGCAGTAAGCGTGACATTAAATGTGAGTCGGATATAGTACAATACTACCGGTCGTTTCGGTTGCATTGTATCACATCTTAAATATCTCACTCAATCAATAAGTGCACTGACACAGAAAAATTCCACGTTGAATCACACGAATTATGGACGGAGGTTTCACGATATAATACTATTATTTACCGGCATGCTTGACCAGTTTGTTTTCACACAAGCGACGACAGGTCTAATACCAATATAGAATCATTTACATTTTTGTTACATTAATGATGCGTGAGTAACGGTCGGCGTATAACTGCAGCTTACATAAGATATATTTGACTTTTTCCGTCGGTATGCATCATGGCACGCAGTCAATGCGCATAAAACAGCCAGTACATCCTGCTTGATTTGATCTTAGTGTGTTAATGGATGGTCGCCTCTGTATATTTGACATAAGTAGACCGGAGCTAAGTGACATTGAGGCCATGGTTCAGAGAGACAAATATTGTCAAACAAGCGTCTTATTATTTGTTCAGCGTATTTCAAAAGTCTTACAAACTAGTATGTTTTTTTTTCTTCCGTAAAACCCGTCAAACAGTTGCAATTCATTAGTAAAGAATACTGATGCACATCGTCCTCACCAGGTGGTGTGATGTGCTGCTTGTTGTGCCACTTATGTTTTGTCAGTAATGGGGGATTGTGATAATTGAATGAAAGCGATAGTTGAATGATGATAAATGCTTGAATTCGTGAATGCAAATTGTATTCATAATTGCATATGAATGTTTTGGTACGTGTTTAACGCAATGTCTGTTCAGAAGTACCTGTAACTGTGCTGAATTATCAATGATTAAACCTCATTGTCACATTCAGGTGTCACAATTATATACTGTAGCAAATGACCCACGTGAGTGTGACTCGGCGACGTCATGGACGGTTGCATTGAAAAGGGCGGATAGCCAAACATTACAATGTGATTGCAAAAGCCACAATTGTTGACCGTCATAGTTTCCACGCAACCTAAGAGGAGGAATGATTCATATGATTTCAACCTACACTAATTGCACTGTTCGCATTCATATAACTAAGTATGCTGATTCGTCGAAACGAAAGACACCCAACGTGAATGTGTACAGTTGGGAAGTTACTGCATTAAAATGAAACGGGATCGAAATGGGTTAGAGTAAATGCTTTATATGGGAACGCTATTCGATTAAGAACAAATCATTGATTTGATGCTCGCCTCTCAAATGGATTCTCATTATCATTTCAATTTCTCCCTGTCAACCACAGTTTTCAGGGACGTCGCCCTCGAGACAAAAAAGGTAAATTTACTGGCAGGCATTAGAAACCGAACCGCTATAAACGTGATGGAAACTAACTTCAATTAGGCATCATCGGTGATTCGCTGTCTCTGCTTTTTCTGTTTGCATTACGCGCACCACGCCAAGCTCCTAGGGTATGTATCGTAAGTTAGGTTCATTGCCCCAACCAAGCGTTAACTGCTGGATCCTAAGTTAGCGTGCCTTTTTTTCTGGCTGGTTTATTAGCACAGCTCTACTTTTGCTGTTTTTGCTAGCTGCATTGTATCTTTATAGTACAATTGACTAATATAACGTTTTGCCTAATGTTAGGCACTTACCTATCCAGCATACAATGAGGCCATTTTTGGTGGTGCCCATTTATTCCTTAGCGGACCTCATATTTGAGCAAATCAGCTATCAGACTTCGAACAACTTTTACTGTTGATTATTTACCCAGATGTTGCACAGAGAGCTCAAGTACTCGCACGCTTTTCACACCTAGGCGTCCTTGCATGGCGTTCGTACAATGACCGGGTGAAGTGATTTAAACGTCATGGGAAGACCGAATATAGCGCAAGACCTCATTGATACTTTTGATTTTAATAGAGACCACTGCTTAAGCTACCATGATTGTTTAAGGCCTGGCACACCTATACGTCCTCGCATGGCGTGCGTATCACGACCGGTAAAAGTGTTGGGACGCAAACGAACTTTCTTCAACACCAAGCCGTGGCGTTTGTTTAGAGGGTTCAAAACAAACGTCGTGCTTACTGCTAATACATCTAAGGTATGCTTAATGGCAGAAGTATGCACCCATGAGAATGCCCTGACTTGAACTCAGAACGTGTAACTGACGAAAATGACTGTCCTTGTACGGGATAGTACGTCACTTAGACGCATCGTAATCTCGGGTGGATCAGATGTGACAGGGCCTTGACGTGTCTCGAGCTGTCACATAGACATTATCTTGTCTACAACTGCACTTTGAATAAAAATATCGAACTTTTTAAACGTCCGCTGGAATCGTCTGGATGTTGATGACGTTCTTGCAATATTGTTATTGAGGTACACAATCGAGCCAACGAACCGGCTATATTGACGCCATGATGTGTGCAGTCAATGCGTAAACAGCTTTGACAAACCTGGTACTAAACTGGAAATGATTGAATAACGATATTGCGTAATGGACTTTGATTGACCACTTGGTTGTGTCCTCCAGGAGCTTATTTATTCAACATAATCACTCTGTACAGTTTTGTGTCGTTGGCGAGCCTCGCCGCCTGTGGCCTAAATGCTATCAATCGTATCCCATTCAAATAGAGATTCATGAACCGTTACGGCTGCTTACAGCGTTAACGATGCGCCATAACTTCGAATGTATGATGCATGTACTGAGGTAGTTGTATTAAAAGAGAACAATTAGTACATGTTTGTTAGTCCAAATAAGTGATCAGAGGGAACACTTCAGTTGCCAACCCGTTATATGACAATGTCTATCTTACACGATTGTGAATGCATTATATGCCACATTTACAATTCGCAATGCCGACAACAAACAATGTTTCGTTATACGTTTGATGGTTAATCACCGACAATTTACATCAGTTAACTCTACGGTATGTATCTAAGAATTACTTGAACCTCTCATGGCGTTCTCAGATATCGCTATTCGCTTTTACTGACATAATGTTCGGCACATCAAACATCACATGACATCACCTTGTAAAGGGATTTCAATTAACATAGGACGACTTGATCAGGGCGTTTGATCCGCTGCACGCAATCATTTGACAAAGATTTCAAAAGGAGGGAAAATGTAGAACATGCAAAAAGATAATCATCAAAGCTGCAGCCTACGTGATATACTTTGCTTGCCTGCGTTAACGATAAAAACGGCATTTGAACCATGGCCCCCAGGTCACACATCAGTGGTCTACTTAAATGATATATGTCCTGTCACGAGTATCCATTAACACTCAAATAAAGAAGATAATCATTAAAGCTGCGGCCTACGTGATATACTTTGCTTGCCTGCGTTAACGATAAAAACGCCATTTGAACCATGGCCCCCAGGTCACACATCAGTGGTCTACTTAAATGATATATGTCTTGTCACGAGTATCCATAAACACTCAATGGAATGGGATGTCCTCTGTTTTTTAAACACATCAAATGCGTGCTTTGTAATGTCGCGAAATGCAATCCTATGCAAAATAATTATGGCGACAAATGTATAGATGATGCGGTGTTAGAATATGTCTGTTACTGCATCATACTGCATGGTTACTATACAAATAAGGCTTTTCAAGCATACCAACACAAAGGATCTAGATACTCAAAAAACTTTATGAATCCTTCATCCGCAATTGTTTTGGCATCGTTCGGTTTCAACGCATTTATTGATAGATCGATATATCTTAGAACTAGAAACAAGGAAGGTGTAATCAATAGTATATAACGTACTAAACGCTTTTTTCCGCTTGTGCTGTATCTACAAGAGTAAACGGAAAGGTTACGTTGAGTGTTAGGATTTTTTACATGCACGTTGCTGTCGCTTATACATGTCATTCAGTGTGTACCGCGTGTTCAGAGGAGACTATGGCGGTTGATTTTGTTAAAAAGGATCAATTTGTAGTCAACGAGAAATCCGTTCTCCGACAACAATCACACAGCTTCCGAACATCGGTGAACGAGGGAGTTGCCGCACGTTTCTTTAAGATACAATCCATTTCGGTTTTCTGTATTTAAGTAATTACAGGTTATCAGAGTATAAGATGAAATGCATATCTACGGTAGGTTGGTTTTCGTAACATAATATTATCATTCATAGCTTTGGCTGGTACGTTTCGCTTGTGGATAAGCCAAGAAAACATATAATTGCTTGAACAACTTAAATCTGAGATAATGATGTCGCAGATCTCCAAACAGGCCATTTTCCGACGATGAGGGTTAATGCTTGGCCAGTCAGATATACTGCTGCACTAGACCACTGCTTGTTGACACGGGGCTCTATGCCGTCGGAATATCAACAGTAATGGCTATATTTTCTATTCAATGTCTAGGGAGTCAACAGGAGCCGCAAGCAGGTCATGCATGCATATGATCAGCACTGTGCCTTACTTTTAGGTTCATAAGGAAGGAGGACATAGATGCTACACAAAACATGATGGTAATCATTCACATTTAGTGGAATGTGCACTTTTGTTATTGTTGGCGACACACATCGGACTAAGATGACTCGCACCTTTCAATTAGGGAGTGCTTACAACTAGGGTGCCATATTGCCATCGATTTAAGATTTGTTGATATACTGTGTCTATTGCAAAGAAGCCAAATAGATATGCTGAAGATAATAAACACGATGGGCTGTTTGTAGACCTTGCTCTGTTGGGATTACTGATTGAAGATTATTCGTCAAAACATGTCCCGTAGCCACATTTCTTCTTATTTTAACAAAATTATCTGCCAAAAATGCGTACATTATCTCAAGCAATCATGGACAATTTAAGTTATCAAACTTCTCACCGCTATTGCTAAAAGGTTTTTGTATTAACTATTCAATCAATTACATGTGTTTTCTGCATATAGCGTCGTTTGATCAATACCCAAATAGTAAGAGGGCTCAACCTAACCGGCGTTGCACCTGTCAGGTGGCACCACCATACAATCAACCAGAGCACAGCCTACAATTCTTTCCAACTATAGTGTGTGTATCTTTGTAATTATAACACGAGGCTGATATCGCCCTGATATCGATCATTTGTGGATGATTTATTGTTAACAATACCCATCAAGACAACATTTTAGCCAATAATCGTAAATGTTAAAATATTCAGCATTGCAACAAAACGTCGAAATGCATTGTTAACTCGTTTTTGTTTGTAATTGTGTTCGAAACCACAATATAACGACACAGATTACATAGAAGCTCTATCCATTTATTGCCGGTATGGTCTATTTTTTTAATGTATGCATACTATTTAGCCTTTCATGGGTAATTAATGGCTTATAACATTGAAAATGTCGATCAAACAAACCATCAACAATTTTAGAAAAATATATGAAAACAATATAATCTAGCAAACCTAAAAATGGTACTCACAGTAATCCTACACCCTAGGCTTGTGTAAAACCAAACACGATTACATCATTATTCTATATCTTTGCAGTCAATACATATTTATCACAGCACTTTCATTCGTTAAAGATTCCAATCTATCACCACATCTGTATTGATATATTTCATGGCAGAAACAGACAGAACCACGGACAAAGTAAATGGCCATTAGTTTTTTGGGAGAGTGAGGCAATTATGAAATTTTTAATATACATAACCAATGATGCTTCTTGCAATTACAAATGTACTATTTCTGTCGATCAATCAAAAAACGGCTCATAAGCGTGTAAAATTATGATGGCCCTTGAGTATAAATATTGTTTCTATTTAACCATAGCAGATGCACTCTATTATTGCTATCATGAATGTCATTCCGTTTCTAATTGAATGCATTACTTCACATGAGGAATATTATCAGGTATTTATTGTTATTTTTACAGAGACTAACGGTAATCACCATATCATCAGATTATTACGTGATATTATTGCGGTTACGTATGATTGTTATGGTGGCCTATTATTCTCAATCAATCATCAGAATGAGAATGATATTTCAATGGGTTGCACCTGGAAACAACGAACTGTCTTAAACCAGAACAACAAAGTATCAGTTATTGTCAATATATGGTGATGCAATATGCCACACCAGAAGCTGTAGAGAAATTGCAACCCCTGCTTATGCTATGTGTTTGTATTGAGATTATACAAAAGCAAATCAAATGTATATATTATTGGTATGAAATCAATAAACGTTATTGTCACAAGCAATCAGAAAAATACTAATCATTCGAAATACTTACACATAAAAAGTAACATTATAACATGTCACATTTGATTATATCCCAGTCAGTGTATCACGCCTTTATTGATATTGTAAACCGAATGTATGCGATCCTGATCAGCAGATTATGTAATCAGTAAAATGGTGCAGTATAAATAAAATGTACTTTTGAAGTTCATCGCAATAAGTGTTTGACTTTTAAGTGTGCATTGTTAACAATATATTGGGTGTATTAAAACAACTGCTCTCTCACACGCTATATGCCACTAGAATGTATGATTGTGTGGATCTGGCATTGTTATTCTCATATGCGTCGGAATTTACGAGGTTATTGAATGAAAGCAATAAAACCGTTGTAGAAATATACCCCCGGACACTAGCTGATAAGTAATGAACAGGCTCATGCTATGCTTATTCATCCTTTCTACAACTGAGTGAATTGGTTATTTGTCTGTTGCGTCGCCTGTTCCTTTTTATCTATTTGTGTTGTTACACTGCATATTTATGATGCATTAGTATTATTGTATTATGAACATTAACACGAAATGGAGTTTTTGCATCGTACTATCAGTTGACATTAATAAAAGTAAAACTTTGTCTAACCTATATATACCCAAATGAAAAACAGTGATTAACCACAGCATGGACATTTTGTACTTTTTGTATTCAATGATTTTGTGAATTCCTAATTTTTGTATCCAGAAATGTACATGTTTACATATTTTAATCAATATTTGTGATTTATTGTCACCTTTCCTACACATATACCTACCCAGGCTGATGTACAGATGAAGAACATACAGCTGCCTTTGTAAGTTTAGGTGTTGTTGTTACTTTCCGAAATAATAAGTTTTTTTTCTGCTTACGCAGAGCTAGTATTATGAGTTCTAATTACTCCTTAACCATTCTCTTAAGATTATAATGGGGCATGCGCAAACCTGTGTCATGTGGGCAAGTCAGACGCGTGGCTCAGCTATGTGAGTGTGCGGCGGTTGGGTGATGAAAAGAGAGGATATCCTGGTAATCAATATTAGTCATTTGCATCTCAATAGAAAAGTGGACAACCACAAAGCGTCGTCTTCGAGGAGCGGATTTTAAAAAATAAGATTTATGGCATAGCTGGTGGGTGAACCTCCCTACATAAAACAATACATTGACTGACCAAATAATTATGGACCTTTTTTTCACCGATAGCGACTAGGAATAATTTTTTCAGTCATAATATGTAGCTAATGTGCAACATCATCACCTTATTACTTGCTGTAAACGCTTGAACCACAACGTTATAAGAGGGTTCATATCTACCAAGGATATCATCAGTTGTTGCATTGTTTTTGCTGATAAAAATCGCATGTAAGCATCATATTATCAGATAATCACATGGCCTCTGTGTAGAAAGGGTATCTAGGTGTAGTCCTATAACTGACAAAAAGTAATCACGGGAATGAATATGTTATTAAAATGAACCGTCATAGGAGGCGACTACGTGCGCATAAACCAGAAAAGTATTGTCAGCAATGAGCTTTACATCATGTCATGTCTAGGCACAAGCGACGAGGCGACCACAGTCTGTGTTCATGCGCTATATCTGTTTTGCGATTGAGCGTAAGAGAGAGATATATTATGGTTTTGGTTTGGTAAACACACTAGTGTAGTATACCACACGAACTTTGCATAATAGTCATGTTCCTAACGTACAAATTTTGCTGTATTATAAACAATAAAGTTTCCTCCGTGGTTCCCAATTGTAGTACGATGACAGTCGAACCGAGAAAAATACAAACATTTGTTATCGCATATTGTCTTGGATTTTATCAAAATATATTTAGTATACAATAAGCACGAAATTTGGCGGTTGCTGCATGGCGCTTTCTGCCACGACGTCATACCAACTGGTTGTTACACAAAATAAACAATAAACAAAACAAGCAATAAGCACAAAGCATTATATACCATTACGATTGATTGATTTATATGGCAACGTCCTGAGATCGACATAGAATCATGTGCATAGAATTATAACGTCAGTAACTCTTCCAATGTTCCTTTCTCTTTTAAGCTTTTGTCTTCAGTAGGGGTTATAGAAACACCATGTATTTATATATTTGGATAAAGGTAGGTGCATTCCAAAAAATACTTTTACAGAGGACCCCTACCCGCAAAAAAAGATTTGGTAAATTGTCATTTGAAAATTGACAATTACATTCATAGATGGCAGTCAGAACTCCCTACTGTTACCTATAATTCAGCTACAGCGACTATCATTGGCTATTTCAGTTTCCTTTGAACACGCAATAAATAGACAATGGAACATTTGTTTGTCGCTTCTCTCTTTTGTCTAACTCATGTGTCAGCGAGTCAAGGGAAATGAGACAATCAAGCTTTTATCACATACCATAATGTCCTATTACACTAGATACATCAATCAGGTTGATCATTTGATGTGCTGCATATGCCATGGATCTATATATATTCGAGCAAAATGACAGCAATTGTTCGATTGTCTACTTGCCTGTTGATGCGATTGATCGAATATCATAAAAGTTTTTACTGAGTTGAGCGAAGTAATTGACAGGAATATTACAATGACTTTTACAGTTTTTGTCTGATATGACGCATTCTCTCCTCATTATGAATGTGATGCCTCGTAGTTACAAACATATTGCCACAACTTGTTCACCTTTATGCTCCCCTCTTTAACGGAATCCTGTAATAGTGCTGACCCATGGAAAAACTGAGGGTCAGTGATTTTGTGATGGTGCGATAATGGGAATTATTAAGCCTGGTAGTAAATACATGGACGATCGTAAAGCTTGGTAGTAAATACATGGAAATACATAAGACAGTAACGTACTCGTCAGTAGCACAAGATGCCTTAGTTCTACTGAACGAAATAAACATTTGTTTAAAAAGGTTTTTTCATCGTACGTCGAGGTCGTCATTAGTTTATTTGAAGATGCATATATAGCATGTCCAAGCACCAATTATGACATTGTTTTACACAATGTTTCGATGTTGCAAATTTTTGTTGGTAACGTAATCTTGGTCGCGTTCACCTTTTCGATGAAATACATTTTAAAGTTGCTGATGTAATATATCTGGATGCATACTGTCAGTCTCATAATTTATATGGTCAAACATGTACCGGTATGATTTGTCTAACGAAGCATGGCAGATCACAGTCTGGGTTTAGATAGTATGTATACCTGCCATATTTACCCGTTTGTTCTGTGTGGTGTATAATATATATGAATGGCTACTTCAATTGTTCGATGTGTAGTAGACCCCTTTTAAAACCTCACATTCGTGGTTGTGATACATTCTGCAAAATACTTGATCGAGTGTCGTTCAAGGGCGTTGTTCTATTGGCATTCTGCGATTTTGGCATATAACAGGTACATTTTGCACGAACAAATCTGCACCTCATATATTATTTATCACTTGTTTCATCCATCATAAATTTCTTGGGCATAAAATGACTTATAGCTCAACTTCACCTTTACCAGTAAGGAGCTAAATTATTATCAGTGTCACATTGTACAGAACGTGGATGAACCTAGTCACATAGAGCAGCAATTATTTCTATCCAATCATTTGAATATCTTGATCGGACCACGAAATTTCCACTCGGCACAATAAAATGTTTATCGCATATTGAAGGGACTGGACCAAGAAATTGTCGTAGAAAGGTGTTTGTTAAGGGAACTGTATGAATAGATATTGTTCTACTATATTTGAATTGCTGATGTCTGTTAACCATATTTCTAGAGACAAACATAGCCATTGTGTGCTTCAGATGAGAACCATCGAGTTGCAGCCAGCTAAAATTGTTCAGCTTATTGGTGGCAAGTTTGTACGTGCATTGTAATTTATCTGCTGGCATGTCAACTCCAACTTAACTTTCGACTGTAATGTAATTATGACCCTAATGCAGGTGGCCCGTATTGACACGTTTTGAAAACGATATTCACTACGGTACATTAAAAACAAGTTGTTTCGTATGAATTGGTTCAGATGCTCTACTGCGAACGTCTACGTCGATAATCAGAACATAATGTGGAGAGTGACGTATGTGAGTTGATAAAGAACGCTATGACTGACGGCAATCTTTTATCTTCACCATTATGATTACATGCGCTGAGCATGTGAAGATGTCGAGGACAATCGTGCTACCTATTTGCCATAACTCACCACATATGATATGAGTTTGCTGATACAATGAATCTAAATTATCCTTATATCTCCAAACTTTTCGATCTTCCGTAACAAGCCTATATACCCACTTGTATGGGTCTTTTCAGTTTCATTAAGCAAGTCATCAATAGACAAAACGATTAGGTTTCAAATACCGTTAACGCATAAACTACGGCAGAAAGTGTTTCTGCACATAGTTGTTTATCTCTGGTTCCATTAAGACACAAACGAGCACACATTCTAAGGCTAAAACGCTTTGTAACCGTTTTGGACAATGCACATATTATCGTACAAAAACTGTTCATATAAAATGTTGGCAAATTAATACGGCACAAATACCACATTTGTAATTGACAAATGTCTTTGAACATCGGTAACATTGATAGATGACATACATGGCTCACTTTCCACAAAACCCAAGGTCAATCACTTATTATATAGTGCTGTGTTTTATGCATTGAACCATAACAATGGTTAATGAAATTCACATTCGAAAATCGCAATAGCAACAAAAACATCGATCAAAATTCTGTATGCAAGTGATTGTGATATTTGAACAACAAGTACAAACCACCTAAAATGTTGGTGTTTTTTGTTTGCTATTGAAAAGCAATGTTTATTTTCTTTCCATGAATAATGGAGACTCATAAACGCATGAATATGCATTGATTCTCAGTGTTGATATAATATATCATTTCATTTGCAAATGGCAATTGCATTTATTTGTAGGCGAAGTATGTTTTGAAATCACATCGATGCTAATTTTGACGAATATGGATCTTACTGCAAGCGTTTTCGTGGCATTTAATGCATTTCTAATAAATAAACCCTCTAAAAGCAATTAGGATAAGCCCCGGAGTTAATTTATCGAGCTAAATGTGACATCTTTACCGATAAAATACAAGCATTACAGCGGGGCCAAATGGCAACAATATGGCATGCCGTAACCTAACTACAAGCTAACAGACACATATGGATAATTACTTTTATGTTAATCTTTCAAGTAAAAGCCAATCTCACCGGTTCACATCTACCAGGGTGTGATTGATGGAATCGGTTGAATATAATTTGATTCCATTGACGATAAATGAGTTCAAGATACTTCCCAATTATCGGATAATTTCCTTTGGCCAATCCGTGCAGGAACACTTCTGCTGCATTACTGTTCGTACACTAACACATTTCGCGGACAAGCACGTATCTTCGTTTTATCATCTGCTTTTGCTGCAAATAGTAGCAAAATTTCACTTAAGCCTATAGTGCAGCCGTAATTGCCGGTAACAGTTGTTCATACACCTGCACTGCGTGCGGTTAATATATTACAGGGAAGCAAGCTCTGAATCTCTGTAGAGTGTGATTATTATGTCGCCAACATACATGTTACAGATAAAAGATATACGCGAATGTGCAGTGTTCGAAGAATATGTGTTTTATTTCAATTGTTTGCTTGATCAACGATCTACTCATTAAACAGTGAATTAGTGAGCTACACACTGCACTTTATGTGACGCTGAGATGTACTTTCTGTATTCATGCAAGCAATGATTGGACGTCGCCACGACATGCAACACATATCAAAATTGAATATTTATAAATGTTGTTAATTTGTTAATCACGCCAATAGCTACATCAATTCATTCGATGATCCAACTTTTTGACTATGAATGAGCCAAGTTCCAAAATGTCTTGATAACGCTGCAGTCACATTCGTTTTTTGTTAATCTATGTAACACTTCGATGCATAACATCTGATTGACGTTTCTAAGAGGACTCAATATTACCGTGTTCAAATGCCAGCAGGCAGTTTCTCCTAATATAGGCCATAATATGTCACTATAGTGTCAACCCGAAGTCGCCTACTGCGAGTACTCCTTCATTATTGTCAGCCGTGTGTAATGGATCTTCATTATCCTGCCGTCAGAATTGCTCATTTGGACAACTATTCGAATGTAATTAAGATGTATGCAATGACCTCAGGCAGTCGTGCCAATCACTAATTGGATTGCTAATAGGGCGATGGAGCAAAGTAGCGCCGGGGGTTTTGCTTTGTCGACACATGTATGATATATTTTACCAAGCAATGCTGAATATGGGGTTTTAAACCCCGAGATACAAACGTTGATACATATAAACGACATCATTTATTACTGCGTAGTTTACATCGGCAATGTCTGATTGAACTTATATATCACTTAAGTAACCGTTGGAATTTTGCCGGACCAACGCAGCAATTGGGTTTGTGTCGAAAGGACGATGGTTAAACAAAAATAGGCTCCATACTACACGTGATTCAGTTTCAACCATTCCCATTGAATCACTCAATGCAGAATGTAGCGCAATCGCCTGCATAGCCTAAGGGACTGACACGTTCAGAGTTTGACGGATGGATAGAATAATGTACTTCATCATATTTTAGGCTTCAATGAACAAGCGAATTTCTCCACTGCCGCGCCATCATTTGCATGAATACAATATATCTCTCCCTTAAGCAATGCCATGCGAATGGGCAACAAAACAAATACGCACGATTAAATATTATATTTTTATTTATTTTCATGTTGTGAATGCAAGGGGCATGCTGGGAGCCATGTAAATAGCCTTAATGGTACCGATTTGGGAATACGCGTCGTAAATGCATGGAATGATTGTCGCAAATACCACTGTTGATTACATGTAGCTGATTAATAGGCATATATTGATGGTAGATGGTAGATTCGTACTATGCTGACGATTTGCATCAATTAAATTTCAGAAAGACAATCATTACTAGCCCTAAGATAAATGTAAACATCACTACCAGTCACCACCGATAAAACATAATGTATGTTGTAGTAAATGGTAACCAATTGTCCCGCGCAAGATGGAATGGGGTACTATACTGAATTTATTTGTAGCCATTGCAATCTGCCTTTTCCTGATTGACATCTTTCACAGACTGTTTGGAAATGTCATGATTCCGTGGAGCATACTTACGAGTGAATAATGAATGAACATGGGCAACATAGCTTCTGCGCAGCTGAGTCAGCATGTAGTGGCATAGGTTTATCAATTGGATTCAATCTGTCATTTCCAATGGGCGTAATTAAGCATTCTGTTGCACGCAGAGGTTGTCTACCAAATACTGACATTACCTTGAATCAATCCAGCAAGCGGATTTTTTTTCAATAGCTGTCATCATAAATATTGCCAGACAAGTTAATTATACAATGGGTCTTATATACAACATGAACCGATATGGCATATGATATTAGAGCGTTAGAACAGAAAGAACTGATCTTGTCCTGACAACCCTACGCACCTGCTGTGTTCGTAAATTGAAGCAGCAGGTTGTTATAAATAGACCGACAGATTAAAACTATCAACCTCATTAAGCTTGATACATTGCAAAAGTGACTTGACATGTCATGCCACTAAGTCGCAACCGGAAAAAAGCATTATATATCCTTTATTGTACCGCATGTTCTTGCGCAATAAATACCAGGTGGTCATTTGCATTGTGACATAATCATACCCATTTAATCAACTCTACGATACAAGAAGTCTGAGCGTGACACGTGTAGTTAGGCGGACCATAACACTTCTATCAGAAGGGCAGTTTCTTCGTGCTTAGGCTATTTTGTTGCACAGCAACATGAGATATCATATGCAGGCCATGACGTAGGAGATTCATTGGAGGTAAATTGTCAAGCAAATCGAACGTTCTGATGCTCGAGTGGCGGACTGTATTTGTTGGTATCTGCATGTTAATAGTTCACTCGATTCTTGAGTATTGTTGAATATGCATAGATGGCTAACTTTGGCATATGTTTGTACCGTTGACAGAAAGATGAATACTAATACCATATAGACTTTGATAAATGGGCTTAATGAAAGGGCAACCTTGCGCAGTGGAATTGCAAAATGGTCATCTCATTTATCCAAACAAAATCGCTTATATTGTCTAATTTGAACTGGGCGGTTGAACTGGGCAATGTCAGCATAGGACAACATGCATAATGCACAGGGTGTCAAACAGGTATTACCAGAGGCACGACTTACAATTAATGATATCATCATATTGTACTCTTAGATGCATTCGCAACTGTCATGTGGTAATGCTTACGTAGTGAGTGCTACGCTGTGGTCGCTTGTAACTTTGAACCAACGCACCAGATATTACTAAGGGTGCGTACAATGTTTGGTATCAGTTGAGCAGAGAACTACAAAACGACCAATGGAATGGTGATATGTCCGCACGCTAGATTTATTCATGAACAGTTAGGTTATATGAATTTTATATGCAATCAATTCCTATTATATGTGGTTATCAAAAATACTGATATTCTAACCCATGTAATGGACAGTATTTGAATTCGATTTATTGTTCATATGTGAATAATCACCCTACGTAGTGGATAGCGTAAGGTTTGTGTAGGACAGTTGATGCCTTGCTATTTGACCGGATAAACGTATTGGATGCATTGTATAAAATATAAGATATTGACTGCGATGTGCACACCGACATTGGAAGTGGTTGAACATGATCGGACAGTAATGCATTGTGGACCTGTTTTGGTGGCTCTGGTGTCCATCTCCTGGTTTACATAAGCCGTGCATACATGTATGCAACTACACACTAAGAATAAGAATACATATGAATATAAGAATAAAGTCAACCAGGTCCCCGTAATGCTTACCTTTCTATTCTGTGTGTGCACAAAAGCAAGAAGGAGGTATCTCAATGTGACATAAACTTTGATAAGGCGTTCTTTTGCTAACCACTTGCTGCTTTCTGCTTGTAATATATCATTATGGGCAGTCTATTATCCGGGATAATTTGGGGAAGGGGCAATGGGCATCATATATGAGAGCTATTTACCAATATATTACCCCTGATATTATTTACGCAATTATGTTCATTCACATTTGGCTGGCGTTGCTCTTCTTAGGTATGCACAAATGTTTTATGAAATGTTTCTTTGAACAGTAATATACGATGATGGGTTTAAAGTGATCCATGTATCATGCATAGGGGCTAAGACTTAAACAGCCCATGGAGCATGCCTTAGTCAAGGCCCTTTGATGCATGCCCATCTATTTCTTATGCGAATTATCTGCTGCTGTACTGTGAGGGTCAGAATATGTATATCACTATAAGAAAAAACTAACTTAATTAATTAAGACGCTGCCAGTACGTTGTCACTGGCTTGGCTGTCATCTGTCAGAGATCTATCAAAGCTTGGTTCTCTTGGAAGTTCACTTGCATCGCTATTAAGTTCTCATTTCCGCCATGACCATGTTCTGTGATAGTTCCTGTCAAGGCTGGGTACAAGTCAACGGGGCGTCGTCAGTATCCTCACGGGTGCTTACTACTACCTTAAAGCATACCTGTGACGTTTGATTAAAACAGTAAGAGTATTTGAGCTGTCGGTAAACATAATACTGGCATATTATATATTCAAGAATTGTTACACATTACATTGCATATTGCTCGACGGGGCTGACTTTGTACTACAATAAATGTAACGCGTGCTCATTGTGTAAAATGCATGTAAATTACCAAAAGTCAACGTTGGTCGAAGTCTGGTGGCAGATTTGGTCAAACGTGATGTCCTCTAAGGAATAAATGGGCATCGTATACAATGACCTGATGGGATGCAGGATAGTTACGTGCTTATCATTATGCTGAGAAGAGTAAAGGACATATTTCTTATCATGTTTAAGGAAGGGCAGCATGAAAAACAAGATTAGCGTTTACATATATTATTTAAGATGGTCTATCACTAAATCAATGCTCGTATTAAAGGTGCATTTTTTAAAAAAAAAATGGCATGCGTTTTTTTTGCTCCATTTAATAGAACAACTCTTTTAGAACCCAAATAAACCATTTTGCGGACTAGTTCAACACTATATCGTCGATTACACCGTATCGAAATCTGTCGGTCACACCCATGTTTACAAACATGAGCACATGTCGATGGGAAAATGACGCATGCGTATTGAAGGGTCATTTGTTTACAACACATAGTCGTGACGTCACGCGTAGCGCAGATTCGACAGAAGGTGGAAACGCATGCAGCCGAAATGGTGAGTGTTTTGATTCCAACATTTCTTGTATGATTCTTCTTTGATTGGAGTTTTCGAATGTTATATAAAAAAAAAGAACCCGCCTCAATAAAGTGAACACTATCGGTACAATAGATTACCGTAAATTTAACAATAGATAGCGTTACACCTGCGAACAAACCCTGAGGTAGCCCTTACACTTAGTATATTTTATTTATACTACCGTTCGACCGGTGCCCTGAGGCTACGCATGTTCAAGCGTAATAAAAACGATATTCTTGACTAGTCTGTCACGTTTTGGAGTGTAAAGCTATGACACTTGTTCGAAGTTTGATTATTTCATATGCAATTATCGGTGCTTTTTCATAGCAAACTATTGGAATATTCCTGAATGAACTCATAAATTGTATTATAAATCAAGGGACTGGGGTTTCCCTCAATACGGCTACGTTATCTGGTTATAGTGAACTGAAACAGGGATTTGAATTGAATCTTCTATGCATACATAAACCCTACAGAGAAGATAGCGGCCAGCCAATGCAAATCCCTGTGTACTGAAACGTCCGCGCTAGGAGTTTGGGGTGGTATGTATCATCGTATGGGTTTGGCTGACTTTTGCAGGCTTTTGGCTCAAACACTGTAACATTATTGATTGAAATATTCTTGTCATGTTAATTAAATTGAACCAACCCACTTTCAAATTTAAAGGAAATCAAAACGCCAAGGAGGGGATCACGTACAAGAAGAGGCAGTGGAAGGGGTAATGGTACAGATTCTGACAACGTGTGTGGAACTGAGGTTGGTTCCTTTTTTATTTGATTCTTATCAAAGGTATTTTATTGAACTCAATACATCCATTATGACTGGGAAGGATGTGTTTAATGGTTTGAAATTGTTCACCATGACACAGGTGTCCAAGTTAGTGGAGGTTGCAGACCAGCCTGAAGAGGTGGCAGAGGAGCCCCACCTTCTTCAAACAAGGTACTTTTGGGCTTGCCTTACCTAATTGAATCACTTTGTCAGTAAATAGGTCCAATATTGGACTTATCGAACCATAAATTTCCATTGGTTCTCATTTGTTTGTAGACCTCAATCTTGTTCGCAGAGGCTACCTTTGCAACACACCAATAACTAACCAGACCCTACAGCAGAGTAGAGTGGCTGCTAAATCTTTAGAGCTGTCACAGAAGGAGAAATTGAAGGTATTGTACAGTTAGTATTCTTCAGCTGCTCCAAAAGCCTTCATGCAATTTTGGTCACAGAGAGAGATTTGCATTGGAGATATTCAATCCATCAAAATGAAGACTTTTGATTACTCATATTTTCAGAGTTTAGTGCGTTGGCTGGATTTGGATGGGATGCGGCAGTTGCTGGTTAGAAAGACAGTCACAGTTTGCGCTAACAATCACCCGACAACCAACACCGCCGAAAGAAGGATTCCACCCTCCATCAACTACCACTTCACCAGACTGTTGCATCTGCCTTCACTGTAGGGAAATGCCTCCCCCTGTGGAGCGGCAATGTTGCACTAACAGCCCAGACTTTTGCACATATGCACTACCTCAGATGGAAGGAGTTGTGCTTGACCCGATGGTCATTGAGGTTATTAACAGGTACCGGGTGTACTTGCTATGGGATGCAGTTGTCAAGGGGAAAAAAGATGCTTAAACACGGCGCCTATCAGCAATTGGTTCTGTGGATTCATGGATTTTTGGGAGAGTGCAACAGGAGGGTAACTCTCTCCGGTTGTGTAAGGAAGATCAGAGACCTCTTCCTTAACAAGTATTGACAGTATACAGGCTGAATACAAAATAGGTTTTGGTAATATACTAAGCTTAAATGTTTTAATTTTAATTAGGAAATATCATATTGTTCTGATTGGTATTTTTGTGTGGATTATAAATTGCCTAGTCTCACTAAACATGTGGTATTATTTGTTCTGAACATTTTTACTTCAACAATCTGATAACTTATTGTCTATTTGTTTTATGGAATGAGCATTCATATATCAGTAAATTTTTCGTCTCTCAAACACAGAAGAAAAGAATAATGCACACATTATTTTGTCAATTAGTCATGACACTTATCTTCAGATTTGACTTTTTATGTTCATAATTCTAGCCCTGATAAAAAAAGAAGTGACATTAAAATGAGTTCATGTATTATTTATTTGCCAATTACATGTGTTCTTCTATTCCAGTTTGGATTTACAGACAAAAAAATGTGACTAATAAAAGATTTGTACATTTCAACAAAAATAAATTTCCAAATCATATCTTTAATCAAAACGAGACTCCTGCAACTGTTTCTTGGGTAGATGGCCTGGCACAGGAGTAATGTTCAAACTGATTTTGCGGGGTCATCAGCAGAGCGTTGTGGGTGTTGTTGTGATTGCTGTCACATTGCTTGGGCCTTAAGATTTCTGTCATCATATCTGGTATATGGGCGTAAGTCTTGGCTTCTAAACCAATGACCACGTCTTTGACTGCTTGTTGAAGCGAGTGCTGTACCTGTAACACAACAAATGGCAATTTATGGCCAAATAGCTAGAACACATTACATGTGCAGCATCAGTATTTTGTTTTCTGATAGGACATTTAGTCAGTGCGTAGTTGAGTGGTCATGAGAGACTTACATTGGCTGACCTACCCTACTTGAGTGCATATGTCCTGTCCCTATGCCTGTTGTGGTCCATTGTCACAACTTGAGTGCAGGAAAGGTATGACGAACACCTGATCACCAGCCATTGAATTAGGGTCAAGAGGATGCAATACTTTCTCTACCTGAAATTTACAAAGTAAGTAAGGTATATTTGCAACAACAATTTACAAATCTAAATGGTGTAATGGACAAATAGACCCTTAAATTTTATTTAATCAGTGACATTTACACAAGTCGATTCAATACAGACCGATTCGATAGCAGGGTATTCATTAGACCTACAGTAGACCTCGATGTCTGCAGTAGAGGCCTACCTCATGCCAAGCCAAATGTGGTGGACTGGTCAATCATGAAATATTTCTTCGACCTACTCTTTATCCATTTGAAATAGCACTACGGATGTCATTTTGTTCGATTCAATTGTTGATTACCTTGTTCGCTGAAGTTGTTGAAAAGCTGTAATACAAAGCAGTTGTAAATATTCGGGTAAAATAAATGCGCAGCCGAATATCGTCCACAAATGCGTCTGCTTGTCTGCTCTATGTGAAATCGAGGCTGGATGTATTTTTAAAATTGCTTCCTTGCCTTGGTGTGTACAGAGAGAACAAATGGACCCAGAGCCGCGACGTAAAATGCCAATGAGTAGGGATGATAAGTGTGGTAAATGTAACTATTGATGTAGGTATTGATATAACAGTTGGAGCCTGGACTTCATTTATTTGCATGAATTAAGTTAAATAAATATATGTAACCAATTGTGTTCACTCTTTTTGGATTGACACTTTAAAAAATACACTACAATATGTAACTTTGCTTACGCATAGGGTGTTCTTCGTATGTATATGTTGATAATCACTACAAATACAGAAAGGTTTTTAACACAAGTTATTATCAAAAAGGGTTAAACATGTTGGTGATGATAAGTTGCACATTGGACGATCTGTACAATATGAAGGTGATGAAAATACACAGTGGGACATATTTATCCGATTAGAATATGGAAAAGCTATAAAATAGGTGTTACAGAAATACTTAAAACATAATTTATTATTGGAGTTTATTTGAGGACTTAAGATTTTTCCGCTGTTGATTACTTTTCTGAGACACCACATCCTGATAATTGGACAATATCGTGTTAAGATTTAAATGTGTTTAGTTGTGTAATGTAAGTTTCCTAATTATTGTGGCCAAAACGTTTCATGTATAATATTGTTTATATCATTAGCATCCGTATAGTGCATGACTCTTCGTAAGTAGTAAACTTTATCATAAATAAAGAATGCTATTACACTGGTGTCTATTCCAGAAAATGGAAAGCCACCTAAAACAGATTATGCTTGACCATGGAGTGGTATATGATCTGCGACCGACACAAATAAAAGCTATTGGCAGCGTTTTATCAGGGGAGAACACCCTGTGTGTGTTACCGACAGGTGGGGGTATATCGGATGTCTACGGATGGTTCCCGTTGTTAAAAGACCAGGTATTGGTGATTTGTTTTTTTAGGTTTTGTAATATATGGACATATATGTCAAAGGTACCGATGCTTTCGGCACCGAATCATGTTGTTTTAAGTACTATTATCAATATGGTTATGCATTAATCAGGTTTGCAATTAAAATCCACATGCATCTTAAGGTATAGAGCTTGGGCTGCACCCCCTTGTATTCTGCTCGCCCGAAGCTGTGAAAGAGCCACGTTGGAAAAAGTTTTGTCGCACACTGGCCGCCAATATTACCCTACTCGTCATTGACGAAGCACACTGTGTGGAGTTATGGTAACATGATTTATCTTGTTGGATAGTAAACAGCATTGATAAATAATGAGGCGCATTCAAAATTACGACACATTACTTAATTTATGTGTCGTAATTTTAAGTGAATTAACTTGTTTGGTCCATAAAACACATGAGATTCTTGGATAAACCTAAAACAATATTACAATATTTAACATATTTAAATTGAGAGCTTACAATATTGAATAGTCATTTGTTTCCATACAGGGGGAGGAGTTTTCACTCCACATACAGGAGGCTGCGGGAAATTCGGGCGTTACTGGGACCAACGCCTGTTCTTTGTCTCACTGCTACAATAACTGAGAATCTTGTGGAGAACCTGAAAGAGACCTTAGCCCTTCAGTCTGTCAATTATGTAGTGACAGTTCCAAACAGGTATCATACTCTGCATGCAAAGAATAATTAAATTGAATAACAGATTTTTTGAAAAAGAACCACAATTTCAACGATTATATACTGTAATGGATATTTGCTGATACAGGCCCAATATTTTCTTAAAAATTCACCACAGCCGGGCGGACAAAGGCGATTTAAATTGGATCGTTGAAAGTTTAATCCGTGACGGGGCTGGTGCACCAAAAACGGTTGTGTTCTGCAGGTATGGTAGTATGGATCTATTTTGGACTTATTTTTGTACTACAGACTTTTAACAATACACAAAGGTTGAAGTACATTCATATCTTAGTATATTCATTGTGATCAATATATATTTCGTTCAATAAATCACATTATTATGCATGTGACAGGTCGTTGGAAAAGGTAACCACCACTTATGCCGATATATTAATTGAATGTGAGGCCAGGGGAGCTGAGGAAATAGGCGAGTGTGTTGAAATCATGGAAAGCTCGACATGACGAGCCAAGAGACAATTCCATTTGAATTTTGTCAAGAACAAAGTAACGTTCGAGTTTTAGTTTCAACCGTCGCATTTGGAATGGGCGTACAAGTCCCCGATATACGCAATGTGGTGCACTGGGGACCACCATCTTCCATTTTAGGATATTGGCAGGAGGTTGGCCGTTGTGCTCGAGACGGTTTATCCGGCACCGCACACCTCTATTTACCGCCCCGTTCCGTTGACAAACGTGTTGTTGACGACGACATGAGGTCACTTGTTACCAATAAAAACATGTGTGTGAGGCGTTCTGTGCTTCAACATCTACAGCTGTCTGGGATTACTGACGATGATATAGAAGCATGTTGTGGGGGCAGCAGCTGCTGTAGTATATGTGATAATAAATGAAGAGAAAACGACTTTTTATTTCCCTTCAAACCATTGGCTCTTGTACGTTTGTCGAACCAATTGTATACAAGAACAGTACATTAGGATATTGCAGTGTACAAAAGTAACATATTCATTACATAGTGTGCCACTAATATAGCAACAGAACCTATACGTTTCAAACCACCGTAACATAATACGTTTTGCTCCGAAAATACTGGTTCTTAATCAAATTGACACTTAGTAGCTAAACATAATGCGCGACCAAAAACTCTAGTGTATATTATATGGGGTTTTTCATTTCTTTGAAAAAAAACTTTTCCACAAAAGTCCACCACAGCAATAGATTAACATAGCGTCAAATTAATGGAGATCTCATTAAATAATAATCACAATAGCATAAATAGCATAATAACGAATTTCCAAAACTAAATATATTATGACAACATAATCATATAACAAAAACACATGCATTGAAATGCAAACTACTATTTGTGTGCGGCTCTTGCTCGACGGTGATTTCTCGCCTCTGCCTGTTGTTGCCAAAAGTCCATGTTTGCACTTCTCTCCCGTAGCTTGTCGCCAAGTTTTTTTGGATTGTTTATAACACATGGCATGTTAAAATTTTCAAAGGCGACGTGGCACCTTAGGGGTAGATAATCAAATAGGGCGTCCTGCCGGAAATCATTAACGAATCTAACTAAATCTTCATTAAAATGAGCAGGTTTCTTGCGCCGCCAAGTGCCCTCACCCGAAACACCTAATGCCTGCCGAAATAGGCTGTCGATGGATTTCCCAAAATCACCTCCAAGGTGACTACACCGCAAGATCTGCTGCGAAGTGTAATTACCGCGGGATTTCAGCAGCATCTATATAAACAGGCATAAAGACACAGAAAGTTGATCGGTGTGTATACATCATTTAAAAAAGTCCTATGCGAGTCCTAAATATCGCTATAATTAAAATCAATGCTCTTAATATATTGCCCTTAAACTCATTGTTGAGGAATTCATTTAGGAGGTCCAGGGCAATGTTGTTGCTCTTGCAACCGCTTGGGTTGGCGACCCGCTCCCAAGTCAGCTCCTGTGAGAGCCGTTCTGGTAGGAATCCACTAGTATCTAAATGACAGGGCAACAATGTATTTACTCCTGGGGGTAACTTCTTGAGACTCTTATTAGCTTCCTCATTTGTTAATTACAGGCTCATTTGACACTTAGATGGTCTTACTTGCAAGGAGATGGTGGTCTAGAATAAAGTATTTTGGGTGATGATTCTGCCAGAAGTGAGGCATGTTGAGCCGCCAAAATGTAAGTAGAGCTGGCCCGTCCCCCTCACGTACCGAATCCCGGCTCGCCAACATGTTCAGTCCTTGCCACAACAGCGCCCTGCTGTAGGTGAGTACCCCATCATTTTCCTCTTCTTTGAGGGCACATTCATCGGAACAGTACCAGTTGTCTATACATCAATAAACGTTAGAGTCAACTGACGTACATTAATTTTTGAAGTATAATTACTCTAGCATTACAAAAATGGTAAGCGTACTTGGATTAACTGGCCTGGATCACCGCACTGATGATGGTAGAACTCCATCCGGCGGCAATCCGATTTCAGTTTGCACCGCAGCAAGCGCTCATCTTCAGGACTTCCTCTTTTCCTCCGACATACGCAATGGATGAACCCTGTTGATTGTTGGCACTCCTTGCTGCAGTACCAATCCCCATCGGGCATCTGGTCGAGGGGGCGTTGGATACATTCCAGGTGGAACCACGATTCTTTGCACAAGGAATTACTACATTCCAACATGGCCCCTCCCTTATCTGCATGAACATATTCATCATCATTCATTTATCTAGATGTGAAAAAATTATGATATCTTATGTATTTTTTAATATCAACGTTTAAGAATATCTTCATGGCAAAAGCAGAACGCATACACGTCTCCTTCTCTTCCCTCTTGGTTGTGTCCTTGCTTTGCTTGTTCCACAGCAAGTTTGATATCACCATCGGCGTAGGGGAACCAGCAGCGTTCCACTGTGCGTGTTTCTAGCCGATGTAACCATGATTTCTGTTCCTCATCGTGTGCAGGCAATCCTCCAGGCGCACTCTCCAAGGATGTCATGCCGGAATGCATCATGAAGCTTAGTAAAGTAAAGCCCTCGGTGACGAACTGGAATTAAACATATTATTAATAGGGATTGATATTTTGCGATTAATTGAAACTTTATCTACACATCCACGTGCTTATTTGTAGGGATATTTGCTAAATGTTTACCTCGAGAAAATCCCAAACATGTTGGAAATTGCTCATGACTTTAGGCTACGGTGATTAAAGTAGTCCTTTAACTGAGAAAGGGTCCCGCGACTCTCTATGCTTTTTGCATTAAAGAACTTGTTCATCCAATCCTGAGTACAAAACAGGGAAACATTATATTAAGTGCTATGATTAAATATACCATTCAATCAGAACACTGCTTATTAATTACGGCATTTTACCTGTAGAAGTACACCTTCTTTGTGGAACTTCTGTGGAGTTTCAACTAGGCCCTGAAGTCGGGATGCTGGATCCGGGCCTGGAATACGAGCATGTTTCGCATGTGTCATTTGCTCAACACTAGGTTGATCCCCGTTGCAAGGGATTGCATGCACTTGCTGTTCGTTATCCACGGAGGGCACGTATTGGTGGAGGTGTGACATAATGTCAATGACACCACCTGTTGACGCCGGATCAGCTTCAACGACTCCAAGATTCAACGCCTGATACAAATAAACACTAATTATTTGATTTGTCTCATAGTTAAAGACTTTTATAAAGGCGTGCTAATTTGTTCCATGTGAAACTCTCTTACCTCCGACTTGCGGGTCATGGCTTGAGAATGGGCGTGGGGAATATTCCACGTGTCATACTTCCTGAGATGGTGAAGAGCAGGAACGTGCGTCACGAGGATATGCTCAACCAGTGTCACCAAGCGCGGCTGCAGGAATACCAAGTTGTCCTCTTTGGTCGGCAAAAAACATGATGGGTTTATCTGCAACGCTTTCACAGCGGTCGTGTCAGTAAGGTGAAGCGATGGGATACGATGTTTCACTCCAAAAAAGAGAGCCATCGACAAAAGCTTGTTTTTTGGTGAAACCCTTGATGTTTTTTATGGACTGCCATGTACTGGTTGTCCCACCCGATGATATAACTGCAGCGGTCATTATTCTTTAATGTTGACCGTGTCGCCACACTTGCTTTGTGCTTCCCAATCTGAAACACAACGACATATGTTTAATTATATGTAAGTCAAATAACATATGATTGAATTTTACGGTTTATGATTACACTATTCTCAATCCTCCAAAAACTTACTTCTATTGCTTTCTTCCATTCTTTGATAGACCTATCGTGCCCTTCCGCCAACGTGTCAACGTGGGCCCGAGCTGCACCGACGCCTTGGGATAGTCCAATGTAGTTGAGTAGGCGGAATACTTTCTGACTTGATCCCTGCCGCCACAGCTCAACCCCCATCGACGCTTGGAAAAAACTGCATGCATAATAAACACCAAATATTGCATTAACACATTAATTATAACAGTTATTGGACTGCATCTGCTTTTTTCCTTTTGTGTCGAGGGCTCACAATCACATTTGTTGCTGCATAAACTTGGATTATATTTGCATAATTTTTTATTTGTTTACTTATTTACAAACCGATAGAGGGTCGGTGCGCTGGAGGACAAAATCAAATTAAGAACCACGCCAATACGACAGCGTCTTATGGCGTCGCCTTCTTTAATCATCTGGTTCCTGAAATCATACTGATATAGATCAATTTAAATGACATACAATGAATCACACCCACCTCCACATGCACACCCACAAGCAAGCATGCTAACACACATGCACACACACGAGGAGTTTAACATAAAGGCGACCTACCACTCGGCTTTGCGTGTTCCTTTTGCCCTGGAAGAAGCGAATTTCTTAGCTGGTGGGAACAGGTTAACGAGGACCTTGTGAGTGGCTGGCAGCTTCTGTGATGCTTCCTCCAGCGCCTCATCCCAGTTAAAGCAGCGAAGGCGGTCTATCGTCAAATCACCACTTAGGGCCTCTATCTCGTGACAGCGCCGAGCCCTCGCCGTCACGCGTCCAATCTCACTTTTGACCTGCTGGTTGACAGCTTCCACCATGGCATCACGGGCACACGGGGAGTGAGATGCAAGGATCCTGAAGGCTTTTGCGTAGTTACTTCCTCTTATCAGTTCCGCAGCCCTATCGCGAAAGCTATCTACATCATCATCACCGCTTGGTATATCATTCACTGGCGATGGGGGTGCCGCCGTTGCACCTTCCTCGACTATAATAGCAGTTTCCCATAGGTCTTGCGCACGAGAAACGCTTCCTATGGACTCATTGTCTGACGCTCTCTTCGTACCTTTGTTTGGTGATTCTCGCCAAGTCCTCCTGTATACCTTCCCGCGTTTGACACGGACAGTTTGGGCGCTAACCAGCTTCACACAATCGGAACATAAATATCCTTCTACTTCTTCTCCAAAAACTTTCCGTATGGTCCTTGGAGAAGCGACGCTTGCAACTGTGCGACGATGCAGACCTCCTGCGTGTTTTCTGAAAGCTTGTGAGCAGCTAGAGCATCTTCTGTCCGCCATAACTATTTCAGTAACTGTTGCATAAACAATAAATTAACAGTTACAAACGTGAGTTAGGAAACCCATTTCCCAGCCCACCCGGTTGTTCTGGATGACGTAACGCCATATTTAATGTACTGGACAGGATTCAATATTTTATTATCTGTCCTCACCCATGCCTCTTCTCTGGTTAGAGATTTGAGTTTTCTCATTAATCAATGGTTAAATGGAATAACTGAATAATAACATATAATATATTGTACGTAATGACACAAATGTAAATGAATAATCCTTACGATACTAGTAAGTATGATGGGATTGAAGTAGATGTTTCACCCCAACAAATTGACCAGTTCTCTTACCTTGGGTTACTTGACCGGAAATGGGAGGGATCAAAGTGGTCAGTTATGTGGAAGTGTCTGAATAATTGCTAAGTCATCAGTGGTATTTTAAGGGGACTGCGGTTGCGAATTAAAAATACATGTTAAATAGGACGCGTTTCCATTTATCTCATTGGTGTTGTTCATGGATTTGAATCATGATCATAAAATAATGGTAATAAATAAACTAATGATTTGTCAACTTTTATCTTCCCTAGTCTGGGTTTATATAGAGTTATAAGATGGATGAAAAATCATGGTTTACAATAGGTCAACTAAAATTACATGAGGGTTTATTGTTTACTGGCATGTGTGCAAAGTGTATTTTTGTTTTGTTTTGCATCTAAAACAAACAACAGTACAGCCCTACAGTATGTTTATTCTAAAATATGCATACACATTATTAATAATACACATTGTAGTTTGAAAATGGTGTTAGAGTAGGGATGTTAATGAGCGATGAGAGACGATTATTCGTAAGTCGCCGACGTTATTGTAGGTAGCTGAGGGTTGATGTCCTGCTAAATAATACCCGAGAATTTCTATTTTCTTTATTCGTCTCTGCTGATTTGCACGTTCGGGTTCTGAATCTGGTTGTTGTTGAAGGATGGATATGTCGAATTTAATAATAATAATGTTTGTGTGTCTGATGCTGTCGTATTTATAGTGAAAGATGGGGGTGGCTTGATGTGGTGAGCTGTGATTGGTTAATCGGGGACTTGGGGTCATTCGGAGCTTAGAATGGGAGATCAAACGGGTCTAAGTTAATTGTTAAGGGAGTTGACGGGACTCGAATGTTTTCATCAAAGGATTGGATTTGGTAAAGGACTGTATAATTTGGAAACTGACCCGTTCGGAACTTAACGGGATTCGAAAGGTTTATGTAAATTGGGCAACTATTAATCTAGTAGGAGTGAAAAGAGCCGAAAGGTTGTATATCTAACTTACACTTTTGGGGTGTTGCAGTGGGGTGGATAAAGGTGCAGAGGCGGTGTGTGTATGTGTTCGCAAGTGCATGAGTGCATGTATGCGTTTGTTTGGGGGTGAAAATTCTCACGAGCAGTATGTTATATTGCACAAATATATGCATATAGCAATTAATATGTACTGCCAAGCAAGACAGTCACCCCAGGGACAAAAACCACCATTGCGTCCATAGGTGCAACACCACTGCTTTGCCAGTACAATGACTGCTATATAGAATAACACATATGATGTGCTAAAATTTTATTGTCCAAAAATATTGTACATACTTCAAGAATTTTACTATACTGGGTGTCCAAATGATATATGAGGTAACTGTGCAAAACAATAATATATATCTTCCTAGTAGTTTAGTTTTGCCACGAAACACGGATTTTCCCGAGGTAAATAACGTTGAATAACTGGCAACTGAAACAAAAAATTATCAAATTTACTGGAGCAAGTTATCAACACAGTTAACCAAATACAATGGGCAACCAGACAATCAAACATAAATTAAAAATGCATATTTTATACAGTGATATCCATATTATTAAAATGCATTATAAATGGATGCTTAAGAGTACGCCACTTGAACAAATTATGTGGGTACACTTGAAAGAACACTAGACATCTTATAATAATTGGTCAATTTTGTATACGGCTTGCTGCTTGGTGCCAGTGTTGATTAATAAATATGTTTAAAGTAATATAGATTGATATATAATAAGGAGCGTTGGTACATTGCAACCCTCACACATAGTCATAACGTCTGTAACCTGGTACAGGAAGCAATTTTGTCATAGCGCCCTTTATCGTCCGAAACCAAAATGGCGAGACAAGAAGCAGCGTAAATGTTGGCGATGTGTTTTTTGGTGGATTTTTGCATATAACGAAGATTGATCACGATCTGGATTTTTCAGTGAGCACCGTAAGATGTTTATGAATAACCAGATATGGTTCATCTTTGTATTTGTTTAACTATGAAAGTCAGTGAGATCAATCTTAGGTTGTCAACCACATTTTGAATAGGCCAAACGCCAGACCTAACAGGTAGTAGTTAGGTCTGTTAACCAGGCTAGGTATTCATAATACAACTAGATTACTTCCAGCAAAAACTTTGCAGCGTCTTCGTTGGTCAAATTCCTCACTTCCCTGAATGCCTATCTTAAGACACCCTCGTGTTAGACCGCAGCTGGTCTAGCTAACGCTTCCTTCTCTTAGTTGTTATTTCTATTAACGGCTTCTTTCTCCTTCCACCTTTTCTTCGTTTCTTGGTTTGATCGTCCATTATCGCAATGAAAATAGCGCAAACTAAACACCCGCCGGCGGCGATCGGCACAGAGTGATGACGTTTCTGCGCTTCCAGAATTAATAATACATGAGCTTCCAAATATAGTCTATTTTTGGCTGGAAGTGAAACATAAGCAATTGAAAGTTTATTTAAGAACAACAAGAAATATATACGGCCATTCCAACTTTGGAATCCGGATATCAGCACCATTTAGTGTACTCTTGCAGTTGGCAACTTTTTTTTCCATTCAAAATCGAGTGACCTTTAGATGAAATGCACCTTTAATGAGAATGTTCAAGTCGTTTATTGTTCCATTTGCGTGAACCAAAACTTTAAAGGCCCCAGTCTCTGGAATGAATTACCTTTACATCTGAAGTAAACAATTAATCGTTCTTCCTTCAAGTATAACCTCTAGATACATTTGTGGAACATTTTGTTGCAAAAGATAATATACTTTCAAGTCAGTGGCTCGCTTTACATGTAGAATACAACATTTATTCATTGACATTTATTATCTATGTTGCTTGCAAAAGTATAGACATTATTCATATTATAAAATAAATTTTAATGTATATGTGTGTAGTGATTGCACCGACTATGATTGTGTGTAATATGTAAAACAGGGCATTGATGTATTTCGGTGTGAATGTTCTCCTCATTAAATAATGCCCTACTTCTAACTTACTAATAATTCATCACTACTAATAAATTAAATAATCATGGGAATATCCTGCCGGTTTGGAATATCACTCATGGCGTGATAGCAGAGGAGGTTGAAATACTCCAACGGCTATAAGGGTTAAAACTAATATACAATTGTAGCTCTACTGCTGCATGTGCGCGGATTGATCTCATAACATTGCAGAAGTCATTCATTCTATTTCATTTGCCTGTCGCGTTGATGATCAATTGAGAAATAAAGGCAGTGATAACAATAAAACTTCGCTTTATTGAGGTAACGTAATAATCAGACGATATGGTGCTTACTGTTGGTTTCTGCAGCAATAACAACAAATAACTGGTAATATTCCCTCACGCCACGTACTGTCACATGAGGAATGGAATCGTATTGATGATAGCAAGAGCAAAGTTCGACTGTGCATGGGTGTTTATCTATGATTTCATCGAGACACAAATGAGTCTATAATCAAAACAGACTATGCACCCTGTATCAAGTGTCTTGGTGTCAAATAGGTATACCATAATCTCAACCACAATCTTGTAGAGAAATGTGCCTCAAATATTGGATTACGAAACGTTAGGTTTATAGATAAACACATGAGGTATTTGTTCCTTACAACAGAAATAAAGGGATGCCTAACGATTAACGCAAGATGTACAACTTTACTACATAGATATAAGTCCGCAAATATTCATAATAAAATCTCACACTCCAAGGTTACGACTAACAAACAGTGATAAAAGGTGGATCACGGTGATCTGTGTAATTCTGAATATGCTGTAAACAATATTTATTTGCTAAAATAAAACAAATAAAGTGGCTCACGGGCATTAGAAACATCCAATGATCTGTATCGGCGCCCTGACAACAGCATTTGCATCTGACTTTATAAAATATCCAAACGAGTTGGGGACAAGTCTAATGACTACGCATGCGCAATTCTATTCGTGTTCGGTATCATCGCTCAAACTCTACCCGTTGTTAGCCTTGGTGTTTAAAAGGAAAAATCACGTGTCGTTGCTGCAATATCTGCATATAAATAAGCACGCGGACTTTATAAATGGCATGAAAAGAGCCGATCACCAATTGGACCCGAAATCTCGTTCAAACAAAGATAACAGGCAAGTATTTCACGGCGAAATTGTAACGAACTCTCTTTGTTTATATGGGCGATAAATATCCGCATTCCCATCCCATTGCCGCATATTAAGCAGTGATATCTAATCTAGGCACTGAAGTATTTGTATAATGAGCTTACCATTTACATAGCGAAGTTATGCTAGCGTAAACTATTTCTTGAACTATGAGGTTGACATATCTTTATCATCACGAAGCTTCGTCAGTTGTATCATTGCTGTTTAGATAGCATGCACACATTCCGCCATTGTCTCTAGCTTGCAAATATGCGACAAAGTAACATTTACAATGTTACCCATGATGCCTTACATAGTCTCGCAGAATGTTTCCCAGCTTATGTTCCATGGGTTAAAATATTTTCTCCAGTATTAACTACTAGAAAATTGGCACATTCCATAAACCAAATGTTTTTGTGCTTTATATTTGCTTGAGCATATCCCTTAAACATTACTGTCGTAAACATGTCTAGAATTCGTAGAAGTAACATTGTTGGCATAAGAATTATGGATAGCTGTGACATTTGGATTGCTTTAAGAGACATTGAATATCATGACTGCTGATGCATCTATACATGGGTAACTTTGATACACCAATCCTTAACGACTAAGAACAGCAATATCACACTTATACAGTTAATCTGGGCCTTAAAGCTGCACTCTTCATCCAAACTGCTCCATTCAATCATATTCGCATTTCGTTTTATGTGCTGGAATTGCCCGCCCACTATGCAAGGTAGGGACGCCATTGACAGTTCGTCGGACAACCCAGTAAGCATGACATTAAATGTTTTTGGATATCGTACAATAATACCAGTTGTTTCTGTTGAATTGTCTGACATCTTAAAATACCTCACATAGATGCACAACTTCGTGCACTGATACCGAGAAAGGCCACGTTGAATCACACAAATTGTGGTCGAAGGTTTCACAATATATTTTGATTGTTGACCGGCATGCGTGACCAGCATGTTCTAACACCGTACGTTTGTCTGCAACGACGGATCTAAATACCAGCAGAGTATGATTGACATATATTTTTAATGTACGATGCCTGCATAACGGTCGGCGTATAACTGCAGCTTGCTTAATATGAATATTAACGTTTTGTGTCGGAAGCAGCATCAGTGTGCTTCATGGCACGCAGTCGATGCGCATAACACAGTGAGCACATCCCGTATGATCGATCCTTAGCGTGTTAATGGATGGTAGCCTCTGTATATGTTACATAAGTTGACCGAAGCTATGTGACATTGAGCCCATGTCTTTTCTAACCTAACCCGCGCAAGCAAAAAGGCATATGCTATCAAATTGGCGCCTACTTGGCTGATCAACGTAGTTATCTTTTAACGGAATAGCTGCCAAACGGTTGCGTCCAAGGAGTGAAGATTACTGATGTGCATCGTCTTGACCAGGCGGTGTGAAGTGCCGTTTGTTGTACCACTTATGCTTTGTCAGTAATGATGAATTATGATTTCGGTGAAAGCCAGAATTAGATGTTGATTAATGCTTGAATTCGTGATTGCAAATGGTATTCATAATTGCATATGGATGTTTTGGAATGTGTTAAACACAATGTTAGTTCCGAAGTATGCAGTTAATAGTGACTGTGCTGAATAATCAATGATTAAAGCTCATCATCTACTTTAGGCGTCACAAACATATGCTGTAACAAGTCACCCACGTGAGTGTGACTCGGCGACGTCATGGACGTTTCCATGGAAAGGCATATAGCCAAACATTACAATATGATTGCAAGCACCACAATTGTTGACAGTCATAGTAATGATTGCACTGTTTGTATCCATATAACAAAGTATGCTGTTGCATCGAAACGAAAAACACCCAACGTGTACAACTGAGAAATTACTGCATAATAATGAGACGGGATCGAAATGGGTTAGAGTTAATGCTTCATTGGGGAACACTACCTGATTAAGACCAAAACATTAATGCTCCTCTCAAAGGGATTCTAATTATCATTTCAATGTCCTCCAGTCAAGCACATTTTTCACGGATCGCCCTCGAGACAAAAAAGGTAAATTTACCGCCAGGCATTAGGAACCGAATCGCTATAAACGTGGTGGAAAACCATGTCCATTAAGCATCATCGGTGATTCACTGTCTCCGCTGTGCTGTTTGCATTACGTGCACCACACCCAGCCCCTAACGTATGTATCCTAAGTTAAGTTCATTAAGTTCAAACCAAACATATTCTACTGGATCCTAAGTAAGCATGGCTTTTTCTGGCTCGTTTATTAGCTCCACTGTTGCTGTTTTTGCGAGCTAGATGTAAAGAACACTAATTGTGTTGTACATGTTGCGCTTCCTATAACCTAATAGTACAATTGTTCTATGCAACTTTTTGCCTAATGTTAGGCACTTAACTATCCGGCAAACAATAAGATCATTGTCTATGCTGCCCATTTATTTCTTAGCGGACCTCGCATTTGAGCAAATCAGCGATCAGACTTCGAAAAAGTTTGGTAATTTACACAAATGTTGCTCAATGTCCAAGTGTCCCATTTATTGAAGTGACAAAACAGCCCTGTCGAACAATGTACAATGTATTTTGTAACTATTCTTGAATATGTGAATATATCAGTAATGAGTCTGGAGAGAGTACTCAAATGGTTTTCACAACCTACGCGTCCCCGCTTGGCGTTCGTATCTCGACCGGGTTAAGACGTGACGGGAACATCGAATACAGTGCGAAGAACTCATTGATACTATTTGAGAACTTAATAGGGACATGTGCGAACTGTCACGAAACCTAAGCTGCCATGTTTGTTAAAGGCTTGTCACGACCGATAAAAACAAAAATCAACACCAACCCGCGACGTTTGTTTTAGACAGTTCAGAACACACGTCGAGCTATCACATAGGCATAGTACGTGCAGATGTGACAGGGCCTTGACGTATCTCGAGATGTCATATAGACATTATCTTACCAACAACTGCACTTTGAATATAAATATCGAACTTTTTAAACGTCCGTTGGAATCGTCTGGATGTTGAAGACGTTCTTACAATATTGTTATTGAGGTACACAATTTTCTCAGCCAAAATTGTGACATTATTTACTGAGATTTGACGCCATGATGTGTGCAGTCACAGCCTCGATGCGTATAACAGCGTTTAACAAAGGCTTTTCTGCGTACTAAACGGGGAATACTGTCTTTTCCGACGATTGTAGAACTCCTTTTGATCAGTGAAAGTAAAAAAACTTACGATATTTTTCGTAATGAAATACAGTTTAGACTAATTGATTGATAACATCACCTCCAGGGGCTTACATCGATTCATTGGTGTTTCAAACTTCGCTTGTTGTCTACCCGGGTCTGATTGAGAGTGTTCATATACGCATTCTATGAATGGTCGAATAACACATGCATCCATCGTTTGATATTGAATTAATGTGGAGGTTCATGAAACGTTAGTAAGTTTTCATATTTTTGTTTTCCTGTTCGCCATATTTGAAAACTTTTGTTTTAATTGGATGTTAGGTTATTATTTTGTATTAACAGATGGAAATGAGTTCATGTTTACATCAGTAATGAACATTATCATTTTAGAACACTTAAGTTTACCAGATATGGAATGTCACCTGACAAAATCACTGGGTCAGCGATCATGTGAATGCATTGATATGCCATGCTTTATTACAATACGTCCAAGCAATGTGACAACATAAGATCATGTCTCGTTAAACTTCATGTATGGTCAATTACCAACAATTGATAATCGAGTTTCTATCGCATGTATTTCATACTTACTTTCATGGAATGCAATAATCATGCAGATCCATATTTTGATCCAAGTGGAGCGAACAGCGAATGTTTGAGTTAATTTTATTTTAGAAATAATTCTCAAGTACATCAAATTGTGTCCAAAATCACATACATACAATAAGGGGATTTCAATTAAGTCAGAATACCTTAATCCCGAGTGCAGGTACACTACCACGCAGTCAATTACCAGTATCCACAATGAGGCAGATAATGATAACAACTAGAGAAATGTTATGACTGTTTGACAGCTAAAGGTATATGTATGATGTTGATGCAATAAGTGAGATTTGAAACTATGACCCCCTAGGACAACACACACAACGCAGGATCTAAGCTACTTAAATAGGTCCTGACACAGATAGGATCCATTAACACTACAATGTATCAATACATATGGGATGTACTCTGTCTTTTAAGCTAGAGGAAATGCGTGTACAAAAATGCCATAGAATTGAAAATTAGTTGCGAGGGGGGCAGAAATGGGAGTGAATCATTATGTGATCAAGTTGACTTCTAATTGAAAAAGACAAGAATATCTGTTACCTGACCATATCCGCACGGGATTTATACTGTAGCCTACCCTTCTAAAGAGAAAAATAAGGACTTATGCGATAGATAACGTTTACAAATTCGACAAATTCAACCTTATATAAGTCATGAAAATGGAATCCAGAATAAAATATTCTCTCTGTCTCTGTTGTTTGGAATGGAATATATTGGAAAAAATTACTTAAACTTTCAGAGATCCCAAGTGGAATTTTCACACAGGTTAAATACATATTGCATACATAGCTGATGAATGCCGTTGAGAGCTTTACGAGAGGAAAGGATAGTATGCCCAAAGTCTTGTGAACTTATTCATATGCTTTTGGGGGGTTTGGTTGCGCCATAGTGAAAATAAATAAGACAATGAGTACTCCCCTTGACTCACATAGCAGTTCATTGCTATATGAGGTAACCAAATAGGACAGACGCATTAACTGAACCGGTTCCATGGCCTCATCACTCAACCCCTCAAGGAACCCCGCACCACAGACATATACATCCAACCACCATCAATGCATCCAATCACATAAAACAGACAAGCAAAGTTTTTGTGTAAATCTACATCACAGATCTTTGACAAGGTGGAAATTTTAGATTTCAGGTTGGAAATTTTAATTTCAGGTTTCCTGTTTCCAAACAAACTCCTCTTTGTGATTGAAGGCTTTCAGAAGAACACCGTCTTGAATATGGCTTGGCCCATAGCTGTTCCATTCTGAAAAAAAACCCAAAGTAAATCAGATACTGGCTAGTCAAATACATAATATTAAATATTACTATGTTTAAGTACACAACACAAACCAGCAATTCCTGTGAGATTGTTTTAAACCCTCTACAAATTGAGTAAATATTTGTCACATTGTCACTTCAGCTAGACAAATTCCAAAACAAATTATCTTATAACTTGCGATTCCATCGGAATCTATCCACAGTAATTCGATGCTATATTTGTTTCAGAAATGAAGCTGAATATGCATAGAATTTTGAATAACATATAAGATTAGAATATACTAAGCAAACATAGTCACGCATGCATATGATCAAAATTTAAACCATAACACTTTTTGATTCAGAAGGAAAGAGGACATAGTTGCGACACAAAACATTATGCCAATTCATTAACATGATTTCTATATCATTAAAGGTGAAACAGTGCAATGAAGAGGTTACTGTTGGCGACACACTTAAGCCTACTTGCACCCTCTCAATGAGGTCGAGCCAACAATCAGTGTGCTATGTAACCATCAAAACAGCTTTGACAAAACCTGGTATTTCATTAATTGACGATTGATCCTATGTATCTATCGTATCGTAAGAAGCCAAATATATGTCCTCCATGGCTTAAAACATACCATGATCGGCTTTTGAATCTGATTGACGATTGATTGGAGACTGATCATTGCCGTAGAAATGATTGAAATAACGGCTCTTGATTTTCATTCGTTACGCTTCTCTGTTCTAATGGAATACTATCGATCGTATCGCATTATAGTGGAGGTTCATGAGTTACCTGTTTAGTGCATGCGCCATAACTTGTGGCCATGATAAATGAGGTAGTTGTATTAACAGAGAACACAATGTTTATCAGTCCAAAGGAATGTTCAGTGAATTCTATCCGTCACCTGACAATTCTGTCATGCACATTTCATCATATGCCATTATATTGAATACATTCAATTACTCAAAATAATCATGGACAATTTAAGTTATCAATCTTCTCATCGCTATTGCAAATGTCGATCAAATATATGAAACAAAAAATATAATCTCACGCGCTTTAGAATGGAATTCACAGTTATCCGACACCCGAGGCTTGTGAATAACCACACACAATTACATTATTATTTTATATCTTTGCAGTAGATATATATATATATATTTTTTTCACCGCTCTTTCATACGTTAAAACGTCAAAAAAACTGTCATTCATTTAAACGTCAAAACGAACTTATCGATTGTAACTTCCTAATGGAATATAGCATACGGTACGGTGAGCATACTCACTAGAAAATGTTGTTCTACAGACGCATCTCTCATCACGTCTGTATTGAAATGATTCATTGCAGAAACAAAACGAACTACGGACAAAGTAAATGACCATTAGGTTTCTGGATTGTGAGGCAATTATGAAATATTTAATATACATAACGATTATTATTAAAGAACTTTGGCAATTGCAAATGTCCTATTTCTGTGGAAAGAGTTAAAGACCAAATTTGTCTGTGCAGAATGAGTGAACCAAAGACCTACCGTTTTTTAAGCCAATCGTTTTACAATACACTAGTTGTGATTATCAGCCACATATATGAATCAACACGGCTTATAAGCGTGAAAAATTATGATGGCCATTATGTAGGAATATTGTTTCTATTGAACCACAGCAGACGCGACTATTTTTGCTATCATGAATGACATTTCGTTAGATGCGTTTGGTCACGTGAGGGCTGATACCGCGCAGGAATAGTATCAGTTATTTATTATTATTGCTACAGGGTCTAACAGTAATCACCATATCACAATATGATTGCGTGACATCAACGAGGCTACGTATGATTGTTATGGCGGCCTATTATTCTCAATCAATCATCAGAATGACAATGTTATGGAAATGGGACGCACCTGGTGGCAGCAAACTGTGTTAAACCAGAGCAATAAAGTGTCAGTTATTGTCAATATAAAGTGTCGCATTATGCCACACAAGAAGCGGTAGGAAAATTGCAACCTCTTTAATGCGATGTATTTGTATTGAGATCATACAAAAGCAAATAAAATGCAGATATAGGCTATTTGTATGAATTCCATTAAATACTAATCATTCGGGTTTCTTCTACATAGAAAATAATTATAACATTTCACCTTTGATGATATCCCCGTCAGTGTATCAGGCCTTTATGTATGCTATTAACCGCATGAATGCGATCCGGATCACTGGATGTCAAAGGCATGTTATTTAATCAGTTAATAATGTAGTTTAAAACAATGCAATTGGGAGGTTCATCGCAATAAGTGTTTGGCTTTCTAGTGGGCATTGTGAACAATATGTTGATGAAATGATAAAATATATGGTGCCCAGAGTCAGGGTATATATGAAGATACGAAAGAAATGCTTTCGCGCAGGATACTGAATTTCGTTAAGCCTCAACGAATGCATAGAGCATTGTAACAAATATATCCTGCATTTATTTTATTAAGTTACTCCGTCATTTATACATTCAAGGTATTTCAAACTTAATCTGAAACATAAATCCCTATCTGAAGAGCATATAACAATACACAACAGTATTACAATTTACCTACAATAATATTCGAATCGTTTTGGTGAATCAAAAGTCGAAAAAAACCTATGCACGAAACACAATCCTTGAAAGATGTGATATTTCTAAGGAATGTTTCATTGTCATTTACCCGTTGGTTAAGCCTCCATATAGAAAAAGAAGTAAGCTCAAATATTGACCATTGATTAGTTGGGGGTCGTAAAACGACTGCTCTCTTACACTCTTTATGACAGCAGAATGTATGATGGTGTGGATCGAGCATTGTTAGCCTCATATGCGTCGGCATTTCGGAGGTTATGGAGTGAAAGCAATAAGGCTTAGTAGAAATAGGTCCTCGTAAACAAGTTGATAAGTAATGAACAGGCTCATGCAATGTGAATTCATCCTATCAACAGCTGAGTGACCTGGTAATTAGTCTGTGTCGTTTCTTTCCATCTATTTGTGTT
The DNA here is from genome assembly GCA_034190875.2 of Urechis unicinctus. Taxonomy (NCBI): domain Eukaryota; kingdom Metazoa; phylum Annelida; class Polychaeta; order Xenopneusta; family Urechidae; genus Urechis; species Urechis unicinctus. The sequence continues at coordinate 76,278,510 of CM067353.1, read as the reverse complement.
GTTACACTGCATGATTATGACGCATTAGTATCATCGCATTAAGAACATTTACACGAAATCAAGTTTTTTTCATTTTACTATCCGTTGAAATTAATACAAACATCAAAGTAACCAGGCTGTTGTACAATTGAGGAACATACAGATGACTTTGTAAGTGTACGTGACGTTGTTACTTTCCGTTTTTTCTGCTTACAAGGAGCTAGTATAAGGAGTTATTATAACTCCATAATCGTATCCTTCAGATTATTATGGGGCATGCAGCAACCTGTGTCATGCGGGCAAAACAGACGCGTGGCTAAGCTACGTGAGTGTGCGGCTGTGGGTTGATGCAAAGAGGGGACATCCTGATGTTCACTATAAGTCACTTTCATCTGAATAGAAAAGCGGACGACCACTTAGCGTCGTCTACGAGGAGCGGATTTAATAAAGAAGATTTATTGCATAGCTCGTGGGTGAACCTCCCTATATAAAACAATAATCCAATCAATATAATGGCCGACAAAATAAATATGGACCTTCATGCAGCATCAACGATTCATAGAAACAAATGGAATACATTTTTTCATCGATGGCGGCTAGGAATAATTCCTTTGTAAATAAAAAGCATACAAAGGCTTATAAAATATGCCGGCTTACTAGTTCTGTATAACCCGGGGTTTTTTTCAGTCATAATATGTAGCCAATGTGCAACCTCAACACCTTATTACTTGCTGTAAACGTTTGGGGCACTACGTTATAAGAGGGTTGATATCTGCCGAGGATATCATCAGTTATTGCATTGTTTCTGCTGCAAAAATCGCATGTTAGCATCGCATTAACAGATTATCAATGGCCTCTTTGCAGTAAGGCTATCTATGGCGAGTCCTGTTATTAAAAATAAATCACAGGAATGAAGATGTTATTGAAATGAACTGTGACTCGAGGCGACGACGTGCGCATAAACCAGAAAAGTATTGTCACCAATGGGTTATACATCGTGTCTTATCTAGGCACGAGCGAAGAGGCGACCACAATCTGTGTTTATGCAATATGTCTGTTTTGCAATTGAGCATAGGCAATAAAACACACAAGAGAGAGATATATTAGGGTTTTGGTTCACAAGTAAATATACTAGTGTAGTATACTACAAGAGCTTTGCATAATACATCTGTGCCTAACATACAATTGTTGCTGTATTATTAACAATTAAATTTCGTCCGTGGTCCACAATTGTAGCACGATGACAGTCACGCCGAGAACAATTAGTAATGTTAACCGCATATTGTATTTGATTTTATCAAATTATATCTTGTATACCATAAGAACGAAACATGAAGTTTGTTGTATGGCACCTCTGTTACGACCTCATACTTACTAGTTGTTACACAAAAATGTCGATGAACAAAACGAGCACTATGCACAAAGCATTATATAGGACTGATTTATATGGCGCGTCCTGAATTCGACATGGAATTATGAACATGAAATGTCAGCAATAATTCCTATGCCTCTTTTTCTTTTCAGCTTTTTTTCTTCAGCAGGGGTTATAAAAATTCCGTGCATTTATATATTTTGAGTAATGTAGGTGCATCAAAAAACAATTCACATTATGTGTAGAGGACTACAAAGCTTTCTCCACCCAGAACAAAATATTAAGTAAATTGTCATTTTCATGTGGGTGGGAATTAATCTAATACCTTCATAGATGTTTAACCCTAAACTCCCGAACTCCCTACAGTTACCTATAATTCTGCTACAGCGACTATCATTGGCAATTTTAGTTTTCGTTGAACATGCAATAAATATATAATGAGATATTTGTTGTTATTCCTATTACGCTAGATACCAGGTTGATCATTTGATGTGCTGCATATGTCATGGATCTATATATATATATCCGAGTAAAATGTCAGCAATTTTTCGATTATCTACTTGCCTCGAGGTAGATGAACAAATGCCTGTTGATGCGATGGTCCGAATATCGTAACTGCTTTTGCTGCGTTCAATGAAGCAATTGACGGAGAATGTTACAATGACTTTTACAATGGTTGTATGATATGACGCATTCTTTCGCATTATTCATGTGATGCCTTGCAGTGCGAAATAAAAATAAACAATATTGTTTTTAAAACATAGAGGAGAAAACTACTGTCGCGGAATGTGCTGGCCTTTTCAAATTATATTAATAATATTATTATTAACTGTATATTTACTCATGCATAGGGTACTGTTTCAAATGGAAGATAGAGATTACTGTTGTTGCGGCAACAGGAAACCATACGAGGTCAACCAAAATGGATTAAGTTATTCAAAATGTTGAACCAAATATAATATTGATATATTTTCACTGTTGATGATTTGTTAATAATTGATATAGTCATACATAACTTTGTAAGTATGTCTTTGTACACAAAATAATTTTGTATTACCTCCAAAATGTCGTATTGTCGTCGTAACATATTCGTCACCAGCCATCGAATACTCGCGAAACTTTCCAACATTCATCAGCGACCACTTCCTCATGGTACACTTTGTTCAATGCGATTATATATAATATGTCAATATTACACACAATCACGAGTGCTGCCACAAATGTATTTGTTAGATATGACCATCCTAAGTAACAAAGGAAGTATCCATAGACATAACTCTTTGCCCTATGGGCAACCAAACCACTGCACGTCACCCTATTTGCGGCAAGTTATAATACATGACAGTCAAAATTAACTAAAGAAATGCCTATGTCCTTGATAACCCAGGGGCCATCAATCTATACATGACTGCAGGGTAGGATGTTTTCCTTTATGTCTACGTTTAACCAGTGTTTAAAGGACATATTTGTTTTTGGTTAATATAAATTAATCCGCGTTATTTACATATGAAAGCAGCGTAATATTACCGATTCTGCTTTATTGCTTATTGATCTAAGCTCATATAACATATCACCTTTGAAATATTTTAACACCTCTATAATTCCTCCGTCAATGTGTAAGGTCTTTAGTGATAATCCAAACCGACAGAATGCGCTTCTGATCATTGAATTTGCATGAATCGATAGTCAGTACATGATCAGTTCAAACCCTGTATTAAGATAACACAGTGGGCGTACATTGTGGTAAATATTCTTGAGTTTTAATGATCACTATAAGGATTGCATCGTGCTGATGAAATTACAGAATATTAGTGGCTTAGCGTCTGAATATATTCAAATAAACAGTAACTTTTCCTAACTGGTTAGTTAATTTGGTAAAAATTAATGGAGTATAGTTATAACTTTATCTGGCATGAAATTGAAAGATGTAATCTATGCATTCACTGTGTTTGAGGCTTAACCACAAACAGAAATCGCTGTCAGAAATAAACAGTCCCTTATTACAGTGCATTACTTTATAATAATGCACGATGTTTTCATCACTATGTTGGCAATAACTTTACAAAAGGCACATATCACTGCGTATATGTATGGTGTAAGCGTCATGATGCATAATAATCGTCTTGATTTGTCACATTACCCACAGAATGCTTACATGAAACCATGAGTGCGAGAAGTGTTAATCGTTTCGCCTGCAATAAATGACGTAAAGTGATTACACGAATCTGCTCATGCGATCGGACCTCTAACGCATATGTAACATGGTTTTACACACCATATATGTGAGATGCCTCTGTGTAGCAAGACCTTTACCATTGCTGTTGAATAATCAACGAAGAGGTGCCATGATAGCCTTGTTTTACAATGTACACTAAGTGATCACTAAACCAGGTAGACAACATTTGCAACTTACTACATTTGCTCATCTAAATTGTTTCATGTACTTCTTGTTGTCAGGAATAGAAATCAGTAAGAAAGTTAAAATGGCGGAGAACATTGAAAGAAGTTGTAGGCTTTGGCTCTGGTTTATTCCGGAAATGTGTCTGACAACTTCAACTTTAATTTATGTTCTCTAACAATTTATTTTTCGGAAGTTACCTGACTTTGCTTTTATACCCCAATGCTTGTAGGAATTTGGCCGTGACTATTTGAAATTAATTCGCAATAATGCTTTTAATACCAACAGTCTGGACCAACCGTCGCTACTAATAAAATGCTCTTGAGAGTTGAGGGAGGTAGGCGGTGATGCGGGCCTAATCCCCGGTCGGCCTCTGAAGAAGTTCGGTGGCCCTTATTCCAAATTAACACTTTACCTTCAACATGTCCCACTCCAATTTATAGCGCTTGTCAACAGATACCGCCTTTGTTACATAATCCAATCAGCGATAAATATAGGTAAATGCCAACATGTTCAGATACGCACAAGCTGCCCTCATATCACTCGAAATTGGCTACCAATGCCTTACATCCATTGCCCTATAAATACCAGGCTCCGCTCACACCCGACACATTCAGTATTCGGGCAAAGATACAGTCACCGTCGTACGGACCAAGTTGGAAGGCCAACTCCGTACGGCACGTAGCAGTTTGGAATTCCAGCTCAGCAGTAGGCTCTGGACATAACCAGAACTAACTCCATACCATAGTTTTACAATTTATATTCGGACTTGCGGGATACGGAATCCGTACCCCCACATTCAGAAATAAACATCCGTTTTCTAGTTACCATTCAATTGACGTCTCGTCATCATCACTACGACCATAAAGACTACCACATTCACGGTGAAATATGTTATCTTTATAGCATGGACGAGTTGCCTTGTGTTGCCTTCGTTGATTACGTTGATATAGGCATTGTAAAATTACGTATTCAGTGATTAAGTTTGATTAAAGCTCCTCTGTAACATGGATTACGGCGATTACCGTGATACTGCAATTTAACAGCATCGCCAAGAGGGAATAACTGTTCTTGCACTCTCTCTGTCTGACACACCTAAAATATTTCGGCGCTTGCTATTGTAAGCAACTCTAACTTCATTAAACGACAGTTTTACTAGAAACATCCATTTCAAGGGGCGGGGTAAAGCATAATTCGTACCCCTGTAGTAGAATATGTTGTTAAATCAGTAATTGCTCACTACATCCAATCTTTGTCACTTGCTTCTGGATTGAAACATGGACGACCACTTTGAGTAGTCTACAAGGGGCCGATTAGATCACATTGATTTATGGTACACCTCAGGGTGAACCTAGTCACACAGGTCAATAATGCTTGCAATAGCATGGCATTGCAATAGAATAGATGAAGAAGCAATTATGTGTATATTTATATATATCTATATATATATATATATATATATATATATAGCTATATATATATATATATATATATATATATATATATATATATATATATATATATATATATATATATATATATATATATATTGATATATATATATATATATATATATATGTATATATATATATGTATATATATATATATGTTATATATATATATCTCTATATATATATATATATATATATATATATACATCTCTATATATATATATACATATATATATATATATACATATATAAATATATACATATTTACATTCACATTACAAATTACTCTTTATATTCGATACCGTTTTGAAACAACTGATTGCGTTATCTCAGGAAGCGTTCGCCTTCGCTACCTTCCTGATTGCCATGCATGCAGCACACCCAGCTCATAGAAAGTGTGCTGTAAGTGACATTCAACACCTAACAATCTGACCTTATATATCATACAAGTAGTTTTTTGGCGCTGGTTAATTACCTTCTGCTGAATTTTCTTGCAAGCTTTATGGCCAAATAATATGATATTATTGCGCATGACGCCCAGAATATCTCCTTACTCTCATAAATTCCCATTTGGTTGATAACTGCAACTTAACAATCTTGCATACATAAAATCTCTGTCGAAAGCATTGTTAAGGGAAATGTGTTATGTCCGCTTTTGAGCAAATGCAATCGCCTTTTGCATTTCCAATTATACATTTTATCTACAAAGTTAGTGCGCTTGAATAAATTCAATACAGATGTTCTGTTTACGACAATGATTCACTTATTAACACCTATAAAAACATACCAGGGTTGCAAAGCTTGCGTGCGGGTAGAACTAATATGTAACAATTTGTGTCACTTCAAAACTAGTACTAAAACAACCGTCCTTTTCTTATTGTTATCCCTAAGCTCTTTGATGCTTGCGTCATTAAGTAATGTAGGGGTTAACATCTCCCAGGGATATCATCATTATTGTCTCATTTTTGCTTTAGGCATAGCGTTAAGCATCATTTCGCCAGATTATTACCTTAACTCCGTGATGTAATAGACTCCTATTATTCAAAATCATTCCCCGACATTGTTATTGGAATTCGCTGTGGTACACGGTGACAACATAAGAGAATACTAGATATGCATTTCCAGTAGTGTCGTGTCATGTCATATCTAGACACATACAAAGGACCAACCTCAACCAGGCTATGAAAGACGCCTCATTTGTAATCACAAATAGGAAAGGAAATGCACGAAAGCTGCTCAATATCAGCCTTTCAATTTTACACTTAGTTTGTACAGTTTGCATGTGTCGCGCTGCTTTATGCAGTCACTGCAGCATGATTAACAAAATAGGTCATTCAAAGTACCCTCAAAGTAATGTTGGCACTATGACAGCCCTGCAGAGGGATCTATTGTATTTGTGTATCTGAACATCTTTGTATTACACTCATATACAGCTCTAATGCTTATGCTGTTTACGGTAAATCAAAGGATGCCTAACCGTCGCAAAACAACCAGCGTCTAAAATTGCACTTTCAATAAAAGTGACGAAATTAAAAAATGTCTAGTAACACAATTCTCATAACATCTGGCATATCATAATTGGTTTGGATTAATGTAATACACTTACAGACCATGGCCAGAGCTCCCTGAACATCCCCAATATAAGACCACAACGGCTTCGACATGCTGCAATTGGCAATTTCAGTTTCCTTTGAGCATGTAATCAATAGAAAATGAGATATAAATATATTTATTGCTTCAGTCTTATGAGTGAGCCAAGGGAAGTGAGAAAATCAAGCTATTGCCACATATCATGATGCGACGAGGTGATGTTTTTCGATGGAGATATATATCCGCGCAAAATGTTTCAATTGTCTACTTGCTACGAGGCAATTTGACAAATGCTGGTTGACGCGGTGACCCAAATGTTGTTAACTTTTTCGTAATACCGACACATACACCCCACCCCCACCCCCCACACACGCACACACACAAACACACAACACACACACACACACATATAGAGATATATATATATATATATATATATATATATATATATATATATATATATATATATATATATATATATATATATATATATATATATATATATATATATATATATATATATATTTATATATATATATATATATATATATATATATATATATATATATATATATATCTATATATAAATATATATATATATGATGTATATATATATATATATATATATATACATGAGTGTATATATATACATATATATATAAAGATATGTATATTTATATATATGCATATATATGCATATTTATATATATATATATATATATCTATATAAATATATATATGTGTGTGTGTTTGTGTGTGTGTTAGTGTGTGTGTGTGTGTGTATGTGTGTGTATGTGTGTGTATGTGTGTGTGTGTGTGTGTGTGTGTGTGTGTGTGTGTGTGTGTGTGTGTGTGTGTGTGTGTGTGTGTGTGTGTGTGTGTGTGTGTGTGTGTGTGTGTGTGTGTGTGTGTGTGTGTGTGTGTGTGTGTGTGTGTGTGTGTAAACTAATAGTGCATTAGCAAGCAGCAAAAAATCAGAATCCACCTTATCAATTGTCCTCTTAGTTTCTCACAGGAACAAGCTGAGTTTTATGTATCTGCATATTTCATTAATATATTTCATTGAGATTTTTATTACAAGTGGGTTTTGAGGAAAGTGAGCAATTTTAGTTTGTATAGCGACTGGTTAGGAAGTTATTGGGTAATTACAAACGTCCTATGTCTGTCGTAACAAGTAAAACTGCATTTTGCTATGATGTGGCTGCATTGTAGCAAAACATTATCGATTATTTATCGTTACATGCGCATTAAAAGCAGATAACGATCGATATTTGCGTCAATAAACAACTGACGAGCATGTAGCATTATCTGGTATTATCTTCCTGGTGTTATAGCCTGCGTCATCGGAATGCAATAATTTGATGTACCTGTGTAATCTTCGCCGTGACACTAACATAACAATGTGTGCAGTGTGTCTCCATTTTCACATTTTTTGGGATACATCTGCGAACACCATCAATATCAACAATATTCTGCAAAAAGGCAATTTCGGTTTCCTTTGAACATAGAATGGATAGACAAAGTGCCATTGATTGTTTGTCGCTACTGTCCTTTATCAGTCTCGTCTCTTAGTCAGCCAACGAAAATAAAAACATCAAGCCATTATCACGTAGCAGTGTCCCATCACCATCGGACAAAATACTATGAATATTTGCTTTGTGGTTAAGGTTACTGATGAATTTGATTATGGCATGCTATTACTACACCATGCCACAGTCCGTATAAAGATGCCCTTATTTGATAGCTCTCGCGGTTAAGAACATATCATACACTCCCCCATTGCAACACAATACCCCAAGGGTCGATACATTGCTGTCGACCAATTAGACGGAAAATACCGAGCCGTCTGTTTTTGTCAATGATTTCCGTGTATTTAAGAACGAATATTCTGCCATATACATAGACGGTTCAAAAGAGGGCGACAGAGTTCAGATAGCGGCTCTGATGGGTGAAACAGTGTTCTGTATGCGTTTCCCCCAATTTTATCCATCTTTCACTCCGATATTAAGGCTCTAACAGCAGCTCTAGGCCTTATTGCTCTATCTCGTAAGGGACATTTTATCATCCTTTCTAACTCCCTGTCTGCCCTCGAGAAAGAGAATACTTTGCGTAATGCTTTATTTGTAAATGTCATGGATTGATGGGGCAAGGATATTTCGTTTGTGTCGGTTTCGAGACATCTTGGGATCCTCTTGATTGACAGGGACGACCGATCTGTCAGAGTAACCAGGATGTTACTGCGGGTAAAGTCCCTTTACAGACTTCACACTTCAAATGTGTTAAGCAGAAATGACAGAAACAGAGGGATTAATCTATCCCATACACACTTCGTGAAATTCGGCTCTTTCTTGTGACCACGCAGCTGCTGAGGCAGCCGTAGAGAGGAGGTTATTCTTGCCCGTGATTATATAGGTTACACCTATAAAACCAAATCGCTTCTTTTAGGTTCAAAGTCTTTCATAATTATTCCGAAGGGTTCATCCATCTAAGAATTCTTTGATTTCGTTAGACATGTTGGTCTGTATTACAGATTTTAAACGAAAACATTGCTTCATGAATTTTACATAAATCAATAAAATAAATAATAATGGGTTTCATTTCAGTTTTGTTAATCCTTGATTTCTCTTTATTTTTCTATATTCTTGGTTTCCACTACTTTCAAAGGCAGCATACAATAATAGTGCTGGTGTGACGGTAAACCCTATACCTACCTTACATCGACAAAATAGAATAAATATGGTTCGTGATAACCACGTGCCATTGAAAGCAAACATCGGGTGTGGCTTGAGCTATCATTTTCAAGTATTCAATATTACAACGAATTGCCTAAATACATCGTTTACTTTTGTTAGTTTGTCTCTGTTGCTAGTCGCCAGCACAACGTCGCAGCTTCCATTCGCGTAACTGAAATTTGATTGGAAAAACTTCTTTGACCGGATATTTTGCATTTCAACGCTGCTTTAGATATTATTATGAATATTTGTGGATTCTAGTTAACGTTATAATGATACATGTTATTTGTGGCTTAACGTTAGTCAATGTTTGTTTCTGATTAATATACTATCAGTCGGTGTCATTCATACCTGACACCCAGAATATAAAGGTGATATCTGCAGCAAGTATAATCCTATTCTGTATAATTAAAAACAAGTTGTCCTTATATGCTTTGTTCAAAATGTCTAGATAAGCCTTTTATATTTTATTGACAAGTGGTGATACAACTTACCATCACAATACATAGGATCATATATAGAAAATGAAAATTTGATGCGTATTCAATATATTGCCTTTAATGTCTTGACTCACCTTTTGGACGCCTCTGATTCATCATGTTATCATTCGTTGACTCGGAAACGATTAAATTCTACAAAGTTTACAACGGTATTCCCAGCAAACCGGCAGCTAAGGCATATGTGTTAGTCAAGGTCCCCTAGCCTGATGGCTGCGGGCGCTGTTTACACGTTACTGATGTTCATTAGTCTCGCCTTCAGGTCTAGGGGACCATAATATCTTGAACTGGACAGGCATCCCAGATTTGGGATGCTCCAATCACAAGCCGTGTCTCTCGGTCACTCTCGGGTACCTTTGAGTCGTTGTCTCTCATTGGTCAGTTCTACAATTTCCGAAGAACTTGTCCAACTGGCCGAGTGATTTTTATGAGCCGGGCACACATTCTACAACACTCCGATTTGTTGTTTCACGCTGAGTGGCACCGTTAATCACACATTCGGCGAGAGAAGCAGACACACAACTGGTTCTTTTTAACTTACTATCACGTAAACATACTATCGTGCAGCTAAGCGATTAAAGCGCTTGTTGTGGTGCCAATTTGAACTTTTGAGACGCCCCATAATTTCAGAACACATTCAATGTGTTCTCATTGGCAGCAGACCACTACAATGTCCAGACGTCACATAGAACCAAGGGTGCGTATCACAAGCCAGTTCCATGAGCCAGACACGTGCAATTAAGGTCAATCCGGGTCACAACCTTTGCGTTGATTGGTCACGAAGATCAACGAACGTGTCTAATGAATATTCGGACGCGCCACTTTTAGAGACTCTAGGGCGAGAAGCGTAGCGGAACCCCTGGAGTCTGGGACGCAGACTACATATGTGTAGTCATTCACGATTTCATTGATATCTTGTTTTTGTGCAAGTAATCATTATTTATGACGGCATTATCTAACTTTAAAGCTTCCCATAACTGTTATTCTAATAAATAATAAAACAATCTTAACAATTGCCTTTTTCTGGTGGAATATCATCTCCCTGAAAACAGTTTATGCTTCAGTTCCATTTATCAGCACATCTGTATTGATATGCTTGATGTAATATACGACAGTACTAAAGGAGAGTATAGGAATCACAAGGTATTGTATAAAGGAAGTATTTATGCTACATGTGATTGGCAATGCAATTGTTTTGACGACATTTGGTAATTACAAACGTAATTAAAAATGCTTTTATCGGCGATTTTATGTAACTTGTATTTTTTTCGGTTTTTGTGAAATAATTTGACTAGATTGGAATATTTTCTTGGTGATGATAACATCAAATCATCATTGATTTGTCGAAACAGACGTATAAGCATTAAAAATAATAAAGACCGCTGTGTGAATAATTTGTTTTGGTTAGAATGAGTGCCTATTTGTGTCTCGATGGAACCATAACCACATCAAGCATAGAATAGCAGAACTTTCTTATTGCTATCGTGAACGAGATTCCGCTTCCAATTCGAGACATTAAGTGGCATCAGGGCTGAGACCTTCCTGGAATTTTATTACTTATTGCCTATTATTGCTACAAGGGCCAACGGATGGACACCTTATTGCCAGATTATTAAGTGACCTCAATGTGGTTAAGTGTAATAGTTATGGCTACATATTGCGCGCAATCAATCAGCAGAATGAGAATATTATTGAAATGAACTGTGTCAGTGGGCAGCTAAATGTGATTAAACCACAATTGTGTTGTCGGAAATTGTCTTTATATCATGTCATTTTATATCTATCTGTGGGACTTGTTCCACTTCTGTTTATGAGATACACCTGCCTACAAGCTAATCAAATGCAGGCATATACTCTGTCAATTGCATAAAATTAATCCGCTCTAATTGCACATGCTTTACACAATATACTACTTCTTCAGTTTTGTTGCTTGTTGGTCTTAACTCTTACAACATGCAACCATTGAAATGTTCTAAATTGACTGGATGAGCTCCTGAGCATTGACAAAACTTAATTAACTAGGCGAACATATCGGGTGTGTTTGAAACTTGTTTAGTTTGTCATCTGCGATGGGCTAATACTGAGTGCATTGGGTAGTCATTGAGATACAGGTTATGGGTATTGTACAAAACGTAACATGCAGATGAAGTGATAGAAAGCAACGGGCTATGCGTCAGGACATATATACATTAAAAATTTTGGTACTGCTTCTATTCAGTATATTTAATTTTGTTGAACGTAATCGCAAGCATTAGAGCACTGCTATGAATTTATCGTGCATCGATTTGTTGCAATAACTAGGTCAAACATAAGTTATTACCACAAGAAATATTTCGGTATGAAAGAGTCGGTGAATCAATGTTTGGCGATTAGGACAAAGAGAACAAGAATTACTAGATGGGGCATGCAGCATAATATTTGCCATATTACCCACTAAGCAAACTGTCAAAAAGTTTTCAAGTGAGTGAGAAGTGCTAATCGTTTTGTCAGAGAAAAGTTAATATTTTGATCTGCTCGTGCGATTAGACTTCAAACGCTGGTGTGATATGGTTTGACACAAATTAGTACAAAGCGTCTGTGTTGCACAATGCCATCGCTTTGGTGCAATCAAAGCAAATAGTCATGTCACCTGTATTATTCCTCACAATGACATCCCTGCTATAGGGTATGCACACAGTGAACAATAATGATTTGTAAATTGCACATCCTAAGTACCTTAAGTTCAGCTTGTATCCAGGCACAAATGGAGAAAAAGTTTATCTCTATTGCTCTACCCGAATTTTTTGCATATACAACCCATAAAAATTCAGTGAGACGACTGGAAAAATATATGCAATGAGAGGTGTGTGGGACAACCGATGTGTAGCCAATTGTTGATCAAAATAAAAAGTCGCTTGCTGTTTATCATAACGTATGTATTTTCGTTCACGGAGCATTTTCCAGTATCACAAGTAATTATCTTTTTCTGGGAGCAGATATTATGCTCGGTTTTTTATTCATTTCAGCAAATTGTACATAAGGTATCCCTCAAGTCATACGAGTGACTAAAATTTAATATATGCTCGTTTTAATTTGATTTCACGGATGATACCCCTCTTTGCTTATATATCCCAAAGCTTTAAGCTTTTGCCCAAAATATTTATTTCGGGTTATTTTGCAATGCTGCCATTGAGATCAGCTCTCTGGATTAACCGGTTGAGGCTTGTGTGGCTCAAGTCGGTAGATTCATTTCAATCGATTAACCGTACACGCCACAGGACCGATGATTGTTCGCCATGCAAAGTCAATCAAGCCAAAGACGGTTTAATATAGATCCAACAAACAACACACGGGCCGATGATTGTTCGCAATGCAAAGTCAATCAAGCCAAAGACGGTTTAATATAGATCCAACAAACAACACACGGGCCGATGATTGTTCGCAATGCAAAGTCAATCAAGCCAAAGACGGTTGAATAAAGATCCAACAAACAACACACGGGCCGATGATTGGCAGTGTATGGCAGTTGTGTCGACTGGACAGTGGACAATCGGGTCAAAAGCAAACGTCACAGACAACCATCTTAATGCTCACCAGCTTTCCATTATTCTGTAGCATACACAGAAAGTGACAATTTCAATTTCATTGAGCGCGTTTTCAATTGATAAGCACGACGGTTATAGAATATCGCTTCCAGCCTGTATCTCTATCTGTTAATTAGGGAAAGGATAGGTGAGACAATTAAGTTATTACCACAAACCATATTGCCCCACATCGATAAGTAGATTTACTACGTAAGCTAAGGGTTTGAATATGTCTGACCAATGCGTAAGCATGTTTGTCTACTTGCATCGATGCTAGTGAAATGCGTAATGGCAATAGCAAAGGTCGTCCGATTGTTGGTAGCCTATGTGCGATGCTGCATAATGTACCGGCGAGGAAGCATTGCCTGTTATTATGCTACTTCAACATAACGTGGGTTGTAAAGTTTTTGCTGTAGAGTATGGATATGTTGCTTACTTCAGAAACGTCAACGCAGTCATTGAAATAGTAAGTGCCCAGTAAATCTTTAAGCTCCTCCCTTGCATAGGTTTCCGTGATGCTGGAATTTCGAGCCAAACTCATTCATATGAAATAAGATTTCATTTATATAGCCCTGGAGTTTATGCATGAAAGAATATAAAATTCACTGTATTTCGGGAAATACGCGGCACTCCCATACACGACCATAATACAGATGAGAATCGCAATGCAGTGCTGTAGTGCCAGTTAAATCAGAACTTCAACACGTCCGCTGTAAACATACATTCAGGGGTGCATTATATCACGCCGAGGTTGACTAAAGTTAATTTCTTACAACTAAATAAGATATTTGTAAAGTTTCTTGTACTTTCAGGAGATCCTTTAATGTGTACGTTATATGCAGCACTCGTGGCAACGAGGCAAGACAATTGGGGATGTAAATTGCGTTTTGACTCATTGGTTTACTGTCATTTGGAGCCCTTTGAATTTGGTGAATATATTCTTAGGAAGTTGCATGGTTAAAAATAGTTATCCAAATACACGCAATTATTTGTGGAATGTAAGCAATATGTTCCTATACGCCCCCACCAAATGTTAGTTGATTGCCTGCTCACAAGTGAAGAACAGCCTCATGAACATGTAGAAAGCAACCTATGATAGCTCCTAATTTTAATTTTGTTTTCCTGTGACACGTCCGTGATGGTGATGTGCGTTTACATCAATTGCTAGAAATGACAAACTATCTATGGAGTATGATATTTCTTAAGTAACAACTCCAAATAATAATTGTTAGGCACTGTTCTACAGATGCACAGTCGAGTTCACACATCGGTTCAAGGGATCATGGAAGGTGGTTTCGGCATCATCTTGACATAATGCCTGACTGAAGGGGCAATTGTATAAGTCTGCATGTCCGTCATACTATTCAGTTTCTAGCTTTTGTGAATTAATCGTACCTAAAATTGAGTGAACAATATATTTGCGTCCGCCCTTTGAAGAAAAGATCTCTTTGGCGTCTCCTTTCACCTGTCAGCTCGGGACGGGGGTTAAATACATGTTTGTGACGCCTGACGTAGGCAATAGAGCAAACTTAACGATTACTTACCCCAGGCAATATAAATGTCTAAATGGAGGACACCTGAAAGGAATTGGTTCAATGAAATTCTCAATTGCACGGTTCGTGGGCGAGCCACGTCAGATACCTCAATTTTGCCATCAATCGTATAGTGTTATAGCAGAATGGAGGACGATATTACAATTCTTACACGATTGATCAAAGTTGCTACTTATTCAATCGATATTCTATATTTGATTGGTGTATTTAGGGGTCATTCAGGAACTGATCTCCTCAAACCCACCTTAACAGAGGTGTGCCCCTTTTTGATATGAGCAATTTATGCAGGTATTATTACAGCATGAATAAAATTTACATACTTGTAGCTCGCGGTAAGTATTCTAGCATCTAGTGGGTATATAGCTATGTTGAACGCAGTAGTGGCTCAACGCAGCAACTCACCATCAGTAATTGTACGATTCCAAATTTGCTGACAAGCACATAGCAAATATCTGTAGGTAAGGTTCTTGTAAACAGCTATATATTCTTACTGCAAGTTACCAGAAATACATCGAGCGCTAAACAGATCACCCCAGGCTATATGGGGGGTAACTGGCGTACTCTGTTGTTCCCTTGACTTTTGTGTTTTATAGTGATTGTAAATATATTTGCTCCTTAATAAATTCAAATTTGGAATTAAAACTTCCAGTTCAAGGAAACATGCTATCATGCCACACAATTGCATGCTTTATTCATCAATGACGTTATCCCAAACGAATCCAAATAAGCTTGTGTCGTTTCACCGCAGAATTCGTTCCTGTCATTCTGCAACCAATGAAAGACAATAGCTGTTTTTTACCATGATAATGTAAATCCAAGAGACACCCTATAGAGTGACGAATTACCTGATTGTATATATATATATGTCTCGTTCTTTGTATTCAAACGTTTCCTCAACTTCTGCAGTGTACGTCTATAGTCTAGCCCAAATTTTACACCCAATATCAGTAAATGTAAAAACGTCAGTGCTACATCACCTGCTGACATCAGAACCCTAATTGCGTTGCCAAAGCATAGAACCTTCGCTTTACAAAGTAGTAGAAATCGTAATCGTATTGTAGTTCTCTCCGAAGTATTATGTATGCAGCGCTGGATATGTCATCTTTCTGTTTGGTAGAATACTTAGCGACGAGCTTGCTATCTGCAAATATATGCTTGGATCATTTACTTTAATCATGACACTCTGCCTGCAACTGGATGATATATGTAACTGAACAATAAGCCTCATCTGACGATGTTATCAAAATAGCGTAGTTCAAAATCTAATTACAACATACTCAGTGTCTCGAACCGCGATGGAGCCGTTTGAAAGTAACTTGGTATGAGTTTTTCGATTACATCAAAGAATGCCTCCAAGTTTTCCGTTATTCCAACAACAAGGTAAGATTTCTCAACAACATATTTTGCTCTTGCCAATGCTTGTTGCGATTCGGCCGCTGTGCTGCAAAATAGTGACATACATCTCATATTATTTTTACCAGACATTTGCCTGCTCTGCACAGTATATATATATATGGTTGTGTTAATCGTCGAACAGTACTGACTACATTAAAAGTTCTAACACTAAAAAAAACCCTCAAAACCGAATGTCTTACCTTGCGTTCCAACATTGACGGGTATGACCACAGAAAAAGGCTAACTGACTATTTGATATGATGCATTCTGGATTGCGAAGCATGACACATTCACTGAAGGTCTGCAACATACATCGTTATGTTATAAGTAGGATATAAATAGTGTGGACAATGTTTTAGTTGGTCATTTGCTGTATCAGACTTGTGATTTGTCAAATGAATGTGTTTACTTTACCATTTGGAATATAGTCCTATTCTTTGCTGTTTGCGTTTTGCGGGATAAGCCGTATTTTAAGTACGAAAACAGAGATGAAACTCGCTCTATTGGGTCTCTGATGATGTTTATATATGGTATATCAGCAAAACCTAATCTGAAAAACGAAAATGGTTGAAGTATTCTGCACCATATGCGCGCATATTAAGAAACATCGGACTATCAACATTTAAATGCACTTTTAAAGTATGATGCCATTTATATGGCTAAGGTGGCTAAGTTATTATATCAGATATGTACACAGACTGCATCAGTTAATGCAATGAGAATGTTTCTTCCTCAAATAGAACTTGGCATTTGACAGAGACGCGTATAAAATCGCAGTGCTATTGAGTACTTGTTACTTACGCGGAGCAGTTGACATAAGAGAAATGCCGTTCAATCATGGCGGGGGCAGGGAGAGACGATATCCACTCACAAAATTCTCGCTACAATAGCACGATATCACGCAACAATGAGCAACGGATTAACAAAAATACAAACAGTGTTACAGTATTAATTAGGTATATTATAGTGTGCTAGTGTGCAAATGATATAAAACACACCTGCTGATCCGCTGTTCCTCGAAACTTCGTCATGATTTGCGATCTTTTAAATGTGAATCGGTTCCTTTGAGAAAGTTCTTGTATGACACTCAACATAGCGCTGCTTCCACATTTAGGGACCCGGTTGTATATAATACGCACGATGGGCGAGTCTAGTCGAACTGCATGATTCAAAAAGTGCATTGTGTATTTACCATGAAAAGCAGCCAAACTTTGTCGCTGTCTGACCTACATCACTTTACATTTGATTCCATTCGAGCACAGGATCGATATTTATTGATTAATTCGTTAACACACACATGGGTGTATTTTTCCTTCATATTCCTACCCGCATCTCTATAACACCTTCGTGACCCGCTAAGTGACCACCCACTCGCTAACTCGTATCCATTTGATCGTTCCCTCAATCACATGTACCAGACAATTCGACGAGCTGAAGCTCAATTGTTTACTCGTATAATGCCACTTGGACATTTTTGTAATCATTATCATCATCATCATAATCATCATCATCATCATCATCATCATCATCATCAAACAACAACAACAACATCATCATCATCATAACCTCCATAATCATCATCACCACAATCATCATCAACATCATCATCATCATAGTCAGCATCATTATTATCGCCATAATCACCATCATCATCATCAGCAGCAGCAGCAGCATCATCATCATCAGCATCATCAACATCATTATCATAGCCGTAGTCATAATGATCATCATTTTCACCGTAGTCGACTTCTTTGCTGTCGGCGTAATCGATATCAGCATAACAATTATTGTCAATGCATCCACCATTGTCATCAATGCGTCATGGCATTGAACTGCATCGCACTGAGGTACACTTTCTTTGTACCAGTCAGGGGCTTTGTTTCAGATGCTTCATACTAACTATAATCGCGTACACGATCCACTTTGCGTTAAACTTGTACACGGCCATATACGGAAGGGCAATAAATGTCATTTAAAGATATTTTATGGTTTTTTTCTTGGGTGAGTGCATAATAAGACCACGTTTTCAATGATTACAATCAATATCATAATCATAAATGTGAGACGGTTTGTCTGCCATTTAACAGATGGTACTGTTTGACAAGCAGAAGGGGTGTTGAGCTTATTTCTCAAAAACTTGGGTGTCTGTGACAGAGAGAGAGTGTGTGCATGTTTTTAGGCAGAACGCTCATAGAGCGGCCATCTCCTGAACAACCATTGATACTAAACATTCGTTGAGCCATGTGATCTCTCTCCCATACTTCATGGTGTATGCTATGGGTTAGTTTTCACAAGGTAACGTCAATTACAGCTGTTGTCTTATTGTTCACCAGCTTTAAATTTATCCACACAAATGGCTAGAATATAATGAAAGATAATTTAATCCCGAGATCAGGTTCACCTGTGGGTGATGATAAATGAGAGAGTCGGTAATGGACCTCGAACGTTGATGACAGATCCCTGATGTTATTGAACCAAGTCGAACCAAAGTCGAACCAAACCGCCATATGGCGGCGAAAATACGGGGTTTTCTATGTGGACAAAACGCTATATTATGCATTTTTACACATACAATCCATACTTTCATAATTGTTTGAAAAGTTAGTTGTTGGGAGACTCACTTTTTTCATAGACAAGTACCAAATACTAACAAGTTGCAAAGTTGGATTTCGAGCTGGTTACTCCAGAGTCATGGTTGTCTTTTTACTACAAAATAGAGCAACAACGGCTATAGACAGCAAGAAATATTTTCTAGGATTTTTTAAAGATTACTATAGCATTCGATACTATCGATTCATGGGTCATCGAAATATAACTGGTTTCAAGATTATCGTGAGGATCGTAGGCAATTTGTGACACATAACTGTGTAAAACCTAATTAGATGTCCGTTACCTGTGTAGTACCTTAAGGTTTAATTCTCGGCTCATTTTGGTTCATATAAATGATCTTCCTAATGTATCGCGTGTTTTACAGACTAAGACGTTTGCGGAATACACCACACAAATGAATCACATCTAGAGTAAAGTTTTAATGAGGATATATCTATTTGGATGAAGGTAATTAAGTAATGGCTGAATTTTGTACAAAAACTCATGTTGCGAATCAACAAATATCATGCATAAAATCTGAACATGGATAACGGAAATATTGAATTTGTTAATCACACTAGAATTTACGATGTTATTATCGACCGCAAATTGCTACAGAAAAGCCACATTTCAAAGCACGTTATCAAACATTGCTGAGAAAATAATAGGAATACTCAATTTGATCAAATAGTAAGTGAATAAACAAACATTATGGCCTACTATATTATTATTTATCTTTATTTATATTATTGCAATACTATATTGGTAAATGTGGCCACAATCTACATGTATAAGCTGTTTATTTTACAGTGGCACACCATTGGAATGGTACGTCGAGTAGCTGTTGCTGATACTACCAACTTCTTATTTCATAAACTTAGCATGTTAAACATTATCAATCTCCACATATATTGCAATGGGGCTACTTCCATTAACGCTTGATGACCTGTTAACTAAATGTAATGATTCGCTTGCCCGTTCAGTACCAAAATGTATGTATAATAAGCCATCATGAACAACATGTTTTCGACAGCAAACGGTTTCCTATGCTGGTACCTGTTTATTCAACACCATAACTGGGGGGGTTTTTTTTAATGTTTATCGCATTGTAGTTACGACATGGACAGTTTGTAAAAAACGTTAATTTATCATTTGATTAGTGACGGGAAATTGGCCTTTGTTGCACGCACGTTCGTGTTTAAAACACGAAAGAATTTGAAGGAACATATACACTAGTAGTTTCTGCTCCCTTTGACATTGCACAGATATGTTCATACATTTGCTTAACTATGCTTAGATATATATAGATATATATATATAAATGAAACTAGGACTATAGGCTTAATCATTGTTATCACTATATAAACCGTGTGTATAATTCATATCATTACTGGTCAATATGAAGCCTATGCCAGGCGCACAATCCATTCTCTCGCGCGTAAAGAGAAGTGGCGCCCATACACATGTTTAGAATTCTGCGATCGGCGTGGTTTCAAAACACCTATGAGAGTGATAAGAATTTATTTTTGAATATGAAATCGAATAAAATCTTGATATTTGGATCTGCAAACTAACCATTCCTTTGGATGTTTGCACTAATCATGTACTATTTAGATAATCTGCGATATTGTTCGGTTATCTAACACAGCCCAACTCGGGATAAATCCACAATTGATTCACGCATGCGTCTTTCGTAAACGTGCGGAGCCGTTTTGTTTAACACTAAACGTTACCACAACCCACAATGTGGCATGACTATGTTTAAGGGCCATACATCGTTACAATCCGATGCATTTTCATTCCAATCATCACCGTTTTGTTGAAAAGTGTGCGTAAAGGACCAGATGTTTAACACATGGTATACTCCATGACGGTTATTCTGACGTCACTTATTGTCGCGGGAGATGCTGTCAAAGCGTCATGAATATTGTCATGCCAGCAACCATGACTAACAATTTAGAAACAAAACTGATGTTAAATACCGTATATTTATCGTACCAATGATTTTGCGAATCAGAATTTATAAGGATTCATCTTGCTAGTGCCTAAATGATCAAGCTTTGCCAAAAATCGCTGAAACGTTTAATTTCTCCTTTACACTTACTCACTCTACACCGTGATACAACACAATTACATACCTGCCATGGCTCGCGTTACATCGGGAAAGCTACTAGAGTATGTCCTGTTTCCGTCTTCATTGTCAATACTGGCTTGTAGTGTGTATCCGTCACTAACAGTAGATCTATTAGACTTAGCACCAATTGGTTGCACTGACATTATTTCCTCTGGTTGCAGAGATCGGTAGTCCAGGTTCATTTCTGGTGATGGAATATCCCAGCTAAATGAATATATCAAGCTGTGAATAGCACAAAATGTCACCCCTGCCCAAATGGCTATACAGAGTTTACCCATCGTCCATGTGAATATTGAGTGACTAGGCTGGAAGCTGCTGTATACTGGAGCGAGTGGAAGTAATTATGATATCCAAAGAAATATTGACTTATTGTTTTTACCAACACCTTAATGATACCAGGTGCTGTTAATGATGAAAATGCTTAGGTAGGCGGCCCACAGACTCAAATATAATAAGCCCGCGCGGGGGTAATGGGGGTAAATGTACAGAGCAGCGCGCCGCGCAGCGGTTACCAGTGGCGCAAGCGTTGAAATACAAAGCTAGATATGTTTTGCCGACCGCTATCATCATTTACTTGGGTCAGACAGGAAAAGCTTTGAGCCATCGAACATTTCATTTCGAGGGAGAGTTTTTAAAAATTCGACAATCAAAATACCCGACCAATTTCAAAAACCCTCCGAACATAAAAGGTTTTTAAGTGAATAACAAATATGGGCAGAGGTGATTTCACCACCATATACTGCTACAAGAAGTATCATAAGATAGATACGCATTGTTAAACCATTTTGACTAGCACATAATAAGACCTATATCTTTGATGAAGAGACTGGAGATAGAGGGAGATGATTAACGCGTCTACAGAATGCCAGCTCCTGCGAGGCCTTTTTGTCTTCCTCTAAATGAGACCGTTGTGTGTGTGTGGGAATAACCAGACTTATTGATAGCCTACGGAGAATAGGAGATTGACATATCACGTGTTTTTTTATGAACATATCATTTAAAGTACATCCCTGTTGGACGTATGCTCAAACATTGTGGCCGTTGCCATTTCTAGTACAGTGCAGAAATCTGCTGATAGTGTTCCATTGCTAGCTAGAAATGCATTTTCAAATATTTAAAGATATGGCCAAGTTTTAAAGTACTCTCTTAAAGACCGCCTGAGACAGCAATCGCTCTACATTGCAACACTGATCCCTCTTACCACAATATACACAATAGAAAATATGACAAATATTTAATACCTTAATGTAAACGAGCTGTTGCCGCCGGAGGGCGTCTCTCAATGACAAGTCACTTCCAGAAACGAGTTTCCACTCGTGAACCAGCGGTCCAATAGTAAGGTAATGTGTCTGTACTCCTCGGTTTTAACGTATTAATAGAGTACTTTGGTCAAACGAGAATTGCGGTACAATGTGGCTAAGCAACGGTGACAAACCAACAAGCAAGCAGACAGACCTATACCTACCAGGTTATCATAATATAGACACATCTGATAGGCTATAAACGCTGCTAGCTTAGCCAATCGCCAGCTCATACTCACACCGACCCTTGATTGTTTTTGTAGCCAACCACATCCACACTTCCACTTAACTATGACCAACCTGCTTATTCTTCATATTTGTCGGCTGTTCGCCACGAAGAATTGGGAGCCATTTGTTGAGAATGGACCACATACACTCCGCAGACTCCGCCAATGAGATATATGATGACGGCTTCTATAGCTGGTGTTGACTTTGATGCTGATTAGCCGAGCGCTGCATGGGTAGACACGATAAGCATTAGCTTTCTGCTGTCCTAGAAAAGTCTCACATGACTGTCTGGCTTGTCTTGGATTGTCATGTGTTATTGCCGCGATACAATCACCCAATAGAGAGGTAAGATAAGTTAGCATAGGTACTATCTACGAAGAGCGCACTAATGCTACTATATTCTGCAGACCTATTTATGCCTTGCAGGCTCAATGCATAGCTGCCTCGTATGTTTTCGCCGTTCCACTTTATTCTTTACCATTCAATGGAGGCTTATAAAACTGTATTTTAATGACATACAATGTTAATTTGGAGCTCTATCAATAACAGTCAACAGTTTCAACTCTAAATAATTTGGAATGAATCGTATCGATATTGTGAGCTGAGACGGGAATTCTAGACATCAAAAACAAGATGACAAAACGTTGCACTGTCCCCAACTGGTTCCATAAGACGCTGGATGCCCGAAGGTTTAAATTGAATAACTGGAGTCCCGTCCAACGTTAAACAGGCATTGCCACTATGGCGCTCCATCAGGGTTCGAAACTTGTGGCACCAACTGTTCCTTTCACTCGCACTTCCGTTATTTAAGCTCCAGCCATTATTCGGAATAAGAACACGCAAATATCATAGCTCTAAACAAGTCGTTTATAACTATGTGAATGTCGCATGGCGGCTTGGTTATCAACGAGTACAGACATTAGAGACCAAAGGAAAGTCTAATTTCATTAGCAAGGAGATATATATATAATGCAACAGAACTCATCTCCAACCTATTTGTTGACTGCTCATGAATAGATTTAATTATAATCACAAACGCCAGCTTCCAAAGCGAGCAATCTCTGGTGCTAGTGCTTCAGCACGGCTGGTGATCGACGGATGGAAAGGAATATCATAACAGCAACATATCATCGAGTTATATTGGACCTCATTGCTTCATCAATCAATATACAATCGCAAAGTTATCTAGTGTGCGTTGGGCATCTCCATACGTTTAAAGTGTGAGAATGATCATATATGATGCAAGAAAAGTGTCATCGTAATGCAATCGAGTGGCAAAACGCATGCCATGGTTTCATTCTTTATGACTGAGTTCCGTAAGTCACATGTTGCCCAGATTATGCGAGAGCTTTAACCGTACAGTTGAAAGCGTTGTCGCTAAATTAATGCTGTCTATCGCATGAGCCCAACATTTACAAACAGCTTCTATTGGATATACATATATAATATCATATATATATATGCCTGTATATATATAAAGAACCATTTGCCGATCTGACCCATCTACAGATGGGTCTGACCCGTTTACAAATCCGCATATAGGTCGCCCATCTGCAGATGGGCGACCTATCTGCGGATCACTTGATGGACTGAAAACGGTCCATCTGCAGATGGTTCTGACTCATTTAAGGATATTGGATCAATTTAAGTCTGTTTCAGGAAATTCTACTTTTTCTCAAATGTTTATATCATAGCTTGCAGAGTGCCACATAAATCTCATTTTAACTGTGAATAGCCATGTATTTAATCATGAATGTACTTAATCATGATCTTGACTGCGTTACATATATCCGAATACACAATGTTGTTATTGGTAGATTGTACCACAGATATACTTGTCATCGTTATCATCTGGCGTCAGCTCGATAAGCGACAATGGTGTATCGGGGATAGATGTCTATTGGAACTACAAAGTAACAAGCACAATCCAACGACGGAGAAGGCGTCTTGGATACATTGTTACTCCGATTCCGTTTATGCAGTGTCATGTATTCAGCGGAGAATACATGCGATAACTCCTAGAAATAATTTGAATGCTATAGGAGAAACAAAACAATGCAATCACACGTCACGAACGCTCCCGTGCCCCAGCTGGTCTGGAGATTCTGAATATAAGCTCTGTCAATAAACATTATCTTTCACTAAAGTTGCTGAAATGATCGAACAACGTGAACTGGCATATCTGGGTCCACCGCGGATTTTTCACTCTGACAATGGACGCGAATTTGTGAATCAACTTTTGCATTCCCTTGCATCACCTTGCGGATTCACTGTCAGCTGGTGAATTGCCTACATTGCCATATAGCATAGTAATGCGGACACCGTACATTCTCATTTCACTTTAATATGTATATATATATATATATATATATATATATATATAGATATATATATATATATATATATATATATATATATATATATATATATATATATATATATATATATATATATATATATAATATATATATATATATATATATATGTATATATATATATATATATATATATATATATATACATATATATATATATATATATATATATAGATATATATATATATATATATATATATATATATATATATATATATATATATATATATATATATATCTCTCTATATATATATCTCTATATATATATATATATATCTAGATATATATCTATATCCTCTCGACCATTGAACGAACGTACTCTCCCTCTCTCTCTAAATCTCATCTTAATCTCTCCGATTCTCATGTGCGATGAAGCATTTCTCTCTCTCTCTCTCTCATTTAACAAGCCAACGACGGCTGGCCCCAGCAAAATATCTCTCTCTATTCTATATATATCTATATATATATATATATATATATACTCGACCATTGAACGAACGTACGCAATAGAGAATAAATATATTCATTGATTAATCATAATGGCCGATTTCATGTGCGATGAAGCATTTTCTGAGAAGTCATTTAACAAGAGACGACGGCTGGCCCCAGCAAAATATATATATATCTATCTGATATATATAGAATAGATAGATATATATATATATCTATATCTATATATATATATATATATCTATATATATATATATATATATCTCTTATATATATATATATATATATATCTATATATATATATATATATCTCTATCTATCTATATATCCCTATCTATATTTATGTCTATATATATATATATATTCTCTGTCTATATATATATCTCTATATATATCTCTATCTCTCTATATATATATCTCTCTCTCTCTCTCTCTATATATCTCTATCTCTCTCTCTCTCTCTCTCTCTCTCTCTCTATATCTCTCTCTCTCTCTCTCTCTCTCTATATATATATATCTATATCTATCTCTCTCCATTGATCGAACGTACGCAGTACGCAGTAAATATAACTATTCATTGATTAATCATAATGGCCGATTTCATGTGCGATGGTGTATTTTATGAGAAGTCATTTAACAAGCCAACGACAGCTGGCCCCAACAAAATATCGATAAGCGTGAGCGGCAGTTAGATAGGCTATATTAAACATTCATTGTCTTGATCTGCGACGGATCGCTTCTAGATGTTGGAGAAAATGAGATGAAACCTGGTTGATGTTTAGTTCCAAACTGACGTCAGCTCACACGCGCACTCTCTGACGATCACTTCCGTATAAGGCCATTAATGGGGGAACCAATCGGGATGCACGACTTGCCGCTAAAATAAATTGCCACACAAAATCTGCAGTGGCAAGCGAAAGCGTCGTACCGGTTAAGAATTGGGCGCAAAGACAACTGCACGTGCCAGAGTTCAGACCTCTAAGATGACAGTTACAATTATGAGATGTGAATCAAATCCCTGTTGATTTGGGAAAAGTATCATGATTAGGGATGTAACAATAGATTGAAACATCGATGTATTGTGATAGTGACTGTCCCGGTGACGTTCTCTGACACCGTCAACTATCGCTCATAGTGACTATCCCGGTGACGTTCTCTGACACCGTCAACTATCGCTCATAGTGACTGTCCCGGTGACGTTCTCTGACACCGTCAACTATCGCTCATAGTGACTGTCCCGGTGACGTTCTCTGACACCGTCAACTATCGCTCATAGTGACTGTCCCGGTGACGTTCTCTGACACCGTCAACTATCGCTCATAGTGACTGTCCCGGTGACGTTCTCTGACACTGTCAACTATCGCTCATAGTGACTGTCCCGGTGACGTTCTCTGACACTGTCAACTATCGCTCATAGTGACTGTCCCGGTGACGTTCTCTGACACTGTCAACTATCGCTCATAGTGACTGTCCCGGTGACGTTCTCTGACACTGTCAACTATCGCTCATAGTGATATCAACTTTTGGTAGTTTTGATGGCTTTTCTTTCGCTAACCTTAATCATGTTATGTTCCCTCCACTACGTCTCGCCGCAAGTTCAAGCCACATTTTTGTTTCTAGTGGTTTCAAGGCGCATCATGAAGGCAGATATCGACGCACAATTTTGTATTCCTTTGCATAATAAACTACGACGCATAAGCTCTCAATCAATAAATTATTTTCATGAATCCCAGGGATAAAATAAATCAGTGGTGAAACCCGCCCAGAGAATGTCCCTATGTTGTCTGTATAATCCTTTTATTAATTGACTCCCGGTATGGCCGCATCATTGTTAGTGGTCGTATGGCCGCATCATTGTTAGTGGTAGTATGGCTGCATCATTGTTAGTGGTCGTATGGTCGCATCATTGTTAGTGGTAGTATGGCTGCATCATTGTTAGTGGTCGTATGGTCGCATCATTGTTAGTGGTCGTATGGTCGCATCATTGTTAGTGGTCGTATGGTCGCATCATTGTTAGTGGCCGTATGGCCGCTGCATTGTTATTGGTCGTATGGTCGCTTCATTGTTAGTGGTCGTATGGTCGCTTCGTTGTTAGTGGTCGTATGGTCGCTTCATTGTTAGTGGTCGTATGGTCGCTTCATTGTTAGTGGTCGTATGGCCGCTGCATTGTTATTGGTCGTATGGTCGCTTCATTGTTAGTGGCCGTATGGTCGCTTCGTTGTTAGTGGTCGTATGGTCACTTCATTGTTAGTGGTCGTATGGTCGCTTCATTGTTATTGGTCGTATGGTCGCTTCATTGTTAGTGGTCGTATGGTCGCTTCATTGTTAGTGGTCGTATGGTCGCTTCATTGTTAGTGGTCGTATGGTCGCTTCATTGTTAGTGGTCGTACGTTTTGTGTTGTTCCCCAATATTGATTGGCTCTGGTAATGGGTGTTTTATTGTTAGTTGTCGTATGGTCGCTTCATTGTTAGTGGTCGTATGGTCGCTTCATTGTTAGTGGTCGTATGGTCGTATGGCTTCATTGTAAGTGGTTGTATAGTGGCTCGTTAGTGGTTCCGCCGCTTCATTGTTAGTGGTTGTATGGCCGCATCATTGTTAGTGGTCGTATGGCCGCTTCATTGTTAGTGGTCGTATGGTCGCTTCATTGTTAGTGGTTGTATGGCCGCTTCATTGTTAGTGGTTGTATGGCCGCATCATTGTTAGTGGTCGTATGGTCGCTTCATTGTTAGTGGTCGTATGGTCGCTTCATTGTTAGTGGTCGTAAATCCGCTTCATTGTTAGTGGTCGTATGGCCGCTTAATTGTAAGTGGTTGTATAGCCGCTTCATTGTAAGTGGTTGTATAGCCGCTTCATTGTTAGTGGTTGTATGGCCGCATCATTGTTAGTGGTCGTATTATCGCTTCATTGTGAGCGGTCCTATGTTTGTATAGTTCTCCAAAATTTATTGTAATGGCCGCTTCATTGTCCACGTATTAATGGACAACAACTCACAAAGTTCATACAAGGTCATGGCTCTTTCTTGTGGTTATTTGACGCACCGTAAGGGTTCATTGGTTGCTGCTTGCACTTAACCATCTGCATTCAGTAAAATGATAATTCTGCCACATGATCCCATAAATTGACGCGATTCATTAGTTTCTTATGTAAACTGCACGCTTCTCATTTGACAATGGGAAACATTTTACCCCGATTCCTGATCAGTTAAAACAATGATATAAGCGCTGGTGATTTTCGTGGTCAAGCCATGTAGGAGATTGATCGATAAATCGTAACATTCGATTATTTCGAAGCCCATGAGATGGGTGTTAACCTGGGTTATGCTTACGAGGAAGGGTCAGAAAGGCATTCACACCGAGGCTTGACGATAATAATGAATAGAATTACATTTGCATGACCTCCCGTTCATCTGTACACTGATGTACAGCGACGATATCAATATACCTCAAGCCAAATGATAGTATTGCTGGTTTTCTGGGACCATACTCGATGTGTTGAAAAGTTTCTTTTGCATGTCCTGGCCCGCATTGAGGTCTACACAAATTATTTTCCTGAGAGAATAAAACATGAGCAAAGTTATTAACATTTTATTGCTCAATCAAAAGGTAAATGAGTGAATCAGCAGGTACTGGTAGGAATCACCTTTGCTATCAGTTATTCCGGTTTGAATAGCATAGGTGAGCTGTGAAATAACGGACCGTGATTGAAAGGTGGTAACATCATGTACATTTATCCTATCAGCATCTGACCTTCCTCTCGAACTGTAAGCAACTATTATATTTCTATCCATTCATTGGTCACAAGCCTTTCTGAAACATTATATTACTTGGGATTTCTCGCTTTTGACGTTGGCTTTGATAAATATTTTATTAGCTATGCATGACCAGTCAATGAACAGGTCGGCTTCGTGTCCTGGAGTATGGTATATTTCCTTGCTAATGACATCAGCCCTGTCCTTTGTCTTGAATGTCAGTCCGCGCCTGTCATAGCCCTCCATATCAATGCAATGCATTTCAAATCATTTAATTTTGAAACCACCAACCGCCAACCTGTCAACCTGTCACTGACATAATCCATACAACTGTCTTAGACTTAGACATTGATTTTATATATATCGATATCAGCATTGTACACATGTGTACGGATCAACTCGAGGTCATGCAAAGATAATGCTCGTCAGTATAGAGGTCATACCCGGCTATAGAAGCCTCACTGACTATCCCTCGTAAACCTCCCCAGTTTAAACACATATAAATATTATATATATATATATATATATATATATATATATATATATATATATATATATATATATAGATATATATATATATATATATATATATATATATATATATAATATATATATAATATATATATATATATATATATAATATATCTATATATATATATATATATATATATATATATAATATATATCTATATATATATATATATATATCTCTCTATCTATATCTATATCTATATATATCTCTATATATATATATATATATATATATCTATATATATATATATATATATATCTATATATATATTGCGAATAATGTCAACTTAAGCGAGCATGTGTAAGAATATTATCATTTTACTGAATGCCGGTGGTTGAAGCGCTCATTGTGAAATACAATCAATTAGCGATGACAATGTCAAACAACAATGAAGCGAAAATCAACATAGGGAAAACATAGACAGCATTGGGCCACTCCCTCGAACGGTTTCACCAACCTCTACAACGAAGCACTCATACGAGAGACAACCAATACAGGGAGAATATAGACAGCATAGGGCCACAAACAATGACGCGCTCAATACAAGAGCCAACCAATACAGGTATGATAAAGACAACATAGGGCCACAAACAATGACGCGCTCAATACAAGAGCCAACCTATAGAGGTATGATAAAGACAGCATAGGACCACAAACAATAACGCGCTCATTACGAGAGTCAACCAATACAGGTATGATATAGACAACATAGGGCCACAAACAATAAAGCGCTCATTACGACAGCCAACCAATACAGGTATGATATAGACAACATAGGGCCACAAACAATAAAGCGCTCATTACGAGAGCAAATCAACACAGGGACAACTTCAACATTTTAGGGCCACAAACAATGAAGCGGCAGTAACGAAAGCCAATTAATAACATCATAGCATATATTCCGTCTTTTGGATTCCCAAGAAAAATTAATTGATTGAGAGCTTACACGTCGCAGTTCTTTATGCATTTGAACCAAATATTTGTCGTCAATACGCGCTTTTGACGCTTTGAGAACAGCTTAAAATGGCGGCGTGGCACACAGCACATATTTACATATTTCATCACATCTGAATTCCACCAAATATGTTCGCTGCGGCGCGTAACGTCATCACGTTCAATTATTTTGGATGTCCAACTGCCTCGACAATGAGTAAAATCGCTGCTTGACAAAATTGTAAAAATCGTACTCGTGTTGAAGTTTTTCTTCTAGAATTCGTCGTGCAGCATCTGTTATTTCCTCCTTCTTCCGTGATGAATACTGTGCGCTGAGTTCAGAACCTGCAAAATACACACGTGTAGAAACAGTTAACTGCGTCTGTTTCAAGTTCTGTCCAGTCGCTGTATCTCAATGCAACAATGCTTGAAAGAAAAGTCCAGGCTTGACTACGACTTACTCTGTTCCTTATAAACTGATGAAGCTGATGAATAGAAATTCGGCAGAATCCGTTCAAGAACTCGAAAAAATGTTCCCATGTCTTCGTGTAATCCCACCACTAGGTAAGATGTTTCAACTGCCCTCTTGGCTTCGGCCAGCGCCTCCTTGGATTCCTGCTTGTTTCTGCAGAGCGTTTGCACATTGAATGTGGGTCAGTTCATCAGCAGCATGTCAAGTATACTTTTGTTTCATCAAATATTCAACGAATGCGGTGGGGCTCGATAATGTCGACTTACCGGGCGTTCCAACATGTACTGGTATGGCCACAGAAAAAGCCTAACTGCTTATTTGCCTTGATGCAACTCTCGTCACGTCTCATAACACACTCACTGAACGTCTAGAACAAATGGAGCTCGTGTATGAAACATGGTGTTATACAGGTTGTTACTAAAATACAAATATTGCATGCGATTAACTGAGTGAGCCCTGTCTGTCGTTCGATATTTGCCCCAGACAGACAGACAGATCAGACAGACAGATCAGTCAGATCAGACAGACCGATCAGTCAGATCAGACAGACAGATCAGTCAGATCAGACAGACAGATCAGACAGACAGATCATACACAGATCAGTCAGACAGATCAGACAGATCAGACAGATCAGACAGACAGATCAGACAGATCAGACAGACAGATCATACACAGATCAGTCAGACAGACAGATCAGACAGACAGATCAGACAGACAGATCATACACAGATCAGTCAGACAGATCAGACAGACAGATCAGACAGATCAGGCAGATCAGGCAGACAGATCATACACAGGTCAGTCAGACAGACAGATCAGACAGACAGATCAGGCAGACAGATTATACACAGATCAGACAGACAACTCAGACAGACAGATCAGACAGATTATTGCATTTTAGGCAGTAATGCTTGGAGATTATGTAAGTATGGTTTCCCATGATGAAGTCCGTTTACCTTAGCGTATCTGCGCTTGGTGGCTGTGGTCTGGTTGTGGAGGGAGAAACCATATTTTGCGTAAGAAAAAAAGGAATTGGCCCTTTCTATAGGGTCTCGAATGAGATTAATATATCGAATGCCCGGGAATCCTAATCTGTAAAATCAAAGAAGAGCGTACGGTTTGCGTTAGCCTACTTGAATGATCCCATTAATGTTGTCGATTGGCACAAAAGCAAGCAATTGTTGTATATATAATGAACGACTTCCAAAAGTCAGATATTGCCGATATTAGGCGAAGACATATTTAGATCTAAATTCGCTGTACACTCACTTTGAGCAGTTGACGTAGCCAAAATGTCGTTCAATCAAAGCCGGTGCCGGCAGCGACACAAGCCACTCGCAGAAGCCCACCTTCAACATGGAACACAGCTTCAATAAAAGAGTGAGGCTGACAACAAATTGCTGAGACATCAGATGCAAACAGAGAACGATTAGAATGGGGTAAGGTAAGGTGGGTGAGAAGAAAGTGGAGCAGGAAGTCAGGGGACCAATAGAGGGGAATGGGAGGGAGGAGGGGGTGGAGCAGGAAGTCAGGGGACCAATACCAGGAAGTAGGGGACCAATAGAGGGGAATGGGAGGGAGGAGGGGGTGGAGCAGGAAGTCAGGGGACCAATAGAGGGGAATGGAAGGGACAAGGGGGTGGAGCAGGAAGTCAGGGAACCAACAGAGGGGAATGGAAGGGACAAGGGGTGGAGCAGGAAGTCAGGGAACCAACAGAGGGAAATGGGAGGGAGGAGGGGGTGGAGCTAGAAGTCAGGGAACCAACAGAGGGGAATGGGAGGGAGGAGGGGGTGGAGGAGGAAGCCAGGGGACCAACAGAGGGGAATGGGAGGGAGAGTTGGGTTTCAGGTACACGAGGTTGTAACAAACAGTTTATAACAAAGTAAATGAACACGCCAACTATAAACATCGCGGTATTAGTCAGAGCATCTATTGTAAAATCACAAGGACGCGATCAATTCTGGGACGCGGTCGCCTCGACCAATCAAAACTCTTCAGCATAAGCTGCAAGGCGCAGGTCCCCAAGACGATGGATCAACAGTCCCATTTGTTCTTGTTGTTGATTTTATGGAAGCGCCACCTGACGATGGGCACGTGGTTCACTCATTAACATATTCACCTCGTCGCTACTTGGAGTAAGCCCTCTTAGCGTAGCTATAGGCTCTTTTGTTAGTTAAGAGTAACCAATAGTAGGAAGGATTCATTTTAGCAGCAATATTTACGGATGTAAAAAGAAACCACCATACGCACCTGCTCGGAGTGGCCCGATTGAAACTGGTTGTATATCTTTGACCTTCCCATGGTGAAATTGTGGATTCTCGACATGGACGCGGTCACACTCAGCATGGCGCTGCTACCGCACTTAGGAACACGGTTGTATATGATTCGCTTGATGGTAGAGGCTGGATGACCTGTATCAGGGGCTGGATGACCTGTATCAGGGGATGGCTGACCTGTATCAGCATATATCTCTCTGTGCTTAACATGTGTAATATAATATGATATATACACATGATGAGGGCCATAACCTAACAGTAGTATTAGAACAAAACCGCAGGGTAAAAGTTTCAAACCTACTGACAATATTTCTCCCAGACGATTCCTCTTGCAATCTTCAAATATAATTCACATCATCGTCTCATTAAACCATTAACACTAATGCATGTTATTGCAGCAAGACAAATAATGTCAATTTTCCGCTTCGCATTACCTCTTTATGGTGTACACTATTACTAAGTATCTACACCACACGCAATAGTATATATATCTACACCACACGCAATATATATATATATATATATATATATATATATATATATATATATATATATATAGATATATATATATATATATATATAGATATATATATATATATATATATATATATATATATATATATATATATATATATATATATATATATATATATATATATATATATATATATATATATCTATGATCGTTACAGACCGACACTCATATCAGTGAAGATGTGTGACAGGCCGATACTCGCATACAATAAATGGTATTTATATATCACATATTGACCGAGCTTGAATATAGGTTCTGGTGCGCTATATATGGTAGTTACAGACCGATACTCAAAATCAATGAAGGGGAGTAACAGTCCGATATTCACAAGCAGTGATATCAATGGTAGTTAACCGAGCTTGAAAGTGAATTATTGAAACTGGCAGTTGTGGAGTATATATATATATATAGTGAATTGCAGTTACAGACAGACACTCACAAGCAGTGATTAGCAGTTAGCGACCGTAACTCATAGGCAGTGAATGGTAGTTACAGACCAACATTCACAAGCAAAGAAGGAGAGTTACTGACGGATACTCGCATGTAGTGAAGGGGAGTTACAGACCGATGCTCGCACGCAGTTACGGGGAGTAATAGACCGACACTCATAAGTAGTGAAATTGAATTATAGACCGATACACACAGACAGTGAAGATGAGATATCGACGGATACTCAAAATAATTGATGACCGATATACGCATGCAATGGCAGTGAGTTATGGACCGATACACACAATTAGTGATGGGGAGTTACCGACCGATACTTGCATGCAGTAAAATGGGGTTATAGACGGATACTCACAAGCAGTGCACTAGGTTTATAGACTGATATACACAAACAGTGATGGGGAGTTTCAGAGCGATATGCGCAAGCAGTGATGGCGAGTTATAGACCGATACTCACACGTAGTGAAGAGGAATTACAGAGTGATAGTTACAAGCCGTGAAGTGGAGCTAAAGATCGATAGTGGTGTGGGGAATTAACCGATACTCCGATACCCAGAAGCAGTGATGGCGAGTTACAGTCCGATACTCACAAGCAATGACGGCGAGTTATTGACCGATACTCACAAGCAATGACGGCGAGTTATTGACCGATATTCATAAGTAGTGAAGTAGAGTTATAGACCGATAATCACAGGCAGTCTACATATCAGACTTTGACCGTCTGTGTGTGTGTGTCTTTGTGTATGTGTATTCATTTGTATGTAATTCAAAGAACGGAATATGTTCATTGCAACTTTATTGGCCGCTACTTTGATGGCATAGCTGCCGTTGCAGTAATAGTTCCCACGAACGGAATCTGTAATTCTTCTGAAGACATTTATATACATTGGATATCACATTCAAGATGTTTTCACAAATTTTGATCCAACATATCAATGGATAACATTGTAGCTGCGATAATTTTGCGAATCACAAGGCACCGTTGGTACGTTCTTTCTGACCTATATTGCCGCAAACCCGCAAGTATCATATGACAAGCATTCCGAATCACCCTGTCGTCTTTTTCATTTGAGAAATACTCTTTGAGCTTGGTTGCATAGCTGATATCAACCCCAGCCTACTGATGCAAACGAAACGTAAAGGGTTTCTCCAAAATGCAGGTTGTGGTAATGGTGTCTAATTGTCCAGCAAAAGAAAATCTGGTGGTAAGCGTCAGGAATTTCTTCACAACGTAACCGCAAGACGAGGCATGATATCATGATGGGACGGAAGACAGCAACTAGGCATCTTCTCGGTTCTTTGACAAATAGGGAAGATGCTTCTCTGGTGAGGGAGCGGTGGGCTAGTTAGGGTTGGGATGGTAACCTTGTAACAGCCAGACATTGGTACCGTGTTCATTCTATTTGTACCGATTGGTTGAATTTTTAATGAAACGCGCAGATGGTAGCTAATGACCAAAGCAATTCGTCTTGTTCCACCACCAATCCACTAACTCCATGGGCTATATAGATGTAATTGGTCATATTTGTTGATCTGTTGGAAAAACGGGTTATCTATACGATTATAGCTAGATTATTGCTAGATCGACAGATATTTCTTAAACCAGACATGACATTTCGCTTTCACAGTCCTGACAATGGATTTCACATTATAACCTATGACTTAAAGTTTGCTTGTATCAATATGTAGTTCTCAAATTATACTGACCACAATGCTTATACAACTAGCGTGACAGAGAGACGGAGTGCATCCGACCGACGATGCTTAAGTCTCGTTCCATTGAGTCTTTAATAGCAGCTAATTAGCTTCCTCCTCGCCCGTGTTTTTCGCCCTCTGGCGCTCTCTCTGTTCGCCTACCTCACGCGCCCTTTTCCTGCCTCCGAGACAATTGCCTCGATACGGGGGCCTTTATTAAAACGTCAACGCTTAGTCATAGCCGCGGACAACAAGGCTGTTTCACACGCTCTGAACTCAGGTCGTTCCAGGTCAGCTTACAATTTACATACAGCGTTTGTTGCGAGGTTTGCGGCTGGTAGAAGCAACTTACAGCTGCTCTATTCGCGCCTCTTGGACCTCCGCAATCTCTGTCTATATCACTTGTACACCTTGCTTAACGTATGGAATCTCGCATAACAGCTTCTTCTTTGTCATTGCTCCTTAATGTTCTTAATGTTGTTAAGCCATTTAATGCTTGCCCTCGCTCTGTGCAGCGGGGTTCTTGAACTTCCTTAAGCCCAATAAAGCGTGTGAATACACCGCCCTTCCTTCTCGGTTTCCTTTTGTGGTTTGAGGATAATTATCAAGCTAGCTTCCTGGTTTCGATCGTATGACACGATTGTTATATAAACGTATTAAATAGACTTTTCAAAGTTAGCTATAATCGTCCGCTATAAGCATCCTGACAGCTACAGTAATCTTTAACATCAGCGGACTCGGCCGGATGCAGCTTGAATAAATTATCAAGCGAACACATCATAGAACAGCGTAGTCATGGTGATTATGGTGTGGGCGAACAGGAACAACAGTTCCACTCATGACCTTACATATATATATACATATATAAATAAATACCAATATATATATATATACATATATATATATATGTAAATATGTATATATATATATATATATATATATATATATATATATATATATAGAGACAAAATACCAATATATATAGATACAGAGATATATATATGTAAATAGGTAAATATATATAGAGAGAGAAAGATAGAGAGATATATATATACAAAAGAGAGATAGATATATACATAAAATTATTCATATATAGAAAATATATATATAGATATATATATATACAATACATATATATATATAAATGTATATATATATATATAAATGTATGTATATATATATATATATATATATCTATATATATATATATATATATATATATATATATATATATATATATATCTATATATATATATATATATATATATATATATATATATATATTATGCATCGACCATTGGGAAACTTTTGGCGGGAAAAGACCACTGGGGGTCTTGTCTCCCGAATGTTGATTCAGTCTATAAAATAGACGGCTTGACCGTCGCGGGACACCAAAACATATACATTTTAAACCGCTAATAGAAGAGGTGATTCCATTAAACATAATTATATACATATATAAATATGTATATATACACCATACCTCGCTCAGTTTCTCGTAGGTCATCATCAAGAATAGGTTCATCTGGAATCACATCAAGACACATTCAGCCCCCATACACTACGCCTCTCGCTTCATACAACGATACACTGCATCCAGTGCAAACTATTCCCCAACTTCATGGTTTACAAGCTAAAATGACCAATACCAATCCTTCAATGTTCAATGCTAGAGCCACGACATCATATTTGTCGACATGATCCATGTCATACGACCAATCCTCACCAGAAAATTGTTTAACCATAGAAACAGTGGCGAATTTACACACTAACCCAGTAAGTCAGTAATCATTATCCGCGTCTGCGTGGAGAGTAATAACAGTATGGAGAGCCGAGGACAGAGCAAGTGTATAGGACCTGTAGGCAAGTGTTCCTGGGGAGGGAGGACATGGCGAGTGTATAGGACCTGTAGTCATGTGTTCCTGGGGAGGGAGGACATGGCGAGTGTATAGGACCTGTAGTCATGTGCTCCTGGCGAGGGAGGACATGGCGAGTGTATAGGACCTGTAGTCATGTGCTCCTGGGGAGAGAGGACAGAGCGAGTGTATAGGACCTGTAGTCATGTGCTCCTGGCGAGGGTTAATCACAATAACTCCACATCGCATTTCACCTTCACTGATTGTAAGAAAGTAATTTAAATACCTTCGTTCTCTCTCGATTCAGCTTCCAATTTGACGACGGGTGAGCTGTTATCCATTGGCTGGTCAGACTGCGGAGCGTTCTCCATGAAGGCATCGTCCGGAAAGTGAGACTCTGAGCTATCTTGCGGCTGAGAGGTAGCTGGAGATGTTACCTGGTCTAACGCTTTGTCAGTATGGACGAATAATAGTATAGCAACCAATATCAAACCAATCAGATATGCTATTCGAACTTCATAGCATTTCAATCGATCTTGCAGGTGCCGAAGACAAGTCATGGTTTTAGCACGATGGAGAGAAGGGAAACACAAACACGCCCAACAATCCGAGTCCGTTTCTTCAATAGCCAAGTCGCCTCACATGTCTTTAACTAAAACTGCTGGCAAAGCCTGCCTTTAATAGCTTACCTTGTATTTAGCTATTTGGACGATAGTGTTACGTAAGTCTCGGGCGTTCCGTCACCACGTCTCCTGTGACTGGGTTTTATGTGACGTCATGAACATTGTTGTGGTCCACAACGAATTGGCACCACAACATGCGCTTTAATAGATTTGCTGCATGATAATATGTTTACCTAATATAGTCAGTTAAAGAGACCAGTTGTGTGTCTGCATCTCTCGCCGACTGTGTGATTAACGGTACCGCTCAGTGTGAAACAACAAATCGGTGTGATGTAGAATGTGTGCCTCGCTCAAAAAAAATCACTCGTCCGGTTGGACAAGTCACTTGTCCGGCTAGCTCCGGTGTAACGGTAACATGAATTTATACCGTTACGAAGTTTCATTAAACACAAGTCGGCGATATCTCGTTGGGGCTATATCTCGCGAAGGGCTATATTTCGCACCTAGAAAATAACATATATCAAGAGCCTTTACAAAAAATAGACCTTTCGCTCCAAAAAACTTACCACCACTCGACGCTATTCTTCAATAAATGCCATCGATATATCGTTTCCGAACAAATCGCGATACGAAGTCTGCCATTTTGGAAACTATTAATTCTCGCGATTTCCCGCATTGCCTTAGCATCCCAAGTGGGGGGCACTTACCCTAACTCGGATAGGGGTGTGCCGCGGGACCTCGAAATCCCGTACCCGTTGAACTCGTTGAGAATGAGAAAAAGTATACTCCATCGTTCAAGGTATTATGCGATTGTCTAACCCGTCGTATATGTCGAGATGTCGAAAAAACCACCCCCTTCGTGCGGCACATGTATACTATCTCTTTACACTTAAGTACCCCCACCCCCGGACTTAGCATTAGACTTCGTCATTCTGCGCATGGGCAATGCATGTGGTCTTGAACTTGTAAACAAACATGTTGCTGTGTTTCTGACTTTTTACCGCTTCCCAAATTGATCGAACTATAAATAATCACCATGGATGAAATCCCCCGCCGAGAAGGGATAAAAATCGTCCGTAAAACATCATTGCATTCTATAACTCCATCACTTGTGTATGTTTTGTGCTTGGTAGTTGTCTGAATCGATCTAAAAATATTCGCGTTGCGTTGTTTCGAAAAACGGTAAGACATCTACTCAGACGTCTTGTAGGGCTATTGTCCGGCATGACATATCACTTGTCCCGGACAAGCGGACAACCATTGGTGCCGAACCCTGACCCATTCCAAGCATTGCATCCAGAGCAGTAGCTAACAACGTGTAGCAAAATGTTTCCCCGCCCCAGTCTTTCAATACCACGCCGTGTAATTGTTGCGCGTAATCGAGGGCTTCCGTTGGAGTCATTTCCATGTTAAGTAAGAGAATATACTTAAGTTCTGGTGGAAAGAGGTGTAAAACGGAGCGTACCAAAACAAATATGGCGCCGAATCTTCGGAAATGTGACACTGACCAATGAGAGACAATGACTTAAAAGTACCCGAGAGTGACCGAGAGACATGGCTATCTGATTGGATTGGAATCTGGGATGCTAGTCTAGTTCAAGAAGTCTTCTTAGCCTAGACTCTTGGCGCGACTATTGAATATCATTAACATGTAAACAGGGCCCGCAGCCAAGGAGCTAGGGGACCTTGACTAATGGTCAACACCATCTGCGCAGCTTTGGAACCTTGGTCTAGGGAAGCTGAGGGCGTACAATAAAATAGCCTTTGATTTGTAGCGGAAGTTCGATGGTGGAGTCCGATGGCTGTTGGCCATTTCCAGACCGGATTCGACCAGGATATCAGCTGTGCTTACTCGGGATCTTTCTCGTTTAAAATTAGTGAATTCTCTCACGGTAATACGCTGGAAAAAATTTGGTACGATTTCCCTTACCCACGGATTATCCGGAGATATATTGTCCGATGGATCATAGCTAAATAAATTTAAACTCAACTGCTGCGTTACAACCAGAATATCATTAAAGTCCACACGCCTAATGGTGTGGTTCAGTACTTTGCTCGTCGAGAAAGTCCTCCAGCTTACAGATTGATATCCAACTACTGCCAAGATGGAAGAAGGAGAGTTTACACACGTATCAGACCGGCAACATGATTGGTAAACAAACGGTCATTTTCGACAAAATGATGGACAGCTCTACTCCAGAGGATGTGTCAGTGATGAAAAATAATTGCCTGATTGATCAGATATTTAACGACGTAGACAGTGCAGGGCAACAGGCAATTAGAGTATTTGAGCAGAGGACACTGATCGCTTCAAAAGGGGTTTTCAACAACTTTTTAATGCCTCATCTGAATATGCGATTCGAGCATGGTCAGCATTGCCCTTAAACGCGACCTAGACATGTTAGAAAGAATGAAAAGGCGAGCTAACTCGTTGGGCATTTTGTAGTTATTTTTTTGAAAACTATTGGAATCGCGGTCACTTGGCCTTGGTCATCTATCTATCCCCGTACAGTTTTCGGTGGCCGGCTCGGTAAATCTTGGTAAATGTAGACGTGTGCCGGATAATATCTGATTCGCTTGGCTTACACGTTCTACGCCAAGACGGCTCACAGCTGTTGCCCTGCACTGTCTACGTCGTAATGTTTATCATAAAATCGCATGGAACTTTAGGGGCGCGGTCGCCTCGACCAATAAGATGTCTCCATTTCTTCACCATAAGCATCAGTCCCACGAGCTTTTATTGATTTTATGACAACGCCCCCTAACGGTAAGCTTGGTGGAAATGCTCAAACCAAGTCAGTCAGATTGAGCTATAAGGTATTTGGTTCTAGCTCGCACGCTATGAAGCTGTAGCGCACCGTATGGTTACTCGTCGTATGGTCATGAGCGATGCATGCTTGTTAGTCCCTGTAGAGAATCCACGCTTGCTAATTCCTCAGCCATGTCACCAATGCTTTCTAAATGCTATTAATATCAAAGTCAATTGTATAACACATTAGTGTTGGTGTGCGTTAAACCCTGTACTTACTTATTTCCTTACACCTTCGGGCTCTGATCTCTGTCACATTATGATTACAACGCGAGTTTGTCATCATAACGTTATATCATTCTTGTCATAGCGTTTACTTATCTTACGAGGTCGACTGGGCGACAATAACCATTCAATGAACACGAAACTGCACAAAACAATCTGAACCAATAATAGTAATGACGAGGCAGCGGAAACATACGGGCGACTGTGACCTATCCAACCATTTGCACCAGATCCTGGCTATACCATTAAAATGGTTGGTTACCAATGTACTGATGGATTTCACTCATCAACGCGACACCAACAATCCCCCTCACCGTGTCGCTTTCTCCCCCGTCAGGTATCTTATAACGATGGAATACACCTGTGCGAGTTAGTACTTGAACGAATGACGCATAACCGCTTATTCGATTTGATTTGGTGGGTAAAGAGACGGCAAAGAATCGCTGTCATGACTACATTGTGCGTCGCAAGCGTCGTCTGTTAGTGGTAATCAGAAGTTCTCGTTTTCACCGCCTGCCTTTAGATGTGAGCCAATTTAGTCCTCCATGACGTCTTGTTTAGATCACAGTCCGACGGGGACCAGGGCCTACTCAGCTCCATTACCCGGCAACACTACACCTCCGTGTTACCCAATGACTGGGCCGTCGGCGACGACGCCAAGATATAGCTTGTATTGGATGATGTGTTTTTTATTATAGCGGTAAGAGTTCATTATGCCTAATCTTGCAATGGCCGTTTGTTCTCAAGGTGCTCCCCAGGTATGTCTCCCATACATATCAGAAGTGTACATAAACGTCC
The DNA here is from genome assembly GCA_034190875.2 of Urechis unicinctus. Taxonomy (NCBI): domain Eukaryota; kingdom Metazoa; phylum Annelida; class Polychaeta; order Xenopneusta; family Urechidae; genus Urechis; species Urechis unicinctus. The sequence goes on along the minus strand of CM067353.1, from coordinate 76,235,953 downwards.
CAATTGGCTTGTGTTTTATCTCAGGAAAGGGAGCATGGATAACAAAACATTACCTGTGGTAACTCGACGTTTGACAACATCAGCTTCTCGTGTATCCAGGTGCGCCATGATTTTCGAGAATCATCACTGAATTACAGGCAGCCAGGATATGTGCTACACTCATGACACACACACACACACACACACACACACACACACACACACACACACACACACACACACACACACACACACACACACACACACACACACACACACACACACACACACACACACACACACACACACACACACACACACACACAAACAAACAAAGGATTACCGATATAAATAAAATAAGTATTTGTATACATCTTTAGGCATAAACTTGTACGTTTACGCTTTGGAATATGCACCATGAGACGGCAGACGCCAGATATGACCTCTTGCGTGTGTGACTGCTGCTTTGGCCAGTCCATCCTGTCATCGAATGAACATTCGGAAAGCGATACTCCCTTCCAAAGTATCAGAGGCCGTATTCATAAAGATACATTAGTAAGCTGAGCTAGGGTGGTGACTTAGGTTCGCAAGCTCAATCTCGAAAATGGCTGTCCAACAGTAATGTCTGCAGGAAAATGACCATACATATATGAAATAGAGCATGCAAGTTCTTCAAATGAACTAAAACTTAACCGGTCGTTGGTAATTTACAGCCCACATAGTTCTTAATCAAACAATTTAGCGGGCAATTCTTCACAAACAATTGGGTCGTTTTGTGCAGGCTGTTGTTTCCTAGTTAGCGAGGCAGCTTGCAGGGGATCCGAATCAGGAGTGGTCTGTGAGATTCTCAGAAAGGGTGGGAGTTTCCGAAGCCATAAAATAATTATACATAATTTGTCATATTTTTTATGAATTTCTTCAACTTCATAAATAAAATCAGCGGCACCAGAATTCACATTTCATATTACTGAATTTAGAGAAAGCAGGCACCAAGCCCACAAGTCTATGGATCCAACACATGATAACAGTGACGATATTAAAAGTGCCCGCGTAGCATTGTGCGTAAAAGAGCTGCAGACAAAAGGCAAGGTTTTTTTGGCGATAAATATTCCGACTAATGCGTCAAAGACAAAGACACCTCATAGACGAATGACGTGCAGTGACCCGGTTAGGCGCGAATTTCCAACGGACTGTCAAACAAAAAAATCAGTAGGTCTAAGGTCCTAACGGGTGGACGAGATTGAGGAGATACAATGTTATCAGTGCAAACATCTTTGACGGAATAATCTGGCACTCGTGTGTTTGGGTGGATATACTGTGATCGTACCTACGAGTATTAGACCTAATTAGTGTTAGAACCGTCTCTAAAAGCACCAATGCTTCATCTAGCCCTACAAAACGTCCGAGACTCTCGAGAGCTATATGTTTATATTGATTACCGTTCGACCGGGGCTATGCTTCTTCGTGCCTTTGTCAGTTGGTGGTCACATCCATGGATAACAAAGCCGTTGTTTGGAGTACAGCGGAATAAGTGTAATTGAAACTCAAGGCCAATGGTAGCTCTACAAGACGTCTGAGTATTCATTTTACCGTTCGACCGGAGCAAGGCCAATGCCAATGGCTACCCCATGTTATATTAAATAATACCTTACAGTCTGATTGAATTAAGGTGAGTAATAAACTCCTAGACAACCATGGTAAAGGATATTTAATTTTTGCTCTGACAAACGATAACACTGGTCGACATTCATTTCCCTAAATAGGTCATTCTTCGCCACTTTCTGTCTAACGAACACTAAAAACTTATCTTTTCTCTTAAGAAACAAATTGCAATGGCAGTTGTGTCTGGGTGAATTAATAAGATAGCCGTCAATCTGTTTTGACTGCTTGCCAGCATTGAGATTGCCAAGACAAGATATACTTATTTTTTTTATGAATACGGCCCGAGGCGGAGTTAGCCGAGGCAGTCTGAGATCGCAGTCTCAGCTTGAATCTAATTTCAAGAGAGTTTCTTTTGAATACGGACCCAGGACTCTATGAACAGCTTTGGAAACGACAATAATGTAGCCCCAAACCACTGCCCCCCCCCCCCCCCCCCCCCCCCCCCCCCCACCACACACACCTCAAAGGCGAGTCAGTGACTGAGATAGAAGAAACGATGATTTCTAGGGTATCAGGTACGTTATGACGACTGCTATGGACAGATGTATTGTGATTCCTTACGGCTGAACCTGTTTTCACGAGAAAAGACATGATTCCTCATAACGCAAACTTTATTCCAACCCCTTGGTTGTGTGTCACATTGTTCGTGGCTATGTTATCAGAAGTTCTCGTTTTCACCGCCTGCCTTTAGATGTGAGCCAATTTAGTCCTCCATGACGTCTTGTTTAGATCACAGTCCGACGGGGACCAGGGCCTACTCAGCTCCATTACCCGGCAACACAACACCTCCGTGTTACCCAATGACTGGGCCGTCGGCGACGACGCCAAGATATAGCTTGCATTGGATGATGTGTTTTTTATTATAGCGGTAAGAGTTCATTATGCCTAATCTTGCAATGACCGTTTGTTCTCAAGGTGCTCCCCAGGTATGTCTCCCATACATATCAGAAGTGTACATAAACGTCCCAATTGGCTTGTGTTTTATCTCAGGAAAGGGAGCATGGATAACAAAACATTACCTGTGGTAACTCGACGTTTGACAACATCAGCTTCTCGTGTATCCAGGTGCGCCATGATTTTCGAGAACCATCACTGAATTACAGGCAGCCAGGATATGTGCTACACTCATGACACACACACACACACACACACACACACACACACACACACACACACACACACACACACACACACACACACACACACACACACACACACATACACACACGCATATATATGTAAATATATATATATATATATATATATATATATATATATATATATATATATATATATATATATTCATATTTACATATATATGTGTATATATATTTATGTTCATTTACATATATTTCTACGCATCCAATGTCAAAGCTGCGAGGTCGCTGAAGTCCATACCAGTCAGCCGTCGCAGGAGCTGGGTGCTGGCCTGTATGATCTTCTGGGGTATACCCATAACCCTTTTTCATGATTAGTAACTCAACAATCAGTTTATTGTATTTATTCACCAAATCTACCAATGAGAAAGGATCTCATGTGGAAGTGAATAGATTGGGTTCGTGGCATTTCTAACCAAATCTTGACATCTTTCTTCATGGTTGCCACCTCGACAAATGACAGGGGCTGCTTAAGCACGATCTGCTAATCGGCAACAGCCGTGAGATATATAACATCAACAGAAATGGCGAGTAGGAAACAGTTCTTGTGGAGGAACAAGCAACCGGTGTTAGCCAACTATGACGTGGTTTATGACATGATTGGTTTGTATGTATACATTGAGCAGGCGGGTATGTATACAGGAGGTCAATACTTACGTGGTTGTCGGGAAGCAAGAATTGTATGAAATCACGTTGTGTTTTGAACAACCTTTCAAGAGTGCGACCCTTATCACGCGGCTGTAACCGGGCAAGTGGGGTTGTTATGGAAGGCAACGCTGTGTGAGGTTATTTGTTGCAGGTAAAAGTATATATATATATATATATATATATATATACCGGGGTGTGATTTGCTGAGAGTTGTCAAGAGGGTTGACAAAACAGCCAGAACTTAGTATCCCGTGGGAATGAAGCGGCGTACTTAATTAGCAGGCGCGCGTAAGGTGCAGTCAATGAACACCTGTCGGTCGGTGACTTCCACTTAGATACCTGAGATTTACTGCTCGGTTTAAGCGCTACCGTGTCCTGTCCGGAGGGAGACGCTCACGTAAGTGCACCTTATCACACCTATTCGTGCGGTTAGTTATCCATGCACATCCAACAAAACGTAAGTTCACAGACCCAATACGTCAACTGGTTCTTCCGGACTCGGATAATCACGTTCAATGGTGGTTCCACACTTGAAAGGGGATACGCCCGACCCGGTGGCTCAGTGACACAGGCGCTCGGTTCCCGATGCCAAGCTTCCGAGCGCTGATCCGCTTCCGAGCGCCGATCTATTATCTATATATACATATAGACAGTGTCTCGGCGCTCTAAAGTGGCTCGGAAGCTTGGTATCGTGAACCGAGCGCCTCTGATACCATTGAGCTCGGCGCTCGGAAGCGCCTCGGCGCTCGGAAGCTTGGCATGGGGAACCGAGCGCCTCTGATCCTGGACCTTGGTCCAAGCAGCGTGAGTTTCGCGCTCGCGCTTAACAGGAATTGTCCAAGCATCACAATCACCCACTTCCATCACCGTCGCGATATGAGCTTGTTGGTGATAGTAACGTAATAAAAAACCTAAAAACCATTACCGTGTCTTTGAAGCTACGCTACACCCATTTTAAGGAGGGATCGGAAACCACATGTATATACTGATTGCTCCTACCCAGACAATCGTCTGTAAGTACATCCTCGACGGGTATAATCGGTGACGTCACTATTGGAGTTCCGAGTCATTCACATGCGGTCGGCAACCGTTCCCCGAGATTCAAGTGACTGTTGTGTCTCACGTGTTCATATTGCGAGTTTTTGTCTCCGTAAGAGTTCTTAGAAATAATCAGTCAACCCCTTAGCTTATGTGGATATATTGACGCCTACGCCATATTAAAAATCGTCAGGTATTCACACCTGGCTGGTTTGGTTATTTTAAGTGTCGTGTGGTCATGCATGCCGAAGTGGTGACGTGCTTGTTACTACTTTGCTCGCTTATTACTGTTGATATGATTGGATACAGGTTTCCAATTATCCATATTATTCAGGTGCTAACGACAGGTAAGATCATTCATATGCCACTAAAGTGACTTAAAGGTCGACTATTTTTGTGGGATCTATCGACCTTTGACTTGTTGTATTTACTCTCATTCACCTTCGAGTCTCTATAAGTTTATATAACACAATATCATTCACCTTCGAGTCTCCAGAACACAATATCATTCACCTTCGAGTCTCTAAAGCACAATGTCATTCACCTTCGAGTCTCTATAACACAATATCATTCACCTTCGAGTCTCTAAAGCAAAATATCATTCACATTCGAGTCTCTATAACACAATACCATTCACCTTCGAGTCTCTAAAACACAATATCATTCACCTTCGAGTCTCCAGAACACAATATCATTCACCTTCGAGTCTCTAAAGCAAAATATCATTCACCTTCGAGTCTCTATAACACAATATCATTCACCTTCGAGTCTCTAAAGCACAATATCATTCACATTCGAGTCTCCAGAACACAATATCATTCACCTTCGAGTCTCTAAAGCACAATGTCATTCACCTTCGAGTCTCTATAACACAATATCATTCACCTTCGAGTCTCTAAAGCACAATATCATTCACATTCGAGTCTCTATAACACAATATCATTCACCTTCGAGTCTCTAAAGCACAATGTCATTCACCTTCGAGTCTCTATAACACAATATCATTCACCTTCGAGTCTCTAAAGCAAAATATCATTCACATTCGAGTCTCTATAACACAATACCATTCACCTTCGAGTCTCTAAAACACAATATCATTCACCTTCGAGTCTCCAGAACACAATATCATTCACCTTCGATCTAAAGCACAATGTCATTCACCTTCGAGTCTCTATAACACACATATCATTCACCTTCGAGTCTCTAAAGCAAAATATCATTCACATTCGAGTCTCTATAACACAATACCATTCACCTTCGAGTCTCTAAAACACAATATCATTCACCTTCGAGTCTCTAAAACACAATATCATTCACCTTCGAGTCTATAACACAATATCATTCACCTTCGTGTCTCTATAACACAATACCATTCACATTCGAGTCTCTAAAACACAATATCATTCACCTTCGAGTCTCTAAAACACAATATCATTCACCTTCGAGTCTCTAAAGCAAAATATCATTCACCTTCGAGTCTCTAAAGCAAAATATCATTCACATTCGAGTCTCTAAAGCAAAATATCATTCACATTCGAGCCTCTAAAGCAAAATATCATTCACATTCGAGTGTCTAAAGCAAAGTATCGTTCACCCGCGACTGACTATTATGCTTTGTTAATATTTGTCTTATTCTTATTCTAGTTTTGATCCAGTCACCTTTGGGTGAAACATTTTCCCGTTTAAGAAGCCCTGGTCTGCGTCCTCATGAAATGATAAGATAATAGCTTGGGGTCTATTGGCGTCATATGTGGGCAAACAGATAATATGCTTCCGCTTCTCGCTAACACGTGGGTCATCTGCATGCTACCAAATCAACGTTTTCCTGTCTGATAAGGAGGTGGTCAGATGGGAGGGGCTTACCTCACCACACCTTCTCCTTATATGGATAAAATCACCACGCCTTCTGCGAAGGAAACATTTCAATGTGGTTACATTTTTTTTAAATTGTCACCGTTAAGTTACTCGCGGCTGGCGAGCATTCAAATTCCTCAAGCACATGCTGATAAAACAAGCCAGTGGTTTGTACCGAGGAAGTAACCGTTCCGTTAGTGCTTGTGGCTCTTATAAGCCAGCAAGGTCAGTTAACTGCATGGACTTTTCCTATTCAATGACAGTAAATTTGTTTTCCCAAAATGCATGCCGTGTGGTGCCTAACAGAAAGGATACCTCTCTCTCAGCTGCGAAATCTATTGTGGCTGTTGTCACGCTGTGCTCAAAGACCTCACGTTAACATGTGACGAGGATGCGGTGTAAGTCAATGCAGCATATGGTATTAATAACGCGTTCACCCCACGCCCATCTACCAACCCTTAACCAATTAACGCTGACACATCACTTCGCGTTAACTCCAGCTCTCGTAACTTGATTTCTCACAGTTTCCGATCCTGCTTTCTCACACAGATGATCGCAATTTATCTCATGAAAACAACAGAGCAATTGACTGTGTGTTGGTAAAGTTTCCCGTTTCCGGTGTTCTGGGTTGGTTGCAGCTTGTGTATGCTGATGTCTGGCATGTGGTGCATCGCAGGGAATAGTAGTAGCCCGTCCTCCATTAAACATACATTATGTCGTGTTATGCTTTGTAGCGAGTGGATCGAATCAACTAGAATGGACCAATGACTCTTAAACAGACGTCATCAATGTCGCTGTAACAGTCATGTACGTCATTGCACACTCATCAACGTCACCATGTTTCACTTATTAACGTCATTGCTACTACCATAAACGTCACTTAAAAATTATCAACATCGCTGCAAATATCACCAACGTCCTCAAAAACATCACCGCAACACTCAATACCATCACCGTATCACTCAATAACATCACTGTAACACTCACCACCATCACTGTAACACTTACTACCATCACTGCAACACTCATTACCATCACTGTAACACTCACCACCATCGCTGTAACACTCATTACCATCACTGTAAAACTCACCACCATCACTGTAACACTCACCACCATCACAGTAACACTCACCACAATCACTGTAACACTCAATACCACCACTGTAACACTCATTACCACTACTGTAACACTCCCTACCAACACTGTAACACTCATTGCCATCACTGTAACACTCAATACCAACACTGTAACACTCATTGCCATCACTGTAACACTCATTACCATCACTGTAACACTCACTACCAACACTGTAACACTCATTGCCATCACTGTAACACTCATTACCATCACTGTAACACTCACCACCATCACTGTAACACTCATTACTATCACTGTAACACTCATTACCATCACTGTAACACTCACCACCATCACTGTAACACTCACCACCATCACTGTAACACTCATTACCATCACTGTAACACTCACCACCATCACTGTTACACTCACCACCATCACTGTCACTCACCACACTGTAACACTCATTACCATCACTGTAACTCACCACCACATACTGTAACACACTCACTGTAACACCACCATCACTGTAACACTCACCACCATCACTGTGCCATCACTGTAACACTCACCATCACTGTATCACTCACTGTAACACCATCACTGTAACACTCACCACCATCACTGTTACACTCACCATCACATCACTAACACTCATTACCATCACACTGTAACACTCACTCACCACACACCATCACTGTAACACTCATTACTCACACACTCATTACACACTGTAACACTCACCATTGTTACACCATCACTGTAACACTCATTACCATCACTGTAACACTCACCACCATCACTGTTACACTCACCACCATCACTGTAACACTCTCCACCATCACTGTAACACTCACTACCATCACTGTAACACTCATTAACGTCAATGAAACAGTCGTCAAAGTTACGGTTACACTCACCTAACACACTGCAACAATAATCAATGTCACTTTATCTCGCCTCGACGTCATCGCAATACTCACCAACGTCACTCCTGATGTCGCCAACACCACTGCAGCAAACATTTACACCCCATAAACAATCAACATCGTTGCTGCAACAGCCACACATTTCATAGCAATAAGTACAACTGGACCTCATAATTTGCACGTCATTTAATCCTTTCACCACGGCAACAACAGTAGCAAGTGTTTAAAGAGACTGTTCAGTCCCATATTTATAACGAGGTTGCCCATCAAGCTGCTTGGCAACCGCACCTTGGAAACCAAAAGTTTTAAGTTTTCAGACTTTCAGTCGCTATGCGGCGCTGCGGTCTGTGAAACTAGATCCTTACTTCAGCTGTCGCCATTTTTGTTGTCGAAAATTGCCCTACCCTTTGCACAATGATTCCCACAAATTTAATAAGTATACACATGGAGCGCGTAATGATTTACAGTTAACATTCGTGTGGTTCATAGTTTTAGGGGGGCACCCGTCATCGATAGAATGACACAACTAAATCAAACAGATTTCTGCATAACATCATGAATATTTTCCGTCAAATAATAATGTTGAAAATTTATCAGCAAAATTTACGGCACGAACTAAAAGATGGTATTATTCTGTCTGCATTAAACGTAGTAATGTATTAACAAAATGATCCCTGGGTGCCCGATATGGGGCGGACCAGCCTCTTTAATTAGCCCGATATGGGGCGGACCAGCCTCTTTAATTAGCCCGATATGGGGCGGACCAGCCTCTTTAATTATAGTAAGGAAGCTATAACAACCTGCCATACAACCATTACAAATGTAAGATTGGCCATGGCAAACTTACTGCTCCTTCCTGTTCCCGAACCTTATATTAATGTAAGTATGAACATTACATGTTACCGCCAAATTTTGCTTTTGGAAACATTATATCGGTTTTACAATAACACACATCAATGTTATCATTACAAGAGGCGATTAAAAATGACGTTAAGCTGGTGGGGGTGGGCTATGTAGACTATCGAAGGTGGCTGGAAAGCTGTGTGGAGGCGTCCAAAATGTGCCAAAAATAGCGATACGTAATGCTTGAACGGCACCATAAGCGTCCCAACAACAGACACTCAAATTATAAAACGTCCTCTCTGGCTTCTTATGAATGAAGGAGGGGCGTTTTAAGCCTCGAGTGCCTATGGTCTCATCCAGCGACACCTTCCGATCGTCATCACGACATGTCAAGTTAGACCAAGAAAACTCGTCGTTCAATCTCACACCATCAACCAGCATTCGCATGATTACAAAACACGGTAGCGGAGTTAATGCCTATTCTAATTTATGTAAAATCCTGCATATTAACACCGGATGTGGGACATTTGTTTCGATTATGCTAATTGGCTCATTTGATGATTCTCCAGGGTAAATTAACATGTGTTTAATGTTCACATGCTGATGCTAGCCAGTAAATCGCGTTCCATCACCCAGGCTAATAACAACAATAAATTACAATAATGCGAACATCCTGCCATAACTCAGTAACACGATTCTAGTAAATGTGACCACTACCTAAAACAGTCAACAGTCTCGCTTAACCATGCCCCGGGTCTCCCTCAAAAGGGCGCCTGGGGAGAACCCAGCCTACATGTCGATTTCTCTAATCTATTTCCAATTGACTTGGAAGGGTATTGCACTCGGCTGTCCACATTAAGACCAGACCAGATGGCTGTCTTTGTCAAATGCTGGACTTGATTCAAATGGCATTTCGCACGTTTGAGCCTCAGGGTCATTTGACGGAATCGTTTAAACTAAAAGCCCCTGAAACTCATGTATTTCTCCGCTGAGACAGGCGTTAGGGGATATATAATTTACCCGTGCTTAAGTTGCTGGCGCATAATTTCATTCCGGGAGACAGTTAGGCAGGTGGAATAATTGCTCACCTGGTCATTCCGCAAGAATGACTTGCCGCCTCAAATTGGCGACTCCGCAGTGACCTCTGACCTTCACCGCTTGCGGTGTCACCGCGACTGACAGACATGACGGCTGAATTTGCGATAATTTGTGGCTATATCCGGACAAAAAATGCGTATTTGACTTAGCCGTCGCTCGGTTGGGTCAGTCAGGAAGGGTGCGGGGATACGGAATGGATGTCGGCCTAGACCAGGTCGATAAACCGAGGGTTTTTAATGAGGCAACATGAGGCATTTTTTTATGTGTGGAGCAAAGCCGACAAGCACTGTACAATTTGTGAAAACAGGAAGCAAGTTATTGTGATTCGATGGCTGGTATAGGGTTCAAATTGACGCAAATTAAATGCAACACATTAACCTAACACCAGTGACCCCGACACTATCACATCTCAGTGACCAGTGACCCCAACACTACCACATCCCAGTGACCAGTGACCCCAACACTACCACATCTCTGTGACCAGTGACCCCACCACTACCACATCCCAGTGACCAGTGACCCCAACACTACCACATCTCAGTGACCAGTGACCCCAACACTACCACATCCCAGTGACCAGTGACCCCAACACTACCACATCACAGTGACCAGTGACCCCAACACTACCACATCCCAGTGACCAGTGACCCCAACACTACCACATCTCAGTGACCAGTGACCCCAGTACTACCACATCACTTATAACTTAACACCCACGTGACAAGGCAGAGAACACCCCCACCCCGCCCACCCCGCCCACCACACAACCCCTCATCTCTCCCCCATCAAACACGCACGAGGATGACGCTATGAATGTTTCATCGTCATACATCACATAGCAAGTGTTACCTATGACAGACCAGCCATAATTCTGTCTAATACATGTCTAGACTAACCTGTTACCAGAGTAGCGTCTTCAATTACACCTGAGGTAATCACAGGACAGATGGCCCCATTTTCCTTCTAGCTAGATACCAAACAGTTAATTATAGCTACTAATTAATCTCTCACAACGCAATATCTGACAATGCCAATAAGTCAAGCCATTGTCAAGTCGCCGCTATCAGTATACAGTCGAAACAGACCCTGCTATTTCTCGACCACATCTTCTTAGCTACAGTCAGGCAGGTAAGATTTATCACACGAAAGTCATTCCAGAGGCAGCATGGACTGACATGCATTTCCGGGTGGTATCTTCAACCTTGCGGTTCCGTCCACTACCTCCAGCAACTGGCATGTGTTGTTGACCATTGACAAACTTAATTAGGAGAGGTTGTCAAACCTGGAACCGAACAGGTGGAGTTGTGTTGCATATATACGGGCTGCCAGTCACCCTCACCAACATCAATGCATCTTTTTATTTCTTCTATTCGTCGAGTCACACATCACGTGTAAGATCCTGAAACACTGGGCGCATCACAAAGTGTTTGTTGAACCCTCTGTATCGTCAAATGGGCGCTGGGGCTCAGAATCGAGTTCTGAGTACATATTCTTCATTGTCTCAATTGCACCAAGAAGCTTTTGGCTAATTACTCGATGTCTTGTGCACACTGCGTTATAGACAGATGGTGCTGCTGAGGTGAGCTCAGGATCAATATATGCAATTGATTTGATAAGCAGTACATAAACAGTAACGCTGATCAAGAGATTCTTATTACAGCATAACACCTCTCTTAGGCGACCACCCATGTGAGTATTGGGTGGTGGTAATTGCGGGGTGGTCGCCTAAGTCCATCTTACATGCAATGTAATGGGAACTACAAAGACGAGACTGGTAAAAGTGGTCGTAATAGCGAGGTGGTCGCCTTTAGGAGGTGGTCGCCTTAGGGAGGTCCCACTGTATAAACTGTCAGCAGAGTGACAGCTCATCGATGAGCTGGCGCGGTGCGGGGGGGGGGAGGGTGCCCTCCAGACCCCATTGCTTCTGCGTGGTACAGGTGGATGGGGAAGGGGCGATTTAATGGCACGTGTCTGATCGCTAAAGAATTATCGATTGTAGGATGCGACTAGGTGCAGCAACTGAGTCAGAGAAATCGTCCTGTCATGTGATTTTGACGTCTGCGTCTCATTCCTCTGACGTAACCAGTCATGTAATATATTGCTATTTAAGGAATAAGGTTGCGTGGTATGAGATTAAATTCGTCTTTTATGTCCCACTGGCATTGTGCTTAATGTCCTGATTTACAACAATTGCCAATTTGCATTGAACATAAATGCGTTTTATAAGCACACACATGCAAACACTAAATATGTCATCAGTTTCATACACCTACGCAATCAATACTTCCGTTCGTCAGCTGGCTTGACGACTCACCTCATTTTTCTTCTCCGTTTTCAGGGATGTTAAAGCAGTGAGATATAGTGATTGGACGCGCCCAAGTCAAGCGTTGAAGCTCAACCATTCCCCTGAAGCGAGCCCCACGCGCCTACACGCGCCCCTAGCGGCGGTGGTGGCGGGGAGCGGCTTGAGCGGCGTGTTGAGTCCATATAAACGGATGGCGCGTTAGCGGGCAGACCGATGATAGATGCTTAATGCTGACGAGCTTCTGCTGTTTATGTACATACAGCGTGACTCGCACTGCGTGTGATCTAGCGGGAGTGGTTGCAGGGATACTGAGGCTGACCTCATTCTCTCATATCCTACCTAGCCCAACAGCTGACAACACAAGTCTTTCCATGTGAGGATTCATTCCGTGTTGTTCCTGCCAACCACGGCATATTGCCTCAACGGGACATATAAGGATATATTATAACTCATTCATTAAACAGCTACGATGGATAGACTATTATCTCTGTGTACCTGGCTGCTGCTGCTGTTGCATACATGCGTGACCCATGGCAACATCCCAGGCCTGGACGAAGAGGATCCAAGAGATGGCATCCGTCAACCCAAACCGTACTACATCTTAGAGGAGCTGCCAGTTGGAACTCTCATTGGCAATGTACCAATAGACGCCAAACTCGCCAACCATTACAACGCCAGCATCCTTTCTCACCTGACATTTGCTATCACGAGACAAACCAAGGCTGATAACCAGGTGGTCGACTTGTTTGAAATCAATCAAGAGACGGGTATTGTGAAAACGAAAGTTCAAATCGATCGTGATGAGCTTTGTGCGAACCAAGTGACTTGCCTGGTGGATCTCGATGTCAGCGTGTCTCCCACCGAATACTACTTACTCATACGAATAGTCGTCGACATCTTAGATATCAATGACAATGCTCCGACTTTCCCCCAACCGGAAATCATCCGGCGGATATCGGAGTCCAGTAGCGTCCTGTCGACTGTTTCCATCCCGCGTGCTACGGATGCGGACAGTAACGGGTACGGGATCCAGCGGTACGAACTCGAATCCAGCTCCAGTAAATTTGTGCTTATGGAGGACGACGGCGATTCTGCTGACCTACGCATTTCCATCACGGGGCAGCTGGATCGCGAGTCGGTAGACAGCTATCAGTTTCAAGTGGTGGCATTTGATGGAGGGAGGCCGGTCAAGTCAGGTTCCGTACTCGTCAACATTGAAGTGCTCGATGCAAATGATAACGCTCCACAGTTCCGCGACTCGATCTATAAGATCTTCGTACTCGAGACGGTGGAACCCGGTACCGCGATCGGCAAGGTTTCGGCTCACGACGCCGATATCGGCCCTAACGCCAAAATCACTTACAGCTTCACAGAGAGTACGGCCCGTCTTTACGGTCGCTCTTTCCGTGTTGACAACATAACAGGTACCCTTTACCTGACAGGTAACCTAGACTTTGAAACAGAGGTCAGGTATATATTGGAAATCATGGCATCAGATGGAGGTGTAAATGGGCGACCTGCTTTCGCCCATGTTACTATCCAGGTGGAGGATTCGAATGATAATTCACCTGTAATCACCGTCAACACGCTGACAACGACAGGTGTGGCTCAGGTATCCGAGGCAGCTGCCCTCAACACGCTCGTCGCCTACATCTCAGCAGACGACGAAGATGAAGGTGATAACGGCCACGTCCAGTGCAGTTCCACGAGTACTCTATTCGCTCTTCAAAGCGGAGAGCCGAATGGCCGCTATAGAGTCATCACCGCAACGTCACTACAACGAGACGCACAATCACAGGTGCCCCTCAGGGTCATCTGTCATGACCTTGGTATCAACCGGAAGACTTCAACAGCGACCATCCATGTTGAAATCATAGACTCGAACGATCACGGACCCGTGTTCTCTGCCAGTGTATACACAGCAAGCCTGGCTGAAAACAATTATGTCGACCAGCATGTATTGACTGTCACGGCGGTAGATGAAGATAGCGGTTCTAATGGAGAGGTTCGCTACAGTCTCCATCGCGATGCAATGGACCTCTTCCGAATATCTCCCACCACGGGCGCCATCTCCGCACAGGCAGTGTTCGACAGGGAGACGACCCCTATCGTGAGATTCCACGCACTAGCTGAGGATCAAGGCTCGCCTCGACACACCGCTACGACCCTCATCACCCTACACATCATAGACCGAGATGATAATGGACCTATCTTTAATGAGACCCAGTACAACTTCGGCGTGTTTGAAAACCTGGCCCCGGGTAGCCAGGTCGGGGTTGTACAAGCTGTTGATAACGATAAAGAACCTTACAATGTTGTACACTATGAGATCAGCGCCATGAGGTCAGAGGACGCACCCGTGACCTCTGGCTTTGACATTGGCACTCTAGATGGACGAATCTTCACTACGGAATCTCTTGACCGTGAGACGCACTCAGTGTTTTACCTGACCGTTACCGCGCGTAGCTCATCAGGTAGTCTTAGCAGCTCAGCCTCTGTAACCGTCTACCTGGCTGATACTAATGACAACGCCCCGGAGTTCATCTGGCCCCATGGTGATAACAACACTGTCTCCATCCCAAGTCACCTGCCAGCCCACTACGTCATCACACAGGTCGTGACGCATGACGCAGACCTGGGTGATAACGCGCGGCCCTCATACGCAATCACAGCTTCCAAGCCACCCGATTCAACGCAGTACTTCGAAATTGACCCCGTCTCAGGAACAATCACAACCAGACAAGCTCTGGCAGGCATTGCCCGGCAAGTCTTCACATTAGAGATAACAGCGCGTGACCACGGCGGGAAGAATGAGTTGATGAATATTCATGAGGTTGTCATCTCGGTCAACACGTCCCTACCTAATCCTGATGAGGGCCCACCTGTATCCATCACCAATAACAACCTGGTCATCATCACCTCACTCACCTCAGCATCCATCATCCTCATCTTCCTCTTTTTCATAGCAGTCTTCCTCATCAAAAAGACAACAAAGTCTAGCAACAAACGCCCTCCATCAAGTGACATCCATACCCTCAGCTGGTTGCCTTGCTGGCGGAAGCCTGAATCCTCCTCGGCTAATAGCATCCCGCTAGCGACCTCTATGTCACCGATATTGACCAAGTCCAGCAGCAGTGGCGTGCGCTATATCTCCAACCCTACGTCTGTGAGGGCTGGTCTGAGAGACAGTGCCAGTGACAGTGACCCCGGGGAACGACCGTGTACATACGGCGGAGGAGAAGGCAGCAATCGTCACTCAGTCGACCTCGAAGTCGACATCGATATTCTACACCTAAAGCAGTCTGACAAAACGCCATGCCGTAAGGTGGGTCATGGGGGTAATTAGGCTTTTTATAAGTGTGTCGAAGTGAGATCAATTATGAATGATGGCATTTTGTTTGCATGACAGACGGGAATGATAGATGCCAGTTGATGATTCTCACAATATATGAGCCGTTTCTGTAAATCATGGAGAGTGTTGGGTTGTTGTGTGCGTGACTGGAGTGAAGCAAAGCTCTTGTGTGCAATGTGAGTGTTAATTAAAGCTGTTGTGTGGACAAGGGGTGTGAATCAAAGCTGATGTGTGAATTGTGGGTGTGAATAAAAGCTGTTGTGGGGATTATGGGTGAATCAAAGCTGTTATGGGGATTATGGGTGAGTCAAAGCTGCTGTGTGCATTGTGGGTGTTAATCAAAGCTGTTGTGTGGATTATGGGTGTGAATCAAAGCTGTTGTGTGGATTATAGATGTGAGTCGAAGCTGTTGTGTGCATTGTGGGCTGTGTGTGGATTATAGATGTGAGTCGATCAAAAAGCTGTTGTGTGGATTATGGGTGTGAATCAAAGCTGTAGTGTGGATTATAGATGTGAGTCAAAGCTATTGTGTGCATTGTGGGTGTGAATCAAAGCTGTTGTGTGGATAATGGGTGTGAATCAAAATCTGTAGTGTGGATTATAGATGTGAGTCAAAGCTGTTGTGTGCATTGTGGGTGTGAATCAAAGCTTTTATGTGTATTATAGATGTGAATCAAATCTGTAGTGTGCATTGTGGGTGTGAATCAGAGCTGCTTTCTGTCGAGGTGTGAATCCGGACTATTGTGTGCTTGGCATACATCTGAATGATCCGGACATAACAGAAATCCATCATGGTTTGAGATAATTCCTAGTTCCGGTCTCTTATTTTCTTGATTTAATAAATGAATCAGGATTGCCTATCCGTGCTGTCATGCACGAATTGACCCGTTCGTGGTGACCCTCGCTGATGACGTAGTAACCTGTTCCAGTCCTACCTACGACCCGTTCATTTATCGTTGTGTGATTATAATGTATTTGCAGATGGAGACTCGGCTAGTGCTGCGGATACCCTCACTCGACCTCTATAGAGGGCCTTATCAGCAGGTGTGCTAATTCACCCGCCCTCATGCTGGTCCTCTGTCCTCTCTAAACTCCTCCTGCACCTCCTCACCTGTCTTTACACCTGGCCACATGGTAGCACCTAGCTGTTCACGATCCTCTCTCTATAGATTCGTGGTGTGGTGAAGGGCGCTGTTGGTTTTGTCAATTGTTGAAATTGAAATATATCTATATAAGGTGATGTAAGGACTTCAATAGCCTTAACTGTGCTTCGTATAGCTGGCGGCCGTGTTTTCCACCTGTTGATTTGCCCGTAGGGTGGGGAGGGTGGGGAGGGTGGGGTTGGTCAGGTGATATGAGGAATGATTGTCGGAATGTTGTCCTTAGTGGTCAATCGTAATGACCGCGGCGGGGAATGGCAGTGAACATGGCGGGAAATTGTAGAGGCCATAGCGGTAATGCACCATGACCAAAGCGGTAACTCACATGAACATGGCACTAAATCGCGGTGACTTAGGCGTTTAATCTCAATGCCCGTGTTTTCCATGCGTTCCGTCGTTTTTTTTGCTTATCACTATTATTCCTAATATGCATACGCACGGATACAAAACCTACTCTACCCAAATAGTTGCCACCCCCCAAAAGCCCTGACTGATGCCGAAGCTCGCATGAAGGATGGCCGTTTTCGTTTTCGGTCTGTACCACTTTACACTAATCGATAAAACCCCCATTCTAAGCACTGTCAGCGTGTCTGTCAGATTAATCCTCATTGGGTCAACAAAAGAGCCAGTCGCAAATGGGTGCAAGTCTGTTGACGTTCACATCATGTTGCACTTCTCAGTATTATTACACAAAAAGTACCGTTAGTCTCTACTTGTTATTCAAGGGATTTTCGCAAAAAAACATTGTTGATGCTGCGTGGATTTTCATTTCCGGATGGAGTCTGGCTTCCATGGAACTTAAGCCCCTTCGTCCCCATTAGAACGGGCGTAAATACCAATAGCATATTGAATGCAGATCTCCCAGGAGGTCATGTGAAAACCCAAACTGCTAATTCATCGACAACAGACGCCATAACCGAATGAATGGTAATGGAAAGGGGGTGGGGGGTGGGGGGAGCAATGGTGAGTCCAAGTTATGGTGGGTAGGGTAACAACAATAGCCTCATATTGTGAGGTTAATGGAGTAGTTTTAGGAGGGGGGGGGCTGTGGTTGTGGTGCTGTGGATCGAGGCGTGGTGAGTGGAGGCGGGTGGGTTGGTGGTAGTGTGGGGGGTGGGCTGTTGTTGCACGCTAGCGCCATGGAGTGAATGGTGCCTCGAGTGATTGTTCTGGTAATGACACCAGTTTGTCGAGCAATGAGTGTTTTTTTTTTATTCTTTCCATAGTTGTCCCCTGGGATGAGTTGAGGCTGTGAACGTGGTTGCTCTCTGATGTTTGACAATGTGTGACTCGTTGTTTGTTTGATGATAGTATAGATGGACGCCTTATCAAGGGCAACTTATTTGAGCCTGCTCCCATACAGCTCCGAGGCTTCAACTGCGCACTATTTCTTCTGCCTACATAAGTGACTGCTAGCACATTTCCGCGTAAAACGCCGCAAAACGACGACATCCGGAATTATGCATGTCTTCTTAACCATATGGAGATAAAAAAAACAGTGTGTAAATTGTTTCCAGTCTTGTATAATCCACTCAAGTCATGTTTACCCATGGGTCCATCCCTTGTTGTGCACATTGACTCATTCTTTTGCATATTTGTTTTGTTTGCCGCGGGCGGACGGGGAATGGGGTGCGTCACTCACCACGAGGACTTTTCACCTGGCGTTGTTGCGTCATTCTTTCCACCGCTCATTATAATCATATCCCCGTGAAATCTCAAAAAATAGGAAGTATTGACCATTTCTGACGGGCGATACTCATCACTGGGGTGAACTGACTCATCTCTACTATTACATTTCAGTCAAACACCGAAATGGCACCCGTGTGTTTATTTTATATTCCTTAAGTGCCTCGTTAACTCCGACGCATTATATCTGACGCTAGTGTGTTAGGAGCTTGAGCAACGACCCCCCACGAAGCACGTTACACTTGAAACCCGCTTTATTCAGGCGTCAGGCGTATAACCCCACTGTTAAAATCTCATTGCTTAATATCGCGTAACATGTTAAAACATCTTTAGATTACCTTGGTGATTGAAGAGTCGTCATAAACCCAAAGCCATTAACTGTCGTCATTTTTCTGCTTAATTACACATAACTACTTTCATCTCTTGGTATAATGAAGGTAGAGTCCATCAATCAAACAGCTGCTGGCAGTTCGTTGGATCTGTTTCTATTTACTTCTCCTAACTTCAACTCATCATTGAATAATCACCAACGTTATCGAAGTGATTATATCTCAAAACCATTGAAATCACTGACCTGTTTTAGAATTTGTACATAATACATGTTGTATTCAATACAATATTGTACTATGCATCCTGATCTACCCACATCCACCCATATTGCCAGTGTACCCCTATTAACGCTGTACATAATACCGTGTATTTGTACCACCAGCATCCCCCACGAAGAGATGCTCACCAGACCTATACAACTTGGCAGTGTAGATGAGTGACTGAGAACCAGGCACCTCATATGGGCTTGGAGCCCCAATGCAACCACCCGCATATCTTGGACATCGCTCTTACAACTTGTAATTTAAGGTGCATATCAATTAAATAATCATCAATATTCTGTTGTGAAAAAACGACTTTGTCCGATTCCCTTCCAGTTTTGGAAATGATACCCGTACAATCGAGTCCAGTCTGTGATCCCTGTTGTTTGTAGGTCTGGGTATCATTGCTTACTTTGGACGTGAATTATAAACCGAATAGGGCACGAGATACACACTACGAGTCATCCGGAGTTTTAGCGATATTACCAGAAGGTGGCGAAATTGCGCATCGTATTAACTCGACTCGATCGCTTCTCATTCGCATCTTTGGAAAACAAAGTTCGAAGGCTGTTTTAAAGGTGCCGATATCGATGAATTATCAATTACTAGTTGTGAGTTGTAACTGTTTTAAATGAAATAACCAAATCTTTCAGAGCCGTGAAGTAGTGTTTTACCTCTGTTGATAAAATATTCATATGAATTCCCATACGCACGAAAGTACCCCGTGAGAGTATATACCTGTATACGGTTGATTGTCTTTGAGAACACCATCGTGTTGAGTTTTTTATTACAAGACTTCACCTTCAGTCCTCTCAATGAATCCCTGAGCACGCTGACTGGCGCGCTTTGACCATCAGAAATACAACCAGGCTCAGCTACAACGAGGTTTTGCGTGACCATCACCCGCATCTTCCTGTAAATACAACGGAGTTCCATTCAATATTTCGCGCGCTTTGATTCCTAACAATTCCTGAAATGTCGTAAGGACAGGTGTCAGAGTGGGGATTTAGGACTTAACCTCATGTCTCCGAGACCATGGTAACAATAGCGCAGTAGCGTGAAGGCTTCTCCTTTTGTTGGAGTATTGAGGTGTCCAAGCATCATTAACTAGCTCGCTTCCTAAGTAATCCACACACGCGTCTCTGACATCTTGTTTGGATGGAATCAAAATATAACATGACATACGTGTCACTCGATGAATTGTCATCCATCTTTTCAGATTGAAGTGAAATGATGCGCTGATGTAACCGTGTCACGGGGCGCGTGGACGATCCAGGCACCAGCTATTCTCCTGTTATTCTGGGGCTTACTTTGGTCAAGGTTTTCATACAGGAAATGATATATTGACACTCGATGACCATGTGTCATTCGACGAACGTTTCCCGCGCATTTCGTGTCCTTCAAAGGGGCGCTTGCCGTGACATTAATGTTTTACGTGACCTTCACAATAGGATGGACAAGAGAGCCTTGCTCTCTATAACTAAATCTCAATCGGAAATGAAACCTTTGAAAACTGGCTGGAATGTTTGAAGATGGAATGGTTTATTTGAGGCGTGATTTGAATTCAGATGCCCCGCTGTCCAAGAAGGTCAATACTAACATCTACTGTTAGAGCTTACTGTCAGCTACTCAACACGTACGAAGCGCTCTACAACCTTGACAATAAACCGCTAGTTTTGTTCCTTTGATTCATGACAAGGACACAGTATTAACGTCGGTACTATCCCAATCCTCTTTATCAACAGACATTCCACCAGGCATATAACTACAGAAGACGCTTAGCCCCGGTGAGAGTAATGAACCGAGATGAGCCGCTTCCGTCCTTCTCACCCGGACGCGGCAGCTTCATGCCAACACCAGGCGGGGGCGTGAGGGCATATATGTCGCGGTTAATGAGGCATCATAGCTCGTCCTCAACGGGGCGTAACTGGTGGGCTTGCCGAGGGTGGCGTGCTGTGGTTAGAGGGTTATTCACGACACAGGCAGTCTTTGAAAGGGTGGGTAGCAGGACACGCCCGGCTGTTGTCGACGGGTGTAATGAGAGGCCCAATATTTCGTATCTGCCAATCGGTAACCATAGATATGTTCCCTGCCAGATATACTGCATGTGTTCGTGAGACGGGGACACCCGACAAACTTCTCCCGAAACTCATTCACCCTGACCTAAATTCCACAAATATAGCCTGGCCTCTAGCTAAGCCATTTTGACTTAATCTCTTAGACAGCATATCCTGACCTTCATAGGATTGACTCGTTGTGCACAGGCGCATGCGCCCCTAGATAAATATACTCTTTTAGCTCCCAATATGGACCATACCGATAGTACACGACTGTGGCAATTAGCCTCATGTATCGCAGTCACACAGATTGCGCTCATTTCGAATGCCGACCAAAACCGCGTCGTTTCCGCCCCAATCGCTCTGCTAAACTCGAGGACACCACCACTTCCGGTCGCCTTTGCCTCTGAGCAGATGCTCGTTCGCGACTTAAGTCCAGCACTTAACTACTTAAAATAAGTCCTCCATAGCAGCCCAGATAGGGCTATTATAGGATTGCTATTATCGAAGATTTATGAATATCACCATTCACAAATGCCATATGTCGGACTAGAGGCGCCATTTTATGTTTGCATGAAAGCCACTGCATGTGGCGCTCCAAACTTCTATAATGCATTATTTATATATTGTGCAAGGAAGTCAACAGTCGTCTGTCGGTTGGCGTGCGTCGAGAGAAAACAGCGTTTACAATGCACGCCTGGAGATTATGCTGAACGCGAACAGATGGCTCAACTGCCATTCGTCGTTTTTTTGTGAATATGTTTTTCATTAGAAATGTGAAAATACCGTGATAACATGGCTGACATATGTTGTCTAGAGTTACACTGACGGTACGATTGTCCTATAGCATGGCATATGATTAATGCAGGTGTTCAGTGCGCACGCGTGGTCATATATATCTAAATAGGGCCTTGATTGTGACGTCATTGATATATTGAGTGACAGTTGTTGATGTATCGAGTTTTCTGATGTTGCAGAATCTGTACTTTCCGTCAGACTCGACGTCACAGCCTCCGCCGGACTATACCAGTGTGCAAATGTCCTCTGCCTAGTGGATGCGTAACGTCACAGACTGCATAAGCTTGGAATCGCCAGGAGAACCTCTGATCCAGTTGCGCGTAGTGGCTTCGTCCTGTGTGTCTGTTCCGTTATGATGTGTTATGACCAAAGTAGAAGTCATGTAAATATCGCGTTTTGCAGAGTTCCATTAATTCTTCGGGCTTCAATCACCATTCCACGCTTCATAATGGCTCATAGAAATGAGTGACACTGACATTTGAATTGTGATCAAAGGACATCAGTAGACGAATGTATGATGATCATTGGTGAAACCAATGGCGTCCTGTTCTCATGACGCATGATCACGTGAGCTCATCTCGATCTTAGTAACATCACTACTATGACGTCATCACTACAACGCGTACCATGGCGCGAGGATGTACACAACGCCACCTCGCGCCTGGCAGAGTCACAGACGTCCAGATAAAGAAAATGTGAACTGCTTCTATTCACGTTATCCGGGACTGTTTTATACCGATGAGACTTTTATACATTTTTATATTTTCATATTGAATATAATGTGCCATTGATTCGTTGGAGCAGACTAAGGCTACCTTATGCCGGTGAAGTGGGTAACCATACACACCTGCATGATAAGTCTTTATACTGCTTACATACATTCCTTCATTTCACTTCACACCGCAACGTGCTACAGTGTAACAAATACACTACTTGTTCGCTTTTATTTATTATGTGCATCGCAATAAATATATTTCCGTACAATTCCTTTTAAATCGTGTTTACTTGTCACAACTGCTTTTCATGGAAGCAAAACTATCAATTATATGCTCTGGAATGGTTAGGACTTTCAATTATTTATCTAGAACTCACTAGACTATTCAAGATGCATTTAGCACTTAGTGTGTGAATACAGTTGAAGCCTACAAAATGTTGAAGTGTCATGGGCTAGGCCGCAAAAAATTTTTGCGAAATGGATGTTTCCAAACATCAAAGACGGATTCTAATTTGTGAGCTGTTGTTAGTCCATTACTACAAAGACTTATGCTAATTGAGTCTGTCAGAACTAAGACATTGTAAAAAGCCAATAAAATTTTTGACTAATTTATTACTTAGACAGAAGAAGCGCCATCTTACATCTAGATGCATTCACCTAAGGAATCTGACTTGGCGTTGGAGAGACTTAGGCATTTTATAAACACCTTACGACTCAATTCCTTACGGGTCAGTTGTGATGTAGAATACTTGTTAAAACGGTTTACTGCAATTATGATTTTTAGATAAAGGAATAAAGGATAAGATAATGCTGTTTCAGTTTATGGACGCTACAGAGACAAATTGGGGGAGTTTCATATTGATTCTCCCAACATATCATAAGATCAAATAAATCCTTAGACGTCATAGCTCAGCATTAATACGTACTTAAACTTTACGAGGAGATATCGCATTGGTATATGCGCTGTGTTGTATCTGTTTTTTAGTCAATTATGTCATCAATGAACCCTTTCATACCTGGCAAGTACTCGTGAGTGGTTAAACGGATTGCTAATGATAGAAACCACGTTATGACAACAATTGCAGCTAAAAAGCAAACATAATGCACGGGGCCCGTGCGGCTTCAGACAAATCATCCTCACCCGCTTCGCTGCGCTCATCACTAAGCATCCAGGTAATATATACACCGACCCTGGAATTGATCATTATATTTAAATTAACACAATCGCGGGTAGCGTGGCCGAGCGGTCTAAGGCGCTGGTTTAAGGCACCAGTCTCCTCGGAGGCGTGGGTTCGAATCCCACCGCTGCCAATTCATTTTACTTTGCCTTTAGTCAAATCATGCTTTTCCATTTCCCATGAATTGTGATGCAACATTGATGGTGACCATGCCAATTTATATCTCCGCCTTCCCATCAGCAACATTCATTCAGAAGTTGAAACGGATTGCGGGTTCAACATATCATTATCGTATGTATTTTCAGTGCATATTAGCCCTGCGGGACGTGTGTGTAGACAAAGACGTCCGACCGAGGCTTATTGCATATATGAATATTGTGAGCCAGGCAGTCGATCGATAAAATATGTTGATTATGAGCAAGCCTTACGAGAGCCGAGCAAGCCACAATACGAATGCATGCGTAATACTACGATTTCATGCGATATGATGTTGAAAAATTTATTTTGCATCCATTTTTGCGTGGCTGCTAAAATGACTCGTTTACAGTCCCTTCATGTTATTGGGAACACCAAATCATCGATGATTAATCGATAAAGGCGCATTGAAACAGCCTCCGAACTTTGTTTGATAACAATATTTAAATGATAAGCGACCTGGACCTGTAACTACGCATGCGCAACTCTTGTATTCCCGCTTATCTCCGCCCGTTTTTGGCTTCGGATGCATTGTAGCGTCTACTGTGTGTCATATATGGGTTAATATTCACGGCTCGTCAAAAATAAGAAATCGAACCATACAAACGCCATAAACAAAGTGTATTGTATCTCGGTAACAACTGCATCTCTGCATAACTTCCTTTATGTTCGAGCAGCAAATGTCTGTTTGGAGGATAAGCGCGCATTCACAGTGATTTACGGCAGAGGCAACTGCCAGAGACCAAAAACAACGGAATACATTATGATATTAATCCGTCATAACGCTCTTTTTTTAAGTTTTCCGCTGCATCTCTGCACAGCCTTACATGGCGAATAACCACGACGAAGATGGCCGCGTAGCTTGAACACGAACTTGGCCTTTCGGTATCCAACTTACATTTTGTTTAAATTCCAAACCCCCGTTGTATAAGTGACCTCCTTGGTTTGGGCCCTGTAATAATGTATATTACAATATACTGCATTCTCCGGGGCAGAGGATGCTGCTCGTACACTTGTGTATCCTCTGTTCAGGAGAATGAATATACTGAAAACAGTATCGTAGGAGTGTTTACAGCCGGTTTCATTTGGTATTAGCAATAATTATTTGTGGAACCTGCTTAAACCAAATTCCATTGGCACATTTTCGTGTTTTTCGGTGTGGTCAAACGAACCATAGGGAAAGATTCTCCCCAGGTAGAGCGCTTCAATATAGGTGTCAACATGATCAATAGCCGAGGCATTTACACGACACGTAATACCAGCTAGGAATCCAATTATTTTCTCTACTTGATGGCATTGAGGAGTATGCAATCAATGTTCTCAAATTCTCTATTTAAAAAAAATCAGATATTTAACCAATGTAGACATTATATGTGTGCTCTTACCAGGATATTTTACGTTTGAACCCGGACACCCAGCTGCTACGGTCAATAAATTCCATTTTTGAATTCATGCTAGATAGAAAATTTAACCTGTTACATCCTGGTAATAAATGTCTGTTTAGTTGCGCACAGGTAAAAAAACCAGAAGATCCGTTTTGGTTGATTTAGATGCGACCAAGTAAAATCTTTCCACTGATTATTGATTCAGCTCCTCACAAGTTAAATATGAGCTCTGATTGGCTTATTCCGTTGCGCTGAAGTACATATTCAATTGCGCACCCTGCTGGCCAACCATATTCAACGTTTTTTGTGTGAATATGTTAGCTTGACACTCGCTGTTTACTCACCCGTGACGATCGTGTGTAACCGCGATAGGTCGTGCCATCCACGGGGCCTGTCAACAGACTTGTTGCTTACAAATAGTTATAGAACAGCGTCGGACGATTTAGGCCACGTCTGGTGATTCTTCAGGGAAAGGAATCTGTCATAATATTTGACTAGATGAAAATAATGCGCAGGCGCGTGAACCTGCGATTTCAGTCATCTTCTTTTTCGGGGTGGGGGGGGGGGGGGGGGTATCATGCTATGAGAACAATCGATGAAAATATTCGATCAATAAGACCCAATATCGACGAGAATTGGTTGATCCTGGCAAGGATATTTATTGTCTTTATGTTCCGAGTCAATGTTTGCATTGCCTGCAATAAGAGGGCAGACTGAGCTGCTAGAGAATCGCTCAAGCAAGGCGTGACCAGGGTTAAAGTCCCCGCTACAGACTTTAGACCTTTTATTAGATAACATTTATTATATTAGACATTTTACGCCATAACTATAATTATATTCAACTTCACATGAATTAACTCAGTTATAGGGTTTATCTTTCCATACTACTCCTTTATTTATTCTTACCTTCAACCCACCATGGAAAGCACCATATAACACATTGTGGTGGTGTGCCGTTAAACCCTACACTTACCTTACCTTATCCTCAGATCAGACACATTTATACCAGATTTTTTACCGAACAACTAAATGGTCTTGATCCTAGAATCGGTGCCGAATTTAATTTTTCCCATGCTCAATGTTACTGATATTTTATTAGTATTTTTATGAGGTTACATAAATATTTAATGTCTTCGGAGGAATCGACCATGACACGCTATTTTGAGAACAGACTGTGTTTTGTTTACCATAGAACGGGTTCCAACGACAAATATCCCGGTTAGAGTACACAGATAATATTTATATTTGACCAATGTTTGATTGTGTATGAATAGTGAATTGGAGAACATTAATTCAGTTCTCCTCAATGGAAACGAAGGGTGGGCGTGAGATGATGGTGGGGAGTAATGAGACACCGCGAGTTTTTATCCGCTACGCGGCGCCACGGAGCAATGCGGTCCCTCGCCCGCTTCCGGTGGTCTGATACACACGGTTTACATAGATGATTGAGTACTACGTTATTTTTGATCAAAATCTTTCGAGTTATATGATCCTTGGAGAAAATCATCACTTATGGATAAGTACGGCCGTCTGACCATACTGCAATTAAAAATAGAGCTGAAGAAGCGAAATGCGAAGCTTAGCAGACTAAACAATATACTTATTGAAAGGTGAGTTGTAATCGGTTGCTCGATCCGTATATTTTGTGTTTACTCATTAACCTGACCCAGTTCCTTCCATGTCATCACCCTGTTCCTGTCTTTTTTTATGCTATTTCGTCTACCCTTCAATCAGATAATCTGTTGCAGTTGTTTTATGATAAACAAGAACACCGGGTTAGTGTTTCCTACCCTGAACCCCACCATTTTACCTAGTTAATACAAGCAGAAGCCTGGGTATGGGGATTATTAGGAAACTGCTTGTTATCGCCACATGTATAACCCAGTCAAAAAGTAAAATGTTGAATATGCTTGTGTGGTCTAAGCTTATTGTGTTTGTGTATTATCATGTATAGGGACACCCTGCCACCCTACATTGATCTGTCCCAGGTGGATGCATATCTCCGCACCCTTAATAAAGAACTTACCAAAGATGCAAAATGACTTAACCCTGAAGGATTCCTCAATTCCCTGTGAGCTACCTCAGACCTTTATTCTGACCAAGTTTTCATTAGAGGTCGATGCCGTGCGCAGATGAGGAAGTCTGTGGAGAATGAGGTTGATGTGGTTCTCTACATCCATGACGTCATCAAGGAGTGCCAGTGTGATTGTGGTTCAGGTACAGAGGCACACTGTTAGTACGTGTGAGCTGTGCTCTGTGCACAAATTGTCTGGCCTTCCAGACCTTCCATCAGAAAAGTTTAAGGGATCACCTGTAAAGGCTCAGATCCTGAAGCTGAGGTCAACAACTTTGACCCAGGCCCAACAGTTACCGCTCAATGTCATACTACACCTTTCGGGAACAAGTGTGTCAACTTCGCCTCCACATCCACCTGCCGCATGCCTACCCTGCAGCTCTTCCCCCAGCAAAGCAATATGGAATGCCAATAACCACTTTCTCCACAAGATGAATTCATTCGCCATGAAGCCATCACCCACATCACAGAGACTCAATGTCAAAACTCGGGGACAAACCAGTTATATAGATCGGCACATGTAAGGATGCAATTTGGCAGGCTATGCAAAGCCACAATCAAAACGGACATGGTCCCTATGGCAAAGTCACTGACCAGTGCCAATCAGATTGGGGGTCACAAGATGGTGTTGCGCCTATTGTACCATACCTGGTCAGTGTGGACAACCAGCTGACCCTCAACAGCCAACACCACTACTTTAACCAGATTCAGGGCCAGGCATTTTGTACAAACAGTCGACTTAGTCATCTCGTGGGGTTTTTTTTTTACCATGGAGATTGCTCATGTGACCTGTGACAATGAATTTATTTCTGCTATGGTTGCAAAATTTGAGGTTTTTTTCAGGAACCACTTCAAAGATGATGTACTTACACAATTTCTGTTACTGAATTTGTGAAGTCTTGTGATATGATTTTTTCTTATATAATTATTAACCTGCACCACTAGTTGCATATTGTCTGTTGTGGAATGCATGATAAACTCTTTAAAGTCCAAAGTGTTTTATTTCTGGGTTCTATAATATAAAAAAACATGAACTCAGTGAGAAACCAGTCCCATTATTAACTTTTTTAATGAAGAGACAAACATAAATAGGTTATAAAACAATTTTATCTTCACAACATTAAGAGTACTTGAGTGAAAGATTATTATAAATTACAAATATCAATTCATGGTATAAAATGACGTCTATATAACACCCCCAGGATAAGACCTTTCAATGAGATTCATATAATATCATACCCTGAATGGGACATTCGTAGATACATTTGATATCCTCTCATCCACATTTTACAAACACCACACAACACGTCAAGAATTACGTCACCTAAAGCTGGCGTGAAGGGAGACGTCACAGAATAGCTTTTCAAAGCCGATCATTGAGCGCCGAAAGCTTTATTGTCGAATTGAGCATAATGTGTGTAAGGTGTCGCGGCGGCGGCGGCCAGCCATTGTATAACTAATTGTTAAATACAGATCTGGCCGCTCGTAAGCTTTACATCGGGATCCGAGCGGTTGCGTCTGAGTCTATACATCAACCCTCATACCATGGTCAGCACTTAGTCAAATCATGACTCGCTATTATTCATACATGTTGGGTTTCACTGAAACTGTTATTATCCAACATCCTGTCACTAACATAACAAGTCTTTGGTCCAGCTACTCTGCTCAACCACAGTCATGTCAAATGTAAACAAACATTCAGTCACCTATCGATCACGTGTGAACTGGTATTCATGTCGGCTTCAACAGAATGTATGGGTGTTTCCGCTGTGTCGATGTGTGTCACTGTGCGTCATTCCTTCAACATTAAGTGGACTCATGCCTTGATCGAACTGAGCCATATCCCTCATCTCCGACATAAGCTTATAAAACCGTTCCTGTTAAAACCTATGTACTTGTTTAACCGTGAAATGGAGACGCTTGATCTCTCTAATGTGAGAAGTGCTCCGTGGAATATTACTGAGATTCTCATGAACTATTAAAATACATTGCGAATATCCTTATATGTTATAAATTAAACCGTTCGAATTGTTCTGAGACCATGTCTGACTTTCTATCGTCATTTAGCTGCTGACAGGACCAGCTTGGAGTACCATTGACATCATAAGAATAAAAGTGTATTCATACATTTTTAGGCACGGTTCCTATTGACAGGTTAATCTTAAGGATCTAAGAAGTTAAAAGGTCTTCAATGAAATTGATTGTACGCAATATAGGAGACGCTAGTTAGAGATACAGTATAGATAAAATAGGCCAATATTTGAAATAAATTACGAAAATATGTCCCAATGTTTCGAACAAATATGTTCAATAACTGGCAGGTAACAGTAAACAAATACGCTACCACAAGCGACTAGTATTGACTCTCTCTCCTGATGATGGGCCTGTCTCAGACAACATCCGTTGATTTGGCAGTCTCAGACCGCATCCGTTGATGGGTCAGTTTCAGAGGGCATTCGTTGATGGGTCAATCTCAGACAGCATCCGTTGATGGGCCTGTCTCAGAGAACATCCGTTGATGGGTCAGTCTCAGACAGCATCCGTTGATGGGCCTGCCTCATGGAGCATCCGTTGATGGGTAATTTCAGAGGGCATCCGTTGATGGATGAGTCCCAGACAGCATCCGTTGATGGGTCAATCTCAGACAGCATCCATTGATGGATGAGTCCCAGACAGCATTCATTGATGGGCCTGCCTCATGGAGCATCCGTTGATGGGTCAGTTTCAGAGGGCATCCGTTGATGGATGGGTCCCAGACAGCATCCGTTGATGGGTCAATCTCAGACAGCATCCGTTGATGGGTCAGTCTCAGACCGCATCCGTTGATGGGTCAGTCTCTAACAGCATCCGTTGATGGGTCAGTCTCAAACAGACCACATGGAGCATCCTTTAATTGGCCTGCCTCATGGAGCATCCGTTGATAGGCCTGCCTCATGAAGCATCCGTTGATGGGCCAGTTTCAGAATGCATTCGTTGATGGGTCAGTTTCAGAAGGCATTCGTTGATGGTTAAGTCTCAGAAGGCATCCGTTGATGGGCCTGTCTTATGTAGCAACCGCTGGTGGACCTGCCTCATGAAGCATCCGTTGATGGGCCTGCCCCAGATAGCATCCGTTGATGGGCACGCCTTAGGAAGCATCTTTGGAACGGACCGTCTCTGTAACGAGCATTATGTGACAGGGCTTACATGCAATGTTAACTACAAGCGGTTTATTTCTAGCAGCACACCACACGCTTCCATTGATACAAACTCCTCAGCTGAAGTTAGCCTTTCCAAAGCTACTTGAGGTGTCAGCTTGTGGCTTCTCTATCTCTACCTTATTGCAAGGGCTGACTATGGAACCTCTCCCGATAGTATCATAATCATGGTAACCTCTATCACACTAGTATCATCATCATGGTAACCTCTATCACACTAGTATCATCATCATGGCAACCCCTATCACACTAGTATCACCATCATGGTAACCTCTATCACACTAGTATCACCATCATGGTAACCTCTATCACACTAGTATCACCATCATGGTAACCTCTATCACACTAGTATCACCATCATGGTAACCTCTATCACAATAGTATCATCATCATGGTAACCTCTATCACACTAGTATCATCATCATGGTAACCTCTATCACACTAGTATCATCATCATGGTAACATCTATCACTCTTGTATCATCATCACGGGTTTGTTATCACAATGTATTTTCTGTGGTAAGCCTAAACAAACCTGGCATTGGCACTTTTCCCCAGGTTCGAAATTTACCTACCTACCTACCTAGCAACCAACCTAGCAAACAACCTGTCTGCCTAGCTACCTACCTACCTACACCTAACCTCTATC
This sequence comes from Urechis unicinctus, assembly GCA_034190875.2. Taxonomy (NCBI): domain Eukaryota; kingdom Metazoa; phylum Annelida; class Polychaeta; order Xenopneusta; family Urechidae; genus Urechis; species Urechis unicinctus. Next base: position 76,204,325 of record CM067353.1, on the reverse strand, counting down.
ACACTAGTATCCTACCTACCACCACCTACCTACTAGTACCTACCCTACCTAGTATCACCTACCTACCTACCTACCTCACCTACCTACCTACCTACCCTCTACCTACCTACCTACCTACCACCATCATGACCTACCTACCTACCTACCTACCTACCTCTACCTACCTACCTACCTACCTACCTATCATGGTAACCTACCTATCACCTACCTACCTACCTACCTACCATACCTACCTAGTACCTACCTACCTACCTACCTACCTACCTACCTACCTGGTAACCTTCCTACCTACCTACCTACCTACCTAATATCCCATACCTACCTATCCTACCTACCTACCTACCTACCTATCACCTACCTACCTACCTACCTACCTACCTACCTACCTACAGTGGTACCTACCTACCTACCTACCTACATACCTACCTACCTACCTACCTACCTACCTACCTACCTACCTACCTACCTACCTAACCTACCTACCTACCTACCTACCTACCTACATTCCCACCCACCAGGGTACAATTAATTCACTTGGTTCGATCAGTCCACTTGGTTCAATCAGTTCACGGTACATCTCTCACTCTCGTATCATCATCACGTACTTAATTGTCGTCCGAACTAAGAGACGTGAGTATATATGTGAGCCTATTGACAGGAACAGGATCTGAAGTGCGGATGTTTGCGAAAACGTCTGATGATGTTTTAGAAAGTCAGTTTTGACGTATCTCAATCAGTTCACTCGGTACAATCAGTTCACTCGGTACAATCAGTTCACTCGGTACAATCAGTCCACTCGGTACAATCAGTTCACTCGGTACAATCAGTTCACTCGTTACAATCAGTTCACTCGGTGCCGACTGGATCATTGTTTGATCACATAGCAGCGAGTCCGATTAAGTTTTACGCAACCTTAAAACTGACCACACCTCCCAGCCGCGTGGCTGCTCAGTCGATACAGCTGTAAATCAGTTACGTCAGCCAAGCATTAAAGAGGCGCGGAGTCAATGTAATACAGTCAAATAACATTAGTCGACCTGTTCCATAAAACGACCTGGGTTTTAAGTTACCACGCGGCTCTGCTCAGCCGTAAATGGGTGGTAAACAATTGTGTATTCCTCCGACATATACACCGCGTTGAGTGTCTATAGAGACGCACGGGCGTGACAAGATGAGCATGACAAGATGAGGGGGACGATTGCGCGCGAGGCAGTCAGGCGTATTCACCCGGCCATTGGAGATCGCGTAAAAAAAACAGTCGTTCATTCTTCGTGCTCGTTGACAGAGGTCGTATGGTCCTACATAATGACCTTAGAAAAAGAGCACTGCTCTTTCCGCTGGTTGTTAAGGGAGATTAATCCCTGTTTCCAGTGCTTTGTTCACTCAGGTAACCCACCATGGCAGGAAGGAACACTGTATATAGTGCTAGTAGCCCAGTTTGCGACAGCTTTATGACTTGTTTTACCGACTTCAAATGATCTGTTCCTTTTTGAAGACAACTTAACATGCTCCGAATGTGGAAAGAATTAACTTTTGTTGAATCACCATGACTTGCATATCATAATTCGAAAGGTCCCCTAAACATATTCAGCGCTGTTCCATCTGATTTGACAAAAGAAACCGGAATTAACTGTTTTGGCTTTTCAACAGGCCGCGGCGTATGGATACGAATACTCGACACGCTACCCAATGCCCCCAGCTGTTCACGTTGTGGCACATAGAAAGCCCATTCCTCTCTACGATGCTTTAGCTAAAGGGAAACGTCGCCGTAATTAAACACCAAACTCATAACAGCATTGCTGATGCTGTAATCTAACCCCCTTTCTCTGATAATAAGCGTCTTCGTCATAGCTCTAGGATACTCATCAATCCAGAAATTGTTATAAATTGCTCCATGTACGGAAGTTGTTGTCCATTGTTTTCCTGGGCATGGAGATCATCAAACAGCGTATCCAATATATGTCGAATCATAGCCCGAGCTGGTGACTGTGGTGTCGCCAGTGCTGTGCTGTACCAGTCTAGCAGAGCTCCAATTACAAGTATTTGCAGATGTACATGTCGGATTAATGCCCAAAAAAGGATGTATCGCTGTAAGGCTCTCTTGTTTCATCTACGTCTGTCGTTGTAAGCTTGGTACGAGGACAGCCACGAGGGGTCCGGGGACTCAATGGTCTATGTTATCAGTTATTCATTCTATCTTTCTTGTTGTGAGTGATGTAAGCTGCTTCAGACAGTCGAATTACAGGACTGATAGAGTGCGCTGAAGCCATGAAGTGTGTGCGTAAGACTAGACAGTGTGTGCTGAAGTATAAGATAGCTTGTGTCAGTCTGTGGTTAAGGTAAATGAGTGCTTGTGTCACACTCGAAAGTCGGTGGTGAAGCAAATGAATGTTTGTGTCACACTCGACAGTCTGTGGTAAAGCCAATGAATGTTTGTGTCACACTCGACAGTCTGTGGTGAAGCCAATGAAAGCCTGTGTCACACTCGACAGTCTGTGGTGAAGCAAATGAATGTTTGTGTCACACTCGAATGTCTGTGGTGAAGCCAATGATAGTTTGCGTCACACTTGACGGTCTATGGTAAAGCCTATGTAGGTTTGTGTCACACTCGACAGTCTGCGGTGAAGTCAGTGAGTGTTTGTGTCACACTCGACCGTCTGTGGTGAAGCCGATCAGTGTTTGTGTCACACTCGACAGTCTTAGATGAACCCAATAAGTGCTTGTGTCAAAATTGACGGTGTGTTGTGAAGCCAATTAATGTTTGTGTCACACTTGACGGTCTGTGGTAAAACCTATGAGTGTTTGTGTCAAACTCGACAGTCTGAGGTAAAGCCAATGAGAGTTTGTGTCACACTCGAATGTCTGTGGTGAAGCCGATGAGTGTTTGTGTCACACTCGACAGTCTGTGGTGAAGCCGATGAGTGTTTGTGTCACACTCGACAGTCTGTGGTGAAGCCAATGAGTGTTTGTGTCACACTCGACAGTCTGTGGTGAAGCCAATGAGTGTTTGTGTCACACTCGACAGTCTGTGGTAAAGCCAATGAGTGTTTGTGTCACACTCGACAGTCTGTGGTGAAGTCGATGAGTGTTTGTGTCACACTCGAAAGTCTGTGGTAAAGCCAATGAGTGTTTGTGTCACACTCGAAAGTCTGTGGTGAAGCCAATGAGTGTTTGTGTCACACTCGACAGTCTGTGGTGAAGTCGATTAGTGTTTGTGTCACACTCGACAGTCTGTGGTGAAGTCGATTAGTGTTTGTGTCACATTCGACAGTCTGTGGTGAAGTCGATGAGTGTTTGTGTCACATTTGACAGTCTGTGGTGAAGTCGATCAGTGTTTGTGTCACACTCAACAGTCTGTGGTGAAGCCTATGAATGTTTGTGTCACACTCGACATTCTGTGATAAAGCCTATGAGTGTTTGTGTCACACTCGACATTCTGTGATAAAGCCTATGAATGTTTGTGTCACACTCGACAGTCTGTGGTGAAGCCGATGAGTGTTTGTGTCACACTGGACGGTGTGTAGTGAAGCCAATTAATGTTTGTGTCACACTTGACGGTCTGTGGTAAAACCTATGAGTGTTTGTGTCAAACTCGACAGTCTGAGGTAAAGCCAATGAGTGTTTGTGTCACACTCGAATGTCTGTGGTGAAGCCGATGAGTGTTTGTGTCACACTCGACAGTCTGTGGTGAAGTCGATGAGTGTTTGTGTCACCCTCAAAAGTCTGTGGTGAAGCCGATGAGTGTTTGTGTCACACTCGACAGTCTGTGGTGAAGCCAATGAGTGTTTGTGTCACACTCGACAGTCTGTGGTGAAGCCAATGAGTGTTTGTGTCACACTCGACAGTCTGTGGTAAAGCCAATGAGTGTTTGTGTCACACTCGACAGTCTGTGGTGAAGCCGATGAGTGTTCGTGTCACACTCGAAAGTCTGTGGTAAAGCCAATGAGTGTTTGTGTCACACTCGACAGTCTGTGGTGAAGTCGATGAGTGTTTGTGTCACATTCGACAGTCTGTGGTGAAGTCAATGAGTGTTTGTGTCACACTCGACATTCTGTGATAAAGCCTATGAATGTTTGTGTCACACTCGACATTCTGTGATAAAGCCTATGAATGTTTGTGTCACACTCGACATTCTGTGATAAAGCCTATGAATGTTTGTGTCACACTCGACATTCTGTGATAAAGCCTATGAATGCTTGTGTCACACTCGACATTCTGTGATAAAGCCTATGAATGCTTGTGTCACACTCGACATTCTGTGATAAAGTCTATGAATGTTTGTGTCACACTCGACATTCTGTGATAAAGCCTATGAATGCTTGTGTCACACTCGACATTCTGTGATAAAGCCTATGAATGTTTGTGTCACACTCGACATTCTGTGATAAAGCCTATGAATGTTTGTGTCACACTCGACATTCTGTGATAAAGCCTATGAATGTTTGTGTCACACTCGACATTCTGTGATAAAGCCTATGAATGTTTGTGTCACACTCGACATTCTGTGATAAAGCCTATGAATGTTTGTGTCACACTCGACAGTCTGTGGTGAAGCCGATGAGTGTTTGTGTCACACTGGACGGTGTGTAGTGAAGCCAATTAATGTTTGTGTCACACTGAGCAGTGTGTGATGAAGCTAATAAGTGTTTTGTATCAATTAATGATGTATAGGCTGTTATAATTATAACGGACTCGATATTGACATAAAGTCGTTTTGTTGAATGACTGTCGATACGGCACCTAGCGGCTACGTCACCTAACGGCTACGACACCTTATGAGGTGCCGTAATGCTTATGTGATAGAAGAAAACGCAAACAGTAATAACTCTGAGATGTCAGCAGTACTTAAAGATATGAAATAATGTAACGCTCATTCTAGATTCATTTTGAGAAAACTTAAGCAAGAAATTTGACCTTTTTACAAGTAAAACGATGTTCCGGTCATTCGATATCACGTGAACAATTCAGCTTTTGATCCGCCGCGCCTGGTAAGTTACAATGCTATAGTAAATTTATAAAAATACTTCCCCCATAATTTTTCCCATGGAGGTATTATATGTATTATGCATATACCTTCATGAAAATTGACTACATAATTTCGATTGTTATGTAATCCTACTTAAGTGTTGAATTATGAACAGTGCTGCCGGTCAGTGACGAACTTAATAGATGTGTGCCGTTGTTTACCCATGTTTATCAGTTTGGATTCATAGCAAAAACTGTTTAAGACCGTATTTGGGGGCCTACTTTGGAAGTTCATAGGTATCTGATATTAATAACTATTATACAATGATTGATCAATAAATTGAACATATAATGTAGGATCCACTTTTGCGCAAGGGAGGCAAACATTGATTGGATTCTGGGTACCTCAGGTTTACCAAACTGGGGTCCTGTTCTGATCACAGGCTCTGAAGTCAATTCATTCAATGAGCGCGTTCGGTAGTGTTCCGTTTCGCCTGACTAATATACATATATATCGTTGTATTTTTTTCAGGAATAATAGTTAAGTTCATGTGACATATTTGAAAATCACTGGCCTTATTAGGACAACCATCGGAGGGGGTAAGTGTCTTTACAGCTGATTGAACTTGTGGCAAACTTAAGAAATAGTATCCCACTGCTCGAGCTAGAAATCCTGGCTACGGGCCTGAATGACTGAGTGCAATTTTTCACTTCGCTCGGGTCGATTACACCAATAGTTGCGTACATGAACCGAGGTTGCTACCAACCCATAATGCATAGAGATATTTATTAGATAAAAGGCGATAACGCTACGTCTCCGATTGACATTTTGGTCTTCAGTATCACAGTTCTGTTATTCTGCAGGCGCCCTTAATGTTACAATGCTTTTAGCTGTCTTGTAAACACTACTTCGCAAAAGGTTTTTGCCTGAAAGAGTTTTAAGTGAGCAGGTGAGGGGAGCTCGTGGCAAAAGTGCAATGATCAAGTGTATCGTGACCACTTTTGTTAAAGCTGTCTTGAAACCACATTATAAGCGATATATTTTTATTTTTTTTTGCGCTCACATGAGTCAGAAACCCTCTTTACATGGAAGTCACGTCTCTTCAGACAATGCTAGGTATGGTTATGTCCGCGCTGGATGGGACCGACGAACACGCAGGGTCAGATTCATCCACAGTCGGCGCCACTCGTGTAACCTGATTCGTGACTCAACATCGATGCCTGGCTGCCACTGATCCGCTGTCAACGGACGACATTATCACCAGGACTTGCCACTTCGTTCACACTATGTCGTGTACTAGTTCCATGAGGACATAGTTTTTCCATTGATTTTTCGATTAACTCTGTACTAGGTTCGGGCTTATCGCCAGCATTATTCCAAAATGAGGTAGTTATTTTTATCGGAGCTAACACGGAAATCACGTCTTGAATTTTGTCCCCTTTTTCGGACCCTTGGGTTGGTGTAATACTCACCCAAGCATGGCGAAGTCATGTCGAGTACATAGAACTCAGATACGTCTTGATCGAGTTAATTAAAGGTGTACGCCTTCCAATTTACAATCTGCGACAAGGAAGTGATTGTCACACCTGGGGTAGGCTTGCTGCTTCATGTCACTTCCTGCTGGGTTGTATAGAAGCTACATCAGTCGAAGTGCTCCTGCTGGAAAATCATGTTGACTAAATGAGGTGATACTGGGCACTTGTAAGCTGCGGGTTTCCATGGTATCTTTACTACATCATCGCTTTATCATTGTGTAAATGTGTACTGCATGACCTGCCAAACTGTTTACAGTTTAATAGTCTACTGTTCAATGAAGCAGGGATGCAGTACTTCGTCGAGAACGATTTTCGTAAATATTGTAATTGATTCCCGTCAGTTCGTTGAATATTTAACCTCCCATATGACGCTGCCCCTGACTCATATAAACCCGCGTAAATGGCGGGAGATATTTTTCCTTGACGAGCTGCTGTTGTACAATTACATGATAGGCAATGTAACGGGTAACACGAAACATTACGACAGACAATATTTTGAAACCTTGCCTTATTAGAGACAATTTACCGATATTCATAAAAGATGGACTCATTGTAAAATCACCAAATTCTCGCTGTATTGCTGTTACTTTTGATAACTATATATGTTAAGTTGAGTGACATTAGTGACCCCCTTTGTTCTTTGTTCATTAGTGACCCCCGTCTTTGTTTGACGTTGTTAAGTTGAGTGACATTAGTGACCCCGTCTTTGTTCGTGACGTCTGTTAAGTTGAGTGACATTAGTGACCCCGTCTTTGTTCGTGACGTCTGTTAAGTTGAGTGACATTAGTGACCCCGTCTTTGTTCGTGACGTCTGTTAAGTTGAGTGACATTAGTGACCCCGTCTTTGTTCGTGACGTCTGTTAAGTTGAGTGACATTAGTGACCCCGTCTTTGTTCGTGACGTCTGTTAAGCATACGTTCTGTCTTGACAGGACATGAAGAATAAGATAAATGGCGGTATTGACACCAAAATCGATCCCTGGCTGAAGAGTTTGAGCGACAATATAAAATTATGATGAAATTGCGCATGCTTAGTTACTCGACCCGTCCCCATCTATTTTACATACTCGGAGCTCGAGTCCAAGTCAACTGAACTCTCTCTCTCTCTCTCACACACATTTTCTCTCCCTCTCTCACTCTCGCTCTCTCTCCCCCCTCTCTCTCTCTCACACACACACACTCTCTCTCTCTATCTCGCCCTTTCTCTCTCTCTCTCACACACACACACACTCACGAATGCACACGAAGACACACACACACACACACACACACACACACACACACACACACACACACACACACACACACACACACACACACACACACACACACACACACACACACACAGTCGGCTAAGCGTCATTTTCACTCCTGGCGGTCAGAGATATTGACATTGCGCATGGGGGTCTCAAGAGATTCGTGACTTCTACGCTCAGTCATGCATATCCGTTTCCATATGTCAGTCATAAGCAGTGCTGTGCGAGTTCACTAACATATCTGGATCAGTATCACCTCAAATGAAGCTTTAAATCGGGTCACGATTAATTAAACAAATACGAAGGAGGATATCCCAAGATACCCAACCGGTTTAGCTTTAAACAATGACGTCATTGCATTAGGTAAGCTCTCACTTCTGGAGGTAAGGGGTTTATAAGCGCCTGGACACTGACTCGCTTCATACCGGGGAGATTTTGATCAAACAAGACGGACGCACTGAGTGATTGGACGGACTTATACCGAGACGAGACGACCTTGGTCAGCTGCACGATGAAGGTGTGGCTCTTTTATGCCGTGGTACTCTTCCTTTACTCAGGTAAGTCATGTAATTAATTGGGTTTTATTGCCACGTCACTTGACTTCACATTCATCTAACATGGGGTTCTCTGACGAATTGAGATCGCCGTAAAAGGCGTATGTCACCAAACAACGAATTGAGACAAGTTCTACCCTCATTTTAATCGATTCGCTACACGAAAGGGACACACACACACGCTGCCTATTGTTCGTCGCTGAACTGTTGTTCAACCTCTATCTGTACGTCTCGTATCTTCAGCAACCTCTATCTGTACGTCTCGTATCTTCAGCAACCTCTATCTGTACGTCTCGTATCTTCAGCAACCTCTATCTGTACGTCTCGTATCTTCAGCAACCTCCATCTGTACGTCTCGTATCTTCAGCAACCTCTATCTGTACGTCTCGTATCTTCAGCAACCTCCATCTGTACGTCTCGTATCTTCAGCAACCTATCAAAGCCCGTTAACTGAAAAGCCGGTTCCCTTGTCGTAATGATATACTGCATGACCATTCGACCCACAGGCTATGGGTTCGATATCAAGGTGTGAAAACCTGAATGGTTCCCCGTGACTCGGATGATCACGTGAAATGGCGGTCCAATATCTAAAAGAGGATGCACCCGACCCGGTAACTCTCATTAGTATCATGCTGGACCTTCGTCCCAGCGGTGTGGGTTTCGCAGCCCGGTATGGGCACCTGGTTTGCGCCAAGTCGGCGCTGGCACTTACGGGGATCTGTCCAAGCATCCTAATCATCGTCATCCATCACCGTCACGATATCACCTCGCTGTTGCAAGTGATTCTTTCCTGTAAATAACCCAATTATTAATTATGATATTACCATACACCCTAGATAAAACCGAAAAGCAAAATATTTCAAAGACAATTCACTGTCCCATAAAATGATGCTTCAATCATTGGGATTAAAGATCAGCGCAGTTTTGTGTGCGAAGGTCTGGCAACCAAGTCAGTAAACTAACGCAAACATGGTGATATTTTGCTTCATAAGGATGTGAAGTCGGACACTATTCAAGTTATTGGCGTTATTTATAGACGTATTCATCACCTCCGCACCATTCAGGTCATTTAACAGATCTCTAAATGAATTCAATTCAATAACAGACTGTGATGTAAAAAAGGATTCGGAATTTTACACCTGCTCCGGACCAATGTTAAGCCTTATGACAAACGTAACTCTTTCTAAAAGCTATGACAATAGCGGTTGAAAATATACATCGCCGTCTCAAACTCTGACCTCATTCTGATAAACGTGCGAGCCTTTTGTATGGATGGGGCCTGGGTGTCTTTGCGGTTGCCTACGACGAGCAATGTGGAAAGATCCGATCGTGCTCAACTTGTCAGGGTTGGGAAATGGCGCTCACGCCACTTTGTCATGACGTCATCTCCTAACCTCATGTATGTTCCTGCAAATATCTGTCACTCCTTTCATTCATCAAATCAATCATTCATTCATTGTTTTATCAATTCATTGATTCATTCTTTCACTTCATTCATTCATGAATTTCGTTCAATCATTATTTCATTTAATTTCATTCATTCATTCATTCATTCATTCATTCATTCATTCATTCATTCATCATTCATTCATTCATTCATTCATTCATTCATTCATTGACTGGCTGTTCACTCGCCCGATAGATGATTGATGGATCGTGTTTTCATACATTTGTTCGTCCGTCCGTGCATTTGGTCAAACATTGAAGGATACCAAGTGTCTTTGTCTCAGGTTATTTCGCTCACATATCAACAGCTCATCAAACCTGCATGGTGTTCTCAGGTTATCTCTTTCTGCCTTAACTAAGTTTCTCTCTCTCTCTCTCTCTCTCTCTCTCTCTCTCTCTCTCTCTCTCTCTCTCTCTCTCTCTCTCTCTCTCATGTCTCCTCTTTTTTTTTTTTCTTCATTCTTTCTCTTCAATCTATTTCATCTCTCTCTCTCTCTCTCTCTTTCTCTCTCTTTCTCTTTTTTTTTTGTTCTTTCTTTCTCTCTCTCTCGCTATCTCTCTCTCTCTCTATCTCTCTCTGTCTTTTCCTTCATCGAGTAAAGACTTGCATCATGTGAGTAACATTAATTAATTAAATATTTTCAGGACATGCAAAGGCACAACTTTGGCAATGTGATTTCGACAATGGCGACTGCAATCTGTCGCCGACCGCACCATGGACACTGAGTTCAGGGGGACAGGGCACTCCATCACAGAATACTGGACCCTCACTCGGGCAGGACGATAGCCCCGGATTCATCTTCACTGAAGGATCCGACCTGCAGAACGATGGATCCGTTGAGTAAGTAGACTCAAGTTCAATTCTGGTACTCTTATAAGAATCAGTTGTCACGGCCGATGCAGGTTTGTCAGGAATTTCGTTCCCCAGTGAGTCTTTTACTGTCCTGAAGTGGTACATTTCTGTCGCGGAAGTGTTTGGGGACCGACACCCTATTTCTACTGCACTACTGATATCTGCTCAAATCGAGTCCAATCTGTGTTCCTGAATATTGTTATGACCTTTGTACAGTCCGGTGCCTTATTTTTAACGGGACATGAATCATAAACCAAATATGATATGTGGTAGACCCTACTAGATATCTGAAACTGAAAACGGGCTGATTTTGATCGATAATACCATGAAATAATAGAATTGCGTAGTTACACGATAGCAATACGTTATCAATGATTTGTTGTTCTCAACAAAACGAAACGATTCCAATCGAGTCTTTTCAGCAGCAACTCAGGAACGGAAAGATCAGACGAATAATCAATCTTTCCCTTGTTTTGTCCCCCCCCCCCCCCCCCCCCCCCCCGGCAGTCTGACCCTGCCTTCGCTGAGTACGACCGGTGAGGTGTGTGTGGAGTTCTTCTTCCACATGTACGGAGCCGGTATCGGGCGACTGTCCCTCTTCACGCAGGAGGGTTCAGACAGCAGCTCCAGGACCCGGGTGTGGTCAAGAAGTGGTCAGCGTGGAGACTTCTGGATCCGGAAGAGTGTCACCGTCGACCTCGCATCATCAGCCACTCTGGTTAGTCACCACCGCGATCAGTTTCACTCACTGATGAAGTGGGGTACGGGTCAGAAACGTTGAATTATCCCACAGGATAATTCATTTATCTCGCGGGAATAATTCAGTTTTCTCGTGGGATAATTCCGCCCTTTTGACCCGGATACATCGCTATATTACACACTGCCGACTTCAAAGAGATAATAAAGAAAAACATTGATGACGTCACTATAAGCGTTTGTTTAGATTGGTTTCACGGGACAACGCGACAGCTCCTACGCTAGTGATATCGCCCTCGACAGCATCTCAATCACGTCGGGTTTCTGCTCTCCGCCAGGTGAGTTATCTCCGACTCTAACGGGGCATTCCCGACATCTCTTCGTAGGGTTAGCTGGTCAGGTCAGTGATCTGGTCGAAACCATTCTATAATGTCACTCCAAATACTGCCTCACTTGTAGTATACAATATGCTGACGTTTAACATTTTCCCTCGCACAGACTCTTGTGTGTTTGTTTTACATGAAATGAAACTGCCCTTCTTTCAGCTGTCATATTTCAATATTTATTTCATTTCACTACGGATTAGTTCGGCGAATCGTTTAATTGACATATTATTGGTGGTTTATAAAAGCAGTCCTAATGCCTCAACCACAATACAAACCTCATATATTATTTGACTGGAAGTTTTCCTGTTAACGTAATGTTGAATTTCTTATTATTCAAGACTATAAGGAGTTATAAATGATAAGCTTATAGTACTATTGTGGTATCTTAATTATTACCTCTCAGAAGATTAACTCTGTATGCTCATCGTTGTCACATGACAGTGATCTGAAATAACATGCTATTAATAATGTGACACTATGCTCTGTACCCAGCTGGCAGCTGCTTGCTCTCGTGTGAGTTCGAGCCGACTGACGACTGTGACATGTACAACGAGGGAGATGTCGACTGGGATGACATGGTGGGCTCCACTCCGTCCGGCGGTACGGGTCCTAGTGGGGGCTACCTCGCTTCTACTGGCTACAACTACATGGAAGCTACCGATATCCAACCCCGCGCCAACGCAACGTCAGTTACCTACCACTGGAAATTATGATAATTTCTGCTCCACGAAGATATGGGTTTGTTGTTTACGGTTTTGTGACTTGTTTCCGTTGTTTTTGTTTAGATTGAGAACAGCTACGATCCGCTACACGGGGCCTGTTTGTGTATCGTTCGCGTATCATATGTACGGTCGTACGATGGGTGCCTTATCGGTGTTCGCGGCATATACCGGCGGAGTAGTGGAGATGATGAATGTGGTTGGTGATCAGGGGAATACATGGCGCACTGCAGAAAGTAGCACCAATATTCCATCGTCAGAGTTTACGGTAAGTGTATCCAAAGAGTTTATTTTACAGTGATGCGTATTGTTATATGTCATGTGGTAATCAATCCTTTTACAGCAACACATACTTCAATAGAAACCCCAAGTTTATGATAATCGAAGTTCCTTTTTGGCTCAGGCGATCTCATTCTCGACTCATGGGAGTTAATTCGCAGCTTATGTCATTTTCGGCTAATTGGAGTTCATATGCGCTCAATGAGAGTTCATTTGCGGCTCATGGGAGTTTATTTTCGGCCCATGGGAGTTCATTATTGGCTCATGGGAGTTTATTTTCGGCTCATGGGAGTTTATTTTCGGCTCATGGGAGTTCAATATTGGCTCATGGGAGTTTATTTTTGGCTCATAGCTTCGTGTGACATACTTTTCAAACCTTCAGGTGGTATTTAATGCCATGAGAGGCTCGGACTACCAGAGTGTTGTATTGTGTTTACCTTCAGGTGGTATTTAATGCCATGAGAGGCTCGGACTACCAGAGTGTTGTATTGTGTTTACCTTCAGGTGGTTTTTAATGCCATGAGAGGCTCGAACTACCAGAGTGTTGTATTGTGTTTACCTTCAGGTGGTATTTAATGCCATGAGAGGCTCGGACTACCAGAGTGTTGTATTGTGTTTACCTTCAGGTGGTATCTAATGCCATGAGAGGCTCGGACTACCAGAGTGTTGTATTGTGTTTACCTTCAGGTGGTATTTAATGCCATGAGAGGCTCGGACTACCAGAGTGACATTGCCATCGATTCCGTCTGTATCAGCCGTGGCAACTGTGGCGACCCGCAGCCAGGTGAGTTTGACCCTGGGTATACTTCACAACTGTCTGTTTAATGCCCTGTTGCTACTGGGTCCTCATCACTGGAGGGTGGGGGGGGGGGGGGATTATGACCTCATGGAGGCATTACTGCTCTTTATCTGACAAGATTATATCCAATTTCAAATCCGTTCAATCTCATCGTGACAGTAACGACTACAACAACATCTAGGCCTACTACGACAACAACTCTACCAACCACCACAACAACTAGACTTACAACAAGCAGACAGCAGACTTCTGGACGTATGGTGTATAACTGCTCCTTCGAAAGACCCTGTTCATTAGTGAATGAAACGACGTCGGCACAAGGGGCGCACTGGTTCCTATCAACAGGAGGCACGCCATCCTCGGGTACGGGCCCGGACGGCGGTTATTTCTCAGACTCATACATCTTCTTTGAGACGAGCGACCCACTCCAGCAGTTTGACACGGCCAGGTACGGATTCCTGAGCAGCTGAGATATACTAATGAGATGTCAACTTCTTGGTTTATCAACAATGAAATATCGTTGAATTCATTTAACTAATTCACTATTTTAGATAGAGATAGATAGATATATATAGAGAGAGAGATATATAGAGAGAGAGAGAGATATATATATATATAGAGAGAGAGAGATATAGAGAGAGATAGATATATATAGAAAGAGAGGGATATATATATATATAGATATGGTGATATATATATATATATATATATATATATATATATATATATATAAATATATATATATATATATATATAAATATATATATATATATATATATATATAATATATATAAATATATATATATATAAAATATATATATATATATATATATATATATATATATATGCTATATATATATATCTATATATATATATATATATATGATATATATATATATATGTATATATATATATACACATACTTCATATATATATATATATACATATATATATATATGCATATATATATATATATGCATATATACATATGCATATAGATATGTATGTATGTATGCATATATATACTTATGTATATATATACATATATATACATATGCATATATATATATACATATATATGCATATATATATGCAAATATACACATATATATAAATTGCATATGTATTTATATATACATATATATAACCACATATATATTTATATATAGATATATATTAGATATATATATATATATATATATATATAAGATATATATAAATATATATATATATACATATAAATATATATGTATAATATATAGGGCATATGTATTTATATTATACATATATATAACCACACATATATTTACACATATATACATATATAGGATAGATATATACATCTATATATATATATATATATATAGCTATATAGCTATATATATATATATATATATATATAGCTATAGAGCATATTATATATAGCTATATATATATATATATATATATATATATATATATATATATAGCTATATATATATATATATATATATAAAAATATATATATATATATATATATATATATATATATATATATATATATATATATATATATATATATATATATATATATATATTCATCTGTCATCTGGATCATGACTGAATTTGGCAATGACGCTCATTCTGTTAACTTTCCGTAAACATATGAATCTGTGTTGAATGGCATTGGAGTGTGTCGAGTTAACTTATAGATTTGTGTGGTTAGGGTCCGGACTCCGACCCTCAACAAGACAGGGGATGTGTGTGTGGAGTTCTACTATCACATGTACGGAATAGATGTGGGAGCTCTCCGTGTGTATGCTCAGCGGACAGGGGGCGCTAGGGATGAGGCGTGGGAGATGAGTGGAGAACAGGGTAACCGGTGGTACCAGGCGAGAGTCGACGTCACTCTGGCGGCCACTGGCGATAGCGTAAGGAACGCCTTTATAGGCATTGATAACTCACTACTTGATCAGTATATGCTTGTAGACGCCATTGCAATTTGTAGATTACCTTGCGACCCTAAATTAGCAAGGATTTGAAAGCGCTCAGTGCACACCCCACCCACCCCTCCCCCTCCACCTTGCGTCCCATCTTGATCACCGCCATTGAATGACAGATCCAAACTCTGTCAGATGATACAATAAGTCAGTTAAGGCACTGGTTGATGTTGCTGCAGGTTGGATTTGAGGGTGAACGTGGCGGAAATTACCGCGGAGATATCGCCTTAGATAACCTAATTATCTTCGATAATCCCTGCGACTTTGACCCTGCCGATACTACGACCTCTACACCCACAACAACAGGTATGTGGCGTTAAATTAACATACTCAGTGGCTTAAAAAACGCGCAACATCACCCACATCCTTCCCCACTACACTGACAAAACCACATCCTTCACACCTACACCGACAAAACCACATCCTTCATACCTACACCGACAAAACTCACATCCTTCAAACGTACACTGACAAAACCCACATCCTTCATACCTACACCGACGAAACTCACATCCTTAAAATCTACACTTACAAACCTACATTCTTCACACCTACATCGATATAACCCACATCCTTCGCACCTACACCGACAAAACCTACATCCTTAAAACCTACATCGATATAACCCACATCCTTCAAACCTACAGCGACAAAACCTACATCCATCAAACCTACACTGATATAACATACCACCTTATCGCCACCACACTTACACCGCTGCACCTACACCACACATACATCAAACGCTCTTGGCAGGGTGCACTGTAGCCTTGTAGCGTGTCATACGTTATGACTCCATGAGTCGCCCTTGTATGGTTATTATAACTCTATCATCCCTTTATGCTTATGTTCCCGCCCCAACAGCAGAAACAACCTCGCCGACAACGACAACCATGTTCGTCGGTAGGTTAATCATTAGTTACATACTAGCCGTGCGATGTCAATTCCTTACATATATTTTGGGAGCTGTATAAACGCTAACATGCGGTGTGTTGCTTGTATCAGATACCTACTGCATCATTTTCGCGCCCTGTGACCATATCTGTGTGGATGTGGGAGGTTCCTCGTTTGTGTGTTCCTGCCACTCGGGCTTTTACCTGAACCCTGACAGACGCACCTGTTCAAGTAAGACGCACTTCAGTATCTAACCACAATGGATGCTGCTCATTACCTGACTGTATGTAGATACTACAGCAAAGCCGCTCGGTTCCCAATGCCAAGATTGCGAACCGCTTCGTAATCGGCTCGGCGCTCGGCAGTTTGGCATCGGGAACCGAGCGCCTGTGGATGGATTTAACCATGTTGGTCTCTTGATATGCCCACCCCCATCGCCCCCCCCCCCCCCACATCAGTTAGCGCACAATAAATATAACATTCCTGTTGGGATTTGGAGAACATTTTCTTGGATGATTGTTTGATTGATGTCGGTTATCGTGTGATATAGGCGGTATCCCGACGTCGACCCCGCCCACGACCATATCCCCAGGTTCCACGACAACTGGTCCACCGGGTGAGTCATAATCGTCATCATGATGAACAAGCCTCTCTGTGATGTGTATCTATGGACGCGTTTACAGTAGTCATTACCCCAGAGCCCAGTATAGGGTCGGTTGTCACCAAGTACGAATGCTAACCTCCCAATTTCATCATCAGTTTCTGTCTTCTAAACTTACCTAGTATTTTTTGACGTCACAACGTCCATTTCTTATGTCCACATCAGCGGTATTTCGGCCTTTTATTTTTGTATAACATTGGTATTTTATGACACCCTATTGATTTGACACTTACCTGCGGTCCAGGTGCGCTATTGTTCATCTACGAGAGTGATGTGGTGAAGGGTGAATACCCTATTCTCCTCAGTTGCTTCCTGTACGTGAATACCACGGCCTGTGGTAGCGTCAATATGGCCTGGCGCTTCCCCAATGGCTCCTCCATCGCACCTTATTCCAACGGGTAACTTTTACCTCCACTTGTGAATAGAGCGTCTGATACCTTTTATTATGCTTACTTTGATCTCCGTCATGAATAGTGTGTAGTGCTCATTGTAGAATGACGTTTTCCACACCTTGTCATTCTGTAGTATCCCACTCATTTCCGGGATATAACATCCCTGTGACGGTGGAAAGGTGGAATATTAAATTAAATAGTTAATTAAGAGAATGACTGAGACTGTAGGGCTGCAAAGTGGGACGTCATATCGTTGATAACAGTCTTCACTGGCTCCTTAATACCTTTTCTCAGTTGCATTCTAGTCATGTCTGGGAGGTAATTTCTGACATACCATGAATTGGATAAATATGAAATTCACGTGGTTCAATAGAGAATAACTGAGGCTACAACATATGGATGATTCAACAGTTAGAACTTGGGTAGCAATGCTCTGTGAATCCATCGTTGTTAGTGTGTATCCGGCTGTGTGTGTACGGGCAAAACGTGAGCTCGGTCGAGAGTATGACTACATGACTTTATCGCCCAATACACATCGACGCTGGGCTAAATATGTGGGCTTACAATACCACGTTATTGGACGCACAGATACAAGTTAACGCTCCTGGTGTATGTGACAGGTTCCAGCACAGTACCTACTTCTCCTTTGACCCTCCTTACTACTTCAACCTCCTCAATGTGACCTCCACGGACATGGCTGATAGTGGTGTGTATTCCTGCGTGGCGAATGTCGAAGGTCGCCAGGAATCGGCGGATGTGTCCCTCACCATATCCACCCCACGGGGTGAGTTCTCCTCGCCTTTTCTCAGCTGTTTTCATCCTAACCAGCAAATTGGCTTTGTTTTATTTTCATTTAAGTTTTGCTGCGATTTGACAATGGTGTTGTGTTCTGATGTGGCACCACATACGCTATGATAACACAACCTTTAACCGTTATGATGTTCGTCTCACCGCCTGTTTTTGTGTGTGATGATGACAGTGAATGTGCGTGCACGGCTCGCTGGCGGTAACGCTACGCAGGGTAACAGAACGGCCGGTCGCGTGGAGGTGATGCGTTTCGGCATATGGGGCACCATCTGTGATGACAACTTTTCTAACAAAGAGGCAACGGTCGTCTGTAATATGCTCAACCTCACCAGGTACATCATAACTCACGTGGCCGTGAAATTAGTCATGTTGAATTATAGGTTATATTTGGAAAATGGTCTAAGATCCCCTCTTGATAAACTACTCAAGCTGATGAAATGTTACAAGATATACCTACATGAGTTAATGATAACTCTTTTATACAAGTGAAGCTCTGTAGGAGCCGTGTGAAGGTGGCAATCTATGTGGATAATGTTACAGGTTTAATGTGACGGAATACATGGTGTCAAGTTGTGCGTGATGTTATGGTGTGCGTGATATGACGGTGAACGTGATATTACGATTGCCTGCGCGATGCGATAATGCGTGATATGAAGATATGTGTGCTGTCCTAAGGGATTCGACTGTACGCATCCCGTGGTGGTGTGCGTGATGCGACAGTGTAATTGACGTGACAACGTGCATGTGCTGTGACGCTAACAGAGCCATGACGCTACATAACAAATGACGTTGTCTGCTCTGTGACAGTGGTTACGGCATCGTGAGCCATAAGATGTACGGACCCGGCTCGGGCGCTGTTTGGATAGATGAACTGAACTGTACGGGCAAAGAGTCGACCATCGAACAATGCCGACACAGTGGCTGGGGTATGAGCGACTGTACCCACTACGAGGACGTGGCCGTACAATGTAACGTCAATGGTAAGGCACACATATAA